>JARUHQ010000002.1:22897169-24157169 GCA_029955515.1 Chrysomela aeneicollis
AATGTAGTAAATGGACGGATATTGAAAGTACTCCAAGTGCACTATGATAATCAGTTGGTATGGCAGGACATAATAATCTACCAAAAAACAACCATACTTGTTCATAGTGAAGTCTCAAACTATAAACCTATCTGCCAATTGTGCATGATCACAAATCAAATGAATTATATAATCCCAAACAAAAAACTATAACAGATATGAGATTCATACATCCATATCACAAATAACAAACCATGCATTGTTTCATTAGAAAGAACTTTGTTCAACTGATAATTAAAAAAATTAATGCAATTACATAAAGAGGTAAGTATTTTACTGAATATTCCAGCCCAATCTATGCTGAGGATTTGGGTGCATTTGCATTATCAAATTCTTGGACTCCCTACGTCTCTCATAGCTCTGCTGAGTCTCTTTGTACAGAAAGAAAGCAGCAAAAACATGAAAGAAGAATGAGAGACAAGCCAAACCATAAGACCAACACAGATAATTGAAATTTGGATACATCAGCCAGTCTCTCCTTGTATGGGACCCTCCAAATATAACTATGGCTAGAAACATGAATACAGCTGAAAAATAAATATAATTGTCATTGTTAGTTGAAATACCTGGCCCTATAAATCACAGTCAAATTCAAGATATACTCATGTTATAGAATGTTTCATCAAGAATCTTGATATTAGAAATTCAGCATGATATCCAAGTATCAGTTAGTAGTGAAGTTTACTTACATGTGGTTGCTACACATACAAAATCAATAGCAGTCAATATCCATTCTCTCTGCAACACAAATTCCAGTGGCCAACGACAGAGCTGTAGTGCCATGACAATTTGTGCCCCAAAACTCAACAAAAATGACATGGTTACAAAAGCTTGAGTGGTCATCAGCCATGGAGGCAACAACCATTCCCTGATTGGATGAAACTCTTGGCTAAAAACGTGGTGGCAACCATTAAATGGGTGATCATATTGGTTATAAGGATAGCGGAACTGATCAAAGCAGTACTCCCATAAACCCATATTCTTGAATTCTGAGAAAGTTTCATCAAAAGACTTGACCCAGTAAGGACTACAGAATGCTATCATCAAAAACATGCCAGCTATGTAGGTCAAGAGGGCCCCATTTACTAACTGACCTGAAATGAAATGAAAACAATAATTTTTTCAATGATTCATAATAGTGTTGTACTCACTGGAGGCCTTTGGGTAGTTGTTTTTTTGTTTGTCCCCCAATGTCATTTTGAGTTTTTATTTGGGGTTCATGAATATCATTCAGACAAAAATAAGATGAAAATTTCACGATTTGTTAGTCATGCACTCTTCAACTTCAAATTCAAATCCACGCCCTTTTAATATTTATATTTTAAGTTGTTGTGTATTGTGATTGTGTTGTGTTTGTGTTGTTAATCATGACAGATTTGACATAATTTGAGCCCAGTACACCTGCCCTATGTCAATTTCTGTGGTCTTTTATGCGATGACAATTGGATGACAACGACAACGATGAATCATGTGTCAAGACTGTCAAGGTTAGCTTTGTTTTGAAATTGTTTTGAAATATAAGAGAATGGAGAATGTAGAATCAGAAATAGCACATATAAGCACAATCCAAAAGTTGAATACAAAGTAGGATCATTGTAATGTAGCCTTAAAATAATATATAATTCGAATATTCAGTTAGTAGTGCACATAACTTGTAGTGTGATGTGACTGTTTTCAAGATTTTATTCAACGTTATTTGATACTTCAGTAAAAAGAAATATCAAAATGCTTCATGAAATTTGTTCCATTTGTCTGGAAAGTAGGGAAACTCTCAGAAAAACAAATGAGACAGATGAGAATGGTTCGGATTTATCTTCGAGCTTACGATACTTGGTTCCAGAAGTGGTAAGTACCGTTTTGTAGTAATTTCTGCGAGGGGCTTGCCAGGAACAAAATCAACATAGGAATTATTGCCATTTCCTCTTTATTGAGAACCAGAACATAAAAAAAAATTATCTGCATTGCCCCTCAAAAAAAAATTACCAATATATCCTGGTATCGGCTGGCACTTTTATTGCCTTTTATTTCCTCCTATTGCCTTGCATTCCCTAATAACTACTGGTCATGCCCTGCATTTTAATGGCATTATCTAACATTTCCTATCATCCCCCTACATTTAATTTTTCTCGATTTTTCTCAATTTTTCTGGTATTGCTTGCATTTCCCAGCATTTCCGATATTACCCCTACTTCATGTATTCCAGGTATCAACTCATCACATTCATAGTTAAATTCCCTTGGTTTCAGATATAATCTTTCAGCTATTACATTCCATTTTCAGTTACTGATCTACTATTATTTATGTACAGGGTGTCCCGAATTCGCGGGCCAATATGGGGAAATCCTTGGGAAAATCAGTGAAGGTTTAAGATACAAAGTTGTGTACCTATTCATTTGCGCAACAATAAGCCATATAGAAATAGTTTTTCGGTTTTAGAAATATTTTTAAAAACAATTTTTTTTATAATTAATATTTATTTTTTATTTGCTTTATTTCAATAGATACGAAAAAAGGAAGACACTTCCTCACAGATGATTGTCATGCTCTATAACTTGGTCTGACTTGGCAGTATCGAATTTGTAATACGGCGTTTCGTAATTCGGGATCTGTCAAAAAATTTTTGTTTTTTCAAAACTTCGAAATTGCAATTTGAATATGTATCAACATATTGAGGCTAGCCAGCCAGGTCCGTATCAAGAAAAAAGTTTATGGCGGCTCTCGAATGACTAAATGTGTTAAATATTCTATACTGCCCAGTTTTAGCGCATGAAAAACTGCTGTGAGAAAGTGTCTTCCTTTTTTCGTATCTATGGAAATGAAGCTAATAAATGATAAAAAAACATATTTTTCTAAAATATTTCAAAAACCAAAGAACTTTTCAATTATTTCTTTGGGACATATTGTTGCACATATAAGTAAATACACAACTTTTTCCTAATTTAACTGACCCTGTTTCTCTAACCATAACTGAGTTCCTCATGTTGGCCTGCAAATTTGAGTCGCCCTGTACATGATCATCTGATCATATTATGTATGGACATATCATTCAATTATTATCAAGTAGGATGTATTCGGTATCACCTATATCAAGACCTATTATCGGGATAGAAGAAATGGAATAGTCTTGGTAATAGTAGAAATACCTATAGGTATGCAGTTTTTCATCTCTAGTTGAAAATAATTCTACGGGACTGATTAATTTCCTAAGATATTAAAATCTGAACCCCTTTGTATCTAATTACAGAATATTCACCACATTTATGTGCATGAAATATTCAAATCATCAATTTAACGCCATATTCAACTTCTCTCTCGAATAGGTGAACCAAATGTCGATTATTTTACCTAAATACCTATTATGTAAATACATATTTATAACTCCATCAATTATTTCCCCAAAATCAGCTCATGTTTACAATTTTTCAGTATTGCCTCGTACTTCACAACATTACCTCGCATTTTCAGATATGCCCCATATTTCCTGGTATAGCATCGCATTGCCGATATTTCCTATTTAACCGTAGGTATTTCCCCTTGAACGAGAATTTACCCCTTGGCAAGCCCCACGATTTTTCGTGCCAATACTGCCAATTTGAATTATACCTCCCTCTGTTATAGGATTGGTTGATGGAATACAAAATATGCCATATCTGTGTGACTGATCTTAAGAATGCTTGTAAATTTAGAGAGCAGTGCTTGAACATCTTGAATGATATCAAAACAGTGCAGTATAAACCTGAACAAAACTTCATATCTTCTCCTGTAGCTGAAGATTTAATTGATGATCATGATGACACATCAGATGACTCTTCAGGTGCAAAAGGAGATCTCTCGGGAGATCCACATGTTGAAGAAGGACTGGATGAGAAAGAAATCTTCATATGTTTCCACTGTAATGCAAAATTCAATCTCAAAAGAGAAATAAAAGAACACATTCAGAGAGAGCACACTGATAGACAAGATACAGTAAAGTACAAGAGAACCGAAGAATGCTTAGAGTGTGGAAGAAAATTCGCGAAAAAGGAGTCCCTCAAAGAACATTCCATGATGTGTGATGGGGTTAACAGGCATAATACCATGAAACGTGAGCATCAATGTGATAAATGTAAACGATTTTATACCACAGAAAAGATCTTGAAGGCACATAGAAAACGCTGTATGAGGAACATCATTGGAGACTTTGATGATTCAGATAATGAGAGGGATAACAAGAGTGATTCTAGATCTGATAAAAAAATGGTACGTAGGAGAAGAAAAAAAGATGAAATAAAAAAAGAAATTGATCCTCTAGTTTGTAAAATGTGTGATGAAGCCTTTGAGTCCATACTAGAACTTAGAAAACATGTATCATTGGATCACAAGCAAGAAAGAATAGGTCGTTTCACCACATTCACTTGTGATATCTGTTCCCAAAGGTTCAACTTTGTGAGAGCAATTATAGATCACTATGTCAAAATTCATTCTATTGAAGAAAAAGAAGTCAAACCCTATAGTTGTGATGTTTGCAACAAGAGATTCCGTGTATCAACTAACCTAACTATTCATAAATTACATCATGAGGGTAAACGCATGAACATCTGCAGTATTTGTGGGAAAAGTTTCATCACCAAACATGATCTACTGAGACATGAAATGATACACTACAATGAGCGTAACTACAAATGTGACAAATGCGAGAAATCATTCAAAACTGATGATAATTTGCGCAAACATTGCTTAATTGTGCACACAGATCCGATGCTATGGAAATATGTCTGCCATATCTGTGGAAAGCGTTTCCCTGTAAAATCAAACCATGACATACATGTTAGAAGACACATAGGAGAGAAGAATTTCAGTTGTTCACTGTGTAAAAAAGCATTTGTGACAAGAAAAGAGATGCGAGAGCATGTTATCAACCACACTAATGATAGGCGTTTTCGTTGTGATCAGTGTGGTAAAGAATATAGAAACAAAAAAGGTATGGACATTCACTTGACCAAGGCTCATGGTATAGGCAATGCCAAGATCCCAGTGCGTGAACGAAAACATGCTTGTCATATATGTCCAGCAAGATTTCCTGATAGGTCAAAACTTGCCAGGCATCTAGGAACTCATTCTGGTTTGAAGCCTTATTCTTGTTACTCATGTGAACGGAAGTTCACAGATAAATCCTATTTGAAGCAGCATTTACAAAAGTCACATAATATTTTTGAGGCACCTCCAAATACTTTTAGAGACCCAAATACTTATAGAGAACTAGATCCTATGAAAAATGAATTTTATTAGATGCCACTTTTTTGACTGCACTGATTTTTTATATTCCCCAATATATTTCTATTTAATTGTATTTCTAGTATAATATAATCAATAGAATCAAAAATATAGCATGACAACTATTATTATACTCATGATCTAGCAAGGACTCTTATTAAATTAACTATTTTTTGTTACAAAGGAATACATAGAAACTGTAGTTATTGATTTGGACCAAGTTCTTATATTTTATTCTGGCAACGGTAGGATCTCGTTAGGCCAACAACAGGTCCAGAATATTTTACCCGAAAGATGCGCTGTTAGCAATTTTTGCCTTAGACATGAACTGGCAACAGTGTATTGTTTGGGTATATTTGGATACTGTAGGCAATACGAGACGCACCTAACAAGGTAATGAAACTTCTCTTATGTTTGGATATATTCAGAGAACTAGCTACCTATTGAATCCTATGAATAGGATTTCTGAATAGTTATGCTGCTTTTCATTCCTATGCAGGATATGACAATTATTCATCTGACTTTGCTTACTCTTTTATAAATACCATTTTTGAAATGGAAGTTCCTGTGTTTGCGTTTTAATTCATATTATAATCCCTTTCTAACCTTCCCTATCAAATGTTGTTTCACATTGTGTAATTTTTCGTTTGGAATCATGTTTCACATACATAATTGTCTCGAGTAAGGGTTTTCTGAATTATTCATCACTCATTCATGATGAACTTGTGAATATGATGACCGCCAAAAGTCAATCGATTTGCTAGTCAATTTCATAAGAAACTACAACATTCCATTTAAAAAATACATCTGGTCCTCTTACATTTTTTATTCATATTTCCAGCATGTAGTGATGAAAATTATATTTTTAAGAATTTTTATTGAAATATAAATTTTGTATCAAATATAGGATCAGAATAACTTATTTGAATTATCTCTATGGGCGTTACCTTACCGTAGAATATAATAGAGCAAATCACTGATTTTAACTATAATAATTCTTGAAGGATATTGGTACATAAAAATCATAATCATATCAATTTTGATGCTTTATTGAAATTTCTTATAAATTGTCATGTGTTGTATGCTTAAACATTTTTACTGAACACAATTTTAACTTCAAACATTTTTCACTAATTTAACACCGTCCGAATTTCTGAAGGTATAATTTGTTTGAAATTTTATTTAAAAAATAACATTGTTTTATAATACTTTTCAAGATGCTTTGCTATATAATAACTAAATCAATAAAAACTTGCACATACCAAGAGTACTTGAAAATCTTTCAAAGGAGGGATATAGACATAAAATTTTGAATTTTTTAAAATTAGAATTTTTTAATACTAAACAATCCCCAAAAACCAGTTTCAGAAGAGCGCTATCATAAAAAATGATATAAAAACATCAATAACCAATATACTTGATAGTTGGCCTAGAAGAGATTGATAGCTACACTAATTCAATTCTATATATACCATATATATGTATATATAAAAAATCTGTAAAAAAAACCTTCACTCAATACAAATAGGTACATACATTAACAATATATATATTATAAGGACGGATAATTGAGATTCAAGGAATGTTAATTCATCTTAAAATTATAATTTGTGAACACTATTAAGGCACTTTTATATAACTATATTTAATATTGAACGAATCAACAACAAAGTGAATAAAAAATGTTAATATCAGTTATTGTGCAATAAAATAACTCATAAGAACTATACATACAAAAACATGATGAAAAAATCTGTAAGTAGATCCTTACAATAAAAAAAATTCTAAAAATGTATGCTTTGTAAAAAGATAAATGGAATCAAATATTCGATAACTGTTTTGCGCCCAGTATAAGAACATCTACAATCCTTATAGTGTGTAGACCATGGATCCGCGGACCGCGATTGATTTATTTTGCGGCCCATCATCAAATTCCTATTCGAAATTGATAATGAGAAGTGCCTTGTACATTAGTGCTAGTTATGCCTTGCTGCATATTCTGCTATGCAAAAAAAACCAGCCACATCATGGTAAATCATAGTTGGGAAAACCCAAGGATATTAAACTGTAAAGGATTGCTCAATCCCTATGCTGGCAATGTAAACACGTTGAATGACGTCACTGATTCGACCTTGTTGTTCATTGGTCGAGAGGACGACCACCGGAAGTTATTATGTCGCCATTGAAACTTTTTGCGAAATTTCAAAATTGGAATGAATTTAGTAAATTAAAAATAAAATGGTACTTTATATAAGTGAATGAAGTGAGTACATGCAAAACAAAATGCTGAATATATAAAATCTTACTTTTATAGGTGAATTAGTTGTTTTGTGTGCTGTATCTGAGGAAATGAGCACGGCATGAGCACAGGCCTGAGGTGAGGGTGTAGATGATTTAAGAAAACCCAAAACAACTAATAATTTCCATGTGTTTTTCCAAAACCCACAACAATTAGAAGTGGATTTCACGATCTGGAAGATTTCCTTTGTGTAATAAAGTTGTTATAAAGTGATTCCAGTAGATTTGTTCTATTTTACCCTGAAGGTATATTATTATAATACATGCTCTTGAGGAGTAATATGTTGTTATTGTTGTCTTTGTATTGTAGATTTACTGGTGAAGAGATGATTGGAACACAAATGTTCCACTGAATAAGGTGTGACAGAAAATATTGAGAACATCATCCATGTCCCAAAATGTCTCGGAACATTTGCTCCATTTCAGAAAATGCATATTCTCTTCTGATCCTGAAATTATCACATCTTCATCCCATAATAAGTAATGACTGAACTCACTAAATTGAAGAAAGCGATTCAATAAAAATAACAAATTGTGAAAAATGTCAAACAATCAACTCAGGTAGATATAATAAAAAAATCAAAATTGTGACTACTGTAGAATATTATTCACTTCAACCAAAAAGGTAAACCAGTGCCACAACAGTCTTCAAATAATGAAAAAATATATGTTTTCATCAAATTCCTATTCCTAAAATTTTTCGAATGGAACTAATAATGGCTATAAATTGATTGTCCAGATATTTCATGTTCTCATATTGACTTAAAAACTCATCAATTATTATTCTTTCGTGTATTTAAAAAATAACCTCCTGTGGAATAACAAAAATAAAGTGAGAAACTGAAACTAAAATCAATGACAAAGATGGATAGTCAACAGCCAATGAAATTACAAGCGGAGTCAGTGACGTCATACATCCGGAAGAAAAACTTGGTCGATTGAGCAATCCTTTACAGTTTAATATCCTTGGGGAAAACCATAGATCTTATTGCTTACGCTAGATCCGGTATCCAGGTTATTTGTTTTGTAGGTCCGGGGGGGGTTGAAAGTACTAAGCCATTGATTGGTCGTTTCAGTTGTTTACCATACAAATGTGTTGTCCCACGTGACCATAGTACCTAATTCCTTGCAGACCCCTCTTGACCTAAAAATTACTACAGGATGCCGGATCTAGCGTAAGCAGTAAGATCTATGGGGAAAACCATCATTGGATCAACACGAACCGGACAAACAAACCCAACCCGACCCGAAATCACCACCCCTTGTGCTGCTCCGGCTCCATTTCGAACCGGCTCTGCGACTCCCTCATCCTCATCCGCTTCCTCTTCTGCACGTGCCCATCGACAAAGAACAAAGCCGACGCGACCAAACAAGCCACCGACCCTATGCAAGCCAGCGCAAAAGACCACCCGAAGAAGTTGTTCTCGTGGCCGGGCATCCAGCCGTTCTTGTTCGCCAACAGGCCGAACACCATCACGGCTATGCAGCCGCTGAGGCCGCCAGCGAGAAGAATCCACGCGTTGAGGCTGATGAGGGTCGGGTGCTGCTTCTGGTCAGGCCCGCAGCACAAGAAGTAGACGAGGGTGAGGATGGCGCCGATCAGGGCGCAGATGAAGCACAGCGTGAAGAAGAACTGCGTGGCGACCATGAAGTCGGGCACCAGGAAGCCCCTGATCTCGTCGTAGCCGGTGGTGAAGGGGTCGTAGATCCATCGGCAGCCCACGAAGAACCTGTCGAAATCAGGTGGTTGACAAGGTTAGGTTAGGTTGCCTCGAACTCGGGGAACTGGTAGGAAGGGGAAGATCAACGCGTCATCGAGAGTGCATTATTCTTATTTATTTTAATGAAATAGTCAGGTGTCTAATTTAAAATAAGAAAGTAAGGGTCCTTTTCGGTAGAATATGAAGTGATAGAGAACAATTTGAATACGTCAAAAATGCATATTTATGTACAGGGTGATTGTTTATATTTTACTCAATAGCTATCTCAGTTAATATTGGTCCTACAAAAACGTTCAAATGGACAAATATGTAGCATTTTTTATGAGCATTCAGAATGCAGTACTAGAAAATGCAAACAAGCATCGTTAACCTAAAAATTTTACAACAACTGGTATTTTTTCAATGAGACAGCCTGTATTTTATTTTCCGAATCGGTAGAACTCTTTTTTCTGATTCCAAATATATATACTCGGAAGATATAGATTTTTCGTATAAATTGAAGGCAGCTGTAGAACACCAGACGACAATGCTGCGATTGGCTGATATCAAATGTAGCCATGGATAATAAAACAAATTCAATTGTATTGTTTGACATTATATTTAATTCTTGATTTTCATTCCCTTGAACAACCCTGGGTTTTCGTTTCAATGAACCAGTATAAAAAATGCTACATATTTGTTCATTTGAACGTTTATGAGGGACCCATATTAACTGAGATAACTATTGAGTAAAATATAAACAATCACCCTGTACTATACCTACACACCGAATTTCATTTGTTCATAAGCAGAGAAAAAAGTTATAAGGAAGAACCACTTTTCAGGAACACCTAGTATAGTAAATGGGTTCCTATCCCTAGGTGATTGGAAAAAGTTCTTAGAATGGTCGAGTAATCAATAAAAAATATAGATAGACAATGTTGGGATGAATGAAATACTATTGAATCAAGAAAACATATTATAAAGCCTGACAACAAACCTTTGATATGCCCTATCATAGTTATAGGGGTCCTGCAAGGAGCGAAAACAATGGGTCCAGAGGCCAAAACGGTCCAATTTGGCTCCGGTGATTCGATAATCCGATACTAGCCAGCTAGGAGTGGAAAACGCTACTGCTATCAGTATAAAGGCTACCACAAAAAAGCCTATAGCCACGTTGCCGGCTAGAGAGCGCTTTTTTATCTGTAAGAAAAGCTGCTTCTATTTCTCACATTCAAGAAGGAAAAATTCATTGATACAGGAGGGGTAAGACGCCCCCCTTCCTGCAAACTCAACTCAAGTATAATTTTTTCGTTATTCTAGGATCTAGGTATGAACCTTATGTTTTCAAAATTTTGTTCTATGTTGTCCCCTCCTGAATTTTTTCCTGGCGGCGCCCATGTGCTCCGCCAAATTTCAAGCAGCGTTGCCAACTCAGTGGAATTCACATGTGACGTGGGGGTAATTTGGTGAATTTTTTATGATATATGTGAAAATCTGGTAATTTCTTCCATAATGATATCTGCTAGCTAGTAAGCTATTTTATAGACAGTTGACACGATTTTCATAGGATATCCCAAGGTGGATATAGGATGGTGAAACAGCTCTTCAATTGTTTCTGCGAAAACCTTGTAGACCGTTTGAGAAGGTACTAATATTTCCACGACTTGAATGAAGATGGCGGTGAGATCGATTATCGAAGAAGATTTATGTTGCTTACGTATTTCTGTGGTTCGCATCTGACAGACGTGAGTTGAAATGACATCAAAACACAATATTTTCAGTGAATCTGGAATAATTATCGATATCTTGACTCTTCTCAGTCATTTTTCATCTAGAATAAATGAAACTGATAATAAGGTGACAGATGCACAGATTCTGTTTTACCGACACAAGGTATGTCGCCATCTCTGATAACTTCAGGAAATATTACTACGGTATGAAATCAAGTAGGCAAAGGTCTACAGTTTATTCTAGTGCTTGTTAATAGGAAGCTGTTTCACCATCCTATATCCACCTTGGGATATCCGTAATCTCACAATAGTGACATTTTGACAAAACAATGGACGATTTGCAGTTCATATTTTGATCTGGTTTATTCTAGTGGTTTGAATTGCAGGTAAAACCACCAGAAAACCACTAGATTTTCGAAAATTTTCGCGCTTTTTTTTCATGTCATCTCTGATTTTGTGATTCTTGTATTCAATGAGGTCATTTTGTGACTATTGAAAATCTGAATTGACAACACTGGTTTGAAGGGCTTTGAACTATTTTAAGATTATCTGAACACCTCATATATCTAATAATAACTATATAGGTAACATGGATACCAGAGCTGAAGCCAAAAAATAAAACAAATGACAGTCTGCGGGACCAATCGCGAATATGCGCATGCGCAAGTTTGAATTAAGAATCGACATGCGTTTTCATCATGGAGGAGAGTAGCGTTCTAGTGAGCGACAAACGTATGATAATTATTAAAAATCAATCAAATGTGTCACGTAACCTTCAATTCAATGTTTTTATTTCATCATGACATATATTTTTCAAATTTTCATTCATTGATGGATTGTTGGACGATATTGAATGATAGTTGATGATAAATGCAGAAATGGATGTGATCTACAAAGCGATACTTGCGATTTGCTGAGAAACCTGTCACGATAAAGTCATCGGAACAAGATTCGTGGGCTAATTTTTGATCAATCACTGTTATCACTCACTAATCACTTCTGTAAACAATCAGTAAGTACATTAATAACTATATTAACGCTCTTTTACATAATTTGAGTCAACAAATATACCTAACCTTTGAAATTCTGAAAACGTCAGTGGATTTAAACTCGTCAAAACCCGCGCATGCGCACAATTCATCATTAGCAAGCCAGACAGTCTTTTGTTTTTCCAAAACTGGCTTCATTTTCGCGTGAAGAGAAGAATAGGTGTTATCCATATAGTTGTTATTATATATATGGAACACCTTTGCCTTGTTGCCTGAAGTAGATAATGTTGAACTAGGTCAGATTATAAATTTAATGGTTAGGTAATTAATTTCTTTTCTCCTTGAGAGTTGAAATTTCTGTTATCTCTATCTGTTCTGATCTAACCGAGGATCTAACCTACCCAAACATATTTATGAATGGAGTAGGGAGTTATTTTATATTAAGGTATGTAGTTATTTCACTAGGGATTCTGATTTCCGTCAGTATTAGTCCATTTCATATAGAATTATCTGATGGTCTATTCATGCCTACTTCAATTCATCTAAACTATTCTAGTCATTTGATATTTTACGCGACTTTTATAATTTGAAATCTGTGATTATCAACACCCAAACAAGTTTAAAGGTTTCAGTTTATTCACTGAAGTTTTCTCCGAAAAACATTCAACAAGGAAATGACTCAAAAATAATTAAGTAATGATTAATAACAAGGCGTAACCTAATTATTTTACCTGATCGTCATTGAAATCACCCATCGAGTCGGTTAACACAAACACACTAGCGAAAATACTGTCTTTCGATCAACTCAGATTTCTCTTGAATACCATTAATTTTCAGGGAAATCGGAAAAAGAAATTACCAAACGAACAACACAACAAACATAACATTGTTTATGTATATCGTCTCTGGCGACTCTGGCGTTGACCAATGACTATGACCACACATGACCACACCTCACACCTGTCTGAGCGAGCGAACCATAGAACATAAAATAAGAGATTCGTTTTCCTTGTTACCTTTCCCCTACCAATACAAGAGTGTATCCTCATTCCTCAGGGCGGTCCACTTCGTGGAAGTTTAAGGGATAACTCGACTATTTTCTACCAATTAGTAACTACAGAGATTATGTTACATTACAAATTAACAATGAACATGTTGACCAATTATATTTTCGCAATTAATAGGCACCTGAATGGTTGTAATATAAATATAGGAAATTCGACCTCCACGAAAGACTATTTAGCTGACTTTGGTGTAGGTATGCAAATAAAGAAAAGCAATTATATTTTCCGTAATAATCATCTGAGATAAACAATCCATTCATAGTAGTGTTTCCAACATTTCACATACATAATGAATGAACATTATAGAAGCTATTAAGTCTAATTATTCTCAAGGTTTTCGAAACCTCAATATAGTATACAATAATGATCATACTTGAACTATTTTCTAACAAATTAAACAACACAAATCAGTTATATAAAAATATTTTATTTTGTACAAAAATCAACAATACCCACTGTTTTTCAAACAGTGGTAACTACACATTTTATGCAAAAATAAAGTATAAAATATTCCAAGAAAGTGTGTATATATATATAGATACCGAAAAATGGACGGATATCAAAAAATAAACTATCTATTAATTGAGAATGCATGGGAACCAAACATGTTTGGGAGTAATAATCAAATATGGGTACACAGAGGGTTGTATAAGAATATGATTTTTCACTTATTCAATCTTATTCACCTTTTTGGTAGAACCATTCCTATCTTTCTCAGTTAGATATTGAAAAAGCTAATGTTCTATGTTTCAATGTAGAAAATACAGTGATACATAAATTAAACACTAGAAAAACAAATGATATAAATTTGGTATGAGTATATGATATAAAATTAATCACTTTTGTTCTCCTTTAAATTACATATAATAAATGTTTCTTCAAACACAATGTTAACAAATTTTAAGCTACATCAACTAGTTTCAGTAAAATCAAGAAAAAAAAAAGAAGAAAAAGATAATTACAATTTTTCTAGCATAATTGCTTCAACTTCCTGAAGCAGTCACCTATCTAAAAGTATACATCAACAATATATGGTAATATTAACTGATGCACATTCTTGTCACTCCTTGTAAACATTTCTATTTTCATTATTGTTGATATAGATTGTGCAAATTACTAAATCAGAAAAAATGAGATTCATTGATCAGGTTATTCAGTAATCAAAATACTTCAACTCATGGCATGCCCAATTGTGAATATTGGGATATGAATAAGACATTCTGTAGCACATGTTGGTTGAGCTGAGGTTCACAGATTTCACTGAATCTAAATATCAGTATGATGAGCAGAAGGCTTCTGTTGCTCCATGGTGTACTCTGCAGGTGGGTATCTTGGCTGGGAGCCACCAAAACGCCTGTATCTAGCCCTTTTAGCTTCTACAAGAAAAAGGGCCCCAGCAGGAAACAAGAGCAGGGAACCCACACAAGCAAATCCAAAAGACCAACTCAAATCATTATGTTGCCAATGTGGCATCCAATCTCTGTTGTCACCATTAGCACCAAAAATACTAACTGAAATGAGTCCACAGACCCCTGCCAAAACCAAGTTACATCCATTGCTCAAGAGTAACAGAATATACTTATCATGGTCTCTACTGCAGAAGCAGTACATCCAAGTGAGAAAAGCTGCTACCAAGACTAGGGTCATGCATAAAGTGAAGAAAAATTGAGTAGTGATGAAAAATCCAGGTAGAAGAAAATCAAAGATAATGTAGTATTCTTCTTCAAATACCCACCAACAGCCTGTGAAGTGGTAATCATACTGATGACGAAAGTCTTCAAAGTTTTCAAAGCATACTTCCCAAAGACCTAGAAGAATGAAGATACATTACTTTCTCGGATGACTCACCAATTGATGAATGATGAAATAGGAGAAGTGAACCAGAGTTTCAGAATTTCATGAGATACTCTCTGAAAACTAAACATGGAATGTGGAATTCTAGAATTCAGCTGTATTCCAGTATCAGATAATCGAGTATTTAAGCTTTGACCACTCCTTGTTTAGCTTTGCAAAATTTAACATTACATGGAAATATTACTTACCAATTCGTCTGAATTTGGGATCCTCAATTTTACCATCATTTGCTAACCAGTAGGGGGTGCAAAAAGCTATAATAACAAAGACGAAGGCTGTAACTGTTAAAGCTATTGCACAAATACCTGTTTTTGTTTTCATCGCCATTTTGAATATTGAAACAAGAAACAAGTGGCAACACTGACAACCAATCAAGCAAGAATTCAAATCCACATGAATACAAGCATAGCTATTGAAATTCACCAATAACCATTTACGTTTTGGCGGTAGGTTCGAAATGGTTGGTATCGATAAAGGCGGTGAAGGTTTATTGACATCAGTGAAGGCAGGGATCATTACTATTAGTGAATTTTTGAAGAAGGATAATTTGATTGAATGAAAGGGAATTTTGGACGCGCTATCGCCCTATATTAATTCAATGAGACTTACCTGACCTGAACGTACTAACCTATCAGTAGATCACTATTTTTCGGGACCTTTGAGGAAGGAAAATTTGATTAAAAAATGTGAAAATGTGCCCGGTCAGATATATTTGAAACTTTTGACTAAAAAAAGAAAAACTTTTATGGGGATCGAACCCCGGGCTCCAGCTTACAGAGCTGGAATGTTCCATCTTGCTTTTATATATCACCATGCTAGCAAAGAGATTCTTTGATGCTAGCTTCGTTTTTCATCGGACTGTTGTCTCAAATCCTTCGTAATACGCAGGCGCAAATATAATAGTTCTGATTGGTGGATTTTAATAGCTATGCTTGTATTCATGTGGATATGAATTCTTGCACCAATCAACTCAAGTCATTATGACATACTACAATCTCTAGTTTCCATGGTTACGTTCACGGTATTAGTTTGAATGTGGCGGCAATTTAACGTTTTTTTTTTCGAAGGAAATTCAAAAGATTTGATCGCAAATACCGAATACCAAATCAGTGGAAGAGTTTAGAAAACTGCGCAGAAAGATTGATATCAATGTGGTCCGTCCCAGTGTTAAATTGTGAATTTCGCATATCGGCGCTTATTGAGTTTTCTTGTCGCCGAAAGTTTTTACCAAACAAAAGCGCCCCACTTAAGCCAAATTCATCTAAACTGGCTAAATGGAAAAGAACCTGAAATACTCCACCTCTCGATTTTGATTAGCGCCGGTTTATATTTATTACCTAATAGTCAGTGATTCAATTTTATTTACCGTGGAACAGATTAGTGTACCACTTATTTTTAAATGGATGATGAATTCAATATTTATCAAAAAGCTAGAACAACCATATACTCATTGTTGCTTTATTTTGTTTCAGTATTTTTGGAGCCAACCGATGTGGAACTAGCAATCACGCCATTCAAAACAACTTATTCGCAGACCATTAAGTACATTTCACCAAACCTGAATGAGTTGAGATGCATTGCTTCATTCTTTGACGTATCTTCAAACTATCCAAGCAAATTACAAGAAGCGGCACACCTTTCCATAAAATTACTGAATTTCGTTGAAAACATACTAGTTACTTTGGGGTCAGATGGGGTTATAATAGCACGAAGAGGTTCATCTACTGATAATTTCCTGGAAAACTTACAATCCAGTCCAGAACAAGTCAGACATTATCCTACAGAAGAAATTCGTGATCTTGTGAACGTCAGTGGAGCTGGCGATTGTTTTTCCAGTGGTTTCATAGCTGCTGTAATTTCAGGAATGCCTGAAGAAGTTTGTGTATCAGTTGGCTTCGAGGCTGCTAGATTAGCTTTACGATGCCAAGCTGCAGTTCCAACAACAATGTTTGATAGAAGTCATTATTGTTGGAAGACTCCTGCTAAATATGAGATTATATTATGATAATTGACATGTAAGAATAACTGTGAGCTGCAATATATATCTACGATTGGCGTTATGCAAAACTTATCACACGGTTCCTGTACGTATAGTTGTCTGACAGCAGGAGAAAAATGTATCGCCCTTCAGACCATAGATCTTATTGCTTACGCTAGATCCGGTATCCAGGTTACTTGTTGTGTATGTGTACCGGGTCCCGGGAGGGTTGAAAGTACTAAGCCATTGATTGGTCGTTTTAGTTGTTGACCATAGAAATGTGTTGTCCCACCTACTTTCTTGCAGACCCCTCTTGACCTAAAAAATTACTACAGGATGCCGGATCTAGCGTAAGTAGTGATCTATGCTTCAGACGATTGGTGCTTATGTATTTTTGGTTGTCTAATAGCTAGTAATCATTATAGATTGATATGAAATGAATACATACCAAGGTTAGTAGAATACATACTATTCTACTTACTATTATTTGATTTGACTGATTCCACATATCATTTTATCAAAAGCAGCTCATTTTGTTTTTTGTTGCCCAAAGAGTGTGAAATTGTACGCCACTGGCTAATCGGGATTGTTCGGAAATTCAAATACCACTAAAAAAAGACGAGAAATTCAATTGAGGTTATCACTTCTCATATCTGATATCTGTCATAACTGTCAATCAAATCCTTATCAAATCTATTCTATTTTCGTATTTTTTTGAGCATTTGCTGGATCACTCAAAGGACTGATTAATAAAATGTCCGCAGCCATAAGATTTGGTTCAACTGTGAGGGAACTAAGGCTCCATTTATGTCAAAATGGAGCTGCCAGCAAAGGAGTTAGGTAACATTAGATTCAAGTTATATAATATAATCAAGTGTTCATATACAATGTTATAGAGAATTTATAGAAAAACACTATGTACAGTTGAAATCCACCAATCCCAAGTTTCCCATTTTGATCAGAGAATGTTCTGGAGTCGAACCAAGGCTTTGGGCAAGATATGGTATGTGAAATAATCACACAATAATAACAATAACTAATCCACCTACTTTCAGAGTTTGGGAAGGAAGAGAGTGTCTCATTGAAAAATTTGTCAGCAAGTGATGTGTTATCAAGGCTTCAAGCAATGTCAAAATAAAAATGTTTCTTTATCTTGGCATAAATTGTAGAGGTGTTTTGTATTTAAATATGAATATATTGTTAGAACTCACAGTAATCTGATCTGCATTTGGATTTAATATACTCTTATATAAAATAATTCACCTTATATATTATAACTTTACAAATAGATTTCTACATTTTTATTCAGAAGCAATGATTAGATTTGTAGAGAAGGTAGTCCAAATAGGTGCAATGGTGCTTCTTCAATTGAGTTTATTATCATATGAGCTTCTTGACATAATTCCTCAGGTACATTTTCATCTGGCACCATTATCACTTGCATGCCGGCTCTTCGGGCAGCTGTAACTCCGTTGGGAGCATCTTCAAAAACAAGACACTTTTCTGCACTTGGATGATCAAGAAACCTGAAACAAAATACATTTTGCCCACTCCAATCATGTATTTGATATATTACCTTGAAGCACACACAAGGAATATGTCTGGATTTGGTTTTCCTGCTTTAACTTCAGCATCACTTCCACCACAGACAATATGGTCAAAAAGCTTGAAAATACTTTGATGATGTGCTGTTTTGAGGTTGAAACTGTCTTGAGATGAAGAAGTAGCAACTGCCATAGGAATTCTGTTATTATGTAGATGTTTCACCAGCTGTGCAGCTCCTGGATACAAAAGCAACTATAGATTATAATTTACTCCTAACAGTCCTAACCAACTGAAGACTATATAAAGCAAAATAGTACCCAAATATGATCAAGAAAGTACTTTTTCTCATATGACTCCATAAACTTCTGTTGTGAATAATAAAATAAAGCAGCCAAATCAGTAAGAAATGATTTCATTTCTTACCTGGCATTATTGGTACAGGTGTTTTGAATAAACTATGTGCTCTAGTCCTGAACTCAGTTTGAAAATCATCAACAGAAATTGGAAGCTTCATTTCTTGCACTGCAATTCTTGAAGATTCCCTTTCTGGTGTCCCTATGACTTTTGCCATTATGTGAGGTGTGTAAACCTTTCCAAACTGGCTTGCTATACTTTGTATTGCATTTTTATAGATAATTTCAGTGTCTGTAAAGAAAAAAAAATCATATAATTACCTGGCATCAAATTTGTTTTTTGCATTACAATAGCATATTCTTCTTGAGCTTGCTTATAATACTCTTCAGGAGTGATTGGTAAATCTAAAAGTTTTACAATTTTTTGAGATGATTCTGCGCCTGTAAGCCCCATTAGCTGAGTTTTTACTGACCAATCATATGTTTTTCCATATTTGCTTACAATATTTTGGGTAGCTTTTGTATATAAGTGTTCAGTATCTAAAACATGCCAAAGTAGGAAAACATTTCAAATATCGTCAATTAATTGTAGCTCCAACAGATTATACGATTTTCATTTATGAAACAAATTCGAGTTCATGGACATTTGAAAATATCTGTTTACCTAGCAGAACACCATCCATGTCAAATATAACATGGGATACCTTTCCGAACGTTTTCAACCCACTCATAATTATTTGAGATAATATAATTTCACAATCTTGAACGGTTACGAGTACGAATACTACGAATAAATAATAACTAAACTAAATAAGTTATCACAGATTGTTATGTTAAGGGACTACTTTTGTGTTTGTGACGTTGACATTTGTGACGTGACTCGTGAAATCTCGTGTACCTCTGCGCTACCTGCGCCTGCGCAGATCAAATGATCCAAATGATAAATGATGAATTAAAATTATTTTTGTTACCTTACCGAGCGTGGGCATCATAGGGTAGTTTAATATCCTTGACCTTCACCTACCCACTTTATAAATTTTCAAAGAACCTTCAAATTTCGCTTGAGTGGTGGAAATCTTGCACAATTCATCATTTTGTTAATTTGTGCATACAATATTTCGTTCACACTTCATATCCACTCGGATTCATCATGTATAAAATATCTCAAGAATTTTTTCGCACTTGGCAACGTTCCATTTCCGAATTACGAATCATCCCCACTACCCCATTAGATCAACTCACCCCGCTTGAGGCGCACGCGCGTCGCCAAAGCACGCTACGTGAAAATTGACGTTTCCTAAAAAAATAAAACAGTCTGCTCTTGGAGAATGCGCATGTTTCTTGTCTGAAACGCGGCCCGTTCTCTCGTTTTCTCATGATATCTCCGACCGGAACGTGAACTTCTCCAGTGCCTTAGAGATGGGTTCTCAAGAATAACCAATCGCTTCACAAAAGACATCGTATCCGAGCAGACTCAAATCGGAAATAAATCGTTATGGCTGTGATCGGCAGGGCTGCAAAGTGCATTCTTTCCGCGATGTGCCGAATTTGGGGTATAGTTTTGGTGGGTCTTCTCGTTTTGGGGACAACCGCCGGAGTATCGCAGGACGAAACCCGGAATTGCGAGGCGATCAGGAAAGACATTGAATTAAAGCTGAAGCTGCCGGCTTCCAGAGTTACGGATACTTTACCTGGTAAGAATTTCTTGCAATAATTATCAAAAACACTTATTCGGTTTTCTTGTGCAAAAAAACGGTCTCAAGAAATCTATATACCTACCTTAATAATACAATTACAAGTAACAACGATTAGGAAAAATCAGTAAGTGAACAGGAAAAAATAAACACATCTATTGGGATTTCTTGATAACTTAATTATCAAAGCAAAATCATTTTTAAATGGATAGTAACTATTTTTTATATTTTCAATTCAACTTGTTCGATCAAATGTAAAAATTCTATTGATTTATTTTTAACAAGAGCTTTCCAAAAATAGTGGGATGATGTTTAACCCCTTCATGGCGGTTGGGGAAAAACGTTTTTTTTTACGAATATCGTAGCTACTAAAAATCTCAATGACTCAATGTAAACCTTTTTACATTTTTTTACAAATAATTTTTCTTGAGTTTCCAGCGAATTTTTTCCACTTGAAATCTTCACCCTGTATTGACATTTTCATTTATTGACTACCCAATATAGGTATATGATTAATTTCAGTTCTATCAAAAACGTTGGTATTGCCAAAGTATTGCGTCAGAGTTTTCCAGTTGATTTCCAATTTTCTTTGTGTAACTTGCATGTAACATTTTTGTAGTTATCTTGACGTCAGATTGCATCAGTTCTTTATTTTTTTTTACTTTCCAAAAGGGCCGTGGTTATGTGGACGACCCTGTAAGCATTTTGTACTTGAAGCGAGGGCAAGAGCCTATGATCTTTACAAGATGTTAGATTTCATAGCCTATAATACTCGTCCTAATAATTCGATAAGTACCTATACTTTGAATCGAGCTTTGAATGCATGAACATATTTCCAAAGTAGCCAAAAAACATCGATAATATTTCGAATAATATTGACAGGTATAGGAGATAGATACATTTAATCGAGGATTTAATTGGATAAAACGAAGATAAAACCTACTTATTTGGAAAATTTGGGAAGATAATAATGCTGGTTGCCAAATGGACTTTGATATCATCGAGGATATCATTAACCAGGTTCCTCATTCTTCGTTAATTTGTTTTTTTTTCGAGTTCTTTTTGAAACATAATGTTTGCTTTTTATTTTTTTCTTGGGCAACACGACTGATTCAATTTAACTCGCTTCAACTGTAATAAATCTGACAGATCTTATATTTGGCCAAATGTTGAAGGAATGCAAACTGAATAAATTTTCCTCGGAATTTTCGTAATTCTAAACTACCCGACCGAGTACCCGACTTATTTCAACGAATTTTCACAGGCAGTAACTATCATCACATTATTGTAAAAAAAAAGAGATAAAAGACTTGGTCTTAAAAGGTTAAGAAGGATGCTGAAAATATATTTGGTTCCCTAAATAAAACAAGATGAAACATTTTGGACTATTACAATATTTTTTTAATTTTTGAAACCCTTGAATCTTAACCGAGATCTCAACTTAACTGTTGAATAATTTTTTTTTTAAATATGGTATCAATTTTATTGAAAGTGAAGCGAGCAGTGGAGTGATATTTCACTCCTCCAATGGTTTTAGAATGTGTTTTATTAAACAACCACAAAAAGTTTCAATCGACGTCGAGATCGGCGCGTTTTTGAATTTTCCTCAAATATGTGTGCCTGATGTGGGTACCTATACTTCCGTCACTTCCGAGTGTACCTACTCCTAACGAATTTGTTCCACCCTGTACAGTCTTGTAACGGCTGATACCATAAAACGGCCCTAAAACGTCAAATATATCCCACCTTTCCACGTATTATTACCCTCGGCCAACCCCGACGAATTAAATGCAGTTTCCGTTTTCTAAAATTAGCCCGGCGGCACGTGTTTCCGTGATCGCCCTGTGTTTATTTGGACAAAAATGGCCCGGTAATTTGTAAGTCGAGAAATGTTGTGTTGATGTCGACGTAACAGGGATCAGAACAGGAATCAGGAATCTGGTTTTGTTATTCTTGAGGGAGTCTGTTTTGTGTCTTCGGATTGATAGTCTCTATCTGGTTTCATAGATTCAACTGAACTAAAAATTAAATTAACAACTGAGAATTAGGAATGTTGAATACACGAGAACCTCTATGAGGGTTTATTTATGCATTTATATCTGTCACTAAAATTGATAATTAAGAATTACGGAGTTGGTTAACTTTCAATTTGACAACTAAGAATTGAGAAATGTGTACAGAACGCGCAAAACGATTAGAATGCCATCCGTTTTCAACTTTTGGCGGGCATGGTAGTATCGATATCAATAATTGTTTCGCCATAAAAAAATACATTGCAAAAATACATTTCTGAAAAAGAAAGTCATACCGAACAGCCAACAGAAATATTTTAAATGATATTTTTTTCAAAATTCGCGACCTATTACTATTTAATTCGGAGGAATTTGAAATCTGTGACTTTTCCATGTTTGTGTTCAGCTGCTACCGAGGCTGCTTTATAAGTTCTTCGTAAGTTCTTGTCTCAGTTATTGTCGAGGTTATTGTTGTGTCAATATATAAAACAATTTTTTGATTTAAATAAAAAATCCGAATAAAGATTTGTAGATACAAGGACCTTTATGAATGATATAGGTACAGTATCGGGATTATAATATCCTGGGGATATTTCAGTGACATATTATGAAGCAGCTGAACACATGGTAAATTCACAGATTTCAAAGTTTCTCCAAATTAAATAGAAATTCCATGTGAATTTCTACAAAATATCACTGTTGAATTCACTAATGAGTTTCTTTGTAAAGGATTTATTTTTGTAATTTTAATTTTTTTATGGCGAAAAAGTTTTTTTTATTTGTTTATCTCAGATTTGTTTCCAAATTTGTGCATTAAAATCTCGTTCGAACATCTTTTCCAAATTACATTTCTTGATATACTCATAAGTGTGTTTTGAAACATAATTTTAAGTTTTCTTATAGTTCCCGGCAAACACGATTAGTTGAACGCGGTTGAAAGGCATTTATACAACTTCTTTTGGGAATTCTTTCGATGCAGAAGCGAGTTCACATATATGTCGATAATGTCAAAATTTATTAATAAAAAACTATCCTCGGAACAATCAGGAATATTTTAGGTGGCTTGACTGGCTTGGGTAATACTTTCTCTTTGTTTTGCCTCGTGTTTTGCGGTAGAACACATTTTGTATACAAGAAAATACTCGTGAAATTACCTATTTGAAATTATTCAACATCAATGATTAATAAGTAGTTTAGATAAAAAATTCACAATTCACCTCGCAATCAACATACCTATATAAGTGTGTTTGATGCAGCTTAATAATTATTAGTTACTAATAATTAAGTTGATATATTATAATAGTCCCAGTTTTTTTCAACTTAGTCTCAAGGCTTTTTCATCGCCAAATCGCATTTTTATTCATCACGACGCCAATAAACATATCAAATTTGCAAAAAGGGGAAATCATAAATCGTCTATACCGCTGCTTATCATTCATCCAAGAAACATAGTGTTCTTTCTTGATGGTGCTTTTCCCAAGATTCACATCTGTTTGGTATCTCGTGTAATGTATTTTTTGTTGGACATTGAGAATGGCGATGACACATTTACTTACACATAAAAGACACAGTTTTGGTCTCGGTTTTGGTAAACATGTTCGTGGAGTGGAAAAAACGAGGATCACTTCTGGGAATGGGAATCAATTTTCAAATTTGTGAGGCACGTTACTCACCCAGTATGATTCCATCCACATCGAAAATAACATGAGTGACTTCGTCGAATACGAGACCGCGATATCCTCGGCTGCGGTGTAGGAGAAGAGTTTTAGATGAATTTTTTCGCGGCTGATCCATCTTGATATTTGTGAACTACATTTTGAATTGACATGTGCCAAAATTTCATATTTTCTGTCAACTATAATCAGTTGAATGTCCACTTGACAACTATGCAGGGTGTTCCACTCGTTGTTTCATGATATGTGGGACACACTCGGGGACACACTTCTAGGGGTGATATGTAGAGTGTCCAAAGAAAATGATAAAAGTTTCTAAATTCCCAAAGACTACCTGGACTTCCCAAGGAATTCCCACCTCCATTAAGCTAGCAGAACCACCTTGGATTTTTGGAGTTTTCATTCAGCCATAATTTAAGGCTAATTTATTACCCTATTGCCGAATTTTTTGTTCTTCGTTTTATACGAAAAATCTTGGGTTCTGCTAGCTTAACGTTAAGCTGGAAAACCAATTCTACTACAAGAAGTTTTCGAAGGATCTGATTACATCATAATTTAAGGCTCATTGTAGCATATATTCCTTTCAGAAGAACTGCAGTGGGGTATAACTCTCCTCTTATAAGAGCTCAGAGAAATTTTAACCAATACATAGACACAGATACAGAAAATATGAGTCTAGTTTCTTTCAAAAAATATTTGAAAACCAAGTTCTTAGTATTGTTCAACTAGGATTATGTTCATAATTTATATTGTAATTTTTTCTTTTTTTATCAATATTATTGAGAGGTTACAAATTTAGATATTACTTGTTACCATAGTAATTATTATGATTTCTGAAATTATCAATAATATTGTCATTATATACTTTTTATCATAGTTATTAATTATTTTCATTTCTATAATTATTGTTATTAACATTGGGTACATTATGTATGTAGATATGCCTGTATGGTCGTAGGTAAAAGTATTACGTGGATACTGTTTTTGGAATCTTCATTCTGTTTGTATCCCTTATATCTGAATAAATAAATAAATATTGCCGAATTTTTTGCTCTTTGTTTTTGGAACAAAAAATCGGAGTTCGGTTCAGGTATGCAGGTGTGTGAGCTAAATGAATCGAACATTAAGGACAATATTTATGAAAAATCTGAATATACCATAATTTGAGGCTCATTTCGAGCTCTTATTCGAGCCCACAACCAAACATAAAATATGAAGTTTAGGGAAAATGAAGGCTCTCATTCTAGCTAGAAAACAAAATAATTATATAAATACAATCTTAATATCGCATATCGTTTACTAAATGAGGAAATTATATTCGTTCAAATCAGGGAGAGAATAATATTGAACATTCCTAAAAGTCCTTAATCCACCCAATCGAATATGACAACTGCGCAGAATGTCGTTATGATTTGTTGTGACAATCGCTTGAAGAACGTAAATGGCCGGAAGTCGTTTAAAAAAAACGACATATAGCCAAGATGAATCTGAGAGAAATAAAATATGATTTCGCTCGTGATTGGTTGTCACTCACGGGTTGGTATTTAGAGCTCAATCTAGATTTCCGGGCGTTTTCGATGATTCGAAATACACTCAATGAAAAAAAAACCGTCCAGAATTGATCACAAAGTAACTTTTTTAATTCTTGTCCGATTTTGTTGAAATTAGCATCAAATCGTAGATTTATTTATGTTTAGGAATGTTAGCCTGAATTCCCCTAAACCAAGGCCTATATTTTTGTTCCAAAAACAAAGAGCAAAAAATTCGGCAATAGGCTACAATGAGAGCCTTAAATGGGCCTTAAATTATGGTGTGTTAAGATTTTTCATAAACTATTTCTTTTATGTTTGGTTTTGCTAGCTTAACGGTCAAGCTAGCAAAACCTACGATTTTTTAACGGAGAGCAAGAAAATCGGCATTAGGCTAGGATTGGAGCCTTGAATGAGCCTAATTATGATGTAATCAGATCCTTCGAAAACTTCTTGTAGTAGAAGTGGTTTACTTAACGTTAAGCTAGCAGAACCCAAGATTTTTCGTGTAAAACGAAGAGCAAAAAACTCGGCAATAGGGTAATAAATTAGCCTTGAATTAGCCTTAAATTATGGCTGAATAAAAACTCCAAAAATCCAACGTGGTTCTGCTAGCTTAATGGAGGTGGAATTCCCGGACTTCCCAAAGACTACCTGGACTTCCCAAGGAATTTCCGAACTTCCCAAAGACTACCTGGACATTCCAAGGAATTCCCGGTTTTCCCAAAGACTATACCTGGACTTCCCAAAGAACTCCCAGATTTCCCAAGGAATTCCCGAGGAATTCTCAGACTTATCTATCTAATGATTAAATACGAATATTCCGGTTCAGGCTGGTGAGTCATTTCATTTGGTTTCTGAGACGAGATAGTTACCGGATACCCTGTATGCTATAATTTATACAAATTTGACTTCCAAATCAGAATATCACTCCCACATACTACATTTTAACTTACGGGCTCGACTAGACTAGACACTAATCATCATTCAAAGGAACAGAAATACTTGTGGGCACATCAACAGAAAAGTTGTTATAAAAGAACACACAGGTGGCCCATAAATTAAATATCCCCTGTGTGTGCGCGGGTCCACACGAAATTATCAATTCACGATACTTAGGTGGGTACTCTCCAATGCTTATCTTGATAATTACTTCGAAAAATGGATGGATTAAATATCGACATGAAGATACCCCTACGTACTAAAACAGATAAAATTGCACCTGGGGGGAGAATTAAAACTGACAGGTGCGGGGTTAATCTAGGTTTTATAAAAGAAAAGGGAGTATTTATTTATGTGCTATATGCTCGAAAGTGAAAGGAAGTGTCAATCATTTTTGCTCCCTTCAAGAAAGCACGAAAAATCAACAATGTTGGTTCATTGTTGAAATGAAAACCTACTGCCAGGCTAATCAAACTCAAGTCGGACTATTGCTATAACTTCTTCATTGTGGAAAATACGAGGTTGGTTGAATTAGAGAACTATTAGTAACCATATTGCTAAAAAGATGAACAATTCGAAAAAATATATTCAAAAATATTTTTGATGGGACACCCTGTATATTTCAATTTCAATCGATTGCCAACTCCTTTCAGAACATAAATGGTTATTATAAATTTCATCCTAAAACCACAAATAAAGGACTTATGCGCATTTGAGGTTTTCGACAAGTCTCATTAAATTGAAAATTTTTTGCTCATTAGAAATCCAATGAAATCAGTTGATTTGTGGTCATCTGATTGAACACAACCAATCAAATCAACATTATACTGAAAATAGCCCATCAATGGGCTGTTTTCATTCAATCATGTTGCTATGAATTCGATTTCGACATTTCAAATATTCAATATTTCAAAATGTTGACAGTAAAAAATTTGTATGGATAACTTTAATGTTCTATTACAATGTTGGAAAGTAAAAAATATTATATCCGGATAACCCTCGAACATTGATGGAAGCGACGGCGTCGGTCTGTTTCCATGCAACAAGCTTTCAAAATCTGTTATAAAATTTTCTCGAACAATTATCAATGTCCACTGAAAATTTAAACAAAATATAATATGGTCGGTTAACCCCGTTATTTGTGGCTTTAGGATGAAATTTAATGATCCGAAAGGATTTGATTGAAATCAATCCATCGGGGTGTCCTTTTGAAAAAAAAAAACATTGTTTTTTCGAATACCTGTCATTTATTAACAGCGTAAAGACGAAGAACATACAGTTTGAGCGAGATTTTGAGCTCCTAATCAATTTTATCTCAACAGTCCATGGACGTAGAAAGAGGCAAGTTTCTACATTTTACGATTATCACCTTTGCTCGAGCCTTTGCTATGGATTAGATATTTTTTGAATGAATGATTTTATCTTCTGAAACGACGTTGATTCAACAACTATTCACTTGTAATAGGAAATTTTGGAAAACATCGCACTAGTCTAACGAACAACAACCAAAAAGGATATCACTATAACAGATGAATTATTTTGCACTGCTGTCATTCGACAATCGATCTTATACCGACATCTACACGTCAAGAATTATTACTATACGATTCTGAGAAATTCAACTCATTTTGAAAATAAACAAACATACATATTGGCCAAAGGGCCAAAGTTTATGCCTATGACAACGTTTAACATTCCAGTAGTCGCGCCTCCTTTGATACATTGTATCTTTGTCCGCAATAGAGAATTCAAGTTTTTTTTGACTGATGAATAGAAATTTGCGAATTATATCGTTAATACCTTCCTTCACAAAGTAGAATGCTCGGTAGAATGTGGTTTCAAAAATTCTTATTTGGAAAAAAAATTGAATAGGACTACTCATAATAAGTAGGTATAATCGAAACTCAAGAATAAAATTTGGATTGAATATAACTCTGATACTAACGAAACGAACATATTTCAATTTCGATTAATGAAATAATCAATGGCATTATCTGCAAATGAATGGTGCATGTTATTTGCATATGAAGTTTCTACTTGTATTATTGCAGTAAAATCTAGCATATATATATAGGTCCTGCGGTCCTACATATTCTTCGCCATCTTCATTTCCTGAAATTTCCTGTTCTCTACCTTTATCCATCATAATATTTGCCTGCTCAGAGGCCTCTTCCTCGACTCCTTTTTCATCATCATCATATTCTATATATTCATATTCTCTTCCAAACACTATTATATCAATTTTTGTAACTGCTGCTGATCCTTTTTATATTATGCCATTCTTCTTTCTATAGAATGTTAATTTTGTTCTGATTTATAAAAAAAGGGTTTTCGACAGCTCACCTCGTGTGTATCTAAACGAATATTTAGAATCTCGAAAAAATAAACGTATTCAATTACTTCTGAATCCTGCAATGTCACTTAGATACGTATGGTCGCTGCGGAGTAAGACTCCGAATCCATCAATATCAGTAAAACAAAAGAAGTCAGCATAGTGAAAGTACCCCATACATACTGGAGATATAGTTTTAGAAAGGTACTAAAAGCAGCAGAACGAGAGGTCGAGGTATTTTCGAAAAATTCCAGGATACAAGTGCTTGCGGAGTGAGGCTCCGCGCGCGACTACTGGAAGGTTAAAGTTCTGTGAACTTTGCCCATGCTGTGATTCAAAGTTTATGAAAATACCAAACTCAACGAAATCGTGTAGTGGGTGGAATATGTATCGATCGTCTTGAAAATATTTGTTCGAATCTAACGAATTTTGAGAGTTGATACTGAAAACTGTGGACCCCACTGCCCACTGCTCTCGAACATAATATCGCATATACATAAAACTTTCCAGCTCTGGAATGCAAGATACGGCCTCTTTCGGTGCAGCAGAAACGAGATAAGGACGAAAGGCTGGCATATAATATACCTACCTACGCTTATTTGCCGAAGTATTTACCTCAGCTCGCCGTGTTGACACTCGAATGCGGGCCTCAAGACTTGTTTATTTTCGCTGGCTGGTATATCTTCAACTCACTCTCGGATCAGAATATCCGCTCCGTACATACCGAACATACCTATTCTCGAACTCGAACTGTTTGGTTTTCTTGGCATCGCCATGTTCGAACTCTCACAGGGTGAACATTTTCATTCTGGCTGTACGCGTGCCCCTATAACAGCCATTTGCAAATTTCATAATCTTTAGAACGAAAAAACCTAGCAAACCACACCTTGAATCCTTTTTTTTTGAACTCGCAGGGAAAAATTATAGGGACCATTTTTGTAGAGAATTTCAAGATCTACAACTTTGTATTCAGGTTTTTTTCGATAAAACTCACCGTTTTCGAAAAAAATCAAAAAAACCTCAAATTTTGACCTTTGACCCCGAATAACTTTTGAAGCACACATAGGATCGATGGGAATTTTTGAAACTTTATTCGTAATGATGAACCCCAGCTCTCCACCAATATTTGGCTTTCCGGGATTTTTTGTTATTTCAAATGTCTATATTGACCGGAGGCATGTAAGCACAACGTACATGGATATGGCAAACGACCTGTATCTACGCTTTCTGATTGGTTGATGCCAGATCACAGTACGTTCTGCCATTGCGGCGTCACAGTCATGTACGTTTTGCAAGTGAATTAAAAGTGCATGTGTATGCCAGATAACAGTATACATATTGGAAGATTTTGAAAATTTATTAACATAATGCTAATACAAAACTACAAGAACTAAGCTCATTCGCACAAATTATCAAAATTAGGTTCTAAAAACATGTATTTTATTAGTTCCTGGTGTCCAATGCCATATGATTTTGCGTTTGCTACGTTAGATTCCACATTTAGCTGTAAATTACGCTTTCTGCAAAATCCGAATCAACAACAGCTTCTCTTACCATTTTGAAACCTGCTATGTGGTCGTGTTTTAGACCAAAAATATAATCATTCTATTGTTGGATAAACATTTCAAATACCTATCCAACAAAAAAAAATCGAAATTGATCAAATACCTAATAAAGATTTCACACTTATATACATTATACCTATTCGAGTTGAATAATTTATATTCCTTCTGCCTACCTCCAAACCCCTAACTAAACCAAACAAAAAATCCCAAATCGTCTGTTACATCGAAATAACATGTATTGAAGCACTCCAACTCCAGCACAGCTTTGAAAAGTGTTTTATTATAGTATATAATATAAGTAATACAACATTATTCTAACTTAGCTACTTACGAACACACAAAAAGTTTCAAATCAGGAGCGCTATCACCTTGAATATTCTTGAATCGAAAAATCACATTTTTCAAGATTGTGTAAACTTGCTTAAATTTTTATACCATTAATTGGCTATTGTATTGTAACCAACTTCTTTCGTCCTGTATTTAAAAGATTGGGGTAGTTCCATATCGTACCGTAGTGAAATCAAGATCAACTAATGAACTCAACAAGACGCACGTGAATGCATAAAACAACATAGACTTCATGTAAACAAAAACGCTCTGAGATGGCAAATTGGCAAAAGGTACATCCCTTTTAGGTATCATACGCAATTCGTACTGCTATTTGGCGAGCAGAAACTCGGTAGCAAAATGTACATTCATTTGGCGTCTGTATAGCAATGTGTACTGTTATTTGGCATCAACCAATCAGAAAGCGTAGATAGACAACGCTTATATGCTGACCGGAGTATTACTGATAGTTGCGTTAGTTTGAAAATGCTGGTTTGGTTGAAAAATAGTCAATACATAGTTATCAAATACTGGGCGATTTTCATGATGAACGCACCCGAAATGGAATTTATGCAAGAATTCGAGAACGCCCTGTGAATCATTTGCTGGGCCATTTGCATGTCGCGCCAGCGGTCACAATCCGTGAATGGAAACGGATGATGCGATGGTTTCGAACGGGTTATCTCTGCTCATCAGCCCATTCATAACCCGCACGGTTTTCCAAAGGTTACCTACGGAGGATGCGATCGCAAATAAAAGGCTTTTGTGGTGAGGGAAGGAATTAAAAGATAATCGGGGAATTAGTCTCGGACCTCCTATGGACTCGACTCAATCCTTGAGGACTAATCTCCATGGTGACAAGACACAATTTCGTTTCGAATAGGGAAAATATTTGAAGCCTCACTCCAAACTCATTTGTAGATGCAACTTTTTTCTGAAAAATCCGAATTTGTCTCACATTTGAAGGAAACGGTACCGTATCTTCCGTCTTGTTTTTTATACTTCATTAGCCATAATTTAAGGCGAATTTATCATCACTATTGCCGAATTTTTGCTCTTAGGGTGACTTTATGGAAGACTTATCACCTAAGGAATATAAGAAAAGCATTTTCATTGTTGTAAAAACATTTAAGACTCATGATTTTACACTTGAGATTTAAGAAGTTTACTATAACTTCCAACTTAGGAAATGAGTTTTAAATTGGTATAAATAAAAATAGGATTTGCGCATGATATGTTGATGTGATCGAAAATAACACCTTTGTCTCCCGAAATGTTCGACTTGCTTCAAGGTTTTCCTTGAAAATTGCTAATGTACTGTATCGAATAATGTAAATTGATTGATCATCGGCTACTGATTTTTTTATCTCTTCAACAGATCTATATTCCGCATATTATCTCATTTCCGATAGGAAAGAATTATCTTCGGTAAATATACACTTATCTTCGGGCTGTACATAATAATATATATATATATATAAATAATCGATAAAAATTAATGCACGGATGATGTAGATATAAGAGAATTATCTATTCAAATACGCGGGTTCAAATATTTAGTATTTACAGTGAACCGTGAGTCTATCAATCATTTCATGACAGATGGAACATAGTTGCTCACCTATCACTTTCATCTGTCTATATAGTGGTCGAAAATATAAATAACCTTCATAATAACGTTATTTTGTTTAAAACTCATACAAGTCTTCATATATAAGACTTCGAGGGTTGCTTCGCAACTAATCGGTTTAAAACACTTCAAATTCGAATATGATTTTCGAAAACGCATCCCCTAGGGGCCTATAGGGAGCTAAAAATACTTGATAAAACCCGTAAGACTGACTGACGGACAATACAGCCTATAAATTTGTGTGATGGCTCTAGATTCTAGAAGCATGAAATAAAGGGGTTCATTACACTGTAGAAAAAACTTTTGGGTGTAATTTCAATCAAATGGATTTCAGAGCAAACTCCGACGAATACGACACCTGAATATCAAAGTTGTGTCCTTTTTATTTTACATTTCACAATTGAGTGTTAAGTTGTGCTAATTCCGATCTTAGCAGTGAAAAATGACACGAATGTGGTGAGCAAAACGATTCTGAAACATAAAATCATAAGAAACACCGAATGGTTGAAATTTAATATTCTCAATGGTGCTATCGTTGACGTTAACGCATAAAAAACATCGATTATATAAAATGAACACCAAGTTACACCGTGTCATATCACGATGGAATCGAGGCGGTGTATGAATCATCTAATTTGGTGGCAATAATCATTTCCTGAAAACACCTGATTTGATGTAAATTAATAAAAATACTGTATGTAGGCATCTGAATGGTGTGAATTTCATGCGCTCATCTGTTCGATCTTAGAACCTTTGCCAATAGGTGGCACTGACGTCCTTCCTACCGTGCCTGATTTCAATATTGGGCTAGATATAGTAGATGATTTTGATATAAATCAGTCAGTAAACAGTTCGTTATCATCCAAATTGTACCTAGATTCATTGGAGTCTAGTTTATCATCATATGAATTATATTTCAATACGTTATCCAACTTGGTAAAATCGAGGGTAAAATACACCGGAGGTGGTGAAGAAAAGCACTGATTCGAATGAACATACTCATTATATGGTGTTCCTTCACACCAGAAAAGTATTCGGATGTACCTGCTCAGTGTTTAAACGCACCGAAGAGAATTTCGTGGATGTAGGATTCAGCATCAAGAAAATCACATATTGTGCATCACACCACTGCGGTGTCAAATCGCACTTTTGGAAAAGCATAAAGAACACCACCAGAGTGTTCATTCTGCTGAACACTAGTGTTACTGACAACTGGGTTTGATTATTAAAAACACCTATGGGAAAGGTACATAACACCTACAGTGGTGAATAATATGCCGGTGTTTACTGACACTAAAACAATGAGGACCTCAGGGGACACCAGACGGTGTTAGCTGGTGTGAGCTGGTGTAATTTTTTTTTCACTGTGTATAGGTTTATGTATAATATAAAACCTAACCCAAAAACTACCCATCGGGCACATGGCCAATTTTCCAATTTCCAACGACTTTCAAAACTCTCTTCTGACGTTTTCTGATCCCAAATTACGTCCAGCAATTTCATTGACTTGACGCTAAGACAGATAAGATTATCTTCCTCTGAAAATCTCGAGTGCGTTAATTTATGAACGTTTGATAAATAGAATTACGAAGAGAATGGTAAGGTATCTTGGTCGCTAACAGTATTTACAGAGAAAACCATTAATGATTTGAAGCAGCTTAACCGCTACCGAGAAAATATCTTTATGGTCGGTCCATAGTCCGTTACGTAAATCCAGTGTTAGATTAGATTTAAGGACTGGTGAGGCCGCCAAAGAACAATCAACTGAAAAATTTAAATATTGACGAAAGCGCAGCTCTCAGTCTTGCACCGGCTGCTATAAATGGAGATTAATTCGAAAACAAACGCCAGAGATAATGCTTCCCCCCCACTTGACTTACGAGACCGTAAGAGGGACGTCTTCATTTTCGAAAAGCCGTTGAATGGTATCCGAGATAATTTCTCTTGCACCGACGGTGCCTATCAAATCATTAGCCCAAATTAGCTTTGTGTAGATATTAGTCCGGCCCGGACTTACGTAGCTAGCAGGACCGTATTGCCGGATAAATATTGGGGGATCCTGGAAATGTCTCTGAAAATGTGACGAATTGATGTATGGTTGATGCGAATGACACCTAACTCAGAAAAAATGGAAAAGCCATGAATTGGACACAAATTTTTAAATGAGAAAATAGTCCAACTAAAAATAGCAAACATGGTTTGAAATTGAATGTATGGTAGAGCTACGAGCAGAAAACAACTACTTTCCTGGCAAATACAACGCAAAATATTGAATTATATCTGCTCGTAAGTCCATCATGCAAAGATTCACACTGTGAATGCAGAGTTTGTGAAGGCAAATTATTATACGAAAGTATGATTCAGAAATATATTTGTTGATAATATACGTGATATCACTAATGCAACATTTTCTATTTTTTCCAAAGACAAGTCTTAACTTGTAACGACTTGTAATGAATAGACCACTTTCAGCTGACGAGATCGAGGCAAACAAAGCCTCTGAGTCATTTTTGTGTTTGTGTCATCTTATCTTGGTTTCATAATAATTGAATAATATCCCGTTTAATTTTAGATTTTTGGATTAAAATCTGATTCATAATTAGGTACATACTTCATTTCTATACATACTATTCTGAGATGATATTATGTTTTATCAAATCTAAATTGCATACATCTGGGGGAGTAGAATCTACCATTTCGTCGTCGGATGACATTGCAGCAAATAAACTGAACAAATTATACTATTCGGTACCTATCTACTTGGTTAATTACATTGACACTATAATGTTATGAATTCGTTTGTAGATATGTCATTGTCACAGCTACCTATGAGTAAAAATCAGAGTAATGTTAACTATATTAGGTAATCGCACCAATCGTATAGCGTGGAGATGAATATTCCATTTAGCACTAGTGCGAAATATCTTATTTGGTGTACTAGTTTACAGTGCGAAATGATACGTATTTCAGGACTTTCAGGTAGGTCTTCGGAAAAATGAATTTATATGCGCTGCTCCTTTCTATTTCGTACGGTTTGATGTGATTGTATGATGGGGATAATAATAATGTGAATTGAGAATTATATTATGTTTACTGCTGTTGACTACTTTTTATCATAATGGCTTTGTTTGTTTCTTGGAAAGTATTGTGTACATGCAGACAAACGAGACAAACTCAAGCTTGAATACAATGCGATCTGCATATGAAACCCAATACTATTTTCTACTGACTAATGAATATAGATCCATTACACGTATCTGAAAATATAAAAGAGCACTGTGAGATCCTATATTTTTTTTCAAATCCCCTCGGAATACAAATGACTATTGAACATTTTATTCAAAATATATTTTCACACTTTAATAGTCTTACTATTGTTGATCAAAATTCCAGTCAGTTTCGATCAGATTTTATTTTTTCGCATTTCTGTCTACTATCTGATGATTATCTTTGTGGCCCCTCCCTAAATACGGCACTGCACACTTATGCACATGGGAGATTGCGCCTTCATCAAAGAAAATCGGTTATTTAGTGTATAATATACAAGTCAAGCGAGTTTAAAGAAAAGACCGAGGTGTATAAATGGCTTGAAGGTGTGTTCACACAACTTGTCTTGCTTTCACACGGTACCAGAACACAATCGAATTAAAGATTGTCCATGCTTTCCGGTATAGGCCACGCAACGTTTCCTATCTCACAAATAAATTAGATTTCAGATCGATTAGATGTATATCCAAAATGTATGGAAAAAATTGTGTGTTCTTGAATGGGAAAATTTCCTTCGGACGATAATGAAATAATTCTTATTAAATATCTTCAAAACGTCGCATTTCATACTTACCATTTAAATCTGCTACCAAAAAAAACATTTCAAATGCTTAAAAAACCTAGAATGGGTATCAAAACTTGAAGCACCTTGTTTCTATTTCACCATTTTGCAACATTTCATAAATAATATATAATAATAATGAGATTTATTTAAAAAAAAAATGACATACAATGTATATATATAGGAGACTGACTATAGTTGAGTAAAAATACTGGAAATTTAGAAAAGGCCAGAAATTTTTACTGCAACCTCAAAGGAAAATATAATTTACAACAACAAATACAATATAAAAGCTAGATTAGATGAAAATAAATCGAGAATATCCCACGAAGACTTGTTGTGGGCAAAGGACCACAAATCTGTTATTTTGATTAGGTGAAAAAAGATATCAGTAGAACACAGAACTTACACCGTTGATTGTTTGTAGGTTATGTTTATATTTGACTTGTGGATGGATTGGTGTTTTTGTTGTAGTGAAATTTATGTTTTGACTAATTTTTTTTTTTTAGCAGTTTGGTTTTTGAATTTAACATTGACATCAAGTGTACATAATAAAAGTGTGGCCAAATGTGAATTATTGTACTTCTAGCCCACTATAGGCGTTGTTGCCAATTTAAAATTTACTGTATTAAGCCGAATTGAGGAATATTTCCCAAGTGAAAAAAGATCCGCTCTCCTTAACAACTTTTGAGGCGGTCGCAGAAAAATGATTTTTACACCAGCAATGGACAGGTTTCCATTTTCCTTTGAAGACGAATAGTTTATAAGAATTTATCGAGGAATTTATATAGGAATTAACATCAAATCTTCATGAAAACACATGGAAAGTATCTAGTTTATAATGGAATATTACAACGATGGTTTCTAATATTTCCAATCGGAACATCCTGTATAATATCCTTGAGCTCTCTTCAATATTCATATTGACTATGTAAACAATGGATGAAAGTAACAGTATGCATTCGATTTAGGTACAAGGAGCAAAGTGCAACCAACTCGAGTTTATTCTTGGAAATGCATTCTGAACGCAAGCTGAGAAAAAAATAAAGAAAAAGCATTGCTGAATATTTAAATTCAATAATCATTCTTTCTCGCTGGCAACCAACTTATAAATATTCATGGGGCAGAATGTGTGCGTGTATCGTAAAAACAATGTTTTTCATTTAATTATTTGATTTTATGGGCATTTGTTTTGCCTGCCACTAAAAATATACACCTCGATCTACGGAGTTTTTGACAGGAAACAAGCTCACTGGGTAACAGTTAGGGATTGATTGATTGTTTTAGGTGGAGTTTAAAAATAACAACAGTATATTTTTCCAAACGAGACGATCTTTTCTTGGAAACATGGACCATTGCTTTCCTGTAATCTCTAGTGCGAGTGAAGTGATTTATATTTCACTTTTCACGTATTTCCTCGCATATTTCGTTATAAAATCATCAATATTCTCGTTACCTTCAATACACCATTTATATCACTTACACTTCGCAATGCTTTTTCGCAGTCGAGTGGCGTCAGGTCTGGGGATTTGGGCGGCCACTATCAAAGGACTGTTTCAGCTTATATGCTGAATTATGTATAAATGTTCATTTACATCTGGAAATTGCAATAATTTTATTCTCTTCATGTCCATTCAGCGCTGTTGGCGAGTGCTAAGTATCCCTATAGATCTCTGCGTAATTTTTGCTTGCAATGTTTACGACATTTTTGGAGTATGGATAAATTTCACGGATAAAACGTCACTCCTCATAAAAAAAACTAACATCGTTCGCCTGAGTTTTTGTTTGTTTTAAATTTAGAGGGCGATAAAAAATAATCCCGTTAAATTTATTACTGGAAATAGTTTGACAGCTACTGATAGAGATAACATTTCAATCGTGGTTCATCCTCCGAGGAACTTTTATTAGACAAGATGTTTATGGACGATTTCGAAAATTATTTTGTCTCAATAATTGAAGTTGAATGTTGATGAAATGTCCTTATAAATTGTTATTCAAGCTCTGCTGGATTTCCTGGGATTTGCTTACATATTTTTTATAGGATCTTCCGTATACAAATTTCAAATCAATTGTCCATATTTGAGTTTTGATCATCTTTACAGAATGATGTGCGGTCCGTTATAATGCGAATTTTAACGAGGACAATAATTTGTTGAATTGAGGAGATACATCATTCCAGCAGTGAAGATGGCATACATTCACCATTTTCATTGTTACTGTGACACATCAATGCCCGAAAATGGTAGCTTCATTCTTTATCACCCCTTAGAATCTGTACATTCCACCTACGTCCTTTTTAAAAAAACCACTTCCCAGGCAAAGACTGCACTGCCATTGGCGTATCTGAAGGATACCATAATTTGAGTCGATACTAGAGCTGGTAATTTATCGATACATTCGATATATCGAATACCCGATATATCGATATTTTATCGAATATTCGATATTTTATCGAATATTCGATATCGAACATTCGATTCCCAGTCCTATTCGATAACTCATTAACGCACATCTTTATTGAGATTATGTTCATCTGAAATTTTTGTGAAAACACAAAAGAAGTAGTTACATCGAGTCGATACCATACGGAATGTCCAGGGATGGTGGCTCTCCACTATAACGTTTTTGGATCTGTGGATGTCATATGCACGAGTTGAAGTGGTGTTTGTGATAATTCGCAAGTTCCATTACGTAAAAGCAATGAAGAGGAAGACACGGAGACTATTTTTGAGCAGGAGTTTGATGGAATCGAAAACGAAGAGGACTGTGATGAGTGTGATAATTGCGAAATTACGCATTACATGTGGATAAGGCCTATAGGGGACACAACGATGAAAAAAACGCACCGCTACCTCAGTCCTCCAAGTTTTTCCTCCGCCAAAACGCATATTGAAGTATACTTTGCAGCGCAACGTCAAAGTCAAAACTATTGATTTTGGAAAAAAAATCTAGTAAATTTGTATATAGATGTTCTTATCGTATAAAGTGAGTTGAAAATGAGATTTTTAGAAAGAGAAAATAGTCTATCCAATGAGAATATCAAACATAGTTTGAAATGAATGTCTGGTAGACTACGAGCAGAAAACAACTACTTTCCTGGTAAATACCACGCAGAACATTGAATTATATCTGCTCGTAGTTCATGCAACGATTCACACTGTGAATGCAGATCGCAAATGTTTCTTTCTTCCTAAGACGTGACAAATTCACATCGAGACAGGCACGCTTAAAAACCTACAGACCGGTTTCGGGATTATTGGCCCTCATCAGTACAGGGTAGTTATCCGAGTAGAGACCGTAAGATCTCCACTCGAAGCGTTGCCTGTCCCAATGCACTTTCGTCGCGTCTATTTGACAGCACTGAGCCGCGTTCCAAGAGACAATTGGAAGTGGCGACACCATGCGGCAGAAGAAAGAAACACTCCACTATTTTCTCTTTCTAAAAATTTTTGTCCAATTTATGGCTTCTCCATTTTTCTGAAAATGAGATTTTGTCAGGAAGCTGTTGATAGGCGCCATTTTTCCAATAAGGCGGCTCGAACGGCAAAGATATGAGGTGGCAATTTGGCAAATTGAAATTCGGAAAGACTTTCCAGGTTAAACTACCAAATGACTGGACAATAGGGGTGATGCCGCGGTCGGTCAAAAAGTGGTGGTACCGGTAGGCGCTAATGGGTTAATGCGTAAAACTTGGTAAAACTGCATTTTTTAACAAGTATCTCACCTTCATGCATATTTCGGATTCACCGGAAGTGACTTAAACTTTCGATTTTCAAATGGGACACCTGGTATATTTTCAGTTTTTGGCCTCCATATGACACTCAGAATACAACCATGTATCATTTGTTACTGTTTCTATGCATCAAACGCATCCTCCAAACTCCAAATTTCATTCCATTGCCACCGAAAACAAAAAAAGTTATAGTGGCGCGCTACCTTCCGTGGACAACCGGTATAATCTTTGGTTGTTTTGGTTTCTTTTCATCGGCTGAGGGATGCGTTACGCCCCTGGTCGTGTGTCATTTCACACCCTCATTCATCACTTCGCTGACATGGGGTGGCTGCACGCTGTAATTGATTATATTCTCGATTTTGTATTAAGTTCGAGATTCGAATGGGGGCCTTGGGAAGATTACTGTTACTGATGTACTGTTGGCTGTGCCATAGTATTTCCTTCTCAAATAGTGAGTAAGTAAGTAAGTAATCTTTATTGTTTCTCAAAAAACTATTACAAGTTTTATAACAAGAAGTTTGATATAATATATATTGAATATAATAACATAGTTTATCTGGTATAACATATAAAGGTAATAATTACCTACTTCAAATGAAGAATCACTATTCGTTCAATATGAAAGCCCGTAGTTTCATTATATTCCAGAGGTATGTACATACCGTTTTTAAAGTACTCTTGGAAGGATTGTCAAGTGCAGTAATAAATCTATCTAGACTCTGTAAATAGTCACAATTTCGTGGTTTAAGTGAAACATATATAGGACAGTCAAAAATAATGTGGCTAATAGACTCTTCTTGATTTGAATTGCATGCAATACAGATACCAACAGAATTAATATTATAAAATGTACCATTATAAGAAAACTTCAAGACATATTTGTTGCATAATCGCAGTTGTGCGATAGTGCGAGTGAATGAAATAGGGAGTTGGGCATGCAAATAGTTCTTGGAAGTTCTAGAGACTGTAAAATGATTATAGTAATATAAGGAGGTAGAATTGTTTAAGGAGGTGCAGTCTTCAGCATATAGAATTTCACTTAGTTTATTCAAAATGCTCGACTTATGAGACAGAATTAAAGGATGAGACATATTCGACCAGATTTCATTTGAGTTTGCCAGCTCAAAAAGTTTGCTCACTTGAGTGGTCCAATTGTATTTATCGTCGTCGTGGGTTAATTGAAGCTGTCGTTTGAAACAAATTTTCGGATATCTGTCGTCACTCATAGCAAATAATTTCAACAACCAATTTATTGTGAGCTTGAAAATAGTGTGAGTTAGTTTGAGTTGTCCCGTTTCCAGACGAACAGCATAATCTGGGGTATTGAAGGGGAGGAGAAGGAGCCTTTTGAAAAAGGATACTTGAGAACGTTCTACTATGTCCAAGTACCTCAAACCCCAGACAACCGAGCAGTCTGTGAGACAGCTAGCGACTATCGACTGATACAGCTTCATACGGGCATTCCAAGAATGTATCTTTGATTTTGCCATTGCTGAGAGTACTGCGCCAGAAGCCTGTTTGATTTTAGATGTAGACAACTTTGCAGATTTCCGGAAAAGTCCAGATTCAGAAAAAGTTCCTTCTCAAATAGTGCGGTGTGGGAAAAAGGATTGATAGGCCGAGCTTTTTTCTAATTTCCTAACTTTATGATGAATGTCGAGTGTCGACAGTAGACTCGCTACGTACTAACTCTTTCTTTTTGAAAAACTAGTCGAAACTGGTTGTGACATGAATGAGATCACCCCTGTAGAACTAGCATAATCACTTTGGAATTCTCTAATTTTTATTTGGCTTTAGTTTGTGGCTGATTCAAGGCTTTCCGTTTTATACTAAAAATCACGAGTTCTGCTAGCTTAAATTTAAGCTGACAAAGCTAGTTCTAGGTCACAAAATCTTCAGAAGATATTTTTGAGACCCTTTTGGGGTTCTCATCCTAGCCTATTGCGATTTTCTTTTTCATTGAAAAAAGCTATAGGCTCTTATTTCATCCTATCGCTGATTTTTTCAAACTCCGTTATTTTTTCGCGGTATTTGCTAACTTAATCTTCAATCTCTAAACACCGGAAGTGGCAGTCGAAACTGTTTTAGTCTAAAATGCGACTTTCATCGATTCACTAAGTTAAAACATAGATAGATTTTTGATGATTAAGATGTTTACTGTGATTACGGGTTGAAAAAGAATTTCCAACTCGATTTCCAATGAATAATGATAAAAAGACCATCAATGTGAACTCGATTGCGTCATTCGGATAGATACTAAAATAGATTGTATGGTCGGAACTCATTGTTTTTCGTCACACGGTATGTTCGCGGTTTTCAATTGTTAATCATTTCCGCACTCCCAATTTTTATGATTTGCATGCGGTTGTGGGCGCCTGTCGGCTCATACAAAGTCCATGATTTGAATCATCGGTATAATTTTATTCAATGGTAATACTATATAGATAAAAATCATCGTTAGCCGAACGAATTAAATTATCTATGATTATAATTTTACGAGATCAACGAGGTATTCACTTTTTCAGTAAATTTTTAAACCTAATGATTTCATCTAAGTAAGCAGGAGATTGCGTTCATATTACATCATAAATAATAAAGCACTTCAAGTATGTTTAAAAAAGTAGACAATAAGCAGAAAAAACTACTTACCTGGCTAATGCAGATGCAGATGATGAAGCCAATAAGCGAGAGACTTCGCTGCGAGTATAGATATAATTCAATATTCTGCGTGGTATCAGCTAGAGAAATATTCATTTCCTGCTCGTTGTCTACATTTCTTCAAATTTTAGATGTTCATTGGTGAATTGTTATAAATTTTCTCATTTCGTTTTCACTTTTACAAAAATGTATAAAATGTAAATTAGGAAATTTTGATTGGGAAAATAACTTTTTTTAGAATGATAGTTCAGAAACGTCATCGTATCATCAAAATAATAATAATCAAAGCATTAATCAAATAATATCTGATTTCTTTCAAGAAATTCAATTCAAAATATATATTGCATAAATAATAAACGTAGATCGAGAGAAATACTGATTTTGCCAAAAGAATGTCAAACTTGATGTCTCCAACATTCCGACTATTTTCATTATCCAGTAAAAACAATCAACCCTTTCCCTCCGGTATCCAATGAAAATCGAATTTCCATCGGAAAACTGTCTCGTTCGGCGCCGAAAAACGAAAACCAATTAAATCGCCGATCAAACAATTCCGCTCCCGAGGAAAATCCGCTGCCGTTTCCAAGGGTTGGTTTTTGTTAGCCGTCGTCGTCTTCCCTTCTCGGCATTTTCCGGACTTGTGAGTTTTCCGTTTCATTAGATCTTAATGACGAGCCAAACAGCCCGAAAGACGGAAAATCGGAATAAGAAAAACAAGAAGGGTCTTTCTTTTCACCATCAGGTATATCAACAGGTCTAGGACTCGTCTATGTACGATGAATAAGGTGAAATCATCATGGCAATTTTTTTTTATGTTCTGGTTCTCACCTCGGTTCTCACGAAAAGGGATATCCTGTAATGTTCAGAGAACATCGTGAGAACCAAGGGAAAGAAGGTAGGAGTTTCTGTTCTTCTTAAATTTCTGGAGATCGCGTGCCTCGGGGAACACCTCCCTAGGCAATGAGTTCCAAAGTCTCGATGTTCGTTGGATGAACGAGTCTTTGGAAAGGGACGTTCTGCAGGTCTCTAAAGTGACCACGAAAGGGTGTGAAGACTGAACTTGACGAGTTAATCTCGAAGAAACTGCTAATGAAGGAACGATTGTTGATATTCCAGAAGAGCATCGCCCTAGAAAATATCTATAAAATAGAGATAAATCGCCAACTTTTCTACGGTGTTCCAGAGAAGTGACCGAGACGAATTGCCCTTTTTTGGACAGAATCCAATAGTTTCAGGATATGTTTAGGTGCCGCACTTCAAATATGAGAACAGTATTCCAGGACAGGTCGGATCTGTGCCTTATAGATCATAAGCAGCTGACTGGGAGTGAAATAGATCTTGGCTCGAAACAGAAATCCAAGTTTTTGGGATGCACTTTTGGCAATGGACCTCACGTGATTTTTCCAAGAAAGGTTATTGCTGATAGTAACGCCAAGCATCGAAATGGATGACTTCAATGGTATGATTACTCCTGACTGAATTATGTTGGGCACAGTAGGATCGGCTTTTCTAGAGAAAAGACATGCTTGTGTTTTGTTTGCATTGAATTCTACCAGGTTATTAGATCCCCACTCGAGAATTGTCCATATTTATTTTGTTAACATTTCTTCCTCGTTCATTTCTGGTTTGACGGGCCGATATAGGAACCCTGATGGAAGAGAAAGCGGTCTGGAGGGTACTATCCGCGAAGCTGTGTATAGGTCATGAAGTTGCATCCAACAAATCGTTGATGTGAAGTAAAGATAGTGTTGGTGCTAAAATTGATCCCTGCGGAACACCAGCATTTATGAGTGGAGTATCAGATGAAACTCCATCGATCACTAATGAATAGACATTAAAAATGTTTACATCGGTGAGAAATGTATAATTTTTTGACAATTTACTATTTGCATGTGCATTGTATGTACATAAAATCCGAGATAAAATCAATATCGCACAATATTAAACAGCGACCCATGATGTTTTGACGAGTGTTTTGATGAACAATACTGAACTCCATACAGAACTTGAATATAATAACACATTGAACGTCTTTCTTCTCCAGTTCATTTTTCCCAGAACCCAACGCCAAGATCGTGCAAATATTATTCGAGTTCAGCACACTTGATTGCATTCATTCTATACAGCATTGACTATTTATAATAACAAATTATAACCTGCTACAGTAATTGGTATTGTTAATGAACACAAAGGATGCATTATGTGTACCTATATGCGGTGATGAGGGCAACGATATTACGATTTTTTTTATTCGTTGCGAACCTGATGCATTGAACAACATAAGCAACAGAATTGAAAAGGTATACGAGGGAACGTCATTATCTGGTAAAGTCAGGCCGATTCCATATCTGATACTTCTGATAGTCATTATTAGCCACTGCATATTGAAAGGTAATAAAACACATTACCATCAAATATCTTGTTTACCAGCAAACGTAAAATATGCCACGAAATATCTGGCAAAGGAAATATCCTTCGATCATAAAACAGATTAGATGAATAACGCTCAATCCTTGCCACAGTAGTTGTTTGAAGCCAACATATCAGTTACTAGGGTTGGGCCTGAATTTGAATAAATTGACATACTAACAAAATTATCATATCCATTGTACCTAAGACTGAATAAAAATTATGTAATATAGTTTTCAGAAAATATTCATCTTCGATTTATTACCCAGATGATAATAGATTTAATTCACTGTCACAACTATATTGTTTATTATCTGGCAATAAAAAGTTTCAAAGTGTCGAACTTGAGAAATATAACATCAAACATGTTGTAATTACTTTTCAATTCCACTAAATATAGGCTTATCTACTGCTCTGAGCATTTTCTTACCACTTGGGCCAACCATTTTATCACTTGTTGTGAAATGATGCGAGCAAAACTCTAACGTCTCTTGAATTATTCTCTTTTATGATCATATTTTTACCATATTATCCACTAACTTTTCATCTCGGGAAATCCCGAGAATATTTTCCAATTACCAAATATCTTTTTGCATATTAGGGTGGTTGAATAATTTTTATACAACTGATGAATGGAATTATTTGTTCTGGTCACCACTTTCAAATCGTTACTTACACATTTAACAGCGTTTCACCATCCTTTAAATTCGATTCACTGTCAGCGTTCGGTCGATTATCGGTTGATCGAAATCAGCTGCGTTGGCGCATTCACCAAAAATACCACATCTATTCAAATGAGCCACTGTATTATATGACGAACATTGAATACATAACTTTTGATACACTCATATGACTCATATAAGTACCAACAGAGGGATATATATATTTGGGAACCTTGAAAAAATGTGGTCTTGGGATGATTATCACTTTCAGATGTTACGATGTGGCAACCTCTGTGGAGAAAAACATATGAATATGAATTTCATGTTGGCTTCAAGCAATTTGGGGTGTTTGTTGTTCGGAGGAAATGTCCTGTTGACCCACAAATATGAAATAATTCGAATATGATAGTTTTATAAAACATTAATGATGACTTTTACTTCAAACAAGAGGCTCATGAAAATAATTCAACTCCAAAGTGAAAGTGACCAGACAATTTCGTTTCTATTTAAAATGATATCACTCGGGTATGAAATTGTCAAATGTTTTATAATATCCATCTGCATCAATCAATGCATTGTGTAGAATTCGATGAGACAAACATGGTTCAAAATAACTCTCCAATCACCTCAAGTCACGTAACATTGATAAACTTTACTTTCAAAATTAGCGACATGATGTACCGACGTCATCATTTTCATTATTTATTTTATCTTGAAATGACAACGCAATATTGCATTTTCATTATATTTGTTTCGATATGTTTCCCAGTTGTTATTAGAAAATAATAATATTTTGCGAAATACTAGATTCTCGCGTAGGTATCTCGTTTACATGTTTTGGTTTTTTTATCGAATATAGCGAGATTATGTATATGTTTTATGATTTTCGAAAATGGTTGCCTCATAAATACTTATGTTTTTCTAAAATGAGGGCTATATTAACAGGAGCTTTCCTTAGAAAAATTATGATTACTCAAGCAGTACCTATAGAGCAAAGATAAATCTCTGTTGCCTATTTGACTTGTGGCAATTTCCAACGAAATCTATAAAGAAGATGCTATGAAATTTCACTTTATATACGTATACGATATTGGTAAAAAAGATTGTTTCTGTTATTTATGGCATGACTGGCATGAGGCCTCGGGCTATCAGTAAGAGATCTTCCTCAGAAACACGATACTGCGAATATCAAATATAACGAAATGTATAGTCCAACAGATAACATAAACATTCCACCGTACACCCTGTGCTGCTTTGTCATAAATAATAGTAGAAATATCTTTACGCTATTTAGAAAGGTATCATGGACAAAGTGAGGGTGACTACTCTGCACACAGAGCAATAACTTCTTTCCAACGAAACAGAAATACATTTCTACCAAAGCAGCTGGTGCCAATCATAAAACTGTCTCGCCAAAAATCGATGTTATTTCATTAAATGTTGGGGAATTTCTAGTTTCAATACTTCAACACATTTTCGAATGCTCAGTTCAGAAATACTATCAAAAGATTCAAAAGTATTGTTCAAATTGACAACTTCATTAAAAGTACTAAACCCTTTCTCTAAAGCAAACAGATTTATCCTAGAGTATTTTATTTCCCCAGCTGTGGATTAGGAACCTCCAAAGATATTTTCTCATTTACAAGGTATACAAGAAAATAATCAGTTATTCCCATTAAGTGTATCAAGATAGAATGCTTCATATAATTTCCATCTCCTGAAAAACTGGCTAATATTATGTCAAGTATACGTCGAAAGAATATTCGTCATTTAATATTTATAGCTTACATTTCGAGAATCAAATTAACGAGCAAATAGTGAGGGAAATCAGTGAAAACCGTATTTTTCGCAGCACGATAATATCATGCAAATCGTACTTTCTGAATTATGCCACAGGCTTATCTTTCATTGGGTATGACTTCTTCGCGACTCTCGCCGCCCTTCGTAAAACCTTTAAAGACGCCCCTGGGCAATTGAGAGACATTTTCACGGACGACCGGTATTGGGTATTAAAGGTATCATTTATTGATGAAAACTAATAAGGTAGCGTTAAAACATTGGCATTCCTCGAATGCCTCTCGAGGCTTCTTTATCCCACGATGAGACCATTCGAACCGGTCAGCAGGGTTGCCAAACCTTCAAGAGGGCGACCCTGGCCACCATTCGCATTCCCTGCATACCGGGCGATCGATCCGACGAAAAAAAAAAGTCGCCAGTTTCGCGATCCAACGCACCGGAAGTGCAACGGCAACAGCGCAAAAACAGAGGCGCTCCCAAAGAATGGGCTGAAGGATAAACGCCCCCTTCGAACGAAGAAATCCCCCGAGAAATCCCCTAAATAACTGACTCATTTGAATGAAATTTACTAAAGGTTTTTCTGGAAATGATATCAACTTTCAATTCTCAAATCGGGCATCCTGTTTATAATAACATTTTTGGAATCTTCGTATTTATCTGAATCTGATGATAAAACCAGTATATTCATGTAGTCGATATAATTCCGTCAAAATTTGGGGTGGATTTATAAAAACTTCAGCATTTAACATTTTTCACAATAATTGAGACATGATAGTGGATTGGGTTATAAATACCCAACATTTGAGACTTCCCATGTTCTCAATATAGGTATTAAAATAGAAAAAGAACTGGGTTGAACTTGAATAGAGTTTTCCTTTGCCCCTTCATGGATCTTATTTTGAATTATCTGTATTTTTGTTTCTTTTCAATAAGATTTAAATAAATCATGATCAAACCATATATATAATAACAACTATATGGATAACACCTATTCTTCTCTTCACGCGAAAATGAAGCCAGTTTTGGAAAAACAAAAGACTGTCTGGCTTGCTAATGATGAATTGTGGGCATGCGCGGGTTTTGACGAGTTGAAGTCTACTGACGTTTTCAGAATTTCATAGGTTAGATATGTTTGTTGACTCAAATGATGAAAAAGAGCGTTAATATAGTTATTAATGTACTTACTGATTGTTTACAGAAGTGATTAGGGAGTGATAACAGTGATTGATCAAAAATTAGCCCACGAATCTTGTTCCGATGACTTTATCGTGACAGGTTTCTCAGCGAATCGCAAGTATCTCTTTGTATATCACATCAATTTCTGCATTTATCATCAACTATTATTCAATATCGTCCAACCAAGGTGGATATAGGATGGTGAAACAGCTTCCTATTAACAAGCACTAGAATAAACTGTAGACCTTTGCCTACTTGATTTCATACCGTAGTAATATTTCCTGAAGTTATCAGAGATGGCGACATACCTTGTGTCGGTAAAACAGAAACTGTGCATCTGTCATATTTTTATCAGTTTCATCTGTTCTAGATGAAAAATGATTGAGAAGAGTCAAAATATTAATATTCATTCAAGATTTATCGAAAATTTATTGTTTTAATGTCGTTTCAAGTCACGTCTGTCAGATGTGAACCACAGAAATAAGTAAGCAACAGAAATCTTCTTCGATAATCGATCTTACCGCCATCTTCTTTCAAGTCGTGGAAATATTAGTACCTTCTCAAACGGTCTACAAGTTTTTCGCATAAACAATTGAAGAGCTGTTACACCATCCTATATCCACCTTGCGTCCAACAATCCATCAATGAATGAATATTTGAAAAATATATGTCATGATGAAATAAAAACATCGAATTGAAGGTTACGTGACACATTTGATTGATTTTTAATAATTATCATACGTTTGTCGCTCACTAGAAAGCTACTCTTCTCCATGATGAAAACGAATGTCGATTCTTAATTCAAACTTGCGCATGCGCATATTCGCGATTGGTCTCGCAGACTGTCATTTGTTTTATTTTTCGGCTTCAGCTCTGGTATCCATGTTACCTATATAGTTATTATAAGATATATGGATCAAACTAGTTGTGGTAATAATACCCATAAACAAATACAAATTCACTATAAAACCAAATTGAATCCAAATCAGCAACAATCAAATTGTTTCTATTTTCAAAATTTTCTTTAAAATCACTGTAAATTCGAATATAATTGCGGGATCACAACACATGCGCAAATCCTATTTTTATTTATCCCATTTAAAACCCATTTCTTATGTCATCTTCATATGTATTATTAGTGATAAGTTTTGAATTTTAGGTGTTAAATCTTTTTGTAAAGCCACCCTTACCACTCTGAATAAGAAGTTGACCTCTTGTTATATATGGTTGATTCTATACACAGGAATTGAAACTGAACTTGAACTAAAATAAGTTGGCCAACTTTAAATTTTTTTCACTGTGCTTAGACCATATAAGTTACTGCGCATTTATTTGTGCATTCTTTGAGAATTGACCGATGAAATCAACCATTATTAGAAACAATTTTATCAAATTGTTACAAAAAAGTAGTTAACTATCAAACAGAATTTCAGTTTACTAACACAAATTGTAGGTTAGGGTTGGGTTTTCTGGTTACTTTTGTAATTATGATTAATGCTAGCCTAGTTTTTGTTAATTTTGTTGCATAAACTCAAAACAAAGGATTAATTTTCAAGTGATTCAAGTATAGTTCTAGTTGAAGTTTGATGTTAATTGTGCTGCCTAAATTCACCTCAATAACGCCTATTATTCTGACTCAGGGATTTATTCTTGATGAAATTAATATTTGATTGATGATTGGATTATATTTCGTTGTTTGGACACAGTTCCTCATCATGTATGGAAATTCATTTGCCAATTATACTTGTCGAGAAAAAGTTTTGAATCTTTCGGCCTTGTGGCTCACTTTCAAAATTGTGATTGATTTGACAACGCAGCATCGTCGAATTCGTACTGCTGGAGAGACAAGTTTACCTGAATGGTGGCGCTACCATTTCGGGAATGGTCCTCGTCTCGTTGTCGTGGTACACCTTTCGACATCATTCGAGTACCTCTTTATGAGAGTCAAAATGCCATTCAGAGAGTAAACGGTCGTCCGGCCCAACTATTGGTCTTTTGGTGTTGACACTAAAAGAACAGTAATCGCTGGGGTCGGTAAATATAGACTTCCAACACGTCTAACCGTGGGTTTATTCATCAGTTTCAAGTCTCGGGTTCTGACTTCTGAGTATTAATTAAGTCATAGGAAGTTCATCCACTGCTTTTAAATATGGAAATTTATACACTTGTCACTAACGTTGGCCAAGCGCATGCGTGATTTGTGCAATGAAGTTTTGGTTGGTCCATGATTTTGTTGATTTAAGTCATTATGAATGAAACGCAAATGCTTAACGAAAGAGCCTCGCGTTTTTTATTATTCGAAGGTTGGTACAATCGAAATGTCAAATGAAAGTCAGAAGAGTTAGGCCCAGTTTACTTCTGAGCGATTTTGGATTTGGTGATATGAGCAGTGAAAAACTCAATGTTTTTATTGGGGAATTTCAATTCAAATTGTGATTTGATTTAAATTGACCAATAAAAATCATAATAACATTGCATTTTTCACCGCTGGTATCGCAAAAACAAAATCGCTCAACAGTAAACTGGGGCCCAAGAGCGTACCCAGGATTTCAGCTAGGAGGGGGCAGGGGGCTGCTTATACCTGTTTCGAAAAGAAGAAAAAGATCGTCGGTCGGGTATATTGAAACAAAAAATCATGAAAATTGACTTTTATTCATTAATTTTGATGATGACACAAAACAAATATTATACTATACATTATGTATAATATATAATATTATGTATGTATATATTAATTTAATAGTAATATTCTCGGATTTGCCGAAAATTTGTCTATGACAGTCTTTTCAATAAACTCACTGTTGACTTTTAAATAATTGCGATGTACACTCATCAGACATAAATCCGTGAGCCTTTCTTCACCCATGGTGCTTCTAAGCCACGTTTTAACTCTTCGCAGCGTACTGAAGGACCGTTCTACGGTCGCCGTGGTGCATGGGATAGTGCTTAAAATAATTAATGCCTTTCTGACAGCAGGGTAAAAAATGTTGGCTTCGTTGAACAGATCAACTACTTCTATGTCCCTTAATTTAACTTTAGAAAAAAACAAATCTGGCTGAAAAGATATTTTGTTTCCAACACTTCGTTTTGCGCAGAGTAGGTAACACGTTTTTAATTTTCATTTGCCAAAAAAATTTACATTTATTTAATCTTCTAGGGTGGGGGCAGCTGACCCCCCTGCCCCTACCTGGGTACGCCCTTGAACTAAGCTTTACGCTTGTGTGTCAGATTTTAAATATCTCAATGTCATCATTGTTACCAATCGAAGATAAAACTTATTTATCGATATTGAATCAATTTTTTCAAATAAAAGACAAATTAATGCAAAATAGAAAGAATTGTATATGACACACGTTTTATAAGGCGCACGTTGTCGCACTTGTTCCCTTAATAATAAATAGCGTCTTATAAAACTTTTATCATAATATTCTATTCTAAGACAAGTGATTTTTACATGAAAAAGTAAGTTACTGAGGATGGTCAGGGCCAGGAATCACAATATTCACACAATTGGCTAAGGTTGGGCGAATTTATCGATATATATCGATAATTATCGAAAATAACGAGTTATCAATAATATCGATAAACAGATAATATCGATAAATTTTGATTATCGATTTTTCCAAATCGTTTTCGCCCACCCCTATCAATAGAATTTGGCAGTCCATATATAATAATTTCTGCATGAATTATTATTTTTCCCTGCGACTTGAATCTTGAAACATTTCACCAGAAAATTGCAATAACTAAAAAATACTTTGTCATAATCTAATAGGAATTGAAAATTTTCAAGAGCGATTTGGGTATTAAAATGAACGACTTTCGTGTCGTTAGAGATCCTCGTGATAAAAGTCTTGATATAATCGATTTTTTTTTAATCAAGGGTTCCTATTGTCTTTGTGACCAACAACGTTGCCAAAGCTCATCCGAAATCATATCGTTGCATCCCAACATTTCGGTACCATATAAATAAATAACATTCCTTCGTGTATGGGACCCATTATTTCAGATGTCGGTGATCGTAGATACACTCGCCAGGTAGAGGTAAGTGTCGAAAATAATGGTTTATGACCCCGAAATTTTATATAATGATATACCTATTTTCGGTCAGTTTTTCGAATTCCTCTCATACAATGGTGGTGTGGCGCCGTTTTTTTCGGAGTCTGCCACCCCTGTTGATGATTTATTTGCGTACATTTTTATGGAAACCGTCATCGGCAATGCGTACCTAGAACTGATGGTACCTCACACATTCTCGAAGATGGAAGGACAGGAAAGCATCCATCTTCACTTGTCATTGGTGGCTGGGGTGGCAGAAACGTTCCGTTTATACGGTGTGGATGAGTTTTACACACCCATCGAGTTATCGATAACGACTTCCTATTGATTTCTTGCGCTCTTAGGAGGCTTAAACCGTTCTTCTGAATTGTTTGACAATTTCGTAATGATATCGAATTTAATAAAGATTAATGAAATTCGTAGACTCCACGTTCCTTTAAAACTTACTCAACGAGATCACAAATTAAAGATTATCAGTGAAGAAATAGCCGATGGGGTTTTCAAAGATTATTAATATATTTTATACAATGATTCATCCAAAGGTCACCTACATAGTTCGCATTTTTGACAAGCGAGCAATAATTTATTTACTGCTGAGATAATTAAATATCGTGAAAAGTAATATCCCGTTTGCAGATTTTTTTCTGTTCGTCAGATCCAAAAGATACTCTTCAACAGAATTGAACCAATGTTTTAGTAAATACTCCGTAACTATATGTTTAAATGAAATCATTTACCCTTCATTGATTTCAGGTTATACCAAGTGAGGAATTGAGATTTTTTATTCCTCTATTTTCTGCCCCCCTTTCGGATAAGGCTGAACTGAGTGTTGGAATTATAAATAAATTATTGGAAGAAAGTAGTACCCTATATCACTGAAAGTATATCAAGATATTTGAGCATATATAGGGGAAGTAGTCTCGGAAGCGATAGTACATACAAGTATTTTTTTGTAGTCTGGCACGTTTCTAAAGAGTGTATTTTAAGTATATACACCTTATAACACGCTTATGTGCAAGAAAACACCATCAACGCATTGGAATCCTCCCCAAAAGAAAAAGCTTTAAAAACATCGATGTCCACCACTTTTTTTCTATTTTGGTTCTATAATGAATTCATTATGAAACACAAATGCGTATCTAAATAGCTTCTGCTTCGATACGCATTTTTTATTATTCGGAGGTTGGTACAATCTAACTGTCATATTAAAGTCAGAAGAGTAAGGTCCAGCTTACTTCTGAGCAATTTTGGATTTGGTGTTACTAGCAGTGAAAAACTTAATGTTTTGATTGGTGAATTTCAATTCAGAGTGTGATTTGATTTAAATTGACGAATGAAAACAAAAACAACTTTGCATTTTCCACGCAAAAATCAAAATCGCTCATCAACAGTAAACTGGGGCTTTACGCTTGTGCGTCAGATTTTAAATATTCCAATGTCATTCAATGTCATCAATAGTTACCAATTGAAAAATTTTCTGTTATATATCGATATAAAATCAATTTATTTCAATAAAAGACTTCAAATTAATGCAAAATAGAAAAAAAATATACATGGCACATGTTTTATAAGAGACTTGTCCAAGACCAAACAACGCGTGCGACAAGATATCGTCTTATAAAACTTGTATCATCATTAGGGTTGCCATTCGTCCCGATATATCGGGACTGTCACCGTTATTGAGCTCTCTGTCCCGACGTCCCGACAAAAGACTAAAATGTCCCGATTGAAACTGGGCAATGCAAATTTCGTCGGAATATATGATTGTAATACTAATACTTCTAACGTGATGATCTGATTCATGATTCATTTGATAAATATGTAGTGTTCGATCTGAAGACACTATCTGAAATCCCAGCAATAAAAAATATACCATTTTACGGTGGATTTATGCAAAGGTTTTAAGTCGTAAGTTTTAAGTCTCAAGTTTTAGGTCTCAAGTTTTAAGTAATAAGTCATAAGAAGTTCTTCCATTGATTTTCAATGTAACCATTTATGCAGTAGTCATAAGTTTTAAGTCCTAAGAAAAGATGGCCAACATTTATCTCTTACGACTTACGACTTAAAACTCGATCGATTTGCGCATGCGTCTGATTTTGCAAATAACAAATAGCAGAAGTTGAATGCATTTTAAACAAATAAAAATAAATGAGAATAGGACATAGATTGAAGATTTGAATTGAATCGAACGAAATGAGGACAATAAGCACGCAAAGTAACAGGATTGACACTATTGACAGTCCTTAAAACTTCTTGCATAAATGGTTGATTTTTCCTTACGACTCAAAGAAATGAAAATTGATCAATTCGTTGGTAAAGAAATGCATTATATTTTCTGAAGAAACAGAAAAAATTAAAGAATGTTTCAACTGTTAAAATTATGCGAGTATTTTTTATGCAATCCCTGCTAAATCGCTTGCTCCCAGAAACTGTGGAGTCGATTTCACAGTGCCAACTCAATTATGACTTGACACAGAGTTCTACAAATATGTTAAAGGTCACATAGAGTTGTAAAACCTAAATATTCCAACTCTAGTACTTTTGCAGCAAATTAGAATTATTTTTATTATGACGTTAATTAACTAACAAATATGTTATATGAAATACGAAGATTTTCATCCCAATTTTTTTTATACACCCCATCATATAGAATTCTTATAGAACGTCCCGACGGGAATCTAGCGAAATATGGCAACCCTAATCATCATATGTATACTATTATTCATATATGATTTCGAAAACTAAGAATCAAATTTCTACACCATGAAATTCTAGTATCAGAGTGTACGGGAACTGAATTTTCACTGAGTTTTATTAAAACATTGCTGTCTTGTTTGAAGCTATTACTAAGCTGCACTGACATGCTTTTATTTAATCATAGATTATTATTGTTGAATCAACATGTCATGTGTCACCTTTGTTGCTTTCTTTGAGTTTTTGTCCAATACTGAACATGATGTGTCTGGTACGTCATACACATACATTAAGAACAGTATAAGGGTCCTAGGATAGATCCTTGGAGGACACCAATGTTAATATTTGTAGTACCTAAAGGAGTTTGAAATATGAATACCTTAGACTAACTAATTGAGGGCTTTTTCATGTATTCCTAACTTTACTTGTGCTGTTTGCTAACATTGAATTGAAGCACTTCTGAATTCCCTTTCATTAATGACTTACTGAAAAGCAGCAACACTCCCCATCATGCCCAACAATACCATTCATTATTCATAATCGTTCGATAAACGCGACCATATAGGTACAATGGCGTCGTCACACACATGTTAATGTTCTTGATTCGAAAAAATGCATTCTTCACACCCTCCAGTATCGTATTTTTTTATCTCGTCACGGCCCCCGATGGTGGTAATGCTGTGCGCTGTGCGTCCAGCCAGCACAAAAGAATTCCGAAACCGTTAATTGAGTTGGTTGCTTTTTTATTATGCCTCACGTCGGGTACATTCGGGATATTATCGGCTCGGGTCCCGGAAAGGGACCCATACACGACGAGCGTCAACTTTAGAGAGCACTCATCTTTCGAATTGACCATATTCATTTATATGTTTCTATTTATATAAATATTTAGTTATTTCATATTTATAATAAATTCATATAAAACCAGAATATGAAAACAATCGAATTGAATGACAGTTGACATCAATGATACTTGACATTATTGACAGTTGACATTTATGATGGATTAGTACCAACCCTAGAACGCTAAGAAGCTGCCACCAATAGCTATTGTATATGGTCAATTGAACGGGGAAATCAATAAAATTGATGTTGATGTGGCAAAAACCATCGCCGTACCATTTTCGACTTTGAAAATATCAAAGTCAGCGCGTGATTATGTATATTTTTTGACAGGTCGATAGAACGTTCTTTTTCGATTTCATTGATATCAACAAGTTGCATATTTGGATAGAAAAATGAATGAGTTATTGACGATCAAAGTTGATCAAAATAATACTTCATGAATCTCATATCATTTCTATCACATAACGTAGATGAACAGTGGGCTCTCAAAAAAAGGAAACTCAACCATCATAATAATCCACCAATAAAAAATTGTAGAAACCGACCTGAAAATAACTACTTTCCTGGCTAATGCCACGCTGAAAATTGAATTATATCTACTCGCATCCACATAATGATGCAATAAAATCCATGAAGCGTTATTTTGATTAGCTATGGTTGTCAATAACTCAGTCATTGCAACTTGTTGATATCAATGGAATCAGAAAAGAGTTCGAAAATATACATATTCCATTTGAAAACCAAAGCTGATGTCCATTTCAAGAAACATTTGTATAATTTATAGCATTTTTTCATATCTTCAAAACCAAAAAATTGAGTGGGGGTTTCCATTTTAAGAGGCGCACTATGTACATACATTTAAATTTTTAGACAAATTTGAATATCATGGTTGTTGTTACGATATGATAATTTTCAAATTATTGAGGTACTTTTTCTAAGCAATCCAGTGGCGTCGTTTGTTTCTGTCGTAATATCAATTAACTCATTTAATCTTCAATTAGGAGAATTATGTTAGAAAGCTTTATTCGAATTATTGTTATAACAATTTGTGATATTGCATCTGAGATATATTTCAATCGTTATGTTGTCATTGCTGAGAATTTAACAATTAGGTACTGTTGTGTGCATTCCAGATTTCATATTTGGAACTTTTGTGACAAAAGTAGTGTGAAGTTTGACTCTACTTGTCAAAGTTCATAAGAAGTTTGATAATTATGATTGGCACCTGACTCAAGATAGCCTATATAAATGCTGTAGGACTTTTTTATGCACACAACTGTATACGTTTCATTATCAAATCAGTATTTCATTGCTCACATTGTTGAACGAGAGATATTATCTGAATCAAATCAATGTTACCCATGACCAACCCCATCAAATGACCGCATCGCCTCGAATGTACCTCAAATATAATCTATTTAGCTATGTTACAAGCCATTATGAGTTATTTTATTGCCTTGTAACGCATTTAACGTTCGTGAAAATATGCGAGTGGAAAGCGGAAGGTACCCTCCCCCTCATCAGAATAATCGATTTCGCGAGAAATGGAAACTTTCCACCTCTTAAAATCAAAATTTGTAAAAATGCTCGAACACGTTAATTTCAGCTTTATCCCTGTAGCTGGGGGGTGAACAACCTCAAAATAGAGAAGAGAGGTCTTGCCATATCTCTCTATGACAACTGAAGAAGCGATAAGGAAGTTTCCAATATTGAGATTTCTATTCATACCCTTGATTATTTGAATATATATATGGTCAAGGTCTATATCGAGTCATATTGACCAAAATCGTTTATTTTTATGTTGGATTATTTTCCCACTTGAGTGTCACTCGTTTTGTATGGCCTATTGATGCTGAATGGCAAGGCAAACACATAAACAGAAGCTTTACGAGGGATACTCTAATTATTTCTTGCAATATCCGCTGCTGCCCGTGATAAGCTATAATTTTATTGCAACACACTTTATCGTTTTTTTTTTTAGTGCTTCCACAAGAACATGATTGTCGACTTTGTCACAAGTGGGCAATGCATCTACAGTCTACATTCATCGTATCCAAACAGAAAATCAGAAATCCGAAAATTTTTGAAAAAATTACGACTTTTTATTAGGAACGTTTAAATTCCTTTAAGTTACTTATTTCCTTCTCCACTTTTTTTCTTCTAGAATGCCGGGAATATGACAAGCTTTTTGCTGTGAAGGGAACACGACACATTTTTTAGTACAAGATTCAAGAATAGCTATTCTTCAGGATGATTAAAGCTTATTATTTTATTTTACCAACGTTATCATTATGGACGCTCAAGCATAAAGCCCAGTTTACTGCTATAAGCGATTTAGGTTTTTGCGATACCAGCGGTGAAAAATGCAATGTTCTTATTATTTTTATTGGCCTATTCAAACCAAATCACAATCAGAATTTACAAATAACAACATTGCGTTTTTCACTGCTAGTATTATCAAATCCAAAATCGCTCAGAAATGAAGTGGGCCTAACGTTTCTGACTTTCATTTGACAGTACGATTATTGTACCAACCTCCCAAGAATAAAAATGCGTAAACAGAGGCTATTTCGATATGCATTTGCGTTTCATAATGACTTATCATATAAAGAACCAAAATGGGAAAAATACTAGTTATTTGAGATGAAAACAATATCATGAAGACGTAGAGATGAAGTGGCTGAGCCGCACCTGCTTTCTCGAAAACGCACTGCAACCCACAAATGCCCATTTATTTGCCTCAGCTAATTATCCGCCGATGGTGAAGGAATTCGAGTTGTACTTGCTCTGAAATATGGACCGCGGCCTCCTACGCGTATTTCTTCACAGTGGACTTTGGCAGTGGGTTCCGATCAACAAAAAACAAAACGAAAAAAGCCCCCGTCGCAATTTATGAGGTGGCTCACTTTAGAGACCTGCATATATATTCGCGCATTCTTCTATTCTTTGATTCTCGAGATCAACGATGAAATGTCTAGCGTCCTCTTACAATGATCTTCGATGTGGGTATCTGAATTTTACATGGTGCTCACTGCATGAAGCTCCAGGATTTTTTTTCTTGCGAACGAATTCCCCTGAACACATTTTTTAAGCTGTTGGATATGTTTATAAGCGATAACTTTACTTCGCTTATAATTACACTTTAGTTTTTTTTTAGTCGAAGTAAACTTGAAATGTATCAATGAGCATTCTGTTGCCTGGCAACAAAATTCGAATTATAAATGTCAAGTTTACTTCGAGTCAAGGTGGATATAGGATGGTGAAACAGCTTCCTATTAACATGCACTAGAATAAATTGTAGACCTTTGCCTACTTGATTTCATACCGTAGTAATATTTCCTGAAGTTATCAGAGATGGCGACATACCTTGTGTCGGTAAAACAGAATCTGTGCATCTGTCACCTTTTTATCAGTTTCATCTATTCAAATCATCTATAATATCGATAACTATTCCAGATTCACTGAAAATATTGTGTTTTGATGTCATTTCAACTCATGTCTGACAGATGCGAACCACAGAAATACATGAGCAACAGAAATCTTCTTCGATAATCGATCTCCCCGCCATCTTCATTCGAATCGTGGAAATATTACTACCTTCTCAAACGGTCTACAAGTTTTTCGCAGAAACAATTGAAGAGCTGTTTCACCATCCTATATCCACCTTGCTTCGAGTCAAAAAAAATAGGGTGTAATTATGTAAGACGCAATTTAATAAATATGTAAATCAATAAAATATAAGCTAACTCTTCAGTGGAAGTTTATGCAATGAGTTCATTTTTTTACCAACAAAACATCGCAAATTGTCGCCAAATTGACGTAGTTGAATTCACAGTATTGCAAGGCACATTATCATTAATGGCTTCTTCCATTTCCCCAGTCGAAGACTCTCCAAATCGCGACATTTCCACAAATAAGATACTCTTCTGACAACGCAAGTTTGAGAAAAATTGACATAACGTCATCACAAATTCGTTCACAATGCTGGTTGTCTTGCTTTCAAAAGTTTGGTTCTGTTTTGTCGCTGGAAAAGTTAGGGCAAACTTGTCATAATGACAATACACTGCGACAGAGGTGGATAGATAGACTGGTGAAATCACTTCCTATCCTGTGACATGTCCCAAATCTCTTGATTTCGCCTACTTCGATAAAACGTGTATAACGTGACATGGCGTGGGTGAATCTCGCTAAGTGAAGCCGCGATTTCAACCAAATTTACAGGTTACTGCAGGTGTCAAAACGAAAGTATGAATAATTGATTCTGAATGACTTCTAATCGTTTCTAACAATTTCATGGAGCCATTTTCCAATGAGTTTGATGCGAATATGTATCGAACATGATTGAAAGAAAATTCTTCAAAAATCTTTCGACAGTATCGCCATCTATTGTTGTACATGAGAACCCCACGTAATGAGCTGAAATTCAATTGTTCCAAATCAAGGATTTGTCTGCTGAAACAATTGAAGAGTAGCGCCACCAGGTCTTATTTCCATCATTTCTGCGACATATGGCATTTTTAGTCCATGAATTAAATTGGCATTGATATAATTGTGATCATATTATATCCTCGCAAAGGACAACTGAAAAAATCAGTACGCCTTTATGGAGAAATGTACAGGATGTCTGAAATACGAGCATCATTGCACAAAAAAAATGTCGATCCGACCTTTCCAATTGTTTTTCACGGTATTTGAAGGTATTCACAATATGGTGTTGAAAATTTGACTTTCAACGTTTCGTCTTCAAGAAACTATATTATCGTTTTTTATCTATACTTATAGACCTGCGACACAAAAATGTTGTTTTCGAATTGGGAAATTATTTACAATGTTATACTGACACAATTCGGTGAGCGAATGTTGTATAGAAAATGTTTTTAAATGAGTTCACCAATACACTCATTAGGTGCCTGCAAGTTGCATTTTCTATGTAATGCAATGTTCAGTGATGCAATATTCAACAACAGCTTTTTCGATTGATTTTTCTATTCAATTCCTGAAATTCTAAAATAACGGCTATCATTTGAGGTATGCACTTCAACAAAGACCGTTTGCAGACGTAATTAAATGTGCCAAAGTAGCTAGATGTCTTGTAGGCGATCTGATAAGGAAGACCACAAACAACCTTGTGTTATTTCTTTATCATGTAACAGGCTAGCTTTGGCATATATGGGTAAAATTATTCCTCTGAACGGACCCAATAAAGTTGAACGGCGAAGAATGTATTCTCATTAAAAGCCGCAGCCTTATTTCTTCGTTTTATTTTTTAACGGCACAAGTATCGCAAGTTCTTGAGAGACGGGAGAATATTCATAGGAAGCAGACACACATTCTTGGGATAATTCATTAGCTATGTTAATTAACCAAACCAGATTATTAAATTTGTAACGTAACGCTAAATTACATGCTGAAGCCATTCCGCCAGATATGGTGTCTGAATTAATTGGATATGTTTTCACACTTTTCTATATCCCTACATAAAGTGAACGAATCCCAATTGACTTTATTAATTAGGCTGGATTGTTCAACCAGGATGAGCTACATAATTATCTAGATTGGAGTAGGAAATATGATTCAGATTACCAGAACATTGGAACATGTGCGCAGAGAAGTTATAGCACTTACAGTTTTTACCGACAGCAACATTGTATAAACAGAACATGACGTTGAAAAAATGAAATTTCATTTTTTTTTTATTATTTTTAGAGATTTTTTAATGCCCAGAATGGGTTTCGAACTGTGTAAGAAAAAATATGTGAACGTGAAAACCTCAGTAGTGTATCCTCCATTCTGGAATTGATGAAAATATTTGACTTCTCTGTAATTTTTTTTTAGAAAGTTCATATGAATTTTTTGTTGTTGAAATTTGCATTTAAAATTAGTGCCCTGATTTTAGCTTACCCAAGCCTACCATCAAATTTTGCACGTGTCCAATTACTCCAATTATAGCTGAAAAGCACTTTACAGTGAGTCTCCATACGTTTGCGGTATATATATGTTGATGTATCATTATCTTTATATCAAATAAAGACATTTATTATTATTATTATCATTCCAACTGCACCACTTTTATCAATAAATTCAGACCGTGATATGAACTCTAAATGTCGTTTTGTGTGAAATAGACATAACAGTGTCACTTCAACTACTACAACTTTGCAACAACAAATACGAATTTCTGGAGATGCATTTTTTTTATTTTCTGGTAACAGGCCAATGTGGGTATTTCCTGGGCAAAATATGATATTGAAGTCTTATAGTCATCAAAATTATGAAATATGAATCATGTTCCGTTCGAATCGATAGACCGAAAGATTCGAAAAATCAAAAAAAAATTAAAAAAGTCGAAGTGACCGTAGAGAGTCCAAATTTGGAACAAATGTATAAAATTGGAAACTGAGCAACTTTTTTCTATGGCATTTTTCGAAATTTACAAAAAAAACTGATTTTGAGGATTTTCGAAAAAAATGTCAAATTCGACAGGTTTAGAGTAGCACATGAAAAAAAGAAAGATGCTGTATTTTACTCATTTTTCAAGCACAAACTAACTGCGAAGTCAAATTTTCTTTATACCATTAATAAAAAAAACATGTCGCGAACTTTATGTGTGACACTGTATATTGTCTCACTTCCTGCCTATATAGTCGCATGTTTTCCAAACACCGACAGCCAATGATTCTTCACATCTTTTTCACGTGCCGAATGTGAACAATGATGTCCAAACATTGTTTCTCATCTCATGAATGACTGCAACTTTCTACAATAAAGAGCCCAAATTCCTTTGTCCGCGTTGTGAGGGCCTCAATTATCAAAAACCGTTTCGAGAGCACAATCGACCCTCGGAATCGCTACCCTGCGTGCCCCCATTTGGACCACCAGTCGCGCGACAGCTTTACAGAAACCCCCATGGGCGTCTCACCAACAGATTTTCCAAAATCATTTTCTTTCGCAAGTATATGTTTATTCTATAACAAGGTACGAAAGTAAATATTCCATAATTACATTAATGACGCGCGCATTGGTATACCGCTTGACGATCGGTCGTGTTCCGCAGCACTACCACATGCCCGCGTTACTCTTGCATGTATATATAAATGGCGACAGCGTCATAATCATTATATTATAATGGCACCATATTTATAGAAACATCAGACTCTAATCGAACTATCATAATATATCTTATATAAAACATTTTCACGAAATTATGATCAATTTCTTGTGTTTTCGATAATATAATTATTGCATTTTCATTACACCATTAATGAACTCGGCTTGGAAGAGAAACAATGATCGATATTTCTTGTCTTTTGCTTGAAGAACAAAGAAGTATAAAATTCTGAATTCATAAGCAAATGGTAATAGATTTGTGGTAAAACGTAAAAACGCAACAAAATTCGTGAAATAGTAACAGATCTGTTACGAATGTAACAACAAGAACAACACTGACTTGACCTAACCTAACCTAACCTAACCTAACCTAACCTAACCTAACCTAACCTAACCTAACCTAAACTTACTTAACCTGAGTCCTGAATGGTGAACAATAATTATTATGTTCCAGGCTTGTCGAATCCCTATTCGAAATTTTAGTCGACGTCAATGACCCCAATCTGTTTTTTCCTATACTATGGAAACGTTTCTTTGTAAACGTTCTCCCATTCAGATTTAAACACCCAAATTGAAACGTCTCAAAACTCTCTGAATTTGCACCATACAAATTAATTTGGTAAGAGGTGTTTTGTGTTCTTTGTTATCGTCCCAAGGGCCGTAATCCGCTTGAAAACTCAGGGGCAAGTTTGTCCTTTCCAGGTAATGTCGCGATTCTTCCCAAAATTCCAATACCTGATATGTCCTATTAGCTATGCATAATCTGGGATTATGGAGGGTACCTTCCTTAGCACCTCAAAAGAAGTTTGAATCATGAAAAATGACACGACAGAGATAGCATCATAGCCTCTTTAGCCTGGCTCAAGTAACGGTTGAATTCAATAAAATTGTTGACAAAAATATTTCGGAAATATGCTCTCTACTAATATGTCGACTATTATTTTTAAAAACTTAGGGTCATTAAATTTTTCCCACCCCTTCTCCCCTAAGACAGTGTTTTGGTTTCAGGAAATCCCATGTTATTCGGTTTGATGTAATTTTCAAAAAAGTTGCAATTTTTTTACGACTTATTATGGTCGCTATTCGAATACTTCGGTGAAATTTCTATTAATTATCAACTCATTTCAATGTTTTTTCTACTGATGATTTCAGGCGATTGAAAAAGGTCGATTCCATAAAATAAGTTTCACGAATCCATGATTTTGAATAGCACTTCATTTTTATTTTTAGTGGTGATCGAATAATAAGAATATCATAACACGATTTTATCTTTCCAGCTTTCCTTCTGAGCATGAAATATGAGAGATATGAAGAAATACTGGAGGAAATCTTATGCCATTCCGTGTGAAGCTCAAAAGTTGCAATGGGAAAGTACACATTGTTTTTCCATTGCTTAAACAACTCAGAAATAAAAACGAGAATGACCACACTGTATAGTCTGTATACGAAATTATTTAAGAATGAATAATCAGATGAAACAAAGTTTTGACTTTCCAGCAGCTTTCGAAAGATAATCAAATTACAAAGAATGATATATTTCCCTCCCGTATCATCCGTTTTAAATATGAACAGATTATCATATTTTTTACTCACGCGGTATATTAAATGTTTGTGCAAGTTTATACTTGAAATGTGGAGATTCAGCCTGTCTGGCCGGTATTAGGGTATTTTGATAACGACCTGCTTCTTCGGTATGCCGAATGACTCATGCCGAAATACCTGAGGCCTCGATATATGCATTATACATCTGTAAAGGTGTGTAGTTTACAGAAAGACGGTCGAAAACCATCCCGAACTTGGTGATTAAGAAATGATCTGAGTAAAGAAATATGTTTGTATAAAACACCGAATTCTTCATCTGTTTATATATATATACCCTTGAGTATTATTATACATCAACTGATGTATATAATAAATTATAATACATTCAAAACTTTTTAATTACCTATTAGTGCGATAGGTACCTACCTAAATTATCCATTATTGAGGAATGTTCCATTATTTTTTTATGATTCATAGAAAGTTTTATTTTTAATTCTTTAGTTCCAATAAAAGTTGGTCTAATGGTTGTAATAAACATGGACTTGGTCATTTTGGAGGAAAAAGATAGGGTTTCAATCTGAATTATCTGGCAGTTAGTGGAGGTAATTAAAAAAAATAGTTTGCACATTAACTATACGAAATAGTCATATTTTAAATTTCAATTCAATAGGTAAACTTGTCAATTGTCATTCGAACATCTGATATTTATTGTAAATAAAACCCAGAAAAAGTTTCAGGAATGTGTGTACCTACAATATTCGCTTCAAATCCATCAATCAAAATTTGAAGTGCACGCTAATACTGTTAATTACGAATAGGGTAGGAAAATTGCTTTTCTCGCTACTATAACGACTGTTATACTAGTAACATAACATCCATTCCCCAACCGTCTTGCACGACTTAATTTTCTGCTTTAACACGACTCGAAATCCAGCCATCCATTTGCTGATAATTAGATGGCTCTGCGAGTCTGAACTTTAAAGACTTCATTGAGATAAGTAATATCTGCTCGGCACTGTTTGATGTTTGCAAAAAATGTAAACCACTCACGCATTTAGTATAAATATTATCGAGATGACGCCATGTGGCAGAGATTCACCCATGAATTCGATCTTTTTTTTTTGTTAATATATTATAATTAGAATACGGTGACACATCGTCATGATGATATAGCTAATGAGAGTTTATATTTCTACTAATGTTCATAGGTGCTTAACAAAAAGTTAACAAAATATGTAGATATCAATGACCACCGAAAACCCGAAGCAAAACCTTATCACTGTACATGTGTAGAAATTTGAACGAAATAATCAATCGGATCACAAGAATCAATTACCTAGTATCCTAAATACGTCTTTCGAATAATGAATTTGTTTTTAGCTGTTCGATTCGGTTCACCAAAAATACGTTGTTTAAACATCGGTGTGAGATCTTCAAAGGCTCCCGAGTATATTTACCTTGACTTGATGAAAATATAACATTGCCAAGCCCCAAGCACAAGAAAACCAAACGAATCGCTGTAATGGAAACAGAAAACGATCATAGATGAAAGCGAACTGTGAAAACTTGGATTTATCGGTCGGGCATAAAAACATGAAAAAATCCCGAGGTGTTTCATCTCACCAAATCGTTTCCAATAGGAAATTATCGCCAAAGTGTAAACCTGTTCACATGATACCACCTACGTATCGCGAAAGAAATGCTTTGTCGGTGAATGTTTCAGGTTCAGGAAAACGTTCGCTTTATAACGACGATTTTGCTGATACCAGCATCATCCACTTTGGTCGAAGAGGAAGCCAGTTGATCGTATGTCGAGGATCATAATCTTTCACGGGAAAATTTTACGATTCGTACGGATATTTTTCCGCAAACAATAATCTACGTCCTGACTGTACCACAGATCGATATATTGTTTGATTGATCTTGTTACTCTTTGTACATTTTTTCTGCAAAATGGATCAAAGAATTACCAGTGAAATGTACTAAAGCAGGGTATTGTCAAATTAATTTCCGAACATTCGAATAAAATCGTCGAATACGAGAACCACTTCTCTGTGTTTTAGGAAGTTTCCAATATTTAGTTTTTTTATTTTTCAATGTCGTTTATACATACCTATTTGTATATTCAATTTTGGTTCCTTTACCATTATGATGACGTAGAAAATGAAAACATGCATTCACACAGATACAAATTGCGATTTAGTATTTGTATTTTAACCGTCATCTCATATCTCATGTTGTATTCATGCATCATCATTTATAATTTAACTTAACTTCACTTGAAAAAAATAAAAGCCATTGAACTCATTCTCAAGTTAAGTTTGGTATTTATTTCCAAACCTATTGCATTGAATCAAATGAATTTGAAAAATGCCAATTTTCATTCTAGAAAGCATGAAAAACAGCTAAGAACTTTTTCGATGAGAATTTATCTGAAGAAAATTTCGTTGTGGACTTATTCACCGATGGTGGGCCAAGTTTATTTTTTTCCCTCGACCGTTTCAGTTTCACCCATTTCGGTCTTGAACGAATGCACAAGAAATGTCTAGACTTTCATCATGGCATTAATTACTATGTGCGAGAGATTTGAACGTGAACCGAGTGCGACTTGCTGACACTTCCAAACACTTCTATCTGCAATTATATAGAGTGCTCCAACCTCCAACGTACAGAGATGTGAGAAATTGGGAACATGATCGAATATTCATCACTGTATAGCCAGTGTTTTATGCGTTTAAGATTCACATATAGTAAAGTCTAGAATGTCAGAACCTAGTTCTCTTGTGTCTGTGAAACTAGGTTTATTATCTCCCTGTATATTACAATATCCAGAACAAAAACAAAAAATTCTTCTGATTTATAACACTTTGTTGTTAGATAATGATTTATCAGAAGTCGAATTTAGGAATTTATTCCACTACATTATACCTATAGTATGCCACATTCTGACTTTTTTTTGTTTCAGGTGATATGTGTGGCGATTCCTGTTGTACAAAGGAACTAGAAAAAGAAGCCTATAAATATAATCAATTATTAGTAGATAAATATATTAAAAATTCAATCTCAAAAGTATCTTCTATATTAGACATCAGAGCGAGAAAATTTGATGGTAAGTTAATGATCATAAATTTATTTTTTTATGTGTATATGGACGAAAAATTATAAGCAAATGTTTCTAAGTGCACAATATTTTACGTCATCCATAATAAACAACATACACAACTAAATGAAACAAAGAGGTATGTTTATATCGCTCAACTAGTGTTATAAATTATAATAATATTACTCTGCGAGCATATAACAAAGATATAATGGAAGTTGAATATACGAGAGTTTCGGAATCTCTGATATTAATAGGTGAAGGTTCTCTTCTCCATATCTTAACTCGTGCAAGTTTCCACAAAACTTCTGAAAGCCTGAAACACTTTTAAATACTTTTTCAATAGTTGTTTCGTTAATCTCCGTAGATTTACAAGATGATTATTTTTTTCCAGAACATTTCCAGGGTATGATGAAGCAATCAAAGAAGGAATTCCATGACATGTTTGAACGAACTTACGGCAAAATCTACCTCCAGAACTCTGACGTCTTCAACGACTTTTTCGTGGAGCTGGAGACTTACTATAAAAAGGGCACTGTGAAACTATCCGAAACAATGGACAACTTTTTCGGAATTCTCTACCAGAGGATGTTCAAGGTCATCAATGCGCAGTACACCTTTGATGAAGCATACCTAGAATGCGTATCAGGTACCTACCAAATATTACATTTCATATTTTGAATTTTCATGAATTCTAAAACATAGCTCACAATCCCTTTTATGGTCGTCTAATGCTCTAGTTTTCCACCCATTCGCAGAGCGGGAATTCGAATATATAAGGATTGGATTTTTCATTCATTTCAGTATTTACTGACCAACATCGCAGTTGAAACATAAAATGAGAGTTGAGGATGGAATGGAAAATCCAAATAGAATGACAGCTGATGACAGTTGTCCGCCATCACAAGGCATAGAACACAAGAATAAGTGACAGCTGTCAAAAGCCGCCATTCCAACTGGATGATAGTCATTTTAGACGACAGGAATATATTTTTTGGATGATTTCAGTAGTCATTTTGGACAGCAGAGGAATATAATACTATTTATTCAAACAATAATTCCATGTGAATCCGTTCGAATGAAACTTCCTCGAGGCCCTCATAATCCCCTTGATAAATAAACAACTAATTTACCCCCCCCCCCTCCGCTTCCCAGGCCACATGACGGACATGAAGCCGTTCGGCGACGTGCCCACCAAGCTGGGCGTCCAACTGCGGCGCTCGTTCGTCGCAACGCGGACGCTGCACCGGGCGCTGGGCCGCGGCGCCGAGGCGGCCAGTCGGCTTGCCGACGTCCGAGTCGCCGACGGCTGCCACGCCGCCAGCGCCGCGATGCGCTTCTGCGGCGCCTGCATGGGCGGATCGGGCGGCGCCTGCCCGCAGCTGTGCGCCGCCACCATGCAGGGGTGCTTCAGGGACTTGGCGGAGGTGTCGCCGGTCTGGGACAACTTTGTGGGTGAGTGGCTGTCGCGTGGGCCGGAGAAACCTCCAACCATATGTCAAAGGTGAATATAGCTATGGTGAAACGACTCTTCGTCAAAACCTGTAGACTGGTTTAGCGAAAATCATAACACCGGTAATATTTCAATAATCGTTCGGAGATGGCGTTGATATCGCATTTGATTTCAATATCGATGGTTTCGTGTTCAAGTGACAGTGACAGATCATTAATAATTGTGGTTGTGCGGTTGTGGCTTCAAATATGAATATTGTTCCATTGTTCAATAATGATATCGAATGAACGTATCACACGAAAATCAAAACGACTGAGAAATTGTAAAAATTAAATTAATATTCATTATGCGGAATCAGCAGACGTGGCGCCATCCATATGAAGTCGTGGAAGTATTACTTATGATTGAAATTCAACAAAATCAAGTAGGCATAAGTCTACAAATATTTTATAGTGCCTTTTAATGAGCCTCGTTCCACCATATCTATACCCAACTTGCTTATACTTAAAGGATATAACCTTAACCTAATGGATTTTCATCAAGTAACGGCCAAGTCAATTTCATTCACATTACCCTCAGACTGATAAAAAACCTTAGATCATAGCTTCTCTATGATCTGATTAAAAAACATAGACTGGTATTTTCCATCCTTTTCATGATACCAACACTACTGTCAAACCTTCTTGTTTCCACGATAAGACTCTATCGTTCGAGTGTCGTCGGAACAACTCGTCGTAGTCGTGTTTCGAGCGAGTTTCTTAGATTGTTTATGATTCATGACGTGGTCATTTCTGTTATCGTTCTCAAAGTGTTGGTTTTTATAGGTTTTTTCTCGATTAACTCATTTAATCGTGTATTAAATATACTAAAGTAAATGATCATTGCTCCACCTATCTCAGTTCTTGTTTGAAAATCTTGGGAAACTTCAATAGTTCACACTTTCATCGAATAAACGTGTCAACGGGATCGCACGAATAACAGTGGATATCGAGGAGAATTGGATATCGAATATCGATATTAAAAATATATCGATATATTCGATATATCGGATACCCGATATTTCGAATATTCGATACATCGAATCACATATATATCGAATATTAAGATAAACATTCGAAATCTCGAATGTATATTAGTTTTGTTTCGAATTAATATTTCCACTATACATCCGTTCTAGTAACTTACTGTCAAATATAATTTCATCACTGCCAAAAGTGTTCGTTTCCCTGTTTGTGTGAGTGATATGCTTAAGGTACGTACACATCTGCGCGCTGCGCGGCGCGCGCGCCGCTCGTGCGCACGGAATTCGCTAGATTTGTACGGGGTATACGAACTGCTCGCGCGCGGCGCGGACTCGGCGCGCCACGATCCATCTCCTGGCGGTTTTTTCCGCGAACACTTTGAGTGTTCGCAATTCAGATTTGGACGAGATCGTGAGAGGTTCGTCGTTTTTCGTGCGCGTGCACTCTGAACTTATTGATGCCTATCGCATCAAAGTACTTTTGTGGGATCCCCAACATAGGGATCATTTCAAGCGACTTCAAGTCAATCATAAGCTCCGTACCATTCCTTTTTTTGAAAAGATCAGTGTTCCACAAACGTCGTTTTTTCCTTTTATTTTTGTTCAAACTTGCCATCACCAAAGCAGCACTACTCAAAACCAAAATGGCATGATTTTCTGTATTTGACAGAGACATGTCTATATCCAAATACCAATCGAATGTTTGCGGGTTTTCCATGGATCGCGGAAGGTTCGTTGAAATGATTAATCCCAACGAACATTGGCCGAGCAGCAAACGCGCGGCGCACTCCGCGCGGCGCGCAAATGTGTACGTACCTTTTTTTGATATGCTTAGATGGATGTCCAATACAATAAAGAATTAATTGTAGGAATGTAGTGTGAAATTATGAAGGGATGAATAATATTCGGAGTAAAATTTATAAAATATTTTTATTATCAATCAATAGCTAGACTGCTAGATTACCGAATTGTTGATAAACTCGAATATTGAAAAAAAAAACATATTTTAATATTTGATGAAATATTTGAATATTTGAAGATTGTGCAGATTAATATAATTGTATTTCAATAACATGAGTTGAATTTGAAAAAACCTTCACAATAGAAATATTTCCCTTCGTTTCCAGACGCCATCGACAAGGTGTCGGAACGCCTGCTGGGCCCCTACAACATCGAGATCGTCGTCGAGCCTCTGAACATCAAGATCTCGGAGGCGATCATGAACTTCCAGGAGAGCGGCCTGAACGTCTCGAGCAAGATCTACTCGCTGTGCGGCAAGCCGCCCTCGTACAGCCGCCCGAAGCGAGGCGCGGATGCCGCCCCCGAGGAGATGCCCGGCGCGGAGATCGGGGGCGGCAAGGGGACGGGCAGGCGGAAGCACAAGAAGACGCCGCCCAGCGTGGAGAGCCATTCGGCCTTGGAGAAGATCATTTTGGATATCAAGCAGGTGAATAATCGGGATTGTTGAGACTTTTCCTCGATGTTTTATGCGGGGTTGGTTGTTTTTAACGAAATAAATATCGGAGCAAAAAATTCTTGGTTTTTGCTTTCGATCATAAAACACTATACTAGATGAATAATAACGCTAGCCAACATCTAAATCAGTTACTATAGGGTTACCTCATTCTAAAACAAAGATAGCAACAAAACGTCGTCGAATTCACGAAAGGGCGTATAATGGATTTCAACAATTCCTTAAGATTTACTAGTATTTCATGTTGTCTCTATCGGAAGAAAAATTGATCCATTTTCTGAAATATCAAGAATTGATGTACCCGAGAAAAAAACTACGCCATTTTTTGATAAACGCCTTTTTGTAAATTCAACGACGAAATTTCCCCAGTACCAGTGTCTTGCTATCTTGTAAGGGTCTGAATTTGAATAAATCGACCTACTAACAAAATTATCCTAAAACTGAATGAAAACAATGTAATATCAAAGTTTTCTGAAAATATACATCTTTGATTTATTACCCGAATGATAATAGATTTAAGTCACTATCAAACTATATCGTTTATTTTCTAGTAATATAAAGTTTCAAAGTGTCGAACTTGAGAAATATAACATCAAACATGTTGTAATTACTACTACTACTACTACTAAATATAGGCTTATCTAATACTATAAGCATAAGCATACTATGAGCATTTTCTCACCACTTGGGCCAACCGTTTCATCACTTGTAGTGGAATTATCATATTTTTACAAATATACACTAACTTTTATGTTTTCAAATTACCGAAAATCGTTTTGCATACGAGGGTGGGTGAATAATGTTTATACTACGAATTATACGACGCTGTGTAACTCACCAGTGGAATGTTTTGTTCTGGTCACCAATTTTTAATCGTCTCTCACACATTTAACAGTGTTTCACCATTCTTCAATTTCTATTTGAACAGAATAAACGAGGTTTTCAAGTAAAATCATATTCAAATTTCCACACAAAACTTCAAATATACCGTTCAATGAACCATCAAACAAAATTTGATTTGAAAACGAGTCGTTTCGCGCTATCACTGTCAGCGTTCGGTCGATTATCGGCTGAACGAAATTAGCGGCGTCTGCGCATTCACCAAAAATTACCCAATCTCCAGAAATACGTGCTATCTATAAATACATATATATATATATATATATATATATATATATATATATAAAAATGAGGCACTGTATTATATGACGAACATTGAATGCATAGCTTTTGATACACTCACACATGAAAAAATGTGGTTTTAGAATGATTATCACTTTCAAATGTTACGAAATGGCAACCTCTGTGGGGGAAAAACATACGAATATGAATTTCATGTTGACTTCAAGCAATTTGGGTTCTTACTATTCTAGTAGGTTTGTTGTTCGGAGGTTTTTGCCTTTGGAATAATCAAATCTAAATTAGGAAATCGTCTAGGCAATAGCGATTCAAATCACTGGTTCTAGCTACTAAACCAACAAATCGTTTATACAACTGTTCTCAAAATACCAACAAAAATACAAAATTTGTATTACTTGAAAATTCATGGAAACTAAATGATTATTATCATCATGCATACATTATTGACGATATATTTATATCAGTACAGTGGCGTCAGTTCAGAAGTCTTGATTATACAGTGTCCGTCAATTCCGCCATACAGTTGGCTACATGTGGGAAAAACTGAATAATGCATTATTTATCATTGATTTGATATTTATCGGCACCACATTCAAAAATCTTTTTTTTAATTCCTGCCAAATCGGAGGTCACGTGACATAAGTTTCAACGGATTTTTTAGTTGTCAGACATGCAGAAATTATCCACCATTAGAGTTTTCCAGGAATTTCAAGAACAATTTTATTCTCATATGTAGTCAACTTGATGGCGGACGCTGTAAAATATGTGAATGAGACGAAAAATCCGTTGAATATGTGCATGAATTGATTTTTTTATCACTATGAATACTGAATCACCATAATGGGGTGTATAAACATTATCTGTAGGATACAATTCATATTAGGTATAAGAGATTTTCGAAAAAAGAATGCGACTAAAGATAACAGTGAGACAATAATAAACACGTCATTCTCCCTTCCAGCCTAATTGCAAAGATCATCAGTTTAAAAAGCTGACTCAAATTCCAATTATCTAAAAAATTGGTATATTATTCCTGTAATGTTTATTATTTTTAGTATAAACAGTTCACTTGAGAACAAAATGTGTTTACTCATCAGATTGTGTTTGTTATTAAATGATAAGCAGATGTAAATATAAGGTGCTACTTGGATTAATTTTATAAACATTCTAATGATCTTTCCTAGACCACTTTATTTGAATAATCACTTTGGTCTGAAAGATGTTTCCAAGGCTAATACTTGGAAAGATAATCTGCCGCACCTTTTCCGGGTGAGTCGCCTTTACAAAACAGGAGACCTTTTAAAAACCAAATATGAAACTGACAGTTTTGAATTCCATGGCAATCCACGTCGTTTAGTTCGATTATAGAATATTCACTTTCTTAAGAATGCTTAAATTCTATCAGTAAAAATGATTTCGGAATCATTAAATTCAGTATTGGTCGTGAAGAAGAACTAATTATTTCATCCAAGCTTACTTCAAAATACTAAAACAATGACAATTTTTTAGTACTGATATAGGTAATTCGGCATTTCATTTATGTAACATAAAAAGAACTATGATAATCTCTAGAGTCAGCTATTCTCTATTTTAGATTCTAGAATGATTCAGAGATTATTCAAATGATTTCAATTTAAAAAAAAAACAGCAGTTTACAGATTTGGTGACATTTGGGGATATTGGTCGGATATAAGTTTCTCAGCTAAATTCGGTTGAGCCTACGGACCGAAAAAAGAAGTAGAAAAATGTTACTTGCGCTGTTGCCAGATTGAAGTCACTAATTTCTTAGGTGGTTACTATTGAAATATTATCAAAACATGTAATATTCAACTTAATCGTGGAATAAAAATCTGAATTTAGTAAACTTCCCCAAAAGAAAAAACCCTGTCATGGATAATTTTCTCAAATACAACCAGCCCTCACAAGCATCCTCCTCCTTTCCAGAAAATCAAGGAGACCAAGCAGTTCTGGCTGAACCTGCCCTACCAGTACTGCAACAGCCTCTCCCTGCTGGACCCAGCGAACGACACTCTCCCCTGCTGGAACGGCACCGGCCCCCTCGCGCCTCTCCCACCGCCGGCCGCCAAGCCGCCGCTGCTCAGCGAACAAACCTACGCCCTCCAAGGGCTGACCGACCAGCTGCGCAAGGCCCACCAGGGTCAAGAGTTCGAGATGTTCGACGACACGGAGGAGATCCTCGATGGCAGCGGCTCGGGCTCCGGCGACGACGCCATCCAGGTGGAAGAGGAAGACGTGGAGGATGAGGAGGAGGAGAAGGAGATCGTGTTCGAGAAAGAGGGAGACGTGCGGAGGATATTGCCCACGTCGCCGCCGAGCACCACCGAGCGGCCGCAGGTGGTGCGCGCAGGCGCCGGGGCTGTCGGAGGGATGTCGCTGCAGAGGGCGCTGGTGTCGTATTTGGTGCCCGTGTTGCTCGCTTGGTTCGGGGGCGCCATCACGAGTTTGCTGTGATATGGTCGTTGTCGTTTATGTGTATAGTAGTTGTAAGCGAATGGAAGTGGGGTGCTCCAGTTTGTGGGCTTGGTAATGGCAGTATTCTTTTTGTTTTGTGGTTTCACACAGGGGGCTCGGGGCAGATCTGTTAGCAAAAGCGAATATAGCCGAACGAACAGCGTATTTGCACGCGGGCGTGCCGGGTTCTATACCCATTACCACCTTTTTTTTTTCATTTTTTCACTGTTAGGTTAGTTTGTTTTGTTCAGACAGTCTAATTTAATGATATATCGCGATAGTGCATTGATTGAGCCAGGACGGTAGTTAAACAATAAAATAATATAAAAGACACATGCAACTCAAGCTTGCTGAAGCTTCCTTCCATCGCTGCTCGTTTGGTTATGTTCGCTTTTTGCTAATAGGCCTGTCCCGAGACTCTTGTATGGTTTCACCTCCACGTGATTTTGTAAAAAACTGGATAGCTTTCATGAGCATGATTATTCGACACATTGTTGAAATAGCTCAAAATCTGGTATTAATGTTATTTTCGCACATGTATAATGAATGATTCATGTCCTGATATTGACAATTCCAGATTTTTCAAACGAATATAACTCAAGATTCTCGTTTATATATTTTGAAAATATGAGAGAAGCAGCATGTACATATACAAGGCCGTATTTTTTATGTCGTACCACTATCGGCCTCTCAAAACCTGCAAATGAAGATCGAAACGCCGTATTGAAAATCAAAGCAGAGCACATCAAAGCAAATTTGAAAGAGAAGAACGTTTCTTGAACAACAGATTTCCATGTTCCTATAAAGGCGTCAAGGGAAAAAGAGTTTTTCCCGTATATTTCTAAAAGGGTTCGTGATATTTCCGATTTGTAAGTATCGTTCAATTTTTCACTGAAATAGGCAACTTTTGTCTAATTTAACCAACAATAATGGTACGACATAAAAAATACGACCTGTATATTAGGTGGTGGGGTTATTATTCATTCAGAAATATTACTGTTACCAGCGATATCAACTGTAGTCTAGGAGAGCTTATCGAATTAGAGCAGATGACGTGAATATATGAAAATTTCACCCTTGACTTTTCAATTTCGGGATATAACAGTAAAGTCCAGTTTTGATGAAGACTAAATAGTAATATTTCCCAGTTATTGGATTCAAAACCTGAATTGATCTGTTGAAGATTCAACAACATTGTAAACATGGATAACTTTTTCTATAATGATGTAGCCACCCTGAAGATTTTGATTCATTTCTAAATAATATCCAAAATTCAACTGGAATTTTCATAGATTCACATCGATTTAATGTAAGTTGCTCACCTGGAGAGATAACTGCGATATTTGCAACTCTCGTTCGTAAACTGTAAATAATCATTGTATATAGTAATTAATAGTAAAATGTTGAATGTGAAACATTAACAAAGGGACCCATTGCATTTATACAGACAGTTCTTCGCAACTCGGCATTTCTGTAATGACTTTTTGATATGTTGGTTGCAAAATGGCCAAATAATGCACTGAGTGAAGATGATATTTTTTAATATTTATGTAATATTGTGATAGTATTTATGAGTAAATAATTGAATCATCGTGATTTCAACATTAAATTTTATGAACTCGATGGGTGAGATTTTTTTATTCAACTTTCCCTCCACACGTAATATCTCCTTGAAAATTCGAGAAATGGAAATAATCTCGTCCAAAAGTATTATGCAGGTATTATTGCCAATTCGTTTTGGAATAGGTTTGCTAGTTTCCATTTTCACAATCACACGACAAAGAATCAAATGATTGATTTCATGAATTAATTTTCCTATTTTATGCTTCAAAATATATTTTTAAAAATCCGACGAAAAAACTGTTTGAAATGGTGAACTATTAGGTGATTAGGTTGTGCTATAGAATTATGAAATATATTTTTCTTTACTTACCCTGAATTAATGCTGTATGGAGAGGCATAAAAATTTAAATGTCTCCTAGGGTGTACAATACTAAAATTAATCCAAATATGTTTAGAAAATCAAAATATTTCTTCCTGGGTAAAAAAATAGAAAACTATTATTTACAAAAATACATTCTTTATTTAATCAACAGGTAATGATCAGTCAATATAAGAGCTTGGTCTAGTCTTAATATATACATAGGCTACAATAAAAATAAAAACTGCAATCAAACCAGGCACCACAATTGTCTTCACCTGCTTTTGTATGTCTGCCATCTCTTTACGTCTTTGCTTTTTCTCCTTAGATGATTCTTTTGTTTTTCCATTTTTTGACTGGCGCATAATTGGGACTTCTGTTAGACTAAAAAATTAGAACATAAATTAATAATTGTTTTCTATAGAGTACCACATTGTCCCAGCTGCAATATTAGTGCATTAAGTCATAACATATGGAAACTAGAGGTTTGAAAAATCACAAACAAATCATCAATAAGTAAGTATATCTGCAAAAATAAAACATTCATTCATTCAGAAGTTCTTGAGATAATTCAGGTAAGATTGTTCATACATATTATTCAATTAAGTGTACCCGACTAAATACAAGATTATTATTATGATTTCCAGTGCAAACAATCATGAAAATAATAGATGAAAATTGATTTTTCCTTAGGACTTTTCCAAGGAGACAACTCACCTTGAAAGGAGAAAAGAAGTGAAAATAGCCTCCACTCCAGCGAAAACTCTTGAAATCAACAGATATCAACTTTCAGCAAAGTACACGCACTCAAAAATTCCTGCTGGTGCTGACGTTTCAGTTTTCTCATTTATTATTTATTTATCTCTGGAGTTTATCATGTTTCAAAATTCAAGTGTCTAATAACACGGACCGCGGTATGTGTAAAATTACTCTGCAGTCTTCTTGTGACTTGTGCAGACTGCAGATTACTGAATGAATGAAGTTATTCCTTATGATCTTAGTCATGAATAAATAAATAAATGAGAATATTTTCTATTAAATAAAAAAATTGTTTTTTGCTTGGTGATATCCCGGAGATAGTGATTGCATACACGCCTGATTTGAAAGAATTTACAATGACCATATTTCCAAATGGGCGAATCGCAATGCAGTAACATTGATCCCAGCCATAGCCAATCATGGCGGTTTATTCAAAACACTGCCATTTTGCCGACAAATTTATCAACAATAAATATCTAGGTATGCATTACATACCTAAAACGGGTTTTTAATAAAGTCAGAATCAGTTTTGAATGTAATAAGCAGATAATGCAGAGATGACTAACCTCTGGTAACAAGAATCAGGCTACCGCAAAGGTCTGTTCGCTGTTTATGCATGAAATTTATATTGTACTCTACATTTTCTTACACTCACTGGTCGTTGTCGGTGAGTGTAGTGAAGTGGAGTGTAATTAGTTCAACATCTATTCGGTGCTTTCATTCTGCTTTCTGCTAATCCTAGGATTTTGATTTGAAGGTTATGCTTATAATTATTTTGTATTTATTTATGGCTTGTGAATCTCTTTTGAATGCATCAAAAATGCACAGTGATGATGAAATCATCTTTGCGAATTCGGACGATGAATTGTTGACAAGTTCATCTGACGGGCATTGATGTCAATTCTTTTGATGCTTTCGTAAATGGGGGCAGAAGATTCCCGGGTAACAAATGTAACCATTACGTACTTTGTCGAAGAAGTTGCTTTTTTTTCAAAATATATCATTATATACATCTAACCCCATATTTTCCAATATCCCTTTGCACTACACTTATCACACCTCCTCTAAATCGATTGTAACAACTGGTTTTTTCGTGCTACAACATTTTAACAACGAACATGGTGTAAGTGTACACGGGAAATCACCGAACGGTATCAGTGTTACACAATCTACTATTCTGTACAATAGTGTAGTTAATGGAGACACAGCGAACAGACCTTAAATCTGGTCATTTTGAATTCTTACAGCCATTTTGACATTCACGTCTTGCATCTGACGCAAGACGTAAATGTCACCTGTTACCAAGTGACAAGTGTTGCTTGCCCCTGTTCTCTATTCTAGTATTCTGTTGAATCTTCATCTTCTTTATGACATGACCATCTAATGAGTAATGATAGAATATTTAATAATATAAACAAATAATACATTCACTTTCAATGATCGGAAAGTTTAGGCTATAATTATGGAAGACGAAATTCCCTATAACGAACTCTACAAAGTGGGCGACCATCTGATACTGAAATTATGCTGTGATGATATTTTTGAAGGAGACTATTCTGCTGGAGGAAAAAATCGCATTGACCTGGTAAATACCAAACAACATAACAATCCCAATAAACTTGGAGGCATTCTATCATTTTATAGAAACGAAATTGATAATATACATCAACTGAAAAGTAAAGTGATAAAAAAATCAGAGGAAAATGATTTCAAGAATTGTGCTAAAGAAATCAAAATGGTTGAAGATGAATATGAGCGGCTCAAAGATATGGCTAGGAATTATGTATTTTTGGAAAATGCAGACAACCGTTATTATGAGGCAGTTAAAACATTGGCTGATGCAGAATTGATTGGAGTATTAGCACTTGGCATGGAAGAAAGCAGAACTGCAGTAATAAAACTCCTTGTTATATGTAATTTCAAACAAGTATATATTTTTGATATGATCAATATAAAGAATAGGAACTTCTACAAAGAGCTAAAAGAAATTCTAGAATCTGAATATACTTGTAAAGTTGTCCATGGTGGTGGACCTTTGATAGACATTCTATATAGAAATTACAAAGTGTATGTAAAGTATGTGTTTGATACACAAGTAGTTGATCTGATTATTGAGAAAAACAAAAAGCATAAAATGCTATCACAAATGAGGAATATTTCTGAGTGTCTTGTAGAATATTTACATTTCCCTTCATCATTATTGAAGAATGCACTGGATGTTACAATAAAACAGTGGGCTGTCAGACCCTTGAGTGATAGAAAGAAGCTTTATGCATCACAGTTAGTGACCTACCTGATAACTCTAAAAGAAGATATGCAAAAGATGTTGTTTAGTGAAATGTATGGTGCTATTGAAGATGTCCATGATCATTATTATCATATGAACTGTTATGATTTTTCCAAGAAAATGAAGGATACTAGTGTAAGTGAAGAAATCAACAAACTCATACCTATATTGGGTAGAAGTTCTTTGGAAACAGAAACTGAGGAGGATAGTGATTCAGGCACAGCAAATTCTATGGATAAAAGAAACAAAAATTAAATTACTCATGATTTTCATTAGGAGCTGGATGCTGTTCCATAGTTTGGAATTGGAAATATTTTTTATTTTGTGAATCTGAAGGATCATGTATAATAGTCATAAATAACAATAAAAATAATTGTCATTTTGAAATAATCACTTTCTCAATCATAATTGAACTGCAAGGTTGTAATTATTTGTTCCACTATGCATTTATACATTGAATCAATAATAATTCTTTGATGAAAAGTGGATTGACCAGAGAAAAAAAGTCAGTTTGAGTAAAAAAGAGATTGTTTATATCAATCAGAGATTACAATATGAAAATGTTCTGGAAAATACATATTATTCATAGCAGTGATTGCATCCAGAATATATCTTTTTTGATTATCATAACATGTATTATTGAAGAAAAGACTGTTTAATATTATAGATAGGTGCATAAATTCTGTTGCTTTATTGGAGTTTAGAATAACATACAATTTGATATATAATCCTTCTGCAATTGAATACAAATTCACATTCAATAAACTGAATGCACATACAAAACAAAAATAGTTTTAATTGATTTATAGTGGGCATAGCATACTACAGATCCCTAAAACAACACATCATTAGAATGTTCTAAAAATCACATTATTTCCATTTTATGTATTCAAAGTAATCTTCATTGCATTCTTGTTGAAGGAGCAACAAAATAATTTTGTCAGATTTCAAGTATACTCAGCTAATAAAATCATTCATAAATGTTTGATAATGACAATAAAAGCACCTATGATTAACTGAATTTTTCTTTCATGATAATTAATAGGAAGTTTTCAGAATAAAATTTCCAGAGTTTTCAACTCACCATCTATCATCTTCATTCACTGATCCATTTCCGTTACTCCAAATACTCCATGCAACAGCCTGCCTAATGGATTGTGCATGTAATGTTCTTTGTCGGCAACATAGACATATGGGAGTCTCATGATCCAATAGGCAGACTGTGTCAAGTTAATGGGACCATCATTGGTGGCAAGGAAAACTGGGGCTCCAGGAGCTGGTTGTACCTGATGGAGAAAATTAATCTTGTAAATCCTTTGCCTGTCAATCTTTCCATAAAAGTATACTAATAAGTTATAAATATGCATTTTCACATATGAACAAGAAATGGGGAAGTTTCCTTCGAACTGATTTTCTTGAAATTATTGTTTGAATAACAAGTATTGTGTTTCTGCTGTCTAGAATTACTGTTGGAATCATCCTAATAATCTTAATTTTCAAATTACAGCGATTTAGTGACGTTTGGGGATATTTGTTGGTTATAAGTTTCTGAACTTAATTCGGTTGAGCCTACGGATTGAAATAAGAAGAAGTAGAAAGCTGTTGCTTGTACTGTTGCCAGATTGAAGTCACTGATTTCTTGGATGAATCGAAATATTCATCTAAACATGGAATATTTGATTAGCATAATCAACTTAAAAGTAAAATTGCCAATATCACAATTATTTTTTACCTGCCCATAATTTCAAAATAAAAAAATACTCTATTTTAATATTTACCTTGTCTATAATCAACATTCCCTTGGGCACCGGGATGAAATTTTAAAATATAATTTAGTTTCAACTTGAATTATCAAACAAATGATACATTGGATATCATAGCAATACCAAGATGTTAATGCAGAATATTCGACTATTTAGACATATCGATACTTCTGGCAACTGTGTACAGGCGCAAAAGTTCTAGCGTGCGTCAAGACAATGATGAAAATATCTATCCATCTCTGACAAGGCTCTTCTAATTTAGTACGTCATCAGAATGGTGGAGGAGCCGTAACTACATTTTTGGGAATGTTTTTCCAAGTCAAATTTGATAGCACGAGGTAAATAAAAAATACGTATTCGATGAATTTTCATAAATTTCAACTTGAAAAGAAAATCTGAATTTCGGAAATTTCCCCATTGTCTTCACCTTCGGATCCAATGTGCAATGCACGGGCGCCTTGGGTGTGACAACATGCAGTCTCATCAGCTGGGCCATTCTGCCTGCTCTACAAGCGCATGGGTAGTAGAGTGGCATGTCACTCTCTGCCACCTTGTGACCTGTATCTTTCACTATACTGCCCGAAATTTTATCGGGACCAGCTAACATAAACCTGAAAATTGGCCATTCGAAATTGAACACACAAAACGATAAGGTAACTCAGCTAAGTGACAAATTATTTGAATGGCAAGGATTAAGGTTATACAACTTCGATGTTTGCTGATTAATAGTTGATGAGTGACTTTTGAAAACTGTAAAAGTTTGTCATATTATGACTGCTAGGTATCTGGAATGCATTATAGGTATATTCCATCAAAAACCACTCTGATCAACATTCCAAGAATATTCGAAAAAGAACTGAAGACAAAAAATATAGAATCATCAATCATTTATTGATGAAATAAATTAGAAATAACATGTCTGTTTTTTTGCAAGCTTTTTAAAGTTTAGGATGGTTATAAGGTCAAATCTTGCAACTGAGTTTTGACTCACTTCTCCGATTTGACTTGAAATTTGGTAGGTTTTCATAATTCCGAAGAGAAGCATTATGGAAGTTTCGTTAGAGAAAAACGAAATAGCGGCCGAGTTTTTTAAGCATGGTCCGATTCACTTGATATTGAAAGCTTGTTTACAAGAATGTTTTCTTATTGTTAATTTTTGTTTTTTCGTTCTTTCACCAAATTGTATTTGCGTTTTGTATGATGTATAAGTAAGTAAATTTATTAGAGTTTCATAAACACAGTGTTAGTACATATCAAAAACAAAGTAAGCAAAGTAACACCAGGTTGAGCTACCTAAACAAAGCTTGAATTGTAATCATAACACTGGAATGTATTATTTAGGAAGTATGCCAATGGAGATGAATTTGAGAGATAGACAGAGAGAAGAAGAGAGAGTGCGAGAACGCGGGAGGAAAAGAGCGAGAGAGAAACTATCGGTGGTTTCGACGTTGATTTTGACCATCAGGCAATTTCGTATACAGTTTTGAGTGTGATTAACATATTAGTTTTGAATAGATTTTTCTCTTATTATGAATTTGCCACAATACAAAATTTTTTCGAATAATATTTATCTATTTATTTTTGTCACCTGTGTCCAGAAGAGCACTCGTATTCTACTCCTATGAACACCTTCACGGTGAATTGGGGCAACACCCCTGTGGGACGTCCCCTCCTCCCTCTAGATGCATATTTGCCGACGTGCGGCCAAGTCTGTTTGTTTTTCGAATAAACCGTAACGTCCCACGGCAACAGATAGTTGGTGGAACTGAGAAAACCAGGATGATGAGATTCCGATAGTCCTGGAATGGATGAAGTAAAAATGCGTCGCTCGTTGCAGTGATACAGGGTGTCGAACATAATAAATAAAAATTATTTATTGTTCATAACTTCCACAAGGAATGTTTTCTTTTTCGATATGTGCATCATTTTGAACAAAAAATCTCATTTTTAGTTGCCACCAGTAACCCCTATTTTTACACCACTAGTAAAATTGAAATGTATACTTGTTTGAATCAAGAAAAACCAACTGTTTTCAAGATGATTGTGCTAATTGAATACCAACTTTCTTATAATCAAAAAGTTGTTCGTACATGAAGCGAATTTGTAAAGTTTTATTTATTTTTAGAGGGGAATTTTCTGTTTCAATATATGGCACAATAGTTTCGGGACACCCTGCTTATCATGGATCCGAATAGAAAAGCACTATTATTATTATTACCATTATTATTGTTGTATTAACAACCGGTATGTTGGAATTTGTGGCTAGAAATCGTTACTGATGATTGATATTGTTGATGCATATTCTTAGGTAATACTTATGCTATTAGAACAATGAATAAGGTTCAGGCAGTTCTCACCGAATCGTGCTTGAAGAAGGTATAAAATAAATGTGTCAAAAGTTAGTTGTGGATTCTTCCAAATATTCAGCCGCATATTCGCGATTGGATAGGATAACCTATATTTCTGTGGGATAACCAGTGAACTCTCTACCATGAGGTAGCACTACGTGTTATTTTCTATCGCGAATTCTTTAGTCGTAACAAATAATATATTAGATAGCAAGTGAGGTAAGTGACACATTTCGCACGAGTAGTTGTTTATTTAGTATGAGCCGCCTAGCGGCGAGTGCAGGAAATGTACAACGAATTTTGTACACTATTTTAAGTAAATTTCAAATATGTAACTTGGGCGGTCTTTATAATAGGCTATAATTTCAGATGGTGTCGTTTCGATATTACTGTCCATTTCCATATTTAAGGTAATAATTGAAAACTTTTGTCGTTTGCAGAAACAATTTCATGCCTGCACGAATATGAGAGAATCACGCAACCAGCAATACATCAGCCTTCAGCAGTGCATACTGACATTAACCGAGAAATATAAGATGGTGTGTTATCTAGAATATAAAAAATGGAAGCTTAGCCCTTTAGTAGCAAGTTGTGGATGATAGTTCCAGACATAATTTTCATCAAAGTGATAGAGGCTGTATCTCATTGACACATTCGTATTAAATTGCCCTTATAATCCCAGAAGATCCAATAAATATGAATGTGAAAATATGAGCACTTATGGCGACAGTGATTACCAACTGATATACCTAATTATTTCTATCAATTCATGTGAGCTTGTGATATTTTTCATTTCAACACATGTGCTTTTTTCTTTCAAATAACAACACCATGGTGATATGAGCTACTTTCCAAATAACAATACAGTGTGCTTTATGTCGTTTTCATACGGGGTCGTAGGAAAATATGTTTTATCCCAAAAAAAAATATTACCCAAGTTATGACTATACAGTGATGAGGCGCCCAAACAGACCAAAGACCAGCTGGAATAAATGGGCAACAATCCAGAAGGGGAACTCATAGTCAGCATTCCCGGCAAGTACTTCATAGCACTCGTTTTCCCAGTCTCCCCCTCCACAGATGTCTCGGCACCTTTTTCTGACAACTCGAGATTTTCTTGGGGTTCCTTTGGCTCTTTGGTAGAAGATTGGAAAGTGGGAAACGAGACCCGTTCTAGTTTGGCACATTGGCACTCTTTTGACATTTGCTGGTAAAACAGGTGGTTGGCTTGTTTTGCATTGTAGGGATCTTCACGGGGGCCCACTTTTCTTCCACAATCACAGATGGCTGAAAAATATGAGTGGGGAAGACTCAAATTGACAAGGTGTGAATATGGAATATGCTTGTATAAAGTAAATTGTAATGTTTCTAGTAAAAAAAGTGTCCGTATCAACCGGTCAAACTAACTGATCTACCTTCACTCAAACATATGCAGAGTGCTGCAACCCATTCTATTGATAGTTGGTCTACAGCATTTTTCATGGGACATTTCTACTAAATATATTGCAAGCATGCAGTTATGTATGAATTGTACTACTGTGAATACTCGAAAAAAAGTCATTAGTTTTAAGACATTGCATGAGCAAAAAACTCAATTTTTAATAATGAATAAGGCCGTTCAAAGATTTTAGCATCAACATTTCTCAAAAGAGAATTTATTTTTCAAAATGTACCAGAAGTATATTGAAACTGATACAATACTCTTCCAGTTCAGAAAAATTCAAACTTATCAATTCAAATAATTGAAAAATCGTTACAATTAATATTTTAGAGAAATCCCTCACATTTATAAATGAATCCACTCATATGCTCCTGATCAACAGAATGTGTTGGTAATTTACAAGGATTCCCTGTCATACTGGCAACTTCACACTGCTGTCTGCCATTCTCCCAATGGGCCTGGCACTCTGTCTCTAGTTGCTCTGCATATCTATCAAAAACAGGTCCCCTAGCTTGGGCTCTGAATAGGGCCAAGGCCATATCTAGTCTGAAAATTTTCACCAGAAAGAAAACTATAATTGGTATTGATTGATCTATAATTGAGAATAACCAGATCATACCTTGCTTCATGTTCAACTTTAGCATAATGACTAGGGAGACCTTCTTGATACCTTGCTAGTGCTAAGGGTAGAACCTTGAGGCACCTCTGTTCAGAGAAACGTGTATCAGTGCACAAGGAGGTTATCAGCTTTTTTCTGATGATAATCTTCTGAAGCACCTGTGTAGCATGTATCCATTGCCTGAGAACTGGGAGCTGTCAAATGGAGATTAAAATTGTGAACAAAATCATGCATATCTTTAATTTTTACCTCAAAATGCATTGACTGTGCATGCTGGTGTCTACCAGAGCTGACAGTGTCATCAAATCCCTTAGTTCTAGCCTGGTGTATATGAGTTTGTAAGAATCTCTTGAAGCTCTTTTCAAGATTAGGTTGACTGGAATAGGGAACCTCAACTTGTATGCCGCCACCAGGTTGACAGTCAGCTATCAGACCACTTACCATCTTGCTTAACCTATCATTGGGGCTTGCCTTCTCTGAGATGTAAACAAATTCATCATTCAGAGGTATGGCTAACAAAGAACATCTGAAATGATAATATAGAACACAGACATTCATCAAATAAAATCAAAAGTATATACCCTGTGGTACTGATGATTCTAGTTTTCTTGAGAATATGATAGATTTTATCTTCTAAATTATGCTCCAATTTCTTCACATTGTTTATATTTTTTGGACACCTCTCAAAATGGAAAATCAGTCTTGGAGTGCAAAATCTTCCATTACCTATCCATTCTGAACTAATATTGTCCACAGATTTTAAATGATGTGTTATTTTTTCAAACAATTTTTGACTGAAAACAATTAATTCAATAAAACAAACACAAGCTCAACTATTAAATTTAACCTTAGAGAATCAACTGCTTTAAAATACTGGATGTAGTTTGTATCTACTGTTGCAGTTGGATGAGAAAGTACTACAATATGACTTATGTGAAATAAAAGCAGTAAATATCTTGCAAAGCTGCTCTTAACTTCATCATATATAGCCAAAAAATCATCACAATTTCGCTCATTGAGGCATTCTTCACATAGTTGCTGATAGTTTCTCAAAAATGCATCTGCATCTAATAGGCTGTAAAGATGTAGGTACACTATCTGATTCTCTTGGTCATATGATCCTTCAATAGTACACTAAAAAATAACAGTAACAATTCATAATATCTAAAACATTCTCAAGTGTTACTTCTGCAAGTTCTTTCTGGTCCAATGGTGGTATAATCCTGCCGATAGATTGAGTTTTTAGCCCAGATGAGTTATATGGGGTTTTGCCAATGATAGATATAATGACTACTTTATCACTTGCGACTCCAGGAACTTCCCTAAAAAATAATTATGTAAATTAATTTCTTTATCGATAACAATGAGGACAATCATACAATAGGCGTTCTAGATCAGAGAGAACGAACGTGTTCTTCATTTTCCACAATCAAAAATTATAATGAATTGAAATCAAATCAACACAAGTTTTGTAATTCAAAAACAACAGTCACTGTCACTCCTCGGTGTCACTGCTGTGACATGGAGCATGGAGCAATTAACAGAACACAGAACAGAAATGAACAGAACCAAACCACAGAATAGAGGTATACAAAAATCAAGGATGGTAAACGTGAAACCTTTTTTACACTGAAACTATTGAAACTGAGTAAAAAAAATGGCATTTCGTACCATATTTCATCTCAATGCTGGTTGCCATGGTTACGTTAGTCAAAGATTAAGAAAATGGAGACCATATTCTGATTCAAAGGACATGCAGAAGAGTGGGAATATCTTAGACCATACACTAGATAGACCATATATAGATAGACGCGGTATGTACCTTATGCAATGTTTGGTAAAGGTAGGGGGCGCTGACTATGGCATTTTCGGGGAGGTGAGACGATCGTTGAACCGAGAGTCCAGGGACGTGCTTTTTTTAGGGATTCAAAATATGAAAAAATTGATGTATTCTCAAGCATATTTTCGGTTTGGTTTTCAATAGGGTTGTACACCTTTTTTCAAAAATTTTATATGTGAAACGCGGGTCCCCAGAGAATACGTCGATATTTTTTTGAAATTTTTATTTTCAAGGGTTTTTCCAAAATCGGCATTCAAAAATCGAAAATTCTCCATCCTTTTCTAATAATGTGACGTCACCTGGTAGGTTGGTTTAGGTTCTGTTCCATTAATCGAAGTGGAAGAAGAATTGACAATCTGTCATCTTTGACAGATGGCCGTAAAAAATTACTGGGCGATTTTAATTCTTCCTGCGAAAATATATTCGGATGATTAAAGGTAAGTTACTATTGAGTTCTATTTCATTGTTCAGCGTTCATTATACCCCTCACTGACCAATTTTTTCAGAAAGTTCAAGCATTCAAAGACTTATTGTGCTTCATGTAGCAACAAGAATGTGGATTCTCGAAATTCATATTTGTACTCCAAGTGTTAATATGAGACAAACTTTGTGTTTTGCAGTAGGACAACACATCATCAGCTACATCTGCAAGTAATTGCTGTGAAGATAATTTTGATCTAAGTTAAAATTCTTATCCTTATTCTTTGAATCTTTGTACATGAACATGATGAGAACCTGTGAAGTGAGAGCACAAAGTATTTTAGTAATAAGTATAAGCTAATAAACCAAATCTTTATTGTCATGCACTTATGTAAATAATAAATGTATTTTCCTAAATCCTCAGTTATTGTTAGTATGTATGATGTGAGTTTATATATGAGATATATCTTCTTTACATTATATTGTGAATATGTAATTATAATATCAACTTGTGTTGTTTATTTAATATATTATCAGATGCACCACTACACTTACCTATTTTTCCCAGACAATAAAGTTATTAATTGAATTAATTCTTCATTTTTATTTCTCTATTTTATAGTGTCTTTGAGTTCAATCGTCTCATTGACTTCGCTGAGGTGGTCGTATTGAAAATCCTATAGAAATATAAACTCATATAAAATACCTGACTTGCGTTATATAGATGATAAACAATCAATTGATACGCCTTTTTAAATATTTTGAATTAGTTTCGTTATCAAAAAAATTTGAATCAAAAATTGACATATTGTCATCTGACTTATCTGCCATCACTTTCATGTCAAAAAATTCTTCTTCCCTATTATTTTCGATATTTTTACGATACCATCCCGATCTACCAGGTGACGTCAGCAGAAATATGGTGCTGTCAAATAATTATTTTTGATTTCGATTTTCTCGAGCATAAAAGAATATTCCGATTTAATTTTGATGCCATATCGGTAGTAGTTTAGTAAGGTATCGGAAAACGATTATTAATTCTGCTAAAGCTTTAGAGGTTTATGACCCTATTCCCGCAAAAGCTGAGTGAGAATTCCAACAAATGTTTAACAAACATCATGAAAAAACTGATTTGAATATACTTTATAATATATATATATTTTTTTCCATTTTACAAATAGGTAGTGTATTTGCTGTTGAATTCTATAAATAATATATTTCGCCTGATGAGCTAATGCTGATTCAAATGTTTTCAGAATCCATCAGAATACAATAAATAATATACAAGCACATCATTTGTTTGCAAGATAAGAGAAGAATTTGAATAATACACATTTAATACAATAAAATATATTTATACATACAATATACATAGCGATGAATCTGTGAATTGAACAAATTGAATTAATATGAGTAGTAAAAACTTTGATTATTTTCTCTAAGATAGAAGCACCTTTTGTATGCAGTTTTAAACTTTCCTGTCAAATTTCTGTTTGGCCTTCTCAGCCCAGCTATAGCTTCTCTTATTTGATTGACCAACCTTTTGGAAACCTGAAAATGTCAAAGAGTTTTTCTAGGACTTTGCATGATCGTCAGATGTGATGAATGGCAAAACTATAGGGTGAAGGTTTCCTGATGAACAAAAATGGTGTTCATATTTTCTGTGGATATACTTAAGTTTACCTGAAGAAACTATTTTCTGTCACTATAAGAAAAGCTTTCTCAACAAATATCTGCAGTAGGGCAGTGATCATATCATAAAATTCTGTATGTTTTTCCAATGTTTCTATCCTGAAACTACTCGACACAACTGCATCCATATTTATATGTTATTTGGAAACCTAAAAAACGTTTGGTAAATATTATATTCGAAAAATATTCCCATTCAAAATGTTTTCAATATGGGTCATTCCTACAGCTACTTTGCATCTACGCCTATGGAATACTTACAAATGAAATCATTCCGTCGAAGTTTTGTTATCTTTGTTAACACAAATTCCACAATATTTTGCCATAGGCCTTTCCTCTTGAATACACTCAAGAATTAATCATTTCCAACACAAATAACATTGAAAGATAAATAATAAGACGAGAAATTCTCCACATATACAAAATGTAAACAAATGCCTCCATACGTCAACAACGTCAATGTCAGAATTGGCCAATAGGAAAACTCGTACCATGTCAAATTTTGTTTCGCCCTCGATACCGAGTCTATCTAGTGTATGGTCCAAGGTGGATATAGGATGGTGAAACAGCTCTTCAATTGTTTCTGCGAAAAACTTGTAGACCGTTTGAGAAGGTACTAATATTTCCACGACTTGAATGAAGATGGCGGTGAGATCGATTATCGAAGAATATTTCTGTTGCTCATGTATTTCTGTGGTTCGCATCTGACAGACATGGGTTGAAATGTCATTAAAACAATAAATTTTCTATAAATCTGGATTGAATATTGATATTTTGACTCTTCCCAGTCATTTTTCATCTAGAACAAATGAAACTGATAAAAAGATGACAGATGCACAGTTTCTGTTTTACCGACACAAGGTATGTCGCCATCTCTGATAACTTCAGGAAATATTACTACGGTATGAAATCAAGTAGGCAAAGGTCTACAGTTTATTCTAGTGCTTGTTAATAGGAAGCTGTTTCACCATCCTATATCCACCTTGGTATGGTCTAAGGGGAATATCGTTCATCGTTCTCGGCGAATATTCTCTATCGCGAATATTAATCAGTTAAAGCATTGAATAAGATGCTTGAAGATTGTGGTAAATGCACGGTAAATGTCGTCATCCCCCAATCAAAGATTGAACTAATCTAATACCAAAATACCTCTTTCCACAGTTATTTTGTCGCAAGATTTGAATCGAACAAAAGCGCATCAGTGATTTTAAAAGGGCTGCTTGTCAGTCTTGTCAAAGAGGGAAAACTGAGTTTCTATGATCTATGGTCATTTGAAGAGTGGGAGGAAAGATTTGTGATTTTTTGTGTTGTCATTATTGACACTTAAAATTTTATCTAATAATGATGTTATTCATGGTTTATGATCTTTTCTATTCCTAATGTAGTAATGTATTAAATTTATAAAATTTTAAACGTTCTGAAATCCGTTGCTGAAAAATTGTATTGCCGTATCAATCCAAAACATAACACTGCATTGGGTAATGATACCTTACGTCAGCGTTTGGTAAGTTTTCATTTTTATGACCACATTTCTTTATCTTCAATTATGGCAGTTCAATTTGATGCCATGATAAACATTATAATTTTCAGATATTATGATCTTCTATCGACGTCTCACGCTTATCACTTATCAGTCATTCTGTGTTTCAAAATCATGACGAAATTAATAATTGAAAGTTTCACTGTTGAGCTGAGTTGAAACATTGTTCTTTCATGAAGTTTGCTCATGTGGAAATTAGAAAATCCATGGACAAGGAGTTATGCAAACTGATTGCTTAAGCTTCATTAAGGTTTTTCCCCTTTCAGATGTTTTCTTTTGTTTGAAATGGAACAAGCACAGGCCAATGTAAATGGAGCTGGGTTCCACCAACTTAGTATCACAGGTCAGTGAATTGAATTTATAATATCTGTAAATAGTGTAAATACCTACTGTATTATATCCTTGATTATATCTAGTAGCATATCTTGGCAAAAATTTAATGGCATTATTTGTTTCTATTTATATCAGGAGTTTATAAACATGGTCAGTTTCATGATTCACCTATGTATAGTTTCAGTGGAAGTAGTATATTGGTCAGATCATTCTTTTTTAATTTCATTTAATTATACAATATATTCTCTATTTTATGTTTTTTTACTGAAAAGTGGTGACAAAAGCATATACCTATGATGACATGATGGCTCTGTTGGAGGACACAAGACTCAAGAGTACTCTAGGAAGACAGTAGTATTCAATTATTGTTGCTATACAAGTTTAATTGAAGATTACATATTTGCATATCAGAATAAATTTTTTTTGGCATAATGCTATATAATATACTATATAATATACTTATACATAAATCTTTTGAATATATTTAAATGATTCACATGCAATGTTATATAAGTTCTGAATAAGAAAAATATCTTTTTTGCTTTAATAGCATTTGCTAATTCATTTCAAATTATCAAGTTTCAACTTCACCTAGTGTATTTTGTTTGAAATTTGATGACAATGTTTTGTGTTCATTAGTGAGAGTTAGGACATCCATGGAAACTAGTGGAAATTTGAAAAATATCAAGCAAATGTGTGTGTACATGTTCTTCTTATAAAGTTTATATTGATATGAGGAATTTTCATTTTCTTGGATATTTGTCCACATCCACATATCCTCCAGATACTGATGAAAAATATGCATTGTAGATTACAGACAGCTGATTACAGATTTTCCCCAATTTCAAGTTTAAGTTCATGCATTTCTCATTTATATATTCAAATAAGGAACCGTAAGTAAATATGTATATGTAAAGTATATATTGAAGAGTATGTAACCAAACAAATCATTTGCATACTTGTCAAAATTGATGAATTCTACTTTTATAACTAGTCGAGGCATATATGTTTTCTTGATCTTGCTAATAATTTGAAGTTGCAGCAACAACCACTTTTATTGACTGGATAATCCGAATGATATTTGCTTTTTTTTTGAACATGTAGCCTGTTTTTTATTAATTATATTAGTTAAAAATGTTATGCTAACATGATATTTTCTTTCTCAATTCAATAAATGCATGGAACTGTGCTTCATTCAAAAATATTTTAGTTATGGAAATCATCCATGTTCAAAGTGGCCCAAATTTCAATCAAAGTCGGTCGACCACACAATATAATGATAAATCAAATAGTTAAGGTTAACTTGAAGTTAAGACAACCATCTTGGAGGATAATGTTTATCAACTCTCACTTGATTTTAATTGACTGAATAATGGATTTTTAACTATTGTTTGATGATGGCTGTTAAGCCGAAACTAGTAACCTAAACTATTTGATTTTTCATTATATTGTGTGGTCGACCGACTTTGAGTTTATTTTCAAAAATATTTTACTACAGTATTATATCTGAATTGGAGATAACATATAATAAAAAGAAAGTAAGGCCCAATATAGACCCTTTCAGTTTCTCTAGCTATATTTCTGAAATTTGGTACATTGGATATGCTCACTAGATGGCACTTTTTGACACTGCTTTGTGTCGACTGCGCCATGTGACGATAAAGAAGTCATATTATTCTAGCCAAGGTGCATATAGGATGGTGAAACAGCTTTCTATTAACAAGCACTAGAATAAACTGTAGACCTTTGCCTACTCAATATCATACCGTAGTAATATTTCCTGAAGTTATCAGAGATGGCGACATACCTTGTGTCCGTAAAACAGAAACTGTGCTTCTGTCACCTTTTTATCAGTTTCATCTGTTCTAGATGAAAAATGATTGAGAAGATTCAAAATATCAATATTCATTCAAGATTTATCGAAAATTTATTGTTTTAATGTCGTTTCAAGTCACGTCTGTCAGATGTGAACCACAGAAATACGTAAGCAACAGAAATCTTCTTCGATAATCGATCTCACCGCCATCTTCATTCAAGTCGTGGAAATATTAGTACCTTCTCAAACGGTCTACAAGTTTTTCGCAGAAACAATTGAAGAGCTGTTTCACCATCCTATATCCACCTTGATTCTAGCGTAACTTCATTATCCTCTATCTAGACACTGGCACATTGACAATCCGTCATTTGCTATATAGAGTGTATCATAAAAACTGAGTGTCTGTGAAGTAGTTTTTGCTATAGGAACAGTCATACCAGTCATCATCAACAGTATATCAAAATACCAAATACACCGCGAATGTAATAAGCCATTTTCAGTCGAATGCGCCCACTTGAGACCAGGCAGCGTCCTCACCTTGAAACCAACCCCCTACGTCGAAATCACGGTCGACGAAAAAACCCCCTTGAAAACGGAGACGGTAAAAACCACCACCCAGCCGAAATGGAACGAGACTTTCACGGTGCTGGTGACGCCACAGTCCAAGATCAAGTTCGCCATCAAGGACCACAACAGCTTCTTCCGCAAGGACACCACCATTGGCGAGAAGAAGGTCGACCTGTTCTTGCTGCTGTTCCACTTCAATGGTCGCTGCGACTTTCTGGATCTCACCCTCGATCTCACCCATGACAATAAGCCGGACTCCCCTGTCAAGGTATGTTGAAACGAGGGCATTAGGGTGGGTCAATGGTCAACTCCTTCATGAAGTTGTGAAATTTCTGAAAAACTGATTGCGGTTCGTTTCTGCATGTCTGGCAACTAAAAAGTCCGTTCAGAATCATATTACGTGACCTCAGATTCGGCGGGAATTTAAAAAAGATTTCTGTGGTCCGAAAAAGTTCCATTTTTTATACAATCGAAGCTACTATGCCCCCTAGCGGTGGACGTATGAGTTTGAAAATATTTCCAGCAATTGTTCTTGGTCAATATCCTATGAAGGATTTTTTCCCCAAACTTCTTTGACTTAGTTCTTGAAATACAGTACCTTATTACCCTTATTGAATCACCCGGTACTATGACCAAATTCATGTATAGATGACTGATGAAGTACAAGATTCAAAAATAACATTCATGCATGTTTGAGTTGCTTTGGCAAGTGGTTATCAGGTAGTGTTTATACTGACTTAATATTCATTGTATTTTTGTCGACCACAATATCATGATTAATTGGCTATGTAATCATATTCTACACCATTTGGTATGATTATAGAATCATATTTACATTGAAGAGGGCAATTGTTATGAGTGGAAACTCATATATGTGACAGACATATCAATACAGGGTGTTCCGAATTTGATGGCCTATTAGACGTTTCTAAAGAACATATCATGTTGAAAATTATATAATATAGTTACTGAGAGTTTATTTACTATGTTCCATTGTTCAACAATAACCAGCCAAGTAGTGCTTCAGATGACACTTAAAAAGCTAAGATCTATGAGTTGTTATCACGTGATATGATGATTACACTTTATAAAATTGCAATTATAAAGTCATTCAATCTCTAGACGTTTACAAAAGTAAAAAACTGATCAATATTCAACGGACATGATATGCATAATATTTGTTTCTTTCCTTTCTTTTTCTATCAAATTTTCTATTCTCAAAATTTAACTGTTATTGGTGATCTAGGCCGTCACTGATAGGTTACTACGTTCAGGTTAGGTATGTCTCATTGAATAGCGCGAAAACGATAGGAAACATTTTTCTTCCCTCGAAAATTTAACGGAAATCGTGTAATTCGAAAGCAAGTAAGGGAATGGATTTAAAGAAAAATTGAAGAAGGTATTTCCTCGGAAAATATCTGTGGCTTTTAGTATTATTTTTTTGTTCATTCGCCTTCCGAGGTTGGAAGTCAAGTGAACGTCTATACTGAAAAGTGCAAATTAATGAAAATATAATCATAAATGATAAACTAAGTGAATATTATGGCGAATCCCATTGGTCAAAATGGTGCGCACTCTGTATATATTTATCCTTCTTTTTTGACATGTATTAAAGAGAGAAACATATACACTGAGTGCGCACTAGTTTTACCAATGGGATTCGCTATTAGATAATAACAGGTTCTTTTGTATCTACGCCGGTAACCGGGCCGGATGACAACGGATTTGTCGGATAAAGGGGCCAAGATTATATCGAAAATCTGGCACCGAAAGGAGCCTCGTCCCTATAAGAAGTACCTGGGTAAATAATCGAAACGGTTGAGCCCATATTAAAGTAGAAAGGAAGGAAGGAGGTATTTTGATGTTTCTAAGCATCTGTGAATGTTTTATTGAAATCCGGCTTGTACCATTCCCAACTTTTTCCAACCCGAGCGACTCACCACTAAACGCCGATGAATTCCCTCAAGGTGGGCGAGCTGATGTGCACCTTCAAGGGCCTGTCGATCGACATGTCGGGCTACTTTCGGTCGAACGCGTCACTGCCTCTGGGGCCGACCAATAGCAGCTCGAGCTCGAGGAGCGTTCTGAACGGCATCCGCGCCCGGCTGAGGGGCCCGGGGGCGGAAAACGTGGCGCCGAGGGGCAGCGCAGAGGGCGCCGAGGGCAGGGCGGTTGCGGCGGTGGCGGTGCCTGCTCCGTCCAGTTCCAGCAACAACGTCCCCAACGGTAAGATCCGGGATTGGGTCGATTGATCGAGTGGTGGGCTGAATATGTCGATGATTAGCACTGAACTCTACATGAACTGAAATACCAATATTAGATGCGTTTTATTGGCAAGATTCCCCTACCGGAATTTTTTTTTTAAATATGCTTTATTGTCGAAGAACATAATTCTTATTGACAAAGCCTGTGTAGGGCGGCATAGGCTTTTTTCGTCACAATACGATGATACACAATACAGAATATAAATAACATAGATGTAAGTATATACACAGTGTCACAATTGTAAAATTAAAATTTGATACAAATTACATAGAAGTTCAAAAATGTATATCAATAATAAAAATAAAATTAATATAAAATGAAATAGATTGTATAGATAAAATAAGGATGATTAGATCAAACATTTAGGGGCTATGAACAATCCCAATAAAATTCTCTTAAATTATAATACGCTTTAGTGGCAAGCATACTTTTCAGTGCTTTCCTGAATTGTTTATTATCACAGATATTTTTGATATGTTCCGGTAGGTGATTATATATCTTCAAGTTTTCATATATTAGAGAATTTTGCGTCAGTGATGTTCTTGGAATAGGTAAGCGCAGATGAAAACCATTTCGCGTGTTGTATCTATTATAATTCATTGTATTTTTATATTTTTTATGGACTAAACAAGCAGTTTCGAGCACAAAAAGGCAAGTGACTGTCAGTATTCTTTCATTCTTGAATAGTACTCTACAGTGATCTCTCGGTTTTGCACTACACATATGACGGAGCGCTCTTTTTTGTAGGACAAAGACTGCATTGAACAACTGAGAGCTACAGAATCCCCAAAATGCGATACCATATCTTATATGGGATTCTACAAGTGCTGAATATATAATTTTTGCTATATCGTGACCCAGTTCATGAAATATCACTCGAACAGCAAAACAGCCTGATGCTATTTTTTTGTTCAGATTTGATATGTGGCCCATGTATTTCAATTTATGATCTATTAGTAGTCCTAGATATTTACTGCATTCACTATTTATTATTACCTGATCACCTAAGGCCAGATTATCAAAACCAAATCTGAAAGATAATATTTTGGTTTTAGATATATTAAAACACATAAAGTTGGCATCACACCATTGCTTTACTTTATTGATATCAAGGGTGATATTATTTTTCAGAATGTCTATATCCTTCCCACTCCACAACAACGTAGTGTCGTCGGCAAAAATAGTAAAGTTGCCATTTATATTTATTGTAGTTAAATCATTAATGTAAAGCAAAAATAAAACTGGGCCTAAAACCGAACCCTGAGGTACTCCGTGGATTATGCCACCAGTCTCCGAGTATTTCCCATCACTGCATACAATTTGATAACAGCCTGTAAAATATGAATTAAACCAATCCCAAGCGATACCCCTAAAACCATACTTATTCATTTTTTTCAAATGCAATTCGCAGTCAAAAGCTTTTGAAAAATCACAAAATACTGCTGCAGCTGCATCCCCAGTATTAAGCTTCAAATAAAGATTTTCTAAAAATGTGAAAATAGCATCATTCGTACTTTTAGAATTCTGAAAGCCAAATTGGCATGGTGACAAAATATTATGTTTGCTTAGAAAGCTGCAGATTTGTTTTTTCACTAATTTTTCAATTACCATTGAAAGTGTGGATAAGAGAGAGATTGGGCGAAAGTTTGCCGGATTTGTTGATTCTGGTCGTTTTTTTGAACATAATTCTGAAACTGTTTGCAACTTTTCATTCCGTTTGCTCAGATGGAATGACAGGAAGGATATTGTGGAAGGGTTGACGTCTTGTGTTGTCGTTTTATTCGTCATTCCTACCACCGCACCAGTAGAAAACCAATAAAACGCACCTAGTATTTTGTTGACGCCATTCGATTTCACAGACTGTTCGCGATAGAAAATAAGAAAATGTAGCTCTACATCATGGTAACAACTTGAACTCCTCGAAATGGTAATTGTTTTGTTTTCGTGTTTGTGACATTACTGACATTTGTGTCGTTGCCTTGAGGGTCTGTATAAACAAAAAAGAGGTTAACACAACCCATAAAACAGCTGCACTTGGTTTTCCAGAAAATATTTCAACTTGGTTGAGATCATACATGGAAAACCGTAGTATGACTGTCAAATACAATACTGTAACGTCGAGTGAACAAAATATTAAAATGGGTGTTCCACAGGGTACGATCACAGTTACAAGTTCTAATATTGATAATTTACTTGTTAAGGTTACCAATATCATTGATACATTTGCGTCTTGGTGTGACCGTAACAGACTCATACTGAACCCTAAGAAGTCAGTATCTATGAAATTTTTTAATAAGAAAGATAATATACCAAATGAAATAGTCTTCAGTGAGGAAATAGTTATGTCGCAGGAGGTAAAATTTTTGGAAACTCTGTTAGAGGAACGTCTGAATTTTGATCAGCACATCAATAGTGTTTGTAATAAACTCAATTCAGCATTCTATGCAATCAAACAAATGAAATCCTGTGTAACAAAAGACAGTTTATTAAGCATTTATTTTGCCATGGCATTCTCGCATATATCACTCAACATAATGGCATGGGAGCGCGGTGCAGATTTAAATAAAGTTTTTGTGGGACAAAAGCGTATTTTGAGAATAATCTTTGACATGGACTATCGAGATAGTTGCAAACCAGTGTTTATAACCTTGAGTCCATTGATTGCATCAACACATACTTATAGTACAAGATTCGGAAAACAGCTGCTGCGGCTGCCAAATCATATAACTTCTAAATACAAAAACTCCCCTGCTTACAATGCTTCGTCTCTCTACAACAAATTGCCGACTGAGATAAAAAATTCTCAAAGTGACAACATTTTTTGTAATAGAGTTAAATGTTTACTGATTGACAAGTGCTACTATACTTTGCAAGAGTATATGAATTTTTATTATTTCTACTGTGACTGGTGTTTTCATCTGTACATTTTATCTATACTTTTTTTTTAACTTTACTTATATATTTAAATACCTATTTCCTTACCTACCATATGTACCTATTGTACCAAAGTGGTTAATAAGTTATTATTATTATTATTACAACAGAGGGAACTGTTATCCTCATAGATCTGGCATCATGTAGTATTTGTTTGGTATCAGAGGGGTCTGCAAGAAAGTAGGTACTACGATCACGTGGTACAACACATTCAGATATATATGGTCAACAATTAGAACGACCAATGGCTTAGGACTTTCAACCCCCCCCCCCCCCCCCCCGACCACCAAACAAATAACGTGGATACCGGATCTATCGTATGCATATTAAATCTATGGTTATCCTACTCCGAGTGTTGTCACTTGTCACCGCTAGGTAGCGAAACTTTACTAATTTCATCTTTGCAAGAAATTGTTAGGTACCTCTGATATTACAACAACGTTACCACAATTCGCAGACTGAGAGGTGCACCTGCCTTTCTATGTGGGATCATTTTATCTATTAGCCTTTTAGGTGTGTATAAGTGAAAGTGGGGAAGTACAAGAGAGGAATGGAATAAAGAGATATAGTGGTAACAGGAAATGATAGGTGATTTTTTTTGGGTTTGTGAAGAGGAAGATAGCGGTTAGTTGAAAGCAGCATTATTTTATTTCATAGAGGTGCAGACTTTATTGAAACAATGTAAACGAAACTATAGTGTTTATATTGTGTGCACGAATTATGTTGACTATTGTGTATTTCGAAGAATATTTTTATATTTATTGTTTGAATTTCTAATTTGTATTCATCTCCAACTAAAAATCGATTGAACATTCGGATTTTTTGATAAATCAGGTAGTATTGGACCACCAATTACAGTCCCAAACGGAAATGCAGTTCATGCTGAATCGGAAGGAAACCGAACTGAAGAATCTGAAACGTTGCCACCAGGCTGGGAAATGAGATTTGATACGTATGGACGGAGATATTATGTGGATCATAATACTCGGTATGTACCCTCACAAAGTATTTTTATCTACAATATACATTGTATCAATATTTGAAACAATGAGCTGAACATAAACACATTGGTGAAAATATAACATAGCTGACTACTGATTGGAAAAATTATGTTTCCTTTTTATTTGTTTATTATAATTGGCAAATTCTTACTTTTAGACACAATACATTTGTCAGTTCTCCTCACAGAGTTCACACATTTGTTCGTCTGTGAATTTTTGAATATATCTTTCAGATCAACATCTTGGGAGAGACCTCAGCCTTTGCCTCCTGGTTGGGAGATGAGAAGAGATCCTCGCGGCAGAGTCTATTATGTCGACCACAACTTGAGAACCACTACATGGCAGAGGCCTAATACTGAAAGGCTGCAGCATTACCAGCAATGGCAGGGACAGAGGCAACATATCGTTCAACAAGGTAAGGCTAGTTTCCCTCCATATTTGTATGTATCTAATTGATTTTCCGAAATTTTATGAAATCTACGTTCTTCTAGGTAACCAACGGTTTTTGTATCCACAACACCAACCTGCTCCAGCACCTGGTCCTTCTGCTAGTTCCGCAGCTGTTACGGAAGAGGATGACGGCCAAGGCCCTCTTCCAGCAGGATGGGAAAAGAGAATGCAACCGGAAGGTAAGTTTTATTTTTACTTCGTGAAAATGATGGAACAGTTTTCACATTATGTGTTATGTTTCACCACTGAAATATTTGAAAATTATTTATTTTAGTTTACATTACATATACAGTGTCCTTCATAAAGTCCGCATCATATGGGAAAAACTTTTATTAATGATTTATTTTGAAATTCGACTTGGGCGTTAAGTTGTGCTTTGAAAAATATGAAAAATGACCTACTCGGATGTGGTCACGTGACTTTCGCGACCAAAAGTAATATTTTTTCAAAGTAATCGCTGAAAATAGGCTTATGTATTCGAATTTCAAAAAATTTTAGGGAAAAAATTGTTTCTTTTTCGATTTTACACCTACATCTCAAATTTGAACGTTCTATTGGAACTTTCACTTTTTGCCATTTTTTGATAATTACAAAATTTCTGGAACATTAAAAAAATCGTAACTTCGACAAAACTGTTTTATACCAGTAGCTCTAATATGCGACTAACTTTCAATCACGAATCATCCAAAAAAATATGTTTTTCTCAAGAAAATGAGAATCACTGGTTAACATTTCTGTTATTTTTGATGCAAAGTTGACGTATCTTCAAGCATGTAGGATAAGAATTCATTTAAGTGGTTTTTTTCAGTATTAAAATGATACCAACGTCATAATTCGAAACTTTTTCTCTTGAAATTTTTCGAAATTCCAATAAATAAGCCTATTTTCAGCGATTACTTTGAAAAAATATTACTTTTGACAGGTCGCGAAAGTCACGTGACCACATCCGAGTAGGTCATTTTTCATATTTTTCAAAGCACAACTTAACGCCCAAGTCGAATTTCAGAATAAATCATTATTAAAAGTTTTTCCCATATGATGCGGACTTTATGAAGGACACTGTATATAATAAATTGTGTTGCTTTATCATTGAATTTTTCATCTTCGCGTCACTGTGATGGTGGTATTGTAAATGTTTCAAAAATTGTGTGAAATTATGGATCAACATTTTTTGTTTCCACAAAGGGCGGCAATTATTCGTTTGCACCAGGGCGCACACTACCACAGGAACGGCCCTGGCTGTGCAGGATCTACGGGAAACAATTCAACATCCGTGCTTGAGTGAAGTTTATCTTTGTCAGGTCGCGTGTACTTCGTGAACCACAAGAATCGCACAACGCAATGGGAGGATCCGCGCACGCAGGGCCAGGAAATCGGCGAGGTGGAGGAGCTGCCGCTGCCGCCCGGCTGGGAGGTGCGCTACACCGAGGAGAACAAGCGCTACTTCGTCGACCACAACACCAAGACGACCACGTTCGACGATCCGCGCCCCGGCGCGCCCAAGGGCCCCAAGGGCGTCTACGGCGTGCCGAGGGCGTACGAGCGCTCGTTCAAGTGGAAGATCAGCCAGTTCAGGTGGGAAGGCGACAATATTTATTCAATGTTTCGCAGAAACGGATAAGTAATAATTTCAAATCATGTATATTGTTACGCGCGGTGCTTCCAAGAAGACCGGTAGTCATTATCTCGGCAGATCGCGTCTATTCGCGATAGAAAATAACATGTAGTAGTAGTAATTTATTGAAATAGATAAATCTAATTTACAAAAACATTTACATAATCATAAAAGATACAGATATAGTCTTACAAACTAAACTAAATAAAAAAATCGATAAAATATAGAATATTAAACATTCATACATATACAATAAATATAATGATAATAAAAATTTGGTCACAATTCATTTAGAAAAGGTAATAGATTTTTTTTAAAACAAACAACAGTATTTGACTTCTTCACATGTGTGGGTAGTTTATTAAAGTCAATAAAACCCTTGAAGAATAAGTTTTTCATACATCCTGCTGTATTTGTTCTGTTTATATGAAAATTGTTATTTTGCCTTGTGTTATATTGATGTACGTCTCTGTTTAAAATCACAAAATCATTAAAATAAGTTGGTTGCAAACCTTTTACGATCTTGAAAATAAAAACCATCGTTGAAAAATAAAGTCTCTTCTTAACTGACAACCACTGGAGTGAATATAGCATATACGAAATTGAAGTATAGCGATTGCATTTTAGAATCGTACGCATTCCGCGATTTTGGAGCTTTTGTAACTGAGACACTTTATTTTGATCAAGTAAGAACAGTAAGGAGGCACAGTAGTCAAAATGAGGTTGAATGATGCTATTGTAAGTTGTTATTTTGGCATATGTGCTCAAGCAATTTGAAACTCTAGAAAAGAAAAATAGCTTTTTCGATATTTGTTTAATAATATATTCCGCATGTTTATTTAATGTCAGAGAGCTGTCAATAATGAAACCAAGATATTTAATTTCAGATACAATTTCTATATTTTCACTGTTCATATTTATATTTAAATTCATAGCATTTAAATTCAAATTTCGCAGCTTGTATTCTGGTGCTATGATCATTGCTTTAGTTTTATTGACATTTAGTTTCAATTTATTAACTTTTAAGTATTTTTCAATGTTATTAAGCGAGTTATTTATATTCATGATGGCATTCCCCAGATTTTCATCAGACTTGAACACTAAGGTATCATCAGCAAAGAGATTCAAGGAATGTGAACCTGGTGTGTAGTGTATGTCATTTAAATATATGATAAATAAAAGTGGCCCCAAAACACTTCCTTGAGGGACTCCCATTTCGTTTATAATTTTTTCGGATGCAATATTGTTTATTTTGGTCTGTTGGAAACGATTACTCAGATAGTTTTCAAACCAGTTTAGCACATTGCCAGATATGCCATAATATTTTAATTTGTCCAATAGAATTTTTCGATCTATCGTTTCAAAAGCTCTACGCAAATCTAAAAAAATACCCACAGTATACTTATTAACATCTAGTGCTCTTTTCCAGGTTGATATGATGTATTGAAGAGAAGTTTCACATGAATGATTTTTACGAAAGCCAGACTGAGCACCAATAAATAGTTTATTTGTATTGAAATAATTTTCGATTTGTTCATATACCGCAATTTCAAGGACTTTTTCAAGTGATGGCAGAGTATTTATTGGTCTAAAATCACAAGAATCTATTGAGTTATTCACTTTAGGAATAGGAATGATGGTGCTTATTTTGAACTGATCTGGGAAGGTACCTTTTTCTAGAGAAGTATTTACAAGATTTAGCAATACATGTCCAAAACAATCAAAAGTTTCTTTCAAGAATTTACAGTTTAAAATTTCATGTTCACTTTTTTTGTTATCTAGTTGGAATATTATTATCTCATGGTAACAACTCGAACTTCTCGAAGTGGTATCGCTTTTGTTTTCATATTTTTGATATTTGTGTCATTGTGACATAGGTGTCGTTGCCACCAAACAATAACTGAAACGAGAAAAACGATAAGATTTCACATGTATTTCACCAGAACATCTCTCGAAAAACTGCTGGAAGTACACCTTTCACATCAGAAGCGAACATAAACAGAACAGAGGTTAAGTTAGTCTGTGGGTTATCCCTCAGAAAGTTCAGTGGTTATCCCACTACGAGTGGTTCACGAGTCACCGCTAGGTAGCGTATCGCTTAGCACCTATCGCGAATGCCGTGATTTATGGCCTCGCAATTAATCTCTGTAGTTCTAGGTATTTCCTGTCATTTCTGGAGATTGGGTGATTTTACGAGAATGAATAACTTATATTAAATGAACGGATCGGCACGGACAGTCAGTTTTAGTTTGGAAAGAGTTCAGTTTAGAAAGAAAGCTAATATTGGGAACATTGAAATTTGTAAAGCGAATATCGTTGTGATTTAATTGAGTGTTTATTGAGTTGTATCTCGAGTGTTTAGTGAAATAAATTGTTCAGTTTTGTACTGAGTGTTTTAAATTCACGAACCCAAGTAGAAATATCGTAACAATATTTTAAAAAAACATGAAATTACTGTGAAAAAGCATTTGACACTATATATAATTTACATTTATTATTATCATTTGAAAAAAATAAGGTTATTGCCACCTTGCAGTATTTCATTTGCTTTTTTGTCTCCCAAAATTGGATAATAAATAGCGGCGCTATGGTTTAGGACGTTTTTGTCAGTCAGAAGTGTCAATGCTCCAACCTTTTCCCGAGTTTGTTTACCTTGACAGCTAATAATGCAACAGAATTACATCCGACAAAAATATCTTTCAGGAAATCTAGGAAGTATATCAAAGGAAAAAGTATATAGGAAATAGTTTGTTTGGGTCCAGGAGATCCGAGGAATTATTTAATTTGCTGGGAAAATTATGTTGAAATTTCTAAGGTTTTCAATTATCCTATCGATTTTTTTCAGGTTAAAGAATGTTTCTGATATAACCAATAAGCATCAAAGTTGTTGAAATATGTAAATGTCTTTTTTGATCAGATTCCTGTGTCAAAGTAACGCCCTGCCCAGTCATATCAAGATCCAAGTGACCCGCCAAACCCTCTTCGAGGACTCCTTCCACACGATAATGCGCCTGCCGGCGTACGAGCTGCGCCGCAGGCTCTACATCATCTTCAAGGGCGAGGAGGGCCTCGACTACGGCGGCGTAAGCCGCGAGTGGTTCTTCTTGGTGTCCCACGAGGCCCTCAACCCCATGTATTGCCTCTTCGAGTATGCCAACAAGAACAACTACAGTCTGCAGATCAACCCGGCGTCGTACGTCAATCCCGAGCATTTGACCTACTTCAAGTTCATCGGTTAGTGCTCGGCGTTTTCGATTTGCATGGACACCTAGTGGAATGTACAATATTTTCTGTTCACTGGAAAAAGTGACGTAACTTTTTCTGTAATAGATATGTCCCCATTCTGATGATAACCGTGAACTTTTTTGTGCTTGAAGTGTCGTACTGGGCATATTTTTTTGTCAGTCTTGAAAGAATTTTTATTATGACAACTCTAATTTGTTTTTCATAGACAACTATCAAACATTATACAAAGTGAATAATTCGATATAAACAAAATTCATAACATTCTCCCCCTTAGTAATTGACTCAACGAATAATAATTGAAGTGGAGACAAAGGTTGCATAATAATGTTTTCAGAATTATTGATATATATTGAATTTTTCTCAAAATCTATTTTTGCATTCACCTGTGATAACCAATCAATACCTAATATTATAGGATGAATAAGTTGATCAACAATGAGAACTACAATTTCAAATTCAACATTCTGTACATTCAAATTCAAAAATGTTTGCCAATTTATTGTTTTTGATTTACCACCCATGGCTCCAGTAACTGTTACACCTGTAACAGGTAATTTTGGAAGAACAAATCCATTTTTCATTAGTGTTTCAAAAAATTCTTTATTTATACAAGATACTTGACAACCACTATCACATAATAAGTGTACTTCAAAATTTCCTATTTTTGCATTTATATAAGGTTGAATATTTTCTTTATTTTTTTTATTATCAACATTTTCTGAATACAAAGTACCACAAATTTTTCTTTTATAATTATTTACAGATTCAGCTCCTATGTTGAAGGGTGGCTCATCGGAGCACTCTTGATTCACCCCTGAAAGTTTTCCGTCTCTATTATCGCTGTTTCATCACAATCAAGTCCATTCATATTTATTTCTTCTTGGATTGTTTTGACCTGATAATCTACCTTTTTATCATTAATGTATCCAGGCTGTCTTTTATTTTGCTCCAACTTGTCATTTTCTCTTCTAGGAAAACCTTGATTCTCTGTCTGTCTTCTTTCATTTCTTCCATGGTAACTCTTATCATTGTCTTTTTGTTCATAACCCCTCACCCACTTCTTGTTATCAGGAATATAAGTCTGATTAGAGTATTTAACTTCTTGTTCTCTCTTATTTCCTCCATAATCATACCTCATTTCATTTCGAACAGTCTTATATTCTGTCCCATTATTTCCTCCATTTTCCAATGAATCCATATCTTCTAATATTCGATAAATACTCTCTATAGATCTCTCATGAACACTAGATAAAATCCTAGAAATATCTTTTGGAAACTTTTTAATCAAAATGTTGATTATTTCGTCTTTTCTAATACATTTTATATCTCTTGTTCTCTTGACTGTTTCTAGAAACCATCTAGCCATTGAAGAATTTGAACTATTTGGATTATATCTACTGTTATAAACATCATTCAATACCTCTTGTTGTTTCATGCCATTCCAATATTTTTGAAGAAAATTTCTTTTGAAATCATCATAAGTCCTGTCTATGCAAAATAATTCCGCCCATAATTCAGCATCACCAATCAAACTTCTTTTCGCCCATTTCACATAATCCTTTTCATCCAAATATTGATCCTCAAACCATCTTTCTAATTTTCTCAAATAATCTGGAGGAGTTTGGTATTTTGTCAATCCATTAAATTTCGGCATATTACTTATATCAACTTTCGGTCTCAAAACATTTAACATTTTACTTACCAGTTCTGATTCATATTTAACACATTCACGTTTTACTTCTTTTCGCCAGTTTTCATTTTCATCATGTTCATTTTTTTTATTCTTCCTATAGTCACTTTCAATTCGCCAATTATTTTCTATTGAAGATTCTTTCTCATAATTAACACGAACAAATTTCGAACTTTTTTTCACCGCTCCTGTATTTTTACTTTCATTCTCATTTGAAGAAGTTAAATCATCAAACTCTTGCAATTCGAAGCTCTTGGTCATCTTAACACTATTAAATAAAGTAATCTACTCTATATTTTGAAAAATTATTTTTACCTTTATGAAAGCCTTTTATTTACGTTGGGCGCCAATGTAACGATCTCAGGGTATTTCCAATTTGTTTCTTTTATATATTTTTCTATATACCAATTATTTTTTTTACAATTTATTGACAATCTTCATAAACACTCTGTAGATACAATATAAATGATTATTGAACTTCATTTGACAAATGTCACATTTGATTGATTTTCTTATTTTTTTGTAGAAATTCTGGCCAGAACCCTTTACAATCAAGATTCAATATATTATATTAATTTATTTTTTTATATATATTTCTGGCCGGATATCTCGAAGATGAATCTAGTCGTAGATACGCTGACTGCTCACACAGGTCACAGGTCTACCGCTCGATTGATATGAACTTATAGTAACTCCTACCTTCTGCTCTGCATACGATTCTTATTTCTTTTCAACAAACCATCTCCTAGTGAGTACCATGAATATATGTTTTCAAATAGTTACTGCCTCGATCAGGATAATTATTATTTCTTCTAGTATATATATATATATATATATATATATATATATATATATATATATATATATATATATATATATATGTGGTATCTGCTATTCCAATGTAATCCTTCTTCCAAATTTTTTAAGAGTTATAATTTTTTCAAGTACTTTAACCAGTATTAAATATATATTTTGTATTCCAAAAAACCTTCTATATCTGTTCTTTTTTATTCCCCTTATTTATTATTCTCCCTATCATTTATTTTATTTTCCTTAGCAACTCTTTCAAGATACCTTTGTTTTTATATTTATCGTACAGAGTGTTCAATTCATTAAATCATTCATACTAATAATGGACCGTTGCATAGTCCCACCAAGTAAATTTGGTGAATGAAATCATTTAACAAAATTTACTTAACGTTGCATACTGGGCATAACCAAACGTTTCTATTTACATTTTGAATTACGCGCTCCTTTTAGCACAGCGATGCTCATGTTTTATGCACAGAATTGTAAGATCATCATCATTGAATCAGGAAACAGAAAAACATCGTCAGTCAGTGTCAGTAATGTGGCTTTGAAAAATGTGTAATGTCACAAATTCAGAAACTAAAATGCAGAGCAAGTGAAAGTATTGGCGTATCGAATGTATGATCGTTGTTACAATTTTTATGACTTACGTTGAGTTAAGTAAGTTAAGTAAATGATAGTGTGTGTGGTGTTTTAGTCAAAGGAATTTTTGTTCTTAGTAGCTGAAATTTGCGGTGTCCAATGGTGTATATACAAGCGTTTTGACTTCAGATTCATGTTCAGGATGCCAAAATATATGAGTACCTCCAATTTTTTTCTTCTCGTTGGAATGCGATATAATTGTTTCTGAATACTGGTATTGTACCTATTTGAGTAAAAATATGTCACATTGAAGTTGGAAAAAAGAAGAACATGACTTCAACAGAAAAAACTGAAACAAAAGATCATCAAACGACTTCCATAAAGTATCGACCTCATCTTGGCAGATTTTTGAGACTTGAGTGAACAGACAATTTTAATTCTAGCCTACTGGTTTCCATTTAGAACGACAACGGTTGGATTTCCATTGAACAATGTTTCGCACCTCCAGGTAGGTTCATAGCCATGGCCCTCTACCACGGCAGGTTCATCTACTCCGGCTTCACGATGCCCTTCTACAAGCGGATGCTGGGCAAGAAGCTCGTCATGAAGGACATCGAATCCATCGACCCGGAGTTCTATAACTCTCTGGTGTGGATCAAGGAGAACGACATCGACGAGTGCGCCTTGGAGTTGTACCACAGCGTCGACTTCGAGGTTTTGGGACAAATTGTGCACCACGAGTTGACGGTGAACGGTAATCATTCTTTCTTACATGCAAAGTCCCGGAACTTATCTGTCTCACGTTGGGCGCCAAGTTGATTTACTCCATTCTTTAGCTATGTGTAACATAATTAATACCTTGGCCCTGACGTTAATATTTCTCTAGTGTTAAGTCGGTTTACTTACAAATATAAGGCAGAGTAGTTGTATTATACTTATTATATAAAGTACAATAATATGATTAATTTCAAACCATCAAAATATCGGACAAACTGCTTGACGTCGAGATGAATTATTTCCTTCTTATGTATTGAAAATAATAAATGTATGTGTAGTTTAACTATGAAAAGTTGCATTTTATTTTTTTCAAATTACTAATTCCTGAACGTTGGGAGCCGAAATAAATTATTTTCTTCTTAAGGTTGGGATATGACTCGAAAATGATTCAACACCGGCTAGGATTCACTGTGGGGCGTTACAAGTTCAACTCCTAACAATATTTTGTGTGCAATATCAATTCCTCGCGTATTTCTAGGTGACAAGGAGCGCGTGACTGAAGAAAACAAGGAGAACTATTTGACTTTGATGACCGACTGGAGGATGACGCGAGGCATTGAGCAGCAGACCCAGGCATTTTTGGACGGCTTCAATGAGGTGGTGCCCATCGAGTGGCTCAAGTATTTCGATGAGAGGGAACTTGAGTTGCTTCTCTGTGGAATGCAAGAGATCGATGTCGAGGATTGGCAAAAGCACACGATTTACAGGCACTACACGAGGAACAGCAAACCGGTGATGTGGTTTTGGCAGGTAAATAATAAATATATAAATCATTTATCACAAAACACAATTCACATAATGAAAAGCAGTCAGCAAGGTGAATATAAATAATACGTATTAATACAATGGTTATCACGCCAAAAAATGTTATGGCCAAACATGCACCAACATTACGCAACACGTAGATGACATTCCAGAAGACGGCGAAGACGATTACGACTACCCAACAATAGTACCATTACCCAGAACATCTCAAAGAAAAGGAAAGCGAGCGAATCATTCGAAATAGTTGAAAACGAAGACATTAGCAACGATGTCGATTGACGAAATACACGAATAAAACGACGATGACGAAATACTCACACACACAACACTCACAACACAACAATAAAAGGAAACCGTGGAATAGGCCTCTCAGGGAAACCCCGTGAAAAAAAAACGCGCCATCGACTTTACCTCGAGGGTGGTGTGGAAAAGAGATTAATGCAAATAAAATAAATACAAAACATGTTTGTGTTGCCTTTACGATATGCGAATGACCATTTACCACCTGACCAGTGAGAATTAACACGAAACAAAAAGTGCCAAGCCGCGTCCGATTTAGTTCATCTTAATACAGACGTACGTCATCAAATGTATACAGTTGTAGTGATCAAAGACATGATTTTCGTACCTTTACTTTTACTGCGTCGGCGCATAATCTGAAATATCAGTTCGCAAAGTTGGGATTATAAATTCCCCGCGCATTTACCTATATTAGCGTTCCAGTTATTGGTTATATTTCAGTGGTTTCCACGCTGTACAATATTTAGAACGTGAGATAAGAGCGTTTAAAAAAAACAAATCCAAAATGACGGTGGAACGGTGAACTTTGCGCATGCGCAAACTCAGGGTTAAGCTTTTCATTCGAGACCCTTTCGATCGAGGGACAAAAGAAAAAAATGTACCCAAAATTCCGAGATCACCAACTAAATGTACTGGCCTACTGTTCGTTTTCCGCGAACGAATGTTCATAAAAACCGAACCTTAGGAATAACAATCTGAATTTCGGAAACTTCTCATGGGGGGGGGGGATTATAACACTTCCAACTTGTGATTCATCTACATTCTACAAGCACATTCGAACCAAAGTTTGGAAATCGTTCTTGGATTGCGCACAACCAGATGCGCAATAAATTGAATACGGGATAGTTCTCGGACAGTCCTAACAACTCATAAACGAAAACGCTTTTTCGATCATGATGATTTGATTTTAGGTTATGTCATAGGGCTGGGGAATTCATGATTTTGTGCATTCTCATTATGTGCACTAAGTAACACTATATAAAATGAGAAACATGTAACAGAGATTTTCATCAATTTCATCTTTCAGGGTGAAATAATAATTTTTCTGAATTATTATGAAAGGATGATGAAATAGAGAATAATTACTTCGATAGAGAGGAAACAATGATGTTGATTAATAATTTATATAAACATAAGAAGCCCAAAGTTGTTTCTGGTCATATCAAAACTATGAAAAAGTTATGGAAACTGATTGCAAGGGAAATGTCAAATGATAAAATTGAAATGATAAAATTCTGACTGCTCAAACTGGTTAGCAATGGAATTTAAAACAGATTTGGACAACCTAAGATAACATTGAAAATAAATATAGCAAATATCAAACGAAATAAATAGACATTCCTAAAATGATCTTCGAATTCTTTTTCTGAGAACAGTTTAATGGTGTCTTCTACAAATCTAACATTTTTGGGATGTGTTTTGAGGACTTCCGGTAACACGATATTCAAGTACCCACACTTCTTCTTCACCTGAACTTGAAGAGGACGATGAGCTGGAGCTAATATCCATATTTTTCATTTGAATTCTCAACAAATCAAACGACAACAAAAATAGCTTAGAATTATCCAAAATAGTACACACCAGTCGGAAACTGTTCTTGCTAAGATGCTCGGACAACTTTGAACCGATTCTGAACTATCCTGGACTAGTTCGAATTAAATGAAAACACAAAACCTATCGAATATATCACAGACCTGAAAAAACGCGAACACTTCTATAGAACTGCATGCTTCTGACGGTTTTGGACCGTTTATTTTGTGAACGCGAACAAACCTAATCTGAATTTCGGAAACTTCTCATGGGGGGGGGGGGTTATAACACTTCCAACTTGTGTTTCATCTACATTCTACAAGCACATTCGAACAAAATCCACGCGTTCGCGATCCCGCTTGCATTACACTCAGTGTTGTTCCTGGCTGAACAATTGTGCACTTTGACGCCCTTTTTCAACTAAGTGCGCACTGCGGCACCACTTTCCTTATTTCCTTCAAAAAGTGCACCTTTTCACTTTCATTGAAATTTGCTACAATGTTTTCCAAATATTGCTCAAAATCTGTTGAATGCAATGATCTATTAATAATATTGGTTGAATGTCATTGATGAGAAATGGATGAAATTCAAATAATTTCGATTGTCGGATGTCAGCTTGATGTCAATTACCATTGACACTTGACAGTTTTGCTGTGAATTTCAACTTGTATAAGTTTTTCATCTCTGTTCTTTAAGAATCCAAAGAATACCAAATTCTACATTGATATTGTTTATTATTATAGTATGGGCAAAGAGTATTAGGGGGTCACTAGAATGGCGTTGTAATAAAATGTGAAATTTTACCCGAAATTTCTTACAATTGATATTTGTTTCAACATGCTCTAGAATATGCTTGTGTGAATCCAGTTTCTTGAGTTTGCTTTTTTGTTGTATGATTATTGAAATAGTGAATCAGTATACATTATTAGCAAATCATAATCATAAATCATACCTATTTCTATGATTGAGAAAATAAAATAGTAATAGGTATCTTTCCTCAAGCAGTCTGTCATCTGTCATCACTGTAAATTTTCCTGCGCAAGCGTGGAAAGTTCATGCAATAGTACTATAAATCTATTACAAAAAATGTGCACTAATTTCATCTGAAATGCACTTTTCAACTGAGAAATAACGCACCGAAAAAAAAAAACGATCCAGGAACAACACTGATTACACTCATTGCAGTTCGTGCGGCAATCGGACAACGAGAAGCGCGCCAGGCTGCTGCAGTTCGTGACGGGCACGTGCCGCGTGCCGGTCGGCGGGTTCGCTGAGCTGATGGGCTCGAACGGGCCGCAGCGCTTCTGCGTCGAGAAGGTGGGCAAGGAGTCGTGGCTGCCGCGGTCGCACACGTGCTTCAACCGGCTCGACCTGCCGCCCTACAAGAGCTACGAGCAGCTCGTCGAGAAGCTGACGTACGCCATCGAGGAGACGGACACGTTCGGACAGGAGTGAACGGACATAAAGGGGGGAATGTCGGTTGGGGAGGCCTTAGGTTGGTGGATGCCGGTGTCGGGAAGATGCGAGGTGCTCGGAGGGATTCGATTGAATGCTATTTTGCACTTATCATGCGATCCATTTTTCAGTGAACATTTTTGTTTGTTCCTATGTACCTATTTTGTCCTCAGGAATCTGAATTTGATAATGAAATCGTGGACATATTTCTACTTTTCGAGATATTTCACGCCAAAGTTCGAAATTTCACCTTGTTTGTCTGGCAAGTTTTGGGCAAACATTGTATCTTCTTGGATCCAAGGTAAATTATGATTTTTGTCTAAGAAAAACATCATTATTATGGCATTTTCCATAATTTCACTATTATTTGACCAACTAGGCTACATAAACGACGGCCACTTGAGCGAATAAAGGTGGATTCACAGCTGCCTCATAGCAAAACGCATAGATCTTATATACGCTAGATCCAGCATCATGTAGTATTTGTTTGGTTATCAGAGGGGTCTGCAAGAAAGTAGGTACTATGGTCACGTGGAACAATACATTTGTATGGTCAACAATTTAAACGACCAATCAATGGCTTAGTACTTTCAACCCACCCGGACCTCCAAACAAATAACCTAGCGTAAGCATAATAAATCCATGGCAAAATGACTCAGTGATATGTGTTCTCTCTCTTCAATACATGCCAAAAAAAAATAGATATCAGTAAAAGAAGGAATTTCGAACTTTGCATGGATTATCTCGAAAAGTAGAGGTATGTTCAGGATTTAATTATCAATTCGGATTCCTGAGGTCAAAATACATAGGTATAAACAAAAATTTTCGATGAAAATAGATCGCATAATAAGTGCAAAATTAACCTACCGAATAACAAAAATGTAGAGATTGTACAGGTTGAAGTTGAATATTTCTGACCCAACCCTGGATTTCGAAATAATCTTTCAGCGACATTTTATACACTTCATCAAAAAGTACACCGAAATAAACAAGGTTAGAGATAACTATTATTAAGAATGTTGGTGACAGGGTGGATGCCGTATCTGGCGAGCAGAGGTGGACAAGGTTGAAAAAGGTACAGAATGTGGGTCCAAGTCGGATTTTAATGAAACTTTCACAGATTCTTCAAAATATGATAAAAATAATGAGTCCATTGAATTTTTCCGGAGGTGAATTATTTTTTTTATTATTTCCCTTACTAGCTTCCAAAATACATTATTTCCGGTGAATTTTCGAGAAAGGAAAATTTTTTTGATTGATTGATCACAGTCATTGAGTACATGTATCAGGAAAACGGCTATATCTGCATAGCCGTTTGACAAGCCTGGTATCGTTGAATTCCTAGAAATAACTCTAACACCAAACTACTACCTAATAATTCATCATTTCGGACACCATGTATTTTTTCATTAAGTGTATAAAATTTCGGTGAAGAATAATTTCGAAATCTGAGATCTCGAATCGAAAATATTCGAGTTACAGGGAAACATCTATGGCGAATCACTCCAAATGGCACTACAGGTAGTACAATCCTATTATCAGATATTTTTGCAGCTCCTACCAACAAATTTCTGAGAGAGTTCATTGGAAATCATTTATTTTCTAGAATGCTGGCAACATAAACTACTGGAATTTATGGAGGTCTAATTGTGTTGTCCTCGATTTGGAAAGACAATAAAGATTTGTAGACAGTCTAGTAATAAACAAAGAACACAATTGAACCTCTCCATATTTTGGTGTTATTGTACATCCTGGTTAAGAGATGGTTTCAAGATAACCTTATGTTCTCCAAGGATAGTGAGAAGCTAAGTGTTCTTTGGATTATTCCCAGCTCTGAAATTGAATAATTATATATCTTAAATTTAATGGACGATTAATATTTCGAAATATTGGTGTGTGAATTTCGTCTGGAGTTTCTGTGACCAAAGAAAATTTAAGGAAACTGCTAGATATTAACCCCAAAATTTTTATAACTTTGGAACCTAACATTCTTTGATTCTTTCATTGAATTTGGATAGACTACTGAGTCATTTGCCCACTAGGCTCATATTGAACATAAAAATAATCTACTGTTGGCACTCCCAGACAGTATTTTGTGTCATAAAATCATTTGTTTTCAGTTAGATCACAGTATTTGCTTGATTGTGATATGATAACGTAGAAATATGTTTTCTATGCTAGACTTGTACTTGATGTAAATATGGTATTATGCTGGGTGTGGATAGTGATATTGATTATTTTGTCACAATAAATAACTGACAATGTATCAACATTCCGTTATGATTTATCTGATAGCAAAGGCCTCAGAAGAGAACCAAAGTTTTTATTAAATTTTCTATGCTGCATATTTATTTTTGTCTGTATTATAATGTATATTTATACCTTAATGTATAGAATATGGATGAGATTAATTAGCGAAATTATAACCTATTATGTATATAATACTGTGAATGTAAATATAAAATACATTATTAAATTATTCTAGAAAATTATATTTTTGTAGCCCTTCCTTGCTACAAATGGTAGTACTCTGAATCTATGTACTCTGTTTATACACGCTGGCACTCTAAAGCATCTCTAAAATAAGAGTATGTGAATTTTAAAGGCCTTTCTACAATGTTTATTTTCTGGTAATAAAACCTTTATATTTCCATTCCATTATGGTCAATAAATTCATATAAAATACGTGACCTCGTTAAAAGAATTTGGAGAAACTACTGATTTTTGAGCTCCAAAAAGAAGCAACAATATTTCAAATTGTTGGAAAACTGGTATACAGAGTGTGAAAAACAAACATTACTCTTAAAAAAAACGAGAGAAAATTATGAAACAGTTTATTTATATTTGTGTACGTCTTTGTATCGTTTTTTTGAGGATTTCTGAAGACAAAACAGCCCTTTTTCATTGTTAAATATTATGATATAACCGTTATCTCCATTGGTGTAATAATGTTGCTCTTCATTGGTCCAAGATACGGGAGAATCAGAGAAACCTTGTACATAAACAGATATCCAAGGGTATTTAGAGAAATCAGCGAATTTTCTGCAAGAAAAAGGGGGATAATAGTTTTCATATTCAAAGTGAATGATAAGTTAGGGGTTATCAAAATGATTAGAATCAACAAACTTACATCAAATATTGTATTATGTTTTTAATGTCAGTAGCCACGAAAAAACCCCTCCACTGAAGGCAGTCAATTTTTTTAGCTGCTCCTGTAGCATCTGGTACCACATAACTAGATAAATAATTACTATGTTCTTCTTGGACGTTTCCATCTATGGATACCAAACCTAACCACTCAGCAAAATCCCCGGCATCTGAGACATCTTTACTGCATAGATCGATATCTGGTATCTTGGAATGTACAATGTGTCTTCTGAAATTAGGTGTACATTGCTTGACCTCATATCCTAGATCAGAAAAGTATTTGGCTACGGAAGATGGACAGATTTCTTCGCTCGGCGGTTTCCATGAAATTATGACTGAGCATTTTCTGATCCTGCTCAGACAAGATTTTAGTTTCAATATCCTCGATTTGTTTTTCAGTAGTTTTTCATTTGCCAAATCGACGGTTATTGCTGGAAATTTATAAAAAAGCATTCAAGTTTGGTTTACAATCACAAAACACTCACCTCCTTCTGAGGAAACTACTGAAGGAGCAGGAATATATTTGTAGGGTAAGATATATGTAGTTCAATAAATAGCATAATGACGCCATCTGTTTATGGCATAAAAAATATATACTGTCGTTAATATCCCTGTTTATATTGGCAACTACATCTTTAATTTCAATTCGAATCTGCATGATTCCTTACAATAAGTTGTGATTGCTGATTGTAATGTGAAATGAATTGTAACACTGGTTTATAGATTTTCACACACTCGTTAATTCATATGGCCTTTAAAATATTTCGGAGCCCAGACATTAGAATTCCGAAATTTGATTTCGAGAGGCTTTTCCATCACAGTTACAATGCACAGAATGAGCCGAAGAGAGATTTTTTGAATGATTGAAAATACTTGAATGGTCTCATTTTTTAGTTTCTAGTCAGTACAGAAATTTGAAGGTATGGTGCCATCAATGAACTATCATAGATTGACGATGGTCTGGTTAATCTATGACTATAGTGTATAGGAATAACATGACACTAAATAAATTATGTACAAATATATTTGTTAACATTATATTTCATTTCTGAATAATTTTTGCATGAAGAAATTAAAAATTGACTATTTTGTGCAATGTTATATAGAGACACATAAAATTATATCCCATAAATCTAAACAGCCACACAATTAACTATATTAGTGTTATAATTTCCAGAAAATTATTTCAATCACCTATTTCAATATCACTGTAATATAAAAAAAATTGATTTACCATACAGTAACAAAACAATCACATTTTAAAGAGTAAAGCAACTCATAATTTGGTTCAAATTGCCTGAATATTAAAAATACATATTCAAATAATCAACCACTCAAGTGGTAAAAGATAGAGTAGGTCGTATATCCAAATCAAAATTATTGGAGTGAATATATTCCTTAAAGGTTTTCAACTCCTCAATGTCAATCCCTTGCCAACTTTCTAGCTCTGAGAGAACTTTCAACTTGACACAACTTGCTAGAAGCAGTTCCACAGTCCTCATACACATATCACTACTATACAACACCCTTATCTCTTCTAATTGCCTCATAGGGTTCACCATCAGAATATTAACAATAGATGAATGAGTAATTCCAGCAGAAGATCCTAGATGGATGTACCTGATATTCATTGCATGATTTAATATGAATTCAAGATGGTTCACAGCACTATCAACAACCCAGAAAATTCGTTCCAGATTAAGAAATGGTTGCACCTTGAGCTTTGGAACTTGTAAACTACTATTCCTAAAATCACAGTTATATAAAACTAGACTTTTGAGTTTTGGACAACATTGGCTGATATCAACCAATACAGTGAAATCCATCTCTTCCACATGCTCCAAATGTAAACTAGTTAAATTACCCCCACGAATTTCTAACAACTGTTTCAAATAGTCACCATAAAAGGCACAGGAGAGTAATTTCAAATCTCTGAGGTTATCCAGAGATATGAGTACTGTCAAGTCTGAAATCTGCATATCATGAAATAAACTAACATATTCTATCTTAGGGAACATATCCACAAACAGTCTCAAATTTTCGGTAGATACATCTCTAGTCTGTATTTTTCTAAGACCAAATGGACCAGTATTTGAGTACTTCTGATGCAGAAGCTTTATTACATTGCCAAATTCATCACAGCGGCCAATATCTTGCAGCTTTGGAAGACCCATTATGAGTTGTGCCAAACCATCAGTTGTCACTGAAGTTCTGTGGAGCTGTAACTCTCTAAGATTCTTGCAATTCAGTAGGTATGGTATACTACGGTCAGTAACAGAACGGGATGAAGTTAAATCAAGACACTGAATATAAGAACAGTGGTGACCAATGGTTTGGACTACTATATCACTGCAATCAAAACACAGGCATAGAGACTTCAAGTTTTTCATCTTGCATATGCTTTCTAGAATGCTTCTGTCATATTCAGCAGTCCTCCAACCTCCTGAGCAAGATCCCAAATTCAAGTTTTCCAAACCAGTAAGACAATGCAGGTTTTTGTGTAGTACATAGCGCATTATTTTTGGCCACTGTGAGAAATCTATTCTTTTGAGGTGAGAGTTCAGCACCACTTCAGTCAAACTGACTACAACATTCATTTCAATAAGAAATGAAGCCATTGAAGTATGTGGAAAATATGTTTTCTTTGTCTTTTCAATAAGGGTTTTCACTGATTTCAATACTTCCACAGCCATTTCATCATAGAGGTAAAAAGGTACATGGGATGACAGGAGTTTGTTGAGCCAATTGAGACTCAGTTGAAGACTAGAAATTATTTTTTGTTGTTCTTTATGAACACGAATTTTTGATATTATTGCTGGTGCCATAAAGACAACAAGAGAACCTATACTCTTCAGGGATATGGTTTGCAGAGAAGGTACTTCTCGATGTGTAGGCATTTTCTGAAAAAATTTTTGAATTGGATATTCAACTAGAAGAGGAAGTATATACTTACTGAAATAATTCTTAAGTTTTTTAGTGAAGTGAGAGATACTGCCTTCTAGCCCTAGTGACTGATAAGTTTCTTTGTCCACAGTCAAATATAACTGACCATATGGGTTCAGACCAAAACAGTTATCACAGTCAATTCTTCTATCAATGCTCAGGAGAGACAGTTGTCCTATGAAAATGATTTAAAAAGATGTTTCAGATAAAGGTAAGTTGAAGCTTTAGGTACTCACCACTTCTTATAAAACCACAAATAAAATCCAGGTTAACCAAATCTTCTAGTTTTAAATCCAAAATTTTATAATAGCTGCAATCTTGAGCAACTTCTTCACAGAGTTGTTGTGAATTTTCAAAATCAGGAATAATTACAGTTACCTACAAAAATTGTTATAATTAGACTAGTCTTCTAAAATCCGAATAATAACTTGCCAAATGATTGTATTGAAAGTTGTTGATGATTTGGCTGCTCAATGGCACTTTGCCTTCGAATTTTTCTATTTGGAACAAAGACTCCGGAGCTGGGAAATTGAAAACTTCAGGGCTCAGCATCCTTCAGGCATGAAAATAAAACAAAAAGCTCATTCACGGTGGAACTGTTGAAATCGTACTATTTGATATTTCATGCAAATTAACACGCAATTTCCAATTTTACAACCATAACAAAACACCATAACCAAAAAATTTCTGACAGATGATAAATCTTTGCCTTTATTTTGATTATTTGTGACATAACCAGCTGATTGGGATCTAGGATTGGGATGGCCTCAGGATTATTACCACATGCTCCTGGCCCTAGAAGCTGAGGGCATCTAGAAAAGAAGAACTTAACAACACTGTCGTAGAAAAAATGGAAGACGAAGTAAAATCAAGCTAGGCTGAATTTAAAGGTTATCCAATTAAAAATAATAAATAAACGAAATAAACCAAAGACAACATAAACTTGGTAGAGGTGATATGGCAACTAATAATGAGAATGGTAAGAGATCGAATCGAAAACATTGTAATGATTCATAAGAAATAAATATTCCATTATTCATCATGAAGCATAAATTACAATTTTTTACTGCAAGATTAATTTTTAGTGATGATGGATAATCACCAATTCATAACTCCTCTGAAGTTGGTTCGAATTATTGATGATATGCTTCAATGGGACAAATCAGAAGCACATTTTGTAAGTATATCTGAGAGGAAGATGATGAATTCCTTAATATTCAGTGTTTTACTTAGGAATATTTGGGTTTCATCTATGCTGTGAATGATGCTGTCAAAGGGAAAAGTAACTCACAAGGAGGAATAAATGTTTCCAAGAGGATCAACAGTGTGTTACACCTTTTAGATCAGTTGAACCAGTGGGTTGATGAAATTCCTGCCATTCAACAGCCACAGAGATTTGGCAATATAGCCTTCAGGGACTGGTACAATAAACTCAAGGGTGTAAGGATATTTGGGAATAATAGTTCCTATTATTCATTAGTTTTTTTTATTATAGGAAGCAATTCCTTTGCTTCACCAAGTTCTACCACAAAACTTGCATAGATCAGTTCCTGAGATCATGGTATACTTAGTAGAAGGTTTTGGAAATTCTACCCGAATTGATTATGGGACAGGACATGAGCTTTCTTTTGTTATGTTTCTGTGTACTTTGTTTAAAATTGGATATTTGCAAGAAGAAGATTTGTCAGCCACAGCATGTAGAATATTCGTAAAGTAAGTAAAATATCCCACAATATATATATTTATGTGTTCAATTCTGTATCAAGTAAGTTATGAAAATTAGGGCTTTTTTCTTGTTCAGTTAGTTATATGAGACACCCCAAGAAAGGTATTACTATGGTTTTCTTTAAATTTATACAATTCATAGGTGGTTAATCATTTTCAGATATCTGGAATTGGCAAGGAAACTACAGATCACCTATCGTATGGAACCTGCCGGTAGTCATGGAGTTTGGAGTTTGGATGACTACCAGTTTGTACCTTTTATTTGGGGAAGTGCACAATTTATAGGTTAGTGAAAAAAAAAAACACACAGCAAACCCTAGAGTATTTATAACAAAACCAATAACACACCTTGCACAAGAATCTATGATGTTATTGGTGAATTTTTTCTTAAGACTAAATATTAGTAGAGTAATGAATTAGAATGATTGAAAAAAAATGTTTTAGGTAACCCTAAATTTGAACCCACCTCTTTCCTAAAAGAAAACATAGTGAATGCATATGCACATGAGTACATGTTCTTGGCCTGCATCCAGTATATCAACCAAGTCAAAACTGGCCCATTTGCAGAACATTCTAATCAATTATGGAGCATCAGTGGAGTGTCTGGTTGGTCAAAAATCAATGGAGGCTTGATCAAAATGTATAAAGCAGAAGTAAGTCTTATTTCTCATGAAGGGCCAATGGACTAATCATTTTTATTTCTGATTCCTCTTGAAGAGTTATACAGTAGCTCAAATAGTCAAAAAGTTGAGCAATTAAGGGTCAAAAAATAGAGTTGAGAAATCCCGGATATTTTGTTTACTGATGTTCTAAAAAAAAATAAACGAAATTTGGCGGTTTGATTTTCAGTTTGGTTTTTTAAAGTTTTGAAAAAAACAGATGCACTTTCTCATTGGCGCTTTTTCAGCTCTACAAAATAGTTCACAAAATCTCTGTACAACGTGTCTTTTCGAAGAAACCCATCAATTTTATATTTTTTTAATATTCAATTGAATATAGAATGTTCATTCAATTCATCATAAATTGTGTGTGAAAAAGTAACATTGATATTAAAAGTGAGTAAATGATAATGACAATGTACTATTTTTAATTATGAATTAGCTTGAAACTAAGAGACATATGTATATATATTATAAGTTTGATAGTTTGATAATTCAACTTAGAACACAATTCACACAATTGCACCAAAATTGCAAAAAGCAATATATTTGCCGGCACTCTCTCAACGTTGACTGTTCTCATCTTCACACCGAAGTGACTCGCTTCTTCTTATGTGATGATGACGCCTCATTCCTCATTCCAACGATGACTCAGGTGATTCATCACCTCGTTACAGGTTTCCATCTCAATACGGGGTCACAGAATAACCTACCCACATAGGTTATTCTGTGAAGGGGTATTCTTAGAATAATGTCGCTAACAATATATAATATTTTCGCAGGTTCTCAGCAAATTCCCACTGGTGCAGCACATCTACTTCGGCTCCCTGTTCACGCTTAAGCCGTGTGAGATAGGCGCAAGCACGCGCCGCCCCCGCCTGAGCGGCTCGGTGCCGCCCCTGGTGGCCGCCCCCAGCGAGTCCAAGCCACAGTCGGCCGCCCCCAGCGAGTCCAAGACGCAGTCGGCCGCCGCCGCCAGACCGCCGACTGCCGCCGAAGACGACTCGTAGAACGCTCTCGGATGAAGTGATGTGTCTCGTCGGTTGGTATTCGAAGGTACCCGAGCCCCAAGGATGGTAAACTAGAGAAGGATGGTTCATTCAAGCGATTTTTTCGGCCAAAAGGCGTGGCCTCCGAAGGCGCGCGATTACGTAGTCAACGGCCCTGAATTCAAAATTATTAATGCTGAATACCACTAAATGGCCATTAAAAGTAATTTTACTGTGATGTACCTTTTTATAATTGATACATATTGATTATTGATGGTTATTGGTATCATATGGCTTCAAATATTAGTAATTTTTGTGAACAAAAACTACTTGATTCACAAAAATTCCTGAATGTCCACCCAGAAAATAATACATGAGATAATTTAACGTTTACAAAACAGGGAATATATCTATTCCATAAATAGGTAAGTACCTAATACCTACCTTGAAAACAATTTCATATTAAAAATAGGGACATTTCAATGAATAATTCATAGGTACTGATGAATTATGCATGTAATGTATGTGTGCATATATATTATTCAATGCACAGGTTATTGAAAGTTTATATTTTGAATTGAAATTGATATACCTACCTATTTTATCAAGTTTAACATTTATTAGTGAATGGTGAAAATAAAATACATTCTTTAATTTATAGGTACATATATAAATAAATTGACATCAATTTCGATTTCCTCATTAGCTGACTATTTTCTTCATTTATACATTGGACTCTACTATAGATGCAATCCAGGTTGCTTCTTTTATTTGCAGGTTTTTTTTATCCTCATTATAGCTCAAAGTATAAAAAATTCCTGAATCTGATATTACATGGAACATAAAATAATGAGAATATAGGTACTTCTTTCCCATCATACATTTTCATCTACCCATTTTGTAGATCTATTTCTTAAATTTGGTTGGACAAATCACAGCTCTGATGTATGACTTGTATCAGGATTCACAACATCTGCATGTTCACAACTCATCCACCTTTTCAAAAAAGTATCCCAAACAAAATCAGTGCCTTTTGGAAATGTGTGTTGAATAATACTGGAATCCTCTTGGTTTTTCCAAAAATAGCAAATCTGCTACCTAGCATACTGGTTTTTAGATGGAAATGTTTTCATAAACTCTACACACTTTTCAATGGAGGTGATGTAATAATTTATTATTTATCGAACTACTAAATCTTCTTACTGAGCAATTTGTCTATACCTACAATTATTGAAGAACTCTATTTGAAAAAAACAATTCGTACAACCACAAATATGAATATCTAAACATAAACCAGGGATAAGTTACCCACTGCATAAACGTAAACAAAGATTGAGGGCCGTCAGTGACGCCACGAACGCTTCTTCGATGTGCCAACATTGCATCTTATGGCAATGAACCATCCTTCTCTAGTTTACCATCCTTGCCCGAGCCCGGCATGGTGATTATGAAGCCGAAACAAAAGAGTATTGCTGGCAAGGATGAATTCATGCGCATGTGCTAAAATAAAAGTAGATGATGACAGTCAAGAGCCACGCTCTTAGTGTTGTTTCTCTCTTTATGAACGAGGGCAACTAGATTCCTGAAAATTATATAAAGCAAAAGTATAGTATACACACCAACCGGAAAAGCCCAAATATTCAACAGGAATAAATTATAAATACCGAGATATGAGATTGATTTTTGAAGTTTCACATATTTCTGAAATATGTCAAAATCGTTGAAAGTACTGACAGAAAGACTTCGTTCGTTAGACATCTGGTATTCAAAAAAGTTGAAATATTTTCTTCGTCCTCTAAGAGGCTCTATAATCCTTGGGGTGCATCTGCACTGTGCAAGCGCATGTTTGATCGGTCCAAATGAATCTCCTTTGCTGGGCTTTGGTGAATTTTAATCCTTGTATCCCATAGTGACCTCCTGTGAAGCGTGCAATCCATGTGTTCCGATGCCGAACTAATTTGACAGTTGACGGAGGGCGGCAAATAAGTGTATTTGGGCGTCGATTTCTTATCAATTCTGGGAGGAGCACTGAATCGAGGATATCGAAATATTTTCCATTGTTACCGTTTGGCCAACATGTGATAAAATATTCTGGAAAAATTAACCCGTTTTTATTATGTACATATTTATGAAAGACTGATTTGGATACTTTTCTGTTGTGTTCGTAACTACAGTTCAATATATTCTGCCATTATTTGGTCTAATTTTCATTAAATAATTTGAAGATTAGGTTCATTTATCAGTGAAGGTAATGTACTTTGCATAAAAAACAAAAAAAAGATTCTCCATTAATGATGGTTTGCCTTCAAAAACTCATTAATATTGTGTAAGTGTATCATCCACATTGAGAATGTGCAATTAATTTGTTCATAACAAATTGATTGTGATTCCATAGTATTGTTTATCAGATTGAATGAAAACAACACACTTGTCCATACAGTATTGATTTATAACAAAACATATATTACATACATTCTACATTAAGTAGTTTGTATTCATTCCTATTTGAAAAATATAAATATCTTGAACTACCTATGTTGATGCGTTTTTTTCTTATATAACCCAGGCAGATTTCTATAACTTCAGAATTAGGTATTCTACTACTCTCTACGCCGCAAATATAAATTCAACTAATCTTCAATGAGGACACATGAGAAAACATCGATGGTATCATAAAAGATAACTTCGAATATTAATATAAATAGCTGATATAAAAATAATGAAGTTAACATCGAATATTAATATAAATAGCTGATATAAAAATAATTTTCGTCAAACTAATCCTTGACCTGAAAGATGGGATTCTCATATTCAACGATACATTTTCTTCATTTATTTTGAAGGATAGGATTGAACTCAGCAAAAAATAATGTCATGAAATTATAATAAGTGAATACACTATTTAAATTTCATTCATCTCCCTTAGATATTCAACACCTCTCATGAAATTTTCATACTTCTCTTTTCTAACACCAATTCGAGAAAGAATTGCATAGGTATTGGCCATGGCGGCTTTAATTATCAAAATTCTGAAATCTAAACATAAAAAATGTTGTTCAAATGTGTTGTTTCATATAAATCCGTACTATATAGAAGTACTCACATGAGAATGATGTATATCATGAATATTCATTATTGTTATCTTATAATGAGTTGGTGATTTACCTACAACAAAATATACCTGTGTATTATTATATAATTGCAAAGATAAATTAAAATATCTGAACTTCATTATCTCCATTTTTTCTATTATTTGGTATGTGTAGTGATTGTTTTTATTTATATTAGTAACATTCAACATCACATGCAACTAGAAAGTCCCTCTTTTACAAGGCCGGCTTTCTGCCACTGCTCTATATTCCGTTTTTTTTTTTTCAATCTGCCCAGTCACATCAGTCACTTGCAAATAATAAAAAAATCGACATTTTTTCTAAACTAATTGAAATCATCTAGAAACATACCGGACACTTTCGAAGAACAATCAAAAATGTTGCGAGAAAATCAGTTTATTCACATTATTTTTCATATCTTACAAATGCGTAATTAGATGCAGAAAAGTTATCTGAATATGTTTAAGGTAGGTACATAATATTTGTCTGTAGATATTTTGACTTCACCATATTCTTCGTAATCGGATACATATCAATATACTAGGAATTGCCATCCAATTCGATCTCACGTGAAAACACATTTTATCGTTACGTAATGCTTTGAAATACCAGTTTATTGAGTCCAAAAATTCCAGAGGGTCATATTCCAGTAGAATTTACCCTAAAAGATCTCGAAAGAGCGTTTGGCTATTCTTTATTTTACTTCTCTATTATCGCAAACTTGGTTACAGTTTTTCAGGCACGCTATTCGCTGATTATAATCACATTATTTTTGTTTCTTAATCCCAATTAATGAGCGATAAATATAAGAATCGATTTAATAGAGACAGTGTTGCGTATTTCAGAGCTATAAACCACATGAATCCAAATTGCCCCACTAGCTTTAAAATATACAATCTATAAAATTTCATAATACGTGCAGGGGCGGATCTAGGATTTATCTGAGGGGGGGTGATTCCGAAATACACAAAAAATATTTTAATATGGAATATGGGGAATACGAGTTTGCTTTTCGCCAGAGGGGGCGAAACATCCTTCGCCTCCCCCCCCCCCCTAAATACGTGTATCATCATAAAATGTTCTTTTTTGCGAAAATGTTATGTACAGTGTCGTTTTGAAAGTCAAGAAAATGAGCCTACTCAGATGGGGTCTCATGACTTTGAGGTCCCATAGAGTTTTTCAAATAAATATCTATTATTGTTTGATTTAAAAAAAATATTTTATCAATTTTTCCATAAGTTTTAAGAACTAAAGAAAGTTCAAATTTGAAATTAGAATGGAGATGAAACTTTTGAAAAATAACAAATAATTCAAGACAACTCCGTGTCTATACTATCGAAAATATGAAATTTTTTCACTTAACATTTTCCTGCAGTATAGTGACTAGTGGTAAAAAAATAAAATAAAATGACTGTGAGTGAACATAACTTATATGTGTATTTCAGTCTTTTTATGAATAAAAAATGACAGAGAAATCAATATAGATAATGAATACAAATAATCAAATAAATAATATTCATATAGGAACTCAGTTTACCATCGAACACAGTTGATTATTGGCAAGAATACAATGAGTTAACACTAATAATTTTCACTTATGTTTCTGAAAATGCCCGTTCCCACTAATCCTTATGCTAGGCACACAAATATTGATGGTGTCCGGCATACAGGACGTTGCAATCCTGATCACATTGGAATTGGAAACGCTGATCCTGGACCGCGCGGTGTTGCCACTTTCCTCTTCCCTTCCATCCCTGCCTTTTTTGGGGCTGCTATCCCGGGCCTCACATTTTGTCGAGTTCTCTGCAGAAATTTCCCCCTTGTTGCCGATATAGCTCAACACGTCTTCGGGTACTCGAGGCCCCAGGTTGATTTTCCCGCAGTTTCCGATATACAGGATGTCTCCCTCCCCATTCAGGACGGTTATCTCGCAGTTATCGCCGATAATCTTGACCCGGGCGCAGTTTTCACTTATTTTGACCCTGCAGTTGTTCCCGGTGACTTGCAGGCCGTAGCTGTTGGTGCCCAAATTGACGTCGAGGTTGTTGCCGATGTACTTTTTGGACTTGTTGGCGCGTGACACTCTTTCTATTGGCACCACCATTGTGTGTGGAAAAAATCTCTCAGATGTTCGGTGTTTGGTGTACTTTGGTCGTGTAACCGCGGATAGAGCGTGCGGGCGAATTTAACGCGAGACTCCTGTTATTCACCGTATCACCATTTTGGTTTGGTGCCCCCGTAGTGAATCTGTTCCGCAAAAGGTAGTCTTGGGAACAATACTGATTTCTGACACGTGTGGATTGGGAGTTATTTTTTCTGATATCACAGTCACTTTTTCTTTTTCAATTGATTTTATCACCTCTTCCATCTAAACACATAACTAATAATAATATACGTAATCGATGAACGTCTCAAAATATTTTCAAATGATATAGAAAAATATCCATTTTCCACAAACAGAAATCAATTCTTCGTGATAATGAAATCATTTACATTATATTTATAATGATAACCACATTGGCGACTAGGTAACCCTATTTTGAATATTTTCGAATTCTTATGATCCTCGGAGGCTCTAGGGTTCGAAATATTCTCAAATTACCACTTATAATACCACTAGAGCTTCAATAATTATAACCGGACATTTTGAAAATTCTTAAAAATATTCGTGTGAGAGAAAAAAAATCTGTTTTTAATTGAAGCTAGTGATATTTGTTGAGAAATTTTCACTCCAGTCATGCAAAATAATGATATTATCGACGTGAAATTTTCATGTATATTTCTTCATATCGACACTTTCAGACTTGCAATGCAAGTTTCTTATTAGAATAATTAAAACACTTTAACGAAACACTCGAGATACAACTCAATAAACACTTAGTTAAATCACAACGATATTCGCTTTACAAATCTCAATGTTAACAATACTAGCTTTCTTTCTGAACTGACTGTCTGCGCCACTGCGCTGCTTATATAGGTACAAAATACTCATCTAGCAAAATCTTGAATATTCAATAGAGTTCTAAAAAATACCGTACATTTTCGAGGAACTGCGACGGTCATGAGTCATCCGCTATTGTCCTCTAATTAGATACGTCAGCGAAAGGATGTTATCGCGAGGCCATAAATCAGTCAGACGCGAGCCACCGGTGTTCTCAGAAATGCACAGTCCGTAACAATAATATGGAGTTTTCGGCACCTAAACAAGATTTCATTCTGGCCGAGGTAGATAACTGTTCATAAATTTCAGCTAGATGTATAGAACTTTCTCTTAAATTTTTTTCATATTATACTCCAAATTCATGGTGATTGAAAATCTGTGAAAATTCTAAGGAGTCGTTAGCAACAAGCTTGAGGAAGTTGTTATAATATTTTTGATAATTTATCAATGTTTCAGTGATATTCGGATAGAAAATTTGTTGCTGATTCATACTTTCTAACATTGCAATAGTCCATCATAGACGTTTTCCATACATTTTTCTTACTGTAAACAGTATTCTTTGTTATTTTTGATTCGTGACAAATCGTGAAATTTTGAAATATTCAATATTTGAAATGTCGAAATCGAATTGTAGGAATCCATAGCAAATTTGATTGGTTGTGTTCAATCAGATGACCACAAATTAACTGATTTCATTGAATTTCTACTTGAGCAAAAAATGTTCTAAGAAAAGCAATCATTTGATGTTCTCACTTTGCTACGACAATGCGACCACCACCTAATCTGTTGATTATCGTACGAAGTTTTAACTTTTAGATTCAGGGAGATTCACGCAGACATTTTTTAGGATCAATATATTAGCGGACCAAACTTTCCCTCATAATCGCGGTCAGTGTAGCTGAAACGGATTGATAGATATAAGACCCTCATCGAATGGGGAATCACCTTAGTTGGCAATTATTTATTTATGATAGTGATTTATGTTTAATAACGCGAGGTACCTGGTACCCAGTGTTTTTGACAAATGAAGTGGCATAATTTACTAAGCATGACGTGGAGTAGGGTGGTGGGGGTAGAAATAAAGTCTATATACCTAATGAATTTTTGGAGATGTAAACAAAATGAGTAATTGATAATGATAGTGAACGTTATTTTTTCGGATATGACCATTCTCCAATGGAAATATTGTAGACTTCCGTTTAGGGTCAGTCATGCCGGAAGTGGATGATGTGAACTTTCTTATTTTAATAGGAAATGCCGTTTTCAAGACTCCAAAATTACGAGACTGATGCCATAAAACTTTATATTTTGAATTTATAAAGATTGCATTATTATCGGTAATTTTGCACTTATCATGCGATCTATATTTTGATGGATATTTTTGTTGGAACTTACGTATTTTGACCTGAAAAACACGAATTTCATAATATTATCGTGAACATATCTCTAGTTTTCGAGATAATCGATGCCAAAGTTCGAAATTTCACCTTCTTTAACTGATAACCATCTTTCTTTTTGACATGTATTGAAGAGAGAGAACACTTATCACTGACTGGTGTTGCTATAAGGCAGCTGTGAATCCACCTTTATTCGCTCAAGATTCGCATTGATGTTTTCAAAATGGCCGTTGTTTATGTAGCCTAGTTTAAGAAATAATAGGAAAAATACGGAAAAATTACATATTTGTGATGTTTTTCTTACACAAAAATAATAATTAACCATGGTAAATGCATGTAATATGTCCTGGGATCTAAGAAGATACAATACTTGCCCAAAAATTGCCATACAAAGAAGGTGAAATTTCGAACTTTGACATCGATTATCTCGAAAACTAGAGATATGTTCACGATAATATTATGAAATTCGTGTTTTTCAGGTCAAAATACGTAAGTTCCAACAAAAATTTCCATCAAAATATAGATCGCATGATTAGTGCAAAATTACCTTATTATCACCTTTGATGTACACCCTTCCCTATGCATCGATCGCTCCATGTGAATTTTGCTTTGTTCAAAACTATGCTGATTGCTGAAAGTCTCCTTCAACGGTCTGAAAGATTGTTCTTTGTAATGCAGATCTGACCTTGGCACGGATAAAACTGATGTAAGTCATACATGACTCACATGACATGGTACTGTACCAAGAATACAGATGAACCAATTACATCTTTATGAATTTTCATACACTTTGAACTTCAGCAGCCAAATTAAGAGGTACGCTGCTGCAATCCCATGCATATCGAATAAAACAATCAACATTGTTTTTATTTTTGATGTGCTCATACTAGCCTTTTTGTGAAAACCACTCTCTCCTAGAAATTTGAGTCATTTTCAAAGGCATTGAAAGTGTTAAGGACCAATTTATTTCGCTTATTCTTTTTGCATTGTGTGAAATTTGCCAACTTATGACTACAGTGACTCTATACAAGACAGTGGCGACAATAGGCCTATAAGCTCCGCCCACCCGCCATTAAGAGGCAAATTTTCTGTTTGTTTACATTGGTTTATATGGTGTTTACTGACTAAATCTTCTTGTGCAGTTATATTTCCCAAAAATTTCGCAGTTTGACCTCTACAATACACGTATGATATCAATAGGCAGTGATTTATCCAAAAATTTGACTGGTATGTACCTTTATATCCATTAATTCCTCTATTGAAATAACCATAACATTCTGTTTGTGCATATTACTACTATGTTTAATTCTGCATATTTTGTTTCAGTTTCAATACAAAATGCCTGGGTGTGCAGCTGTAGGCTGTTTCAATTCGGCAAAGAAAGGTTTTTTGAAGAAAAAATTCCTAAATGACCCAAAACGCAGGAAAGAATGGCATAATCAAAACAAAACATGACAAGTGGATCCCTACATATTCATCAAGATTTGCAGTGGAAGCAATGGATCTCATTAGGATTCGATCTTGTGGAAAAAAATATGTTATGGAGACATATCTTATGAAACATAGATTTATAATGAGTTTTCAGTGAAGTTTGAAAATGATGTACCTTGATATTATAATAATGTAATATAATTAGAGATTAGAAAGACATCTGAGGTAGAACATGAATTATTCTCAGTGTTTATCTAATTAGTTGGTTTTTAGAAAGAATACCTATACATAATCTGTCATGCATCAGAAAAATAATAAATAAAGGAATACCATAAAAGTATATTAACAAAAAAGCATGTTGAAGTAACAACAGAAAATGAACAGAATAAAATAATCACTTACTTCCTTTTTGCTAGATAAGTATATAATTATCTTATCCTTCAAATCATGACAATTTATTGATGTAAATAATTTCAATGTTTTGAGGAGACAATATCATAATAATATTGCCTGAAATACTCTCCATATTGATAAAAAAATACATTACATGTTCCTTACAGAAAAATGATGTTTTCTGTCTCTAACATTTCAAAACTGACAATTTATGGTATACCATTTCAATAGGATTTTTGTTTCCTAAGGAGCTAATAAAATCTTCACAGGTCTTAGATGTTTCTTCAATGCTTGAAATTATATACCTACCCTACAATATTAAGAAGTGAATTCATTTCAATATGATTCAAATGAAACAGGGTTAATATATAGTTTCTGGAAACTTGCAGATTCATGAAAAATTGTAGTGGTTCTTTTTGCTCTTTATTTAATATGGGGTTTGCAAACGAAAATAAAGTTATTGGTACAACATCAGCTCTCAGTCTACAGCTTTCATCTTCTCTAGTTCTCTCCCATATTTCAGGTTCAAAATTTGCCTAAAAAAACAATGTATTTCAGTATATTTATAAAAGTATGTGAGTCTGGATGATTTCAACAGAATGACTAGTTACTTTACCTCACAGAGATTTGATGAATATGTAGGGATCCACTTGTCATGTTGTTTTGATTGCCCATTCTTTCCTGCGTTTTGGGTCTTTTAGGCATTTTTTCATAAGAAAATCTTTCTTTGCCGAATTGAAACAGCCTATACAGCTGCACTCCCAGGCATTTTATATTGAAACTGAAACGCAAAATTAAACATGTAATACCACAAACAGAATGTTAGGTTATTTCAATAGAGGAATTTATGGGATATATAGGTACATACCAGTCAAATTTTTTGCTAAATCACTGCCTATTGATATTATACGTGAATTGTAGTGATCAAACTGCGAAATTTTTGGGAAATATAACTGCACAAGAAGAATTAGTCACTAAACGCCATATAAACCAATGTAAACAAACAGAAAATTTGCCTCTTAATGGCGTCACCAATCAAAACGCTGACGCCTATTGTCGCCACTGTCTTGTATAGAGTCACTGTACTTATGACTAAAAAAAAAATCGCACACATGATGATTATTATCTATTGAAATACAGGGTGTTCTATTCGAAATATTTGTTCGCTTATGCATAAGTCCTTATTCTGGAAAAAGATAATAATTTCATACTACTCCCAAAAGAAAATTGGTCCAACTAAGAGAAAAAATAGAGCTAAGCTGTACTCAGAAAATCCATACCAAATAAACGTCATGAGAATTATTTGCTACATTTGTGTTAGTACCAAAGCAAATTATACCAGGAATTCGAGATATTTATGCCAACATTAGGAATTTTTTGATTCATTTTATCATTTTCCCGAAGGTGTAGGAAAAACTAGAAAAACTGTATTGAGTGAATGTTTCCGAAATTGCAAATTAGCGATGATGTTCGTAAAGTGATCAAACATTGTGGTGCAAATTATTAAATGCTGCAAGGTCGCAGTAGCCGCCCTCACATGCGATGGCGTGGGGTGGAAACGGGATAACTAGATGAGGGTTGGAAAATGAGTGGGAGGCAATACGTCAGCGAGAACAACTGGTCGTTTTTTTCCGTCGCCTACGCAGACGAACTAAGGGGTGATTCGGGATTGATGGGACGTGGGATGTATTATTTTATGTACAGAAACTACTTTTAGGATACATTTTTAATATCCATGAACAGTGAATATTTCACCAAAATGCTGAAACAGGTAAACTGACTAATCATGTGGTGCTAAATAAAAGCATTTTACTCTATTTCGATATAATATTCATTATTTTAAAATTACTGAGTTAATGCATATGTGCTGATGATATGTGAAGCGAGTTTCAGCTATGCACAAAAATAAAATAATTTATGCAGGGGACAATTATTTCGTATGACATGTCAAAAACTATCAGAGATAAGATATGATGAGAACATTATGTACTGTACTCCTACAGCTCTAGAGTCTAGATAATATGATTTGAAAAACTAAAACATCTCAAAAGAAGGAATATTTGTTACCTACATATAGCCTAGGGACAGAATAAACGTATTCAATCAAAAATGCACTTAAAATATCGATCTTTTTTTCTTCGACATCTTTTATACAGTTATATTTTTATGATTGGTTTTGACACTGTTATTGTGCAGGCATTATCAACGATAGAAATTATTTAGGGATGTATAAAGGTTGTGGTTGTGCTAGTCTGGTACGACCAGTGAAATGTTGTATTTTTAACCCGTTAAGAATCAGAAAGGTAGACAGATTGATCATTCTTCAAATTTGAAAAAAGTAAAACGAAAAATTTCCGATATTTCAAAATTAGAATTCCATTCCCACGAATGAGTCGAAAGCTAAACTGTACGTTTATTAGTAGTAGTATTAGTTTGATATTTTTCTCAACGAAAGATTTGGATAATGATTGTTTCATTAAAACGCGACTCAACTCAAAATTGATAAGATATTTTTCGATTGATTGCTCGGATCCAAGGATGATAAACTGCTTGGGTCAGATAACGATTCGTTAGGCAACTTAATAATCACATGAATGTATAATGGGTTGCATAGTTTCAGTATCGCACGTGGCGCAGTACGAAGTGAGTCACGCGACTACAGATTCGTCTCTATAAAACTATATTTACTCATTTTCATCCCATATTCGAAAAGCCAGATCGAATTTTAGAACTTGTTGACTTGAAAGAAAGCATTACCTATTTGAAATTGACATATTTTGGCCCTCTGGCTGTCGATTTAGGAACTCAAATTTCCAGACCTGCACGGTAAACGGTTTCTGAGATGAGATATGTACATTCGTTTTTACGTAGTTGCAAATCCGGTACATATATATAGGTAAAGGTAATACACCAGAGTTCTTCCATGTCCCATATGTAATACTGTAGAAATATTGATTTTCCCTTCCACCACCCTTCAAATCGTCGTCGCAAATCGCAATCTTCCAACTCAGATTTGATCCGCCGATATGATAATCATCGGGTAGATTCTGCATGTAAATAACATCCGGAAGGCTTCATATTATCTATCTTCTCTGTTAGTTGATCGATACATGGACACACCTACGCCCTCGAATACTGTATTAGGACCCCATATTGACGCCCCTTTCGGGGCTTCAAAGGGTTGAGGGACTGGCTTGAAGGCGACAGCAGCAATATTTCGCGATGACGTGATACAAAAAAAACGGAATGGAAAATTAGATTTCTTGGCGCGACGAAAATAATAAAGGGCAGTACTTGTTTCAGTATGGGGATTGAAAAGTTCGCTAGTTATTATAGACAATTATTGTTGGTGGTATTTAACAATACTAGGGGTGGGCGATAATGATTTGGAAATATCGATTATCGATAATCAGAATGTATCGATATTATCGGAATCATCGATATTATCGATAATTATCGATGTTATAGGAATTGTAGATATTATAGATAGTTGATATATCGATATTATCGATAAATCCATGTTTTTTCAATTCTTCACAAGCTATTGAGACCAAAAATTGTATTGTGTACGTGGAAATGTAAAAACTATTGATATAGGATTTAGAAAATCATGGGTGGGCGATAACGGTTTGGAAATATCGATTATCGATAATAAGAATTTATCGATATTATCGGTTTATCGATATTATCGATAATTTATTTCTTCAAAAATTATCGATATATCGATCGCCCTAAAAAACCTCGATGTAAAAGTTAGGTAAACCTGCGGCAAAGGGAACTCGCACAGATTTTGATAAAATTTTCACAGAAGCTTCCGAACATGAATATAAATAAACTCCCCACAATCAAAAAATTTCCGCGGAAAATCCTCGAACCCATATTTCAGCAAAAAAATAATATTTTTACGAAAATTCATCCTTCCTTGAAATGCTTGAAACGTAAAGAAAATACATTTTTCAACTGAATTTCTGGTAATTTTTATTTATGAAGTTTCCAATACTCTTCTGCTGAAGAGTATTGGAAATAAGTGAATGTATGCGTGTGTAGTGTTTTGGTTAAAAAAAGGTGAATTTTGTGTGTTTTTAATAGCAGAAATTTCAGATGTCAAATGGAGCGTTTTAAGGACAAAATGGGGCCGTATCTACGAAAATAGTTGAGGTCAAAATACATATCTTCCCCCAAGAATTTATTTCGAACTCATAGGAGTGCGACAAAGTGCGATAAACGAAGTTTTACCGCAAAAATTTCATTTATCCAGATTCTCTCTAATCAATCATTTCCGAAAATGAGAAACTGGTCATCAATAAATAATAGGTTGATATAGAGATAGGTAGGTACCTCTCCTTTTAATATGTTGAAGTTCGAATTTTGAGATAGTTAGTTATGTAATGATTGAGATTGATTATAGTTTGTATTGCTGTCTTCATTCCTGTTCCTACAATAAAATATTTTATTTCTGACAGTGACATTATAAGCTTATATCGTCATAGTTACGATATCTATAATGAGGGTCATAACTCCCTTGGGATATTAAGGTTCAAAAACTCCCTCTTACCTTTTACAGGTGAAAATGATACAAGAAATGCTTATATACGTTTATATGTAATGAAAACTAAGACATATTTTCCTTATTCACGTCATTACAAATAATAAATGTACAATTTTCAAATGTTCCCTGAAAATTACTTCCGCCGCTGGAAACAATTTCTTCTTTTTTATGGGTGGTGCTGTTGCTGTTCACTACAGTCGAGGTGCCTGCCTCTTCTGATGGCAAAGTAGACAGCATACGCGCCGTTTTATTTCTCAATTCAATACTGTCCTCCAGATACCCCTCTGCCACCGTGGAACTTCTCCAACCTCCGTGTCTTTTTAAGTTTGTCATAGTTGCTCCTGCATTGGCTAGGGCAGTAGCAGAAGTGCGACGAAGGCAATGTCCCGTATAGGTTAGTGGGTTTGGCAATCCTAAATACATTGCGATTTTGCTGGGAATTTTGCCAAACATATTCTTTCCAATTGGCTGAGTTGTACATTTATTTTGTCGGAAGCTCAAAAAAAATCGTTTTGTACCTTCGGGTCGCAAGGACATATAAAGTCTCAATAAAGGCAAAGCAGAGAACTCTTTTTCATCCACAACTGTAAATTTCTTCGATACACCAGTTTTACTTTCCGGTACGTTCACTACCATAACAGTATCCCGGTCCTCTATATCTGCTATACTCATATTTAGAAGTTCCTGAGTTCTGCATCCTCCAAAATGACCCATAATTAGAAAAACCTATAACAAATAAAACGAAATAAACAAACGAAAAAGAAAATTATGAGAAAAAAATTACCTTATGCAATAAATGAATTTCATTAGTTGCGTCCTTTAGAAATTTGATGACATCTTTAGGAGATAAGACAGCAGACTTTTTCGGCTTATACCCCTTACTTTTCCGTTTCAAAAAAGCCTCTAGTTCGTTGAACTTGGTGATATCTCTTTTCTCATTTAGTCAATAACGAATTTGGGCTAAACGTTTCTGACTGCAACGAATAAATACAATTATTACCAAATCTACCAGAAAATACTGAAAATACATTACCAGTTCTTGAAAATATGCCAGAAAGACAGTTTCGTTGGCATCTTTTGACATAACATTTCTCTGTGTCAGCCACTTCAGATATAAGTTGTATTCTTTTTGATATAGGGCTTCACTTTTCGATGGAAGTAATGATTGTATTGCTTTTTCCGCTTTTTTATAATACCCTCCATTATATCAGAAAAAGATCGTCGATTTGTGGTAAAAAATAAACACGTTTTAAACGGAAAAACATTGATTGATAAAGAAAGTTAGCTTATAAACATGTAACATAGCGACAACCTAACAATCAACGCTACCTAATTCAAATATACCAGAAAGGTTATGAATTTAAACATTTATTGCGTTCTAAATATGGACATATTGTTATGAAAATCGGTCAAAAATAAAATTATCTATGTACCACGGGAATTATAGAGCCTTAATAACCTCTGGCAATTGCTGTCCCTCGGGCCAGAGGCCCTCGGGACGCAAACTTTGCCATCGGTAATTTAGGCCCTCATAATTCCCTTAATACATAAATAACTATTAAATCAGCTCTGAGAGGTGTTTTGGTACCTATATCCATTATATGAGGATAAAATAAACAATTCTGGATCATTTCACAAAATATGCTACTTCGAAGAAAAACATGTAGGTGTTGTATCTACCAGCCTTAAGTTGCTTCTAAAAAACAACATGTTCACGTTACAACAGGATAAACAACAATGAGATGTATTTTTCATAATAGTAAGTCATGAATCGTGACTTGTATACCATCAGGTCTGCTTGTGTTTATATATGGACCTGGTACAACGGTACTACTCTATCTCATACATGAATTAGAAAACACCCACACGTTGTATCTTCAGTATAGGGAATTGAGAACGTCAGACTAATGACATTGTTTCGAATAAGCTTGTAAATAAACCATTTCCGGTATGAATTTCGTCAAATGACGCATTGAAGAAAAATGTAATGAAGCAGTAGTATATTATTAGGTAATTATATCACAACGCTGTTATGATTATTAATAATATTTCGCTACAGGACATATCAATGTTGAGAAAATGGCTATAGAGAACTCTAAAATCCGAGTATTTTTATGTAGTAGGTTGATACTTAATATAAATAAATACCTCATCACATAAGAAAAAGTTAAGAAGTATATCTATAGATGTCACTAAGACAATAAAAAGTCTATACAATTCAAAATAATATGAAATAGAACTTCATCTCTAATAATGTCACTAGGTAATTTAAACGGCTGATGAAAGAAATTGAAGTTATAAAAGACCTACCTACCCGCTGAAATTGAAATTTATTACGGTTTTCATAATCTCAGATTTTGATCATGTTCACCACGATATCATACCATCACAAGTTTTGATGAATCCCTGCAAAAAGTAGAAACTCATTCCAATACTATATTATTATGATTATAACGAGGATTATAATTATTATCACTTTTTTTATTCTCCTGAATACGCCACAGGAACTGCAATTCATGATAAACAAATCAATTATACCTGCAGTTCAATAAAAACATAGTGGTTTCGATATACCTATTTTTACTATCTTGTAAATATATTTTTGTAATTTTTCGATTTCCACCAATGTCAGTCAAATATGATATTATATGTTATACCTATATAGCTATACTCATCGGTAGCACGACTCCACAATTTATAAAACTGTAAAATCCTTCATATCACATACAATTATCATTCAAGATTCGAGTGACGTCAATTCCAGTCCAATTACACATTTTCTTGGATACTATGAAATCATACGGAACTGTATCATTGTTTAACCTTCAGATATAGCGCATAATAATTCGAGAAACTATTATATTTATAGCATAATAATCTCACAACTCACAAACCAAGAATAATAAACAGAGAATATATTTTGAACAGTGATTTTAGGAAGGAATTATGGATGGAACTGTTATTAGAATGCATCCTACGAAATTATATATAGTAATAATATAATTAATATATGATATGATAATTTTTCCAGATCAGTTTTCGTTATTTTGTAACGATTGAGAGTTACCTTTTTTACTAACTTATGTTCTGTGCACTGAGCAATAGTCTGCATAGTGGCGCCCTCTTAAAATTAAAAGAAACCAGTTGTATCGTGGATTTGAAGTATGAATATGGTGAATTTATAAACTCAACTAAACCAAGAATACGAATTAACAATTAATAATCAACAACTACATCAACTAATAAGGTGTCTTTAAACATCATTCAAGAATAAGATTTTTTTATTGTTCCGTGCCTGAAATTCAGAGCGAACAAATGTGTTCAAATATGCCTTATTTGCGCATGCGTTGAATTCATAATTGTTGATTCTTAGTTGAAAAGATGAAAGATGACCATCTTCTTATTGTTAATTATTAATTTAAATGACAGATACAAGATTATAACACCTCGAAGGGATTTTCCTGTATTCACCTTTCTTAATTATTGGTTGCAAATTTAATTCTTAGTTTAATTCTTAGTGTAAGAAATGTTGACCGTTTCAATTTCCATCTACTTATGAAAATAACGATATTTAATAATTTTATGTTTTAATCATAATAAAACCAAAATCATAACTATTTATTATGACAATGATAATGTTGATAGTTGATTCAATTTTATGAAATAGGTATATATTGGAAGGTACCTGTTCCGTGTTGAATGAAATATATACCTAATGTCTTCGTTAATTCGTATTGAAATCCATAACTATTATCATTATCTCTCTTGATAACACGAATAAGAAATAGATAAGATATTCCTAACTACTGTCGTCATAATGATTCACACTGTCATGGAATCAGTGGTATGATCTTCATCTATTTCTTGTCCTTCAATTTCGTACGGAAACATGAATCATCTGAAAAAATGAGGTCTGACCCTATTCAGTGGCGTCACTGACTATGGACCCAAGGTCTATTTTATTTTAATTTTCTGCCTTAATTTTAGATTTACTTATTTGATGAAAACAAATAATGTGAGAGAGAGATATATACGGGAACGGAAAATTACACCAAATATTGAGTTTATCAAGGCCAACTTCAATCAAAAAATATTTCATTATTCTCATCTTTATCTATTTGTTCTTGTATCATAGACAAATAACCGAATTTTTATATTTTTCATGTTTTCTCGCGGTAACTTCTTGTTGTTGAAAATATTCGAACATAGGGTTTTCAAACTCTATCGAAAGATTTCGAAAAAAAAAAATTCAAACCAACTCATATTCAAATTACAAGTCAGTACAGTTGTTTTTTTTTATCTTATGAAACGGTCATCAATAAAATAATTATTTGTCAGAGATTTAGATACTTTCTTGTTACGTTGACCATATTATTGATGAATAAATTCATCAAAACCACATCGTAGTAGTTATTTTCTGTTGTAAGTACTTTCACACCTATACGAAACTTGAATTCATGATGACAATAAATGATGCCAGATGATTTAATAATATATAAATAATTCCATGATTATTCGGAGGAAAGTCACTTTTGAGCCTAACTGTATGCTGAAACAGATTTGCTTAATCGAAAACAGGTAAAGGGAATTATCACGTTATGTTATGAGGAATCGTATAAGGATTCCAAAAATAATAATGTTCCATTCGAAATATGTTCTGATACAAACGGCAACACTGTATTTTAGATGGATAGAGCATATTATGTTTGATCATCCATGCCTAATATTTTCGAAATGATCCGTCGTTTAATTCTCCAGGATCGTCAGTGGTGTTGACGTCAGCGAAAGAAACAAACAAGAAACCCATAACCTGGTCAGCGTTGATAGTGCTAGTACTTTCGTACTAGATCTTGTACTTTTCAACCTTGTCTAGAACGCTAGTACGCCCGATGCAAAATTAGTACGTTTTCATGTTTGAAAATAAACCAAGAAACACAAAAAGTGCGATACCTTTGTCTCATAAATACGTTTGTGCTTATATTGTTTCATGTTATGTAGTTCATACGTCAATACTTATTACGTTTTATAATCGCAATCGTCGCATAGCATAATATATAGTTCACATAAAATAAAACTTCTTTTGTTTTTCTATTTATTGATAATTTTGCTCTTACCATGCGATCTATTCTTCAGTGAACATTTTTTTTCACCGATGTGTTTTAACCTCAGTAATCCGAATTTTGTAATGAAATCGGGAACATACTTTTACTTTTCCAGATAATACATGTTAAAGTTCAAAATTTCCCCTTCTTTTAATGATATCTGTCTTTCTTTTTGACATTTATTGAAGAGAGAAAACACATATCACTGAGTGGTTTCGCTACACCTACAAGTCAACCATAACAGTATTCGCAAAAGATGCGCATGCAGATCTTCAAAAGGGCCGTTGTTTATGTAGTCTAGATGGTTAAATCAGAGGAAAATCATGAAATAATGCCATACTTAAGATGTTTTTCTTAGACAAAAAGCATAGTAAATGCATGTTATATTATGTACAGCGATCTAGAAAGATAGAATACCCGAACTTGCCACACAAAGAAGGTGAAATTTTCAACTTTGAAACGGATTATCTCGAAAAGTAGGGGTTTGCTTACGATTTAATCATCGAATTAGAATTCTTCAGATCGAAATACGTATTCATTGAAAAATAGATAGCATGTTAAGTGCAAAATTACCTATTTATTCAACCTCATACCTGAATCAGAGACTAGGTTCCTGAATGTATTGAAATTTGAAAATTCTGATCTAGTACGTTTTTAGAAAAATAGCACTTTTTTCGGTGGAGTTTTAGTACTTTTTGAGATGCAGGGCTGGCAACGCTGACCACAGTATATACTGTTCCATTTGGCCATAGCCAATCTCCAAGCCTCCAGCGCAATTTTTAACGTAAACCGTAAACCATCTCACTCGACAGTGATGTGAGAATATTCCACATTTCAACGAAACTTGTAGAAATTCACGATAACATTTTTTCAGCACGGTTGACCTATTAAGAGGCCAACATGATGGCTGACTCTCTTGTGTAGCGCCCATTAGACTGTACCGTTATCTGCAACAAATCTATTTATTATTGTTATATTACTGTTAAACGGAAGCCTACTTGAAGCAATTTCGATCCAGTTCTGTTAGGCACCTACATGTGGTCACATCATCGAATAGTTCATAAAAATGAACTGAACATGGTACTTTTTACATATAGGGTGATTCTTGAATATTACAGAAAGCTTCAGGGTCGAGTTCCTTTTGTCTCATTGTGTTCAAAACGCGCGTTTTCTAAGAACATGGCAATATCTACAACCCGAGATACGTGATATCTAAATGACATTTTTTTTGATTATTATAATCTGACAGAGGCTTACCTTGTAACGTCAAATGAAATAATTACCAAAAATAAACAATCTATAACCGATACAAAAATAGCGTGTATACGTAAAGAAAGACCATATTCACTATTTGCCACCTTGTATTAATGATATTTTGACTAGACATATTAAAAATGTCAAGAGCCAGGAAAAAATACATTGATATTGAAAAAATCACTAGGTGATATGCTTTTCATGACACATCACAATTAATTGACATGTCGTTTGATAATTTCTGGTTTCAGAATCCGTTCCATACAACAATATATTTATATTACAAGATCTACAATTATTTTAGGTTTTCATCGAATAAAAATCTGAACCACAAACCTATAACTAGTTTTGTTCATATATTTTTTCAATCAATATTGAGAAAAACCCTAAAAAACATATTTAATTTAATTGAGAGTTATAAGTGCAAAGTAGGGCGTGGGGTCAGTACATATTTTCTATTTTCGTCGGACGTGTAATTTTTTGCCCAGCTATGCGATGGTTTTCTAAATGCAGGTGAAAGTATCCGGCATAGAGAGCATTGTTAATGACAGTCGTACCAAATAAAATGGAGATTATATGAGAAATTGTATTCCTTACTTTCATAACAACACATCTGAAAATGAAATCAAAATGTATCTAATTAGATACAGGTCATGAAAAATTATGTACATTTGAAACAGTTTTTGCTACTGAAAGAAACGCGTGTACGAATGAATCTGATTTTGAAAAATGCTTTTCCATCAGAAAAAAAAATTTGCATGGAAAAACGTGAGATATCTCGTTTTCCTGTTAGGCAGGAAATTAAAAAAAATGATTTTCTTCTCAAAACACCCTCTTTTTAAAAAAATATGGAAAAAAAAAATTATCCGGAAATGTTGTCCATAACGACATTTTATAGCTAGTATGTACAAGTTTTGAAGAAATCAGAGATAAAAAAATAAAAAGCAGTATATTGTCATAAAAAAAATCAGAAAAAAACATTTTTCACAAAGAAACTCATCAGTTAAGCCCCAACAGTGATATTTTAACTAATATTTAATTCTGAGAATAATTGAAATCTGTGAATCTGCCATGTGTTCAGGCAGTGGCGTGCCGTAAAAATTTTCCTGATGAGAGGGTTTTGGTGCGAATCAAACCCAAAAATGTCAACTTATGGATGGATCTCGGGGGGGGGGGGGTTGAACCTCGAACACCTCCCGCGAATCTTAAAAAAATATTTGTGTTCATTTCACACTAGTACGAAATGAAATATTCATCCCATGCTCTGCGATTGGTGCGATTACCTAATATATATAGTTACTCTGATTTTTACTCATAGGTGACAATGACATATCTACAAACGAATTCATAACATTATAGTGTCAATGTGATTTACCAAGTAGATAGGTACCGAATCGTATAATTTGTTCAGTTTTCTTTGCTGCAATGTCATCCGACGAAGAAATGGTAGATTCTACTCCCCCAGAAGTATGCAATTTAGGTTTGATGAAAGAAAATAATAGTATTCCGTTAGCACTGAACAATTGTTCAAATATTACCATCAATAATTATTTTTCCAATACTTCATAAATACAGACCAAAATGTACCCAAGTATTGTTGTTAAATAAAATAAAATTTGTTCTCTTTGTGTGATACATCTTTCTTATATGCTTCTTCAGGCAATTGAATTGGTTTCCTGTAAAAATGATTTGTAAGTAGGTAATACAGTCATGCGAAATTAAAATCCGACATACTTATGTTTTTCATGTAGGTCGTCGGAAAAGTTTGACAAGATCCCATTTTCCGCACTAGTTGCACAATATACCTACTATTTGAGGCGAACGGCACTGGTACAACTTCTTTTGGGGTTTCTTCTGATAGTTCTGATGTAGAAGCAAGCGATTGCACGTATCGATCGATGTTTCTCAAAAAAAAACCATATGATGTGTACCTACTTATTTCTACCGGTTACTCTAAGTATATATAAACATGATTCATTATCGTTTTGCGTCTTCATTGTCTATATACACTTCTTTTTCGCTCTAAGAATTGTGACACACATTCCAAAACATCCTGTATGATGCAAGCGCTATTGGGAGACCGTGAGAGAAGCTCCAAATAACAATTGGAAAGTTATGTTTCAGTTCAATTCTGCGGTTCAGTCAGGCAACCTTGCCGACACCACCGTCAGAAGTCAGAAGGACGTTCGCAGTGTGTACAGCAAAACAGAGGACGTTCGCCTAACACGTGATCATTGGCACAACATCGCCGATGTGGTGCGCGCAGAAAAATCTCAAATCGCCATTCAAATGTTTTGCATTCCATCGCAAACGATCACGTTATAAACAAATGAAACGAACGTTGCGAGAGAAGTGAGAGAACGGCTCTGGCAGCGTTGCCGATATCACCTGATTCTTGGGAAGGTATCTGTGTCTATGCTCACAAAATAATCTCGACGTATATTTCACTCACTATCTCTATTGATTGACCTCTGAGATTTACAGACATAACAGCAGATTGGTACCTACAACGCTTTGATTGTTATGCAATTATTTGTGCCGCAATTTGCAATCAGTCCAGTGGCGTTCATGAAGATGACTGGTGAAGTGGTGAAGATTGGTGTCTCCAATTACCTACTTCCATCAACATAATGGGCGCTTGTCTCGAAAAAATCCATAATGATTCGAAAGAACTGCTCCAAATAACCGATTAAAGAAAATCATAGCTGCTATGATGAAAAAATGGTTTAAAGTAGGATGAACTAGCTTGGAGCAGTTTTTTTTTTGGTGGTGGTTCGGCAGTTTTTTTGCCACAGAATCTTCTTTAATCGGTTATTTGAAGCAGTTCTTTCGAATCATCCTACTTTAAACCATTTTTTCATCATAGCTTCGTGGATTTTTTTGAAGAAAGAAAGCAAAACGGTGTTTGTTGTGAATGTGCTGTTGCATCAGTTTGATTCCATATTCTGCTTCACCAATCAGAAGGCAAAACGTAAAAAGCAAAACGTAAAAAGCAAAACGCAAAAAGTGGTTGTGAATCGTGTTATATATATATTTCGAATCATCGAAAACGGGGTAAAATTTTGACTGAGCTTTCCGTCACGTCATATGTTAATCAAAGAAAATTGGTGCCTATATTATACGATAAAAAAAATCATAGAAATTAGCAGAGTGTCTGATTAATTTCGGCCCTTAGCTACACAATTGTTGAGCATCATATCACATTAAAATGTATCCATGATATAAGCCAATAAAAGTCAAAACAGCTTTGAAGGGATATTCGACATTGGGACATAGGTATTATAATGTACTAGAGATTGTCGGATTGGGACAAAAAAATTTACCGTTTTCAGTCAACGTTTCATCGTTTATTGGGCACTGGGAATCACAGCTTTAAAATTTTTACGAGATATTAAAATATTGACGATTGACAAGACATGTTGACTTTGATGAACGCTAAACTGAATTCGAACTGGTTTTCTGAGAGGTGTTTAATGTAAATAACCTCAGTAATCCCAAATTTGCCAACACATACATTTAGCGCTGTTTATGAAATGTACAAGAATTCCCAATACATTTTGCAGAAAAATAAAGACCCTAAACATTTCTCGCATTCCATGAATATGTTTGAAATCTGTCTACGTTGGTGTCAGTCCTGCTCAATTCAGACTGGTTTTCCCAACACAAATTAACATCAGGTAGGTAACTGCAGGTAACGATAAGAATCATGAAGATTCGTTTCTGAATGATTTGTAAATGTTGCAAACAATTCCATATGGAGGTATTCTCCAATTAATTTGATGCAAATAAGTATCTAATATCTAATGGTTTGCGGATCCGGATAATATATTGTTACGAACTGTGCTGCGAACACCAAACAGAAGTCATTATCTCGGCGGCTCGCGTCTGGCTGTGATTTATGGTCTTGCGATAAGATCGGTCGCCGACATACCTAATTAGAGGACAATAGCGGATGACTCATAACCGTCACAATTTCTCGAAAATAAACGGTATTATGTACTTATATAAACTTTATTTTGGAAATAGTTCAATTTAGAAAGAAAGTAAACATTGAGATTTGTATAGCGAATATCCTAGTGATTTAACTAAGTGTTTATTGAGATGAGAAAAACACTGCGCATGTGCAAGCGAGATGCCGCGCTAGCAACTTCGATCGGAGTATGACAGAAAAAGGGGCATAAATTGTCTAATGCTCGAATTGATCTCAAAATATTGTGGCAGCATCTGAAAACGAAAACATCAACGCCAATCGCTCGATACCGAATGGACCCTACCTACCACACCAACAACAAAATACTCAATGAATGAGTCGGTGAAAGTTATTTTTGTGCTCGCTCTGACGTCAGAGCGTCTCGACGCATGATACAAATGATCGTATATGGTCGTTATGGAGGCATATTGCGATGTGGGGTAGCGAGAGACGATTTAACTAGACGATAAGTGCTCACTGAACAAAGAAAAACTTGCAGCCACCCACACGTAAACATAAATATTCATGACTTTTCCAATTTTGAATACATATTTCTTGCTTGAGAGTTTTTTTCCAGCGTTAACTGCTGTTCAATTTTTTGTTTCATCATTCTAGTAGAGAATAATCAAGGTTTGAATGAGTCTTGAACATAATGTGTAAGAAAACATCAACGCTCAGTCATGCCGGCTAGTTAACATACCAGTCACAGCACAGTTATGTGACAATAACCAGCTATAGGTTCATTTTAATTTCAGACTGCTGTTGAAAGTTCATGAAAATGTTGGGATGATTCGATGTACCGTATGTTACGTGGTACCGTTACCTCTATACCTACTGCGAATTTTGTTATTGATAATTATTGTTCGATATGATCCACGATCACGTTATGGTCAAGGCGAATATTTATGGTGTTATTCAAATAACTTCGAATGAATTATTATAGATCGCGATTCAAAATGTATGTATCACCGTATCCTTCAATGAAATGCATTTTTCATCTCTGAGTAAGTATAGACTTAAAAAACTTGTTTGAAAATAAAAAAAATAAAATAGTTCCAAAAACCAAAATAGCTATTCAACTGTGGAGAATGTGGAATACACAGGGTTCCCCACTCATGGTGAGAGACATGCGAAGTAGGTGGATTGACACCAAAAGAGAAAAGAACAATTATTTCCAAGTCATAGTCCATGCCCGTATGAATGAGGTAGGTAGTGCTTATATCTCATCAAAATCCCGAAGAGTTGGCATGAATTTCACATTTTTCTCGAAATCTCCATTAAAAATGATCACATAGGAATGTGAAAAATATTTCTATAAATACCTATCAAAGAAAATGAAAATGATCAAAATATGATTTTCAACAGTTTTCAACTACAAAACAAAGACGATAAATGTCGATAATAGAATTTATCGAAATACTTATTATTTTTTCACATTATAGATTTGGTCTTGATAAACCCTACATTTAGTGTCATTCGCAACAGACCTCGATGGATTCGGAGGTGCCCACGATAAGTGGAACACCCTGTATAGAAAAATAGGTATTCTAGGTTTTTCATGTCAACCGACATCTATAAAAGCTGACATCCTAATCTGAAAGTGTAATCTCGATAAAAGTAAATAAAAAACGAATCATCGCAGATGAAGCAGAATCATTTTCAAAAAGTAAAGAAAAAGGAAATCACTCGTACGCTATAAATAAAAAACATCTGGTGTAGGTGAGTATTCGTCATTTTGGGCGCATTGCCCCTCATAAAATTCTCTACTTCTTTGTCCGGATATTGGTGGCGCATCAGCCGTCTAGCCGGATGTATACCGGATATACCGAAATAGAATAAAAGAGGCATTATCTGCCTTCACCCTCGACATACCCGATTACACGATGTCTATCGTAAGGTGGGTAACTCGGGGATATCGAAATAGATTCAAGATTCAACCCCTTTCAAGCCGAAAATAGGTTCCTTATTTTGTCGCCACAGCGTTTGATGACTTCATTCATAGTGTGAAAGAGCCGAATGAAATGATATCCAGAGACATGTACATTTCATCCCTAATTTGATAATTTGAACCACGAGTTGACGTTTTTATGTTGTTCTATTTATCATCATAGTTACAGATGCACCCTCAATTGTCTACCTTCTTCTCCTTATTACAACGTGTGGTTCGTTTTGAATGCATAATATCAAGTATACCCGTATATAAGTACTCTTATGCTGATGATGAATTAATATATTCCGGAACCTTGGCAAAGAATTGAACTGACAAATATTTCACCTTAGAAAAAAACCAGTTCAAAACATTTTCATAAAATAATGGAATTATCATTGTGGCAACGTAATGGTATATTATATACTTACACGAGTCAAGTTTCATATATGTATTACTATTATAATAGTGTTGTGGACTGTAAAAATGCGAGGTTAAGATGAAGGCTGGCAGTGGCGTAGTTGGTTTTATTTAATATAGGTATCTACCACAACAAAATGTAATTTTACCTATATAGCCTTCTATGCGCATCAAAATCATCATGTAGATAATAATATTGAATGCATATTCATATTTTTTTCATAATGAAACACTGAATATTCAGAAATAATTTTACAGTTAAGTTTAATTCAACTATAGATTTTATATGATCATTTCTTTTTATATTTCCAGAAACAAGGAGATATGAATTGAAAATCCAGGTCCCTTTTTACAAAAAACAACTTGATGCCGGTGGCCGTGAGCAGAAATTTCAGATAACCAATTTGATATTGTCATTCTGTAAGTCAAAAAAGTGCCAATGCCAATGACTTGTTTTTTCTATTTGGTAAAAATGGAAACGAAGTCGCAGATTTTCATTTTTTTCTCCCCAAACAGTCAGAACTTTTCGGTTTTATTGACAGCATTTTTTTGTATCCTAATTATGTCCGCAACTTTGCCTTCATTTGAATTTAACCTAACCTAATCTAACCTAACGAAATTTGTAACAGCCTATATACAGTATCCGCCATAAAGTTGGCTGGGAAAAAATAATTGTTATTGGTATTTATGAAAAACTCTAATGGCGGTTCGTTTCTGCATGTCTGACAACTAAACAATCCGTTACGACTTTTATCACGTGACCTCAGATTTGGCGGGAATTCGAAAAATATTAAGTGTGATGCCAAAAAAATCAAATTTAGCATGCAAGAATGAAGAATGCATTATTAAGTTTTAATTACAAATATCGGTTGGTTTGAATCATATTTACTGGTTGAGAATATTAAATAAGCGCATGAAAATACAGGGTATGACTTATATATACACCTGTTGTTGACAAAAATAAATCGTTCATAATTATAACCTCAATCAAACTTATAACCTCCCGTAAAATGTCTATTCCACAAATATTCGATTAGTTTTGAACCAACCTTCTGTGATTTAGGTTATTAAAGCTGTTTTCAGATAAAACAAAAATGTATCATGTTTCTCAGTAAGGGTAGAGGAATAAAAATTGAATTTTAGATTTTTTTTTCAATCTGATTCAAAACTCGTTGGATTCCAAGCACAAGTCACGTGATACAAGTGGTAACGAACTTTTCAGTTGTCAGACATGCAGAAACGTACCGCCATTAAGTCCGTATTACATGGTGCAGAAATTGATACAGAAAATGTTCCATTTTCTCAAACAGACTCCTGTACAGAAAACATTGACAAATTTTCTGCAAATAAATATTGTTTGGTAATACACGATATCAATAATTCAACACATAATAAGCATGCGCAATATGTGAATCCAAACGGCTTTTATGAGGATTTTAACCTCATTTTAACCTAACTTGTTGAGAGATGCTTTTGGAAATTTTCTACACAAACAATGGATGTCTCCAATAAATCATTTTTTGACTGTGGCAGCTTCAGCTTGCAGTGCTTTAATAATGTTTACATTAATGAAAATTTATATGGAGAGACATAATAATAGCAGGAAAGGACGGCTTTGGAATCGCGAATGGCTGAGAAAGAGGTGGATAGATATATAGGATAGATAGGTATTATTTCCATCATTGCTGAGAAGGAGGTATAATGGCAGAGGTGTGCTCAATATGGTTGAGAATGAACTTCTTGTTGAGAATACTTTTTAGCATACAAAAATCGGTATTCTTCTATTAGTGCCAAAACTTGTTCTGCTGTCCAATTCATATCACTATTGCCCTAACTGTGCCCAAAGACTCTCACTTTTATTTGTATTTCGAGGCGATCCGCGAAATATGATGATATTAATAAAATTAACCCCACAAATATTCGCAAAAACAAAAACAATAATGCTGCAATGCAATAATCACACTGCGCATGATCACATACAAAAAATCTGTCCGAAAATAGAACCTGTCCTATATTTCTTGGATGGAATATTCAGATTCAGTTTTTCTGTAATACACGATGCAGAAAATATTGCCTTCACATTTTCATACAGTAAATGTACCATTTTCTGCACCGTGTAATACGGACTTTAGAGTTTCTCAGAAATATCAATAACACATTTTTTTCTCACATGTAGCCAACTGTATGGCGGACAAGGATATTAAACTATAGGATGGTCCATTCCCTATGATGCCCACACTAGCCAGTTTTATGACGTCACCCGGCTACCTTCTGGTCTTGGATTGTTCCATAATCGAATAATGACGGCGCTTTGTTTATTTTTTTCGATTTTGAGGTTAATATTTGATTGCAGGTTTTCTTATGCTATACATTCGGTAAACTTTGGCTATACTACAATTGGTATTAAAATGTTTGAAGCATGCATGTTTCTTGCATTTCCGGAGCCAAAAGACTCAATAAATATTCAAAAAGGGAATGAATTGATTTAAAAGATACCTCTCTGCAAGGCTGCTACTTAAATTTTGGATCCCATAAAATAGTATTTGTTCACAACATTCCACAACTGAAGAAGACAGCGGAAAATGAATCAAGTAAGAAATATATACTCTTGTGAACTAATATCCTAATATTGGTATTTTTATAGGTTCACCAATGAGGAGAAATCTCACACAAAGAATTTGTTCAGCCTGGCATCACAAATAAAGAGAAATAAGTAGTTGTGATTGAAAACCCATTAAAAATCGTCACTCCTTTTTGTCCATTTTTAAATGTAAGAAACAATTTCTTGAAGATAGAGAGGTGAACAAATACAGACAAAAAGAGGATTTAATGAGCATTACATGAATTTGATTCAAGTGGAATGAAATAGATACATTGAAACAATTGTCAATCACATATATCATTGAGTCATATTAATATATTTTTAAAATCAGCAAAACTGTGTTCTTATCTTTATGTAGAATAAAAATTTCTGATACTTCCCTCTGTTCCTCAACGATTTTTGAAGTAAGCATTGATAGCTCATTATTTCAATAAATAGAGAGCTAGAACTGGAAGACATCCAATTTATTCTTAGAATTCAGCAAAGAATTTTGATATTGTGTATTTTCAGATTAATGATTGAACCCATCATATTCATAATAAATAAATACCTATTATAACTTCAAAATAATAGAGGCCTACCTCTCATTGTTTTGGAATGATTTATTTATTAATTCTTACAGTACATTATAAATGAGTCCATTATATACTATATATAAATGTTTTATGGTTACATCCAGCATTTTTTATTCTGTTCATACCCTGAAAACAAGTAATACTATTAGTGAAAAAACCTGTATTTCATCACTCTAATGTAAACTCACCTCTGGTATGAAATATCTTTCATCAGGTTTTAAGTTGAATTTCATTGATGCTAGTCAGCAACACTCCTTATTCCGATGCATATCGACTTTCTGACCACTGTAGTACTTTGTCAAAGAACTTGATGGTATTTGGTAGGTACTGTATAGACTTCATATAACATTATTATGATCCTATCAACTATCACACTGTCCTGCAGATCTTCAAGAAAGTGATGTCCTACTTACTATTCCCAACCAAATTTGTGTTCATATTGTTGAAAGTGAAATCACTGAATCAAAGAAAGATAAAATATTCTTTCATACTGAATTTACTAACTGAAATAGTGATCTGAGATGACAAAAATAATAAGGTGAAAAGTTCTCAAATGTTGATGAGATTATTTATGTTTTTTATTTCATAAAAATCAAAGACATATTGTATCTTGTATCACACTGTATGTTGTTACTGATAAAAATCATAAATCAATCAGAGAGGAAGTGACGTTTCACTCCCAGCTATACGTCATATCCGGGCGAAAAATTTCTGCGGAATGGACCATCCTATAGTTTAATATCCTTGTATAATCGAGACTTCTGAACTGACGCCACTGTACTGATATAAATATAATATCGTCAATAATTTATGCATGATGATAATAATCATTTAGTTTCCATGGCCAATACACGTAACGAACAAACCATAGCGGAGTGAGTCAATAAAAAATCGTGATGCCTGTAGTGATAATCGGTGTATAAGCGGCGCTAAATATGCGCACGCTTTTCATTCAGTAGTAAATTTTCACGTACCTAGTTGTAGTATTCGGATATGTGGGTGTGACAAGCTAACATGCAACCCAAAAACAATGACAAATACGGGGTTTCAGGGTTATTCTCTGCAAATTTCAAGGTACACTATTGTCAAATCGGAAACGGGGAGAGATACGAACTTTAATGAAAAACTCAATGGTGAAAACCTCATATCGAAATCTATCATCATTTCTGAGTTGCAGCATGTTTTCGAAAATGTGCATTTATGAAAAGTTGCTGTAACTTTTTTCCTGTTGAAAATTCTTTGTTTCTATACGATAAAAACATCTTCAAACCACCTTTTTACGTATGAATTCAGTGGATCCAGTAATTTATTTTTTCAAATCATATACATAGATACTGAAAAAATATTTTTTTAAATAAGACAACCTGTGTATTTCTGCATATTTCAATAGAACTTCAAGTTCTAAGGTAATCATTCCAAAAGTGTATTTTACTAGAGTGACCTTTTTTCATGTAGACTTTGAAACGCACAATTTGAACATATTTTCAATGAAACTAACAAAAATTACTAAGAAACTACAAAGCAACAAATTCTGATAGGCGCTCATCAGTTCGTAGTTTTTGTTTATTATTTTCAAACTCTCAATGAAATATGAACATGATGATACATGATGGGATATGATAATATGTTTCTTAGTAGTTGATATAGTATTAATTGTTGTTAGTTTTATTTTAATACTGATGAACAGCTTTTACGACATTTTGACAGCTACCCGTGAACTTTTGCTTTCTGTTTTAACGCCGCGTTTTTCAAAACTTCGCATTTCAAAGGTGACTCCAGAAAAACATCAAGTGTGCTACATTTTTTGAATTGTAATTTCAAGTTCTATCGAAATATGCAGGAATAAACAGGGTGTTTCTTTACAAAATATATTTTATATGATTTAAAAATATATATTACTTTAACTATTGAATTTACGTGAAAAGTGCTTTGGAAGTGTTTTTATAGGAACAAATAATTTACAACAGGAAAAAAGTTACAGCAACTTTTCGAAAATACACATTTTCGAAAAACATGCTGTAACAGATTATTGATATCGATATATGCGGTTTCCACCATTGAGTTGGTCATAAAAATTGACCCTCAGACACAGCCACACGCATCTAACATAAAACAGAACTTTACCTTCAAGTATGTCCAATTTGGCCCACCTAAAATATAAACAAAAAATAGAGACAATGAGGTTATAAATTGAAAATGAAGTACAAGACAGAATTAAGGCAATGAACGTACATAACTATATACGAATTCAGCGACCCCTTTCATCTTATATACATTTATACTTACAATACATCCTTGCGCTTTTCTCTCAAATTTCATAATAGCATGGCATCTGTCAGTGTAATCCTGGAAATAAATGGGATATCTTTCCTGAGCGAGCGAAAAACTCCATTTTAAGAGGTGGGATCTACCATTATGACATTTGAACGTGTGTAATACGGTTCATAGAGATACTCCAGGCGAACAGGTATATGTATATATAAGTGAATTAATAAGTTGTTATCCTTGAATGAGCTCACTGTTGAGAAATGCAGACAGCCCAGCTCACATCAGAATAAAGCTTGATAAACCGACCGTACAGACATTATAGTTGGCGTGTGTGCATTGATTCTTTTGTGCACTCTCGGATATGGACGAGAAGTAATATCCTTCATCACACACTCACCACATTTGACATGCCCAATCGCCTTGAATCAACGTTGATTTTCCTCATAGTACGGAACAGTACGGGAGGCTGCGTTGTAATAATATTTCCTTAAAGAAAGTACACATTTTCCTCCCTCACATACAGTGTCACACATAAAGTTCGATGGATTTTTTTTCTATTAATAGGTATAAAGAAAATTTGACTTCGCAGTTAGTTTGTGCTTGAGAAATGAGTAAAATACAGCATCTTTCCTTTTTTCATGTGCTACTCTAAACCAGTCAAGTTTGACATTTTTTTCGAAAATCCTCTAAAAATCAAAAAAAAGTTGACCAGTTTCCAATTTTATACATTTGTTCCAAATTTGGACTCTACTGTCACTTCGACTTTTTTATTCCATTTTTTTTTATTTTTCGAATCTTTCGCTCTATCGATTCGAACGAAAAATGATTCAAATATCATAATTTTGATGAATATGAGACATCAATATCATATCTTGCACAGGAAATCCCACATTGGCCTGTTACCAGAAAATAAAAAAAATGCATCTCCAGAAATTTCATCTAGTTTTTTCATTTCATTGTTAAACTGATGTCGATTTTCAATGTATGGACGTTAATATGTCAGTAACCGAATAAACGAATTTCTCTTCATTCTTATTACACTCGTATTTCTTTTTTTAATAGATTTTTATCCAGTTTGATTATTTTTCTGACCAATAATTCAGTTACAATTAACAAACCCGAAATATCATAATTTTCTGTGAAGTAGACAATGACCTACAGTTTCATAACTATTCATAAGACTTTCGTTCTAGCGATTTGTACTATTAAATTTCGTGATTTTAAACAATACAAGACTAATGCAACATCTCGGGATGAAAATAGTAGGTACTGATCAAATCGAAATAAAATTTTCACTTAGTAGTAGTCGAAGTGACAGTAGAGAGTCCAAATTTGGAACAAATGCATAAAATTGGAAACTGGGTAACTTGTTTCTCTAACATTTTTCGAAATTTCCAAACAAAAACTGATTTTTTGAGGATATTCGAAAATTGACAGGTTTAGAGTAGCACATGAAAAAAGGAAAGATGCTGTATTTCACTCATTTTTTGAGCACAAACTAACTGCGCGGTCAAATTTTCTTTATACCTATTAATAAAAAAACTTCCATATATGTCGCGAACTTTATGTGTGACACTGTATAAGGGAGGAAAAACTGTATTCATAGGTACCTAAATAGGTATGTCAACTCAATTAATTCTAAAATTCAAATAATACTATTTTATGTGTACATATATATTATGTATTATAAATTCGATATTTGTCTCGTAAATTAATTTTCAAAAAAGGTTACCTGAGATCTTAAAAATATATATTTAGTTTTATATATACTCGACAACGTTCTGGGTGAAAGTGATGCTGTTTTTTGGCAACTCATGAACTGAAAGAAAACGACAACTGTTAATGCCCCTAAAATATTTCACTCAAGTTGACACAGAAATAGAATGAAAACTTGGCTCGATTTGTATCGAATATTTTGGGATTTATTTGAAAATATGTAAGAATCTGTTTGTTGTATATATATACCCACTTGGTTATTCGGAATAAGCATACCCATACAGGTTCATCACGTATTCAATCAAATTATATTTATTATGAAGGATTGATTTGGAATATAGTCAATGGCATAGTATTTCCGGATACGCCGGAAGTAGATATGAACTTGTTCATTTGAAATGGAACACCCAATATTTCTTCACATTTTAAAATTCTATACACAATATTTTGATACAATATGTTTTATATATAGTTTGATACGTTATAATATCCCATATACTTTTGGGATGTTTCCCAATCTACATTCTTGATGACGCACTGTATACAATGGTTCGTTTGTTTTTCCGGCATCACATGCACTTACAAGGCACTTCGAAATATCCAATATAATTACTCGCTGCCGAAAATAGACCCTCTATTTTCGATTGCACTACGCAGATCGTATAATTTGTGTGGGTTGGAATAGAATTTAGAACAGGAAAGAACACACATTCTTTGATTCGAACGTTATTGAATGAAAAAAATAAACACTGATATTTGAATAAAATAGTGTGCCCTATTTATTCACCATAGATATTATAAAAAAAATAAAAAAAAAATATTTTCTCAGATCATGTGAATTTTTCGAATGAAAAATTCGAGTGATCGTGTGTTTTTACTAAAAATCCTTGCAAGTAGGTACCTACCTCGTGAGTCACCAACAGTATAGGTATCTACTTTATACCCAATCTTGTTATTTCCAATCATGAGGAGACAAAAATAAAATACTAGCCAAGACTTATGACAAATATGTGCATAAACACTCTGATTGAATGTCAATGCCTAAATATTCCTATGAGACTTATGATTTATAACTAAAAACTTATGACTTAAAACTGCTGCGCCATTTAATCTTAAAAATAACCAATGTCAAATAACTTGAATTCAATTTTTCAAATTATTTCGAGGTTACATCAAAAAATGTTTTCAGGAAATCATCATGAGAGAAAATTGAAATCAGATATTTTTGTCTTGCTTATGGCCTGATATTTTCCACAATAATTGTTTTTTTTTAATTTGTTCATCAAGAGCAATATCGTCTGAGGTCATGTCCCATGACTCCAAGACCTTTTCCTTTAAATACTTCCTTCCTATTCACAAGGTAGCTGGTAGCTACATTACCTCGATGGATAATTAATTAAATTCAATTGATTATTATTATTCCATATTCAAGTAAAAAAACTACACATAGTAACTGCACTGCAGCAAGGTTGTTTGGTATTACTAGATACAAAATTAAATATTTACTCACGAAGTCACTCAAAATCTATAGATAATGATTAATACATCAGTTACTGTATCGTTGAAAAAAATTTACTTTTTTTCTTCTCAAAACATTCTTCGAACAGACCGATTTCAGTTATCGACTCGGTTATCGATTATGCACTTTTTGATGAAAAATTTTCGTTTTTACTACAATTTTTTAAGCTGCACACTTCTCTTTCAGATTCAAAATATATATCTACAGTGACATTCAAAATGTTCGCAAGAAATCGAAAGAATATTTATTATCGATTTTTTATAAAAATAAAAATTGTCATCAACTTGCATGTCTTTGAACTTAATTTGAGAGCAAATTTTGGAAACTGAATGAAGAAACTGAAAATCACTCATCATATCTGACAATGGGTAAGACGAGCCTAAGTTGATGACAATTTTATTTTTTTTATATTACTTATAAAGATCTATCACAAAATTCTGATTTCATATATCTACCTTTACCTTTTGGCACAGATTTGGTCTGATAAGTTCGTGATTTATAAAAAATAATTCTTTAATTTCCATAAAAACGAAGAAATAGTACACAAAAAATATACATCTCGATTCTTCCTGTTTCTACAGAATCAAAAAAAAGTACGAGTGAGAAAGTTTCAATTTTGTCAAAAAATCATCATTATTTCATTCATATGGGCCTATTGCCAAAAGCGGAATTTCATGATTTATTCTGCAAAGGAGGACGGACCACTGACTTTCAAAAAATGAAAACTTTACCTACATCAAAATGAAAAATAGAATCGATCGATTTTTCCAAACTTCAGCGCAGGTCACTGTGTACCTACCTACAAATAATTAATGTTCTGCTCCTTTAAATGCAAACAATAAAAGATTACCTCTATTTGAAAATCAAAGTGTTAACGTCATTGTTCATGAGAGCACCTGGCAGGTAAGTACCTACCTGCCGGTAGGACATGCCTCGATTTACTTGATCATCCCGTGAAATCATTACCAGTTTCAAAAAAATCTTCGAAATACCTTTGTGTTACCTACCTTCTCATCGGTTAGGTAGCCGCCCTCTCCCACCTACCAAGAAATCAGCCGATGAGTCGCCGAACGTCTCGTTAAGTAAAACAATCGCTATAAAGAGAAACAAAATCCGGCATCCGACCAACATAATTCCACATGGCATGGCCCTCGATTCGATTCCAGTACAGCCGAGCAAAAGGTCACACTTCGGGTATCTCTCTCTATTATACAAGACTCTTCATTCCTCGACACAGAACTGCCTGCAACCGTGAGGTAACTCTCACTATGTTGGGTTGGCGCGTTCTTCACCTTCAGAGCTTCACCCACATCACTGCCAATGTTCGATACACATGACATGAGACAATATACAGGCTGTTTAATTGAAAGATTCAAAAATGATTTTTTACGACTGTCACGAAATACCTTCATTGTATATTCAGTTCAATGATGATTTCTAAATGTAGTACATTGTAATACTCATTTTCATTGTGCACTAGTTGCTGGGCCCAGCTTACTTCTGAGCGATTTGTATTTGGTGACATTAGCAGTGAAAAACTCAGGGCCGGTTGCATAAAGATTTAACAGACGATTAAAAATTAAATTTGTTAATAACAACGGCAACGCATGCCTTAGCTCGCGCATTAGCAGAGTTATAAACTCCGCTGCCGTAGCTACAGTTGACGCTGCAGTTACTGTTCGTAAATGGAATATGCTAAAAATAAACTCCGCAGCTGACGCAGTTGCCGTCGGATATCTTCTCAATACATTTTGGAACAGCAGCGTCAACTGTAGCTACGGTAGCGGAGTTTATAAATTGACCTTTAATGCCCCGTTAAGTTAACAGAAGGCTTGACGGGCTTTTATGCAACCGGCACTCAATGTTTTAATTGGTAAATTTTAATTCAGAGTTTAATTTGATTTAAATGGACCAATCCGCTGGTATTGCAAAAATCAAAATCGCTCAACTGCAAACTGGGCTTGGCGCTTGTGCGTCAGATTTTAATTATTTAAATTTCATCCTTGTTACCAATCGAAGATGTTTCTGTTGGTTATCGATATTAATTTTTTTATTCAAATTTATTCAAAATAGAAAAAATTGCATATGAAACACGTTTTATAAGACACGTGTCACACTTGTTCACTTGGAACACTCCTAGCTTCGCTCGTCGTAATTCAAACAACGCGTGCGACAAAATAGCGTCTTATAAAACTTGTATCATAATATACAATTTCCACATCCTGACAAATATGATACAGATATGTCAAATAGTTTCGGAGTAATGGGAGAAAATAATTTTCAAATATAAACACCCTGAGGTGTCCCATTTTATCTACCTACCTAAGGGATTTGAGTTGAATAACAATATTTTCATTGAGCCCACTGTCCAGGATTTTATACTTGAAATATTTCCGATTATCAATGAAATACCCTGTATATGTCTAATTCATCTATGTTCATCACTCATACATAGGTTGAATTTCGGAACAAAATATTTATCCAGTAATGATATTCGCAACACTCATATGAAACACCCTCAAATTTCGAATACGGGCCTAAAATTAACTTTCTCGAATAACTTTTTTCGCTACCTTCGAAAAAAATCCCACGTCTTGCCTATTCGTTATGATTTTTTCAAAATTGCTGCCATATTGGTGATCATTTGATATTGGTCGAAATGGATTTTAAATTCCCTCGATATGCTAAAACGATCCCCTGAACGGCGAAATTGTGGAACTCACTTCAGAGAGAGGTTTTTCCTGGTGCCTTTAACCTCCAAACTTTCACAATAAAATCAATAGGTACCTATTTCTTCCCAATATCCTTCTACTGGCTTGAACATTTTTCCTCTACGAACATTATAGGTTCTCCTCTTGTGCAGTCGAAAGATAAAAAAAAAGTATGATGAAAAAATTATAATAGAATAACAGCTTGTGGATGAGAAGAATGTGTGAAATACTGCATAATACTAACGGCGTTACCCTTCGCATGCCAGGCTATGCAGTGCCCGCACTTCATCACAGCGCATAATGGTGTTGTAATGCGCAACCGCGTGAGGTGTAAATATTTGTCGTAGTACTACGGCGCGGATCCGAACAGATCTTCGACTTTGAAACGTCCAAACAAGAGAGCGACAATGAGCGAAAGAAAGCGAGAACGGGACGGGGCGGATCGGATCGAACGGCTCTACAAGTAACAACAGAAATATACAGAAAACGCCCGTCTGCAGCGATCTCGAAGCCGGCGAAAGGGTGTCGGTAAATTATGCCGGCTTTTCGGTGGTCGGGCCATTGAACTCAATACCCATGAAAATTTCACATATTAGTAGTATTACATAAATAGTTTATCGTATCATTGAAGATCAGGACATTTTTATATGAGATCTTTATTGATAATTACTATAGCCATTCAAAACTTTATCATTGACAACGGCGATGCGAAAATAAATGAAATATAATCGTATTCTTCAACGAGCGTATAATGATGGCTATTATTTTAGTTTCGGCATCATCTGAGAGAATAATAAACATTATAAGCGAATAGAAGACTATACTTTCTCCAAGATTATAGCAGAAAAATGTCTAGTCAAGAGTAGTACAACCTGTATCTTATGAAAAATATCAAAGTACCTGAATATGCGCAATGCGCAATACAATACAAAGATCTGGCAATTCTGGCATGTCCACTACTTTATCCTTTCGTCTACCCAACTGTGCTATCGGGCAATGGGGCAATGTTATAAAACTCTGGGGCAGAAACGAAAAATATATTTTCAGTAGGAATATAACACTATATGGATCGGAGCAAACTTCCAATCTGGCAATGTGAAAAATTTCGTCTTGTTCACTTCATATTATTATTGCAATCAACATTATAAGATACTCATGTTGATAATATTATGTCGCAAATCGTGTTCAGTTCATCATATTGAAAATAACGCGATACCCGAGTCAAAGGATGTATTATGAGTAACTTAGGTTTTGGTACGTTCATGATGTTGATAATTATTAATAAAGAATTCATATAATAATGTCTTGATCTTCAATGATACGATGAAAACAATGAATATCACTGTCAAGGCTTGCACTCGGTATGAGGTCCTTCAATTTCACCTTGAACCCAGGTAACCTGTACTTGAATTTTTCAGTTCATCTGGGAAGTCATCAAAATATTAAGTTTCAGTTGAAAAAAACTGCATGTCATGCTTTCTCTAATCTAACATGCTTAATAAATAACTTATTATTTCTAGATCGTAATTGGTACTTCAAAATATTGGAGTTATATGGTGGATTCACGCAAAATCACTTTAACTTAACTCAACTTAAGTGATAATATCCATTGAACTTCTTCAGTTGAGTAAAGTATTTGCCTGAACTCTTGTATATTCGGTCCGATTCTTTAAAAAGTGGTTAACACAGTGGATACATTAGTAACGTTGTTAACAACTACTTTTTTAACCACTTTAGATTTTCCACCATTCATATGTGGTATTCTTCAAATACGAAATTTATCAAGGTTGCTAATTTCTTACATTTCCACGCAGTGGCAGTGCAGGAATAATAATTATATGTTTTGTTAATGAACCTAATGAGGTAGGTATAAATATAACCTGGAATGCATATTATTACACAGGATCATTGCTCATTGATTCAGCTAGGTATCTAATTTTTCAGTAGCAATACATTCTACCATGTTGAACATCATTGGTTCTATCAGAGACATCATTAACATTAATATTCTTGATGGTTTGTATAATTTCATAAGGCTCTATATAATTGGATGCTATCTGTTTCTTGAGCATATATATGTAGATATTTTTATGATATTTTTTTCAGTAGGAAGGTATAGGCTCTCAATAATATCGATTATCCTACCATATAATTATTTCCTGAGCGACTCAAATCCTAAAAACTGTAACAAATTTCCTTCATAACTGCCTCTTCAAATATATATCACCTTTATGATGAATTATTATTTCATTTCCACCAGTAAAATCTGGTGAATAAATTAGTCACTTTATCAGTGGTAAACCAACGACAAGTTGTTAAATTTTTTTCCATTTTGACGTTAGAGAATTGAAAATTCGGAAAGTGATTCAAATAACAACTGACCTTCCTTTTTGCCACCCAAATGACGGTTGTTGAGATAACCACTTCCTTAGAGAATCAGACCGATTGTTTGTGTATACTTCAAATAAATTAAGTTGAGTGATGTTACATCGACAACTTTCAGAGTGTCAGTTTATATCACATTGATAGTTGAAATGTCATTCTGTTTCTTGTGTGTTAGATCAACACGATTTGTAATTGTGCATGAATTTTAAGATGTCATGTAGTCCTGTCCTGTCCACAGCTTTGCGAATTACAGTACACTTCATACTGCTTTCTCATCTTGAGAGTATGAAACTAACCACTATTGTCACATATTCAACTATATACAGAGTGTCCCATAATTAGCCTAGCACTTTACCAGCAGCTTGTACGACCAAAAATAGGGAAAAATGTTCGAATGAACATGACCTGAAAAATTATTTCTAAGGGAGCTACAGGGCTACAGCCTCCCTGAAGAAGGCTTCTTAGGATGGAATATTTGACTCGACAATGTTTTGCATAGTATGCCAATATGTTCATATAAAGTGTAAGGTAAGAAAAAAGTAATTAGCTGTTAATCTAGAAACAAGAGATTGATTTCTACCTAGGTTGCAAAATTTTATGTTGATAGATTGAATCTGATTCAATTGGATACCGATCACCTTGACCAGTTGACAATGTCCCCGCTACTTACCGACGGCCAACCAACCGGCAGACAATAAAAACCGATCCATCCGAAATCCGAGAGACACGTGCACACCGACAGATGGACCCGAGTTCGTCGGGCCGATGACGTCACCCCGTGTCGCGGAGGGTTGAACCCTCGACGGGCGGACGAGAAACCAGACGAATCATGGGAAAAATATTCGTCACCGAAAAGGTCGAGCATCCGGCGGAATTTTCGCGCGTCCCGCGATTCGGACTGGTTATCTGGAATGCGCGGACAAGTTGCTGTACGTGAGCATTCATTTGTTCAGGTATCATGGATGATGCGACTTTGTCGTCAGGCTTGCTGGATTAATCAACCAGAAAATTTTATAAATTTATTTTCAACCAATTAGAAGGCTCCTTTTTGTATACGTTGCTTATAGCAATGCCAAGTAAACCAATCAGGAGCTCTAATCAAGTTCGGATTATCGATAACACAAACTTGACTCTTGACTCTGATTGGCCTGTCAAATTCCGTGTTTTCAGAGTTGTGTATGTGACAGTGAAACGTCAAATATAAATAATCACTACTGATAATTTTGTTAGTTCCTATTGTAAGTGATATAATTTTTCTGTCAAAAATGAAGCGCCTTATATCTATTGACAAAAGTCACTCAGAGTAAAATCTGGGTAGACATGTGATCTCGCTTGTGATATTATTAGATGATATGATTGAAAACGGATTTAAATGTTCCTGAAATTTTAGTAATAAGCAGAATAAGCCTTTGTTACTACTTAGTTACATCTTCTCATCAAAATTTATGAAATTTTCTTATACCGAATCTCCCACGCAGCAGAATTAATTCCCTATAATTTTTTTTTCGGTTTCACTCACGTTTTTGTTGATAGGAAATTAATTTTCTATAAATAAAAACATTCGTGACCTTGAAAAGAATTATCGGAAATAATAATTCTGCTGCTAGAGAGATTACGAGTGAAAATACGGTGCGGTCGAAAATGGAATTGTTATTGATTTATAATTTGCTGATTTAACTCTTGAAATTTACGCTTTTATTACTGATACGATGAATATGTTGGTATAGGGTGTTCCAAAATCGCGGGCCAACATGGGCAACTCGATAAGGGTTAGAGTTATAATATCTATAGGGGGAGTAGAAACATTTATTCTGCAGTCTCATAAAAAAATCATAACGAATTCAAAACCCATCAGTCACACAACTCCCACAAAATTAGTTCGCAATATTAAAAACGCTTTGTATGACAGAATAATGTCAATGGAACACCTCGTATATTCTTGAGTTAACGGTTTCAGATTCAAATACTTAAATTTATACCCAATTTTTAAATGTTGCCTTTTCAATAAATCTCGACTTCTAGCAAATATTGTTTTTCTCAATGTTTTTCTGCAGTGTAAAACATAATTTCTTCTTGAAATTTGTTTTAATTTCACGCAAAATCGTTTCTTTTAGTTTCATTGATATTTCGGGTTTGAAATATTTGGGATTTCGTATTTTATATCAAAAAAGCATCAGTGAAAACGGTTGATAATCAGTATAAACCAAACAAATTGTTTCAAAATGATACGTATAATCAGAAAAATCAGAGAAATTGAAATATGCAATTCCAGTATTCCACTTCCGGTCTAACCGGAAATGATACGATGTTGACTTGAAATCGATCGACTATTTCAGAATTTTATTCAAATGTGTATATTTGAAACGTTCAAAGAACGTGATGATAAAGCACATAACTAAGAATGATGAGCTATTCAAGAAAACGTTGAAATCTTTTCAATACCTATACTTATACCTGCTACCTATCAGAAATTTATACTGAAATCGGTCGCCGCCAAGCTATTTTCGGATGTTTTCTCCGAACCCACTATGATTCAGTTTATCGAAACAAAGACAAGTCATTTGCGTACGTGAACCTCGCGGCTCCCAAGTAGGTATCACATGATGCAATATCGCTTAATAATTATTGCTGAGTGCGACATGCGCACTGCGGAATTGTCCGCTTTCTGTTCGATCCGCTGAACCTTGTCCCGTTTGCCGAAGGCGACGTTGCCAACGCTATAACTAATTGCCGTCGGTGTATGAATGTTGAGAGAATGCATAATGAAGTTCGCAATATGAATATGCCCCACATGGGACGTTTTCGTTAACCAATTTATGCAATGTTTCATTTCGGGGTCACTTTCTGCAACGAATATGCTTATTTTCACCAATGAAAAAGTTCGAGCCAGTTTTTTATTATAATTTTTTTATATTTCCAATACTTATAGCCACAGAAAAAAATTTACAATCTCTTTTTTTCTTCAAAATGTCCAAATTCATTTTTGTTTTTGTTGTACCGGCAATATTAGTTCTCCAAAAAATTATATGATACATTATATTTCCCCACCATTAATTCAAGAACATTCGATTCCTTTAATAAAAAACCTAAATAAATAGGTATTTCAGATGAATAGATGTATAATCAAGTAGGAATGACCGGATTTACTTGGTGAACATATTTTTTTGTTATCAAATTTGCTTAACAAGAATAATACGATACGGTAAAAAAGTATATCGAAATAATTATATTATACTGAGTGTCCCAGGACTTCCAATTTTCTTCTTGGTATAGATTGAATACACTCCTTGGTATTGTATACATATGGTTAAAAAAAAACAACCTAAATCAATTGGAATATTCAAAAACTCAGGGTGGATTTATAAAAACTTTCAAGCATTTAATATTTATCACTTAAGAATTGAGACATGATATCGAAAAGAATTGAGACATGATATTGAATCATGTTATAAAAATACTCGGCATTTAAGACTGATTTAAGATTATCCCATGTTTTATACATTAGCTTAAAATAAAAGAGTTTTCCTGTGCCTATATCCTATATTTATAGGTAAATAAACTCCATATTATGATAAAACTAGTTAGAGTACAAACACTAATCCACCATGAATCCAAATCAGCAGCTCCCAAATTGTTTCTTCAAAATGTTCGATAGGTCACAGTAATTTTGAATTATTACGGAATACAAATATGTCATTTTCGATCACAACAAATGCTTCAAAACCTATTTTAATTTATACCAGAGCTCATATACCGATTTAAACTCGGATTTAAAACTGATTTCTTAAGTTGAAAGTTGATCATCTTCTTAAATATTAAATGTTTTAATCGAAATACCTATGAGGATACCTGAATTCTCTATTTTGTTGGCAACATTGCATGGTGTTACAGGTAGCGGTTCTCCTATAAATCTGCACAGAAAACAGGCGAATCGCGTTTTGTTTCTATGAAGAGTGAACTTGAGCACAGCCACTCGTGGTTTTACTTTACATGATGCAATTTGATATCTGGTTAATAACTAATAGTCCATTCAATGGGAAAATCGGTGGTTACCTAATCGTTGATCGGTGGTTATTTAATAATCTGAGCTCAACGAAAAGTAGCGTAGAGCTAATAAAGAATGATTGATCTCTTCAATATTTCACATTATTTAGTCGTAGAAAATTTCATTTGCCAAAAAGCTCATGCTTATAACAGGGCTAGAGATAGATCTCAGAATTTGTAGATCGTTTGATCTGCTTCTCAGCGAGAGCAATGCTCTGCCAGGAAATTTGATGTATTTTGATAAAAATATTTGAACAGATTTATCACAATCTGCATCTGGTTGTATCCCCTATCCGTCCTTTCTTCGTACAAAAATCGGACTAGGATTTTTTTACAAATATGGTTCGAGTCTCATTACTGGTAGTAGAAAACATTTGTAAATGTTTTATAAACCTGATAGCATAGAACATTTGTAGACCATTTTTCATACCCCGTTATGCCTATATTCTACAAAAATAATTATTTACGTTTCCCAAAAAATCAAATGAAAAGTGTAATAGTTTTTTATTACCTAAATAAAGGCATGCATAGGTAATACAAGTGATCAATAAAGATAAGAAGGGAAGAGGAAGGTACTTAATAAATCCGGTACTGGTTGAAGTGCTGAATTGCAAGACTAATTTCGCCTTATACGGTATGATCAAATTTTCTCTTCATCGCTACATTATTCAAAAGTATACCACATTCAAATGCACATCCTTCCAAACCAATCTAACCCAACTGTTGGTTATTGAGGAGCAAGAATAACTTTCTGACTGAACTTCAGAATAATATATTTGACAACATGTTATACAATCTGACAATACTCTTTTTAACAAAATACAATATGTTCATAATATAACATAAACTGAACTTGAATCACCGCGTTGCTAAATTATATTCAACACCCCCTCTCAACGTGGATTGTTTTATAATTCCTAAAGTTTTTAAATGCTTTGTTAGAGTAGGGCTGCTGAGTGATTTTGTGAAAATATCTGCAATCATGTCTTGTGTTGGGATATAAGAAACATCTATTTCCTTACGATTGAAAACTTCTCTAATATAGTGGTAGCGAATGTCTATATGTTTTGTGCGAGTATGATACACAGGATTATGAATCAACTTTTGTGCTCCCTGATTATCACAATATAGTAACGTTGGTTCATTTAATTCAGTGGGAAATTCCAGCTCACGTAAAAAAGTTCGGAGATAAACAGCTTCCTTGGTTGCTTCAGACAAAGCTACATATTCCGCTTCGGTGCTTGATAGAGAGACACACTTCTGCTTCCTAGCCTCCCAACTAATTGGACAATCGGACAAAATGAAAATGAAACCGCTGTAAGATCGTCTATCATTAAGATCTCCTCCCCAATCTGCATCCACAAATCCATGCATTGATTTTCCAGATTTTCGGAATGTCAGATTGAAATCTTGAGTTCCTTTCAAATATCTCAACAGTCGTTTCACTGCACACCAATGTGCTGTTCCTGGATCATTATTAAATTGACTGAGTGCACTGACGGGAAAAGATATGTCAGGTCTTGTGGTAGTTGCAAGGTATAATAGGGACCCAATAGCTTGTCGATAGGGTACATTCCTCATTTCATTTCTTTCTTCATCTGTTTTAGGATTCATATCTTTAGTCAGTTTGGTGTTAATATCCATTGGGGTAGTAACTGATTTACATTCCGTCATGTTGAATTTTTTTCATGATGTCTGTGGTATATTTCTTCTGTGACATGACGACAGAATTTAAAGTCTTGCTTTGGTTGAATTCAATCCCAAGGCAATAATGTAGATACCCAAGATCCTTTATCTGAAATTCTGCAGCCAAATCTTCTTTCAATTTCACATAACTGTTAACGTCATTTGTCGCGATAATCAGATCGTCAACATATACTGCAATTACTAATATAGTGCCATGTTGTTTCAATATGTAGACACATTTATCACTTCCTAAAGGTTTCAGTCCTATGACAGTTTGAAAATAATTGTCTAGTTTCTTGTACCATTGTCTTCCCGACTGTTTTAAACCATAAAGGGATTTATTTAAGTGATAAACCTTTTCTTCTGAACCCAGTTGTACGAATGGTTCAGCTTGTTGCATAAAAATATCCTCTTCGAGTTCACCATTAATATATGCCATAACAATATCCATTTGATACAGGGTTAGTCTCAACTCAACTGATAAAGAAAGAAGGATTCTTATGGAGCTCTGCCGTGTCACTGGTGAACTCGTCTCGTGAAAATCGACTCCCGGCTGCTGTGCGTAACCTTTTGCAACTAGACGTGCTTTTCTGCGCTCTATGGTTCCATCTGCTTTATATTTTGTTCTTAAAACCCATTTGTATCCAATAATTTTCCTATTTTCAGGTTTTTCCACCAAAGTCCATGCTCCACTTTTTACCAGGGCCTGGAATTCTTCATTCATCGCCTTTTTCCATTCTCTGGAGTTATCCCCAGTTAAAGCTTCTTCAAGAGTAGGGTTATCTATTTCTTCGGATATCATTTGAATTTCTTCCATGTTTTGAATTTCGTCCATACTTTCTATCATATTATATTTTTTCTTTGGTCTGCCTTTTAAACCATTTCTTAATATCTTCGGTCTACCTCGCCCTCTATGTATAGATGTTTCAGGCTTATTAATTTTCATTTCTTCTAATACTTCTATATTATTGTCAATAATCTCTCTGTAGTCTTTTTCTTCGCTGTTTTCTTCTTGGTCATGAATATCATCTTCTTGTAATCTTCCTTCAGAATTCATTTCATTTCCTTCGAGTACATCGAATAATATGGAATTATTTATTTTTCTCTCATTTTCTTCTTCTTCTTCTTCTTCTTCTTCTTCAGCTTTCATCATTCCAGTTTCAATGAATTTTACATCTCTACTGATTATGACTTTCTTGTCTTCCGGATCCCACAAACGATAGGCTTTCGATTCTGTTGAATATCCTATGAATGTACATTTCTTTGATCTTGATTCAAATTTTGTTTTCGGTGATTTTATCAATGCGAATGCTTTTGAGCCAAAAATTCTGAAATGAGACACCACTGGCTTCCTTTTATTCCAAATTTCATAAGGTGTTGTGCTATTTTCCAAACTTTGAGAAGTGCATCTATTTCTGATATAAGCTGCAGTTGATACAGCTTCTGCCCAAAAACTTTTTGGTAATTTCGATTGTTCTAGCATAGATCGAGCCATTTCAACTAGGGTACGGTTCATTCGTTCAGCAACTCCGTTTTGTTGAGGCGTGTAGGCTGCTGAATATTCTCTTCTTATCCCATTTTCTTCTAGCATTTTGTTAAACACTTTTCCACAATACTCCAAACCATTATCTGTTCTCAGAGTTTTTATTTTTCTTCCAGTCTCTGTTTCTGCATAATATTTGAATTTTATGAATGCTTCTTTCACTTCATCTTTTGATTTCAGGAAATATACCTGTACCATTCTAGATTTGTCATCTATAAAAGTAGCAAAATACCGTGTACCCCCTAAAGACTTGTTACTCATGGGGCCACAGATGTCAGAGTGTATTAAATCTAATACATTTTCCGTTCTTGAAGACGATGTAGGAAATGAAGAAGTTACTTGCTTACTTTTGATACAAATTTCACATTCATTCAGTTTTTCAGAAGGGTTAAATTTCATACCTGCCACCAAATTTTTCGATTTGATAGTTTTCAATTGTTTTTCGTTTAGGTGACCAAAACGACAATGCCATTTTTGAATCTCACTAAGGTTTGACGATTTTGCTAGAGAAACGGATTCTTCAACTTGTGTGACATGATATAGTTCACCTCTTTTTTCAGCTCTCAAGATAATTTCACCATTTTCGTTGATAATTTCAGCATGGTTTTTCAGAAACTTTGTGGTTCTTCCTTTAGATATTGCCTTCGAAATCGAAATCAAATTTGTTTTCAGTTCAGGTACAAAGAGAGTGTTCTCCAGACTTATTGTTCGTCTTCCTGATAAGCCATTATCTACTGTTATCTTGACAGTTCCTCTCCCATGAATGTTTGTTGTCTTATTAATAGCCAAACAAACTTTTTGATTATTCAACGTATGAAAATTTGTGAATTTCGATTTGTCATTACACATATGTGATGTTGCGCCGCTATCTAAACACCATTCATTTCTTGTAGTATGCTCTACCTGATTTGCTTTTTCTATATTTGTACCTTCTGAAATCATTAATAATTCTTCATCTTTTTCTGGAATTCTTTCTGCCGTCGATGCTTCATGTCTTTCTTTTTCAACTCTCATTCTACAATCTGAACTTTTATGTCCATATTTATGACAGTAATTACATTTGAAAGGAAAAAACTTTTTATTTCCTTTATTGTTGTCACTTTTATAATTCTTCTTGCTCTTCTGGTCATAATTTTGATTCTGTTTACACCACTTATTATTGAACTTTGTATAAAGAACCTTCTGTGTTGCATCGTGACTATCGGAATCTCTTCTTGAATTAAATTCATCAAAGAGTTTGATCTTCAACACCTCCGGGTTAGGTAACTCGTCCCTTGCTTCAATCGCACATCTGAAGTTTTCATAGGTATTGGGAATAGAATATAACATCAGTATAGATAAGAGATCATTTTCAACACTGATTCCTATTTCTCTCAGTTGATCGACTACATTGAAGAACATATTCAGATGATCTGTCATAGTATCACCTTCTTTCATTTTTGTAAAAAGCAATTGTTTCAATAACGTTGCTTTTCTAGCCGGTCCTTGAGATTTGTATGTTTGATTCAATTTCACCCAAACTTCATTCGAACTGGAGCAGTTTTTGATGATACAAAGTTCTGACGGTTGCATTGCCAAAACGATGTCAGCTTTCGCTTTCTGATCTATTTTCTTCCAAACTTTCTTCCCTTCTTGGTCGGCTGGTTCTTTCAATTCACCATTCACGTACGACCAATGATCATTTTTGATTAGGATTGCTTCCATCTGCATACGCCAGGTATCGAAATTTTCTTTACTCAATTTTTCGATGTGTGCGAATGTTGACGCCATTGCAAGTTTGATATATTGATATTTTATCAGTTATTTTCCACTCAGATATAGCCTGGGCCCATAACCTGTTGGTTATTGAGGAGCAAGAATAACTTTCTGACTGAACTTCAGAATAATATATTTGACAACATGTTATACAATCTGACAATACTCTTTTTAACAAAATACAATATGTTCATAATATAACATAAACTGAACTTGAATCACCGCGTTGCTAAATTATATTCAACACCAACAATGCTCTCATACAAGTAAGAGGTTCGGACGATAATAATAATTGTCCGCACGTTTATAATCTTCGTTATATACGGTCAACTCTTGCGGTATGGTGAAAGCCGACTTCTTGGCTACCTTATAAGGTTGCAGCTGTCAGTTTTATTTATATCTTTTCGCCTAGAGCCATCAGAGTTGGCGTCGATAGACAGAGAGAAGCAAAGCAAGCTAGTTTCAAATCGTAATATTTGAATTCATAACGTATAGTCGTAGGTTGCCAAGCATACGGAATGTGGATATCAGGGGTTCCAATATGGTACCCTGAGGCACTCCCGAATTGGTATAGTGAATGCAAATTTCCCTTTCATTGGATGCACCAACATACAAGGCTTTAGAAGTGGAAGTTCTTGTTTGAAATTTAGAGGGTGAAGCGTAGAAAATGTGTCACAAACAGCATCAATGTTCCATGCAAAAATATACTGGACATTCCATATTGAATAATTGAATATGCTGTCAATGAGATATATGGTTTATAAGAATTTCACGTTTTGGATGAGTTCCGCTTTCATTTTTGTTATTTAACTGTGGAAGATATCACAATTAGCAGAAATTAATTGAGATTAGGTTTCTGAAATAATTTTCCAATTAGAAATCTCGTGAGGAGACATGTCTTGGTGGTCTTAAGTAGGTATATATTTGGCAGTATACCTTTGTCATTTTTGTTTTGCCATGAAATGATAAACTGGTTGAAATCCAGTCGATATTGTGAATTCTGCAAAGTCCAAGGTCGTCTGCATGAATTGATTATTCATGAGAAAAACGTTTTCGTTCAAGTTATTTTATACAAATTACAATAATTGTGAACAGTATCATGTAGAGTTAATTGAAATTGCGAGGAAGGCGCTAAATCAGATAAGGAACCATCTTCTATGTATGGTTATTCGATTCACACCAGTTCAAAGGACAAAGGAGATGCGACCTTGAGTTATTATTGTGATTTTAGAAACACGATAGGCTGCCTGTTGATGGAAATTTGCATATTCCTCAAGTGTCTGCCTGCGCGGTAATAATCAGCAATGAATTGTGTGAAATAGAAACGATTAGTGTTTAAAAGGTAATATTTTGATTAAAAAAAAGTTATGTTCAATATCATGAAAAGGGAGTTGCGATTTTTTTGGTGTATTGAAAATTTCAGCTAAACTCATACATATTCTTTCGAAGTTTGTCTTTCGAATTGCCACATAAAATTTATTTAAAATCGAAGTATAATTAGGTACTGGTCCGAGAGTAGGAGTTTGGTTTTGATAATAATTAACACTTTGACCTATTTGTTCTTGATAATCTCACATGATGATCTTTGATCTCATCTCACTTATCAGTTCCTAAATTGAAGGTCATCAACTATTAGAAAATATCATCCATACTATCATCCTCAAGAGCTAATGTTGGTGGTGAAATAAAAAGCTTTCAAGTTGCAAACAACTTTGCTATATTTTGAAATTAAAAATATCGCTATAGTGGTGAAAAAAAACATGGTACATGGTTGGTAAATACATATGGTGTATAAATAACGAATACGTACCTATACCAGATAATCATTCGTACAGGTAGAAATTATAAAACGAAACATTTGAACAACAGTTATCCATAATTTGACGATTTGAATTCGAAGCAATGAAAAGTGGACAACGTAGTGTCGTAGTAAATAGGTAAATAATAGTGTGTTCTACTACGCCTCAGTCACGCTTTCCACTCTTGTCAATCTATTATTATTAACAATAGAATGGCACTGCCTTTCACTTCGGACCCACTCTCAAGAGCTTTTCGATTCATTGGCGTTCACAGGGGCCAATAGAGATTTACTCTGCAAACCAAAGAGCAGAGGAGCATCCTCTAACAAGGTTTTCTAATCTGTGCTCTAACTTCATCTTTTGTGACTGCACTGTATCACTGATGGAATATCAATAAGGGTATATTCATTATACCATCGAGTTTAGCGTCTGCCACATTTTTTCTTTCAATCAAACAGCCTATTATAGTTAAACAATTCTGAATAGAAATAGTTATTCAACGTCAAACTATCCTCAGTTCACCTTCGGTAGTGATTACGCCTAGTCAGATACTTACAGCAAATTCGTACTTGATTGAAGAGAAGAAAATGTGGATCCAAGGAAGAGGAAAAAGCCATGCAGAGAATGAGGAACGTGAGTTGGAAGAGAGTAAAAATTGTAGTTTATTTTTGAATGAAAAATGGAAAAGCCATAAATTGGACAACAATTTTAGAAAGAGAAATTAGTCTATCCAATTAGAATATCAAACATAGTTTGAAATGAATGTCTGGTAGACTACGAGCAGAAAACAACTACTTTCCTGGTAAATACCACGCAGAACATTGCTCGTAATCCATGCAACGATTCACACTGTGAATGCAGATCGCAAATGTTTCTTTCTTCCTAAGACGTGACAAATTCACATCGGGACAGGCACGCCTAACAACCTACAGACCGGTTTCGGGCTTATTGGCCCTCATCAGTGCAGGGTAGTTATCCGAGTAGAGACCGTAAGATCTCCACTCGAAGCGTTGCCTGTCCCAATGCACCTTCGTCGCGTTTATTTGACCGCACTGAGCCGCGTTCCAACAGACAATTGGAAGTGGCGACACCATGCGGCAGTGGTATTTACCAGGAAAGTAGTTGTTTTCTGCTCGTAGTCTACCAGACATTCATTTCAAACTATGTTTGATATTCTAATTGGATAGACTAATTTCTCTTTCTATTATTTTTGAATGTTCTAGTGATGGAAGATGTTGAAATTTAAGGATCTATAGTCTGTACAAATCTTTAATGATACATTATGCCAGAATGATATACGAAAATCATTTTTACAATTTTTCAGTATTTCTATACACCATTGAGGTGCGAAGAAAGTTATCTTCATAGGATCGCATCGTTTTGATTTCTTCCAAGATTTCGTAATCGGTATGGTTCCGCATCGACCATTCACTATTTTTATTGAAACATGGCAAGCGGTGAGAGTCATGATATCGGACTATGGTTTTACCTCACTAAAAACCAAGATTTGATCTTCGAAAAAACAACCATTGATTGTTTCGAAATACTTACTGATGTAAATATAAATAGTTCGATAGTATACACTGAAGATGTTTTCCATGGATACGAGAGTTCGAATAATAATAATAATGTTACGAGACCGGAAGTCATTATCTCGGCGGCGTGACTGGCCGTGATTTATTATGGCCTCGCGATAACATCACTCGCCGACGAACCAATTAGAGGACAATAGCGGATGACTCATACCCGTCGCAGTTTCTAGAAAATGAACGGTATTTATTAGAACTCTATTGAATATTTTAAGATTTCGCTAGAATGAGTATTTTGTGCCTATATATAAGTAGCGCAGTGGCGCAGACAGTCAGTTTAGAAAGAAAACTAGTATTGTGAAAATTGAGATTTGTAAAGCGAATATCGTTGTGATTTAATTAAGTGTTTATTGAGTTGTATTTCGAGTTTTTGGTGAAATAATTGTTCAGTTTTGTATCGAGTGTTTTAAATTCACGAACCCAAGTAGAAATATCGTATCAATAATCAAAAAAAAATTATATGTTATAGGTACAGTCAATTGCCATACTTGGGATATCAGCCATCCTTCCTGGCCTTATGTATATGAATTTCTATAAACAGATTACAATAAAGTTCATAAATAGATATTTAAACTATCGTTGTCTTTTAGGTTAGATTCCATCTTTTGTTTCAGGCCATTTTGATTTTTTCAAATCAATATAATATTAATAAAAATATGGTTTAAAATATGTATCATCATCAAAAAAAGTTTATATGTAATGTACGTATGATTAGAAAATAGTAATATAGGGTGCTCCATAAAACTTAATTTTAATTTCATTTTTCTCATGGTATTTATATCAGAAAAATCAAAAAACTAAGGTCCACTATCCGTCAGGGTAACTTTTGATCGAATTGACCGGAGCATGAATTCTGAACCATTTTTTATTCTAAATTTCTGAGATCATAAATTTTAATGAAAAGTGGGTATCGTTTATTGAATTTTTCCAATCACGGAAAAAATAATCAACGTAACGATTCATAATTAGTTTAAATATATTGATTTATAAGTGTTTGGAAAGTCGTCAGTCTTATGAGGATTGACTTTTGAAAATTGTTGATAAATGGTTTGTGCCGATATTGTCCTATATTAGGTAGGGTTACATTCATTTTATTATTTTTCAAATATAATATAACCCTTACCAAAGCCATGCAAAAGACTCAAATCACATAAATCATGTTATATTATCTATCAAGACATACCACAAGCGAAAGAGTCTTTACTATTTTCGAGAAGACCATACATACATCATACATACTCAAAATATCAATACCTACAAAATAATTGTTGTGCGTTGTTCATTGCATTACATTTCAAAAAGTTTACGCAGTAGGTAGGTGAAATCTGCTATCACCTCATCACCATGCAAAGGTACGTGGTGTATGTTGTTTGTGCGTGCGTGTGTATGAGAGAGAAAAAGGCTACTTCTTGAGGTTGAGGGTTACGCAAGCATTTGTTTCGAGCGCCTGCGGATTGAATAAAATAACCTCTGCCAGAAACCCGCGCAGCTTTGATCGCCTCTTGTTTCAGTTTATCGAATATGTCGTACTTCGTAGTAGGCGTTGCGAGAGCGAGAGAGAAAGATATCCAAGCTTTCGGCCTACTTCGTTAATGATCTACGCGGAGTCCGGGACTAACGGACGAGTGATATCTAACAGGTTATAGTATAGTCTGTTCTTACTTTTTAAATATAAACTTATGAATATCATGGGTACACTCAATTAGGCTGGTGGTCGAGTGCATTGAATCGCTGGCTTATAGTCTAGAGGGCCCGGATTCAAATCCCGCGGCGTCTATTGGAAATATTTATTTATTTCTGTAGCATCGTTTAGCGGGAGGAGATAGGTGACCAACCGAACATTCTTGGTACCTAGGTTTTCGGATGACACTTAAAAAGCTAAGGTCCCCGTCTTTTTTTCTCTTTGCAACTAAGTTGGCGGGTAAAAACACACTTTTCAAATAAAAAACGTTTTCTATATGTAGTACAGATGGTGAAATTATAGAAATATTGTAGGAAAATGCCATAATTATGATGTTGTCATAGAATAATTAACAATAATACATGCATGATAATGTTATGGATAATTTATTTTGAAATAACTGACCTCTATTAGGTACCTACTCAAGGGTGAATCTATAATGTTTTACTTATAACAGTCAAAAACGAAAAATCTTTTTGTAGGGTAGGAATAGGTAGGATTTTTCAGACTGGCTGTGTGGGAAAATTCTTGAAGAGTTAAATAAGTATTTGAAACAAGTATTTAATTGAAATAATTTCGTTTACATCATCCCAATAATATATTATTAATAACTAATTTTTTTCTTATTGAATAATAATTATTCTCATAGCACTTTGAATTTTCAAAATAAATATTGTCAATGTACCAGATAGGTACAACTGGTATAAGAGTGTGAAGCGAACTATCAGAAATATTCCATTCCTAACTTTTCAAAATATCCCTATAAAAAGATTAGATATGCATATATACTTACCAAACTACCTACCTAGTCTTAGTTTTCAAATAAAATATTTCATTAAAAAATAAATAATACTTCAAGCTGCAACGATTATGCTTTGACAGCTAGACTAATACTATATATATTCAATTATTCACACACGACAAACGAAAATATCAAACCAGACAGTGAAAATTCTGACGATGACGAATAGGATGCGACAGTACACTAAGGTTGATTCACTCGAATTCCGGTGACCACACACATTTTATCATGAATTTTTGTAGTGATAGTATGCCGTCATCTTTGCTATGAATATCGAAAAGAATGAACAGGCAACAAGCCAAAATGTATGTGTATAGTATAAGCAAGGTGGAGGGTAACTACTGTACAAAATGAAGGGGAGATTTTGGGGAGAAAATCAGCTGGGCCAATAACTGCGAATAATTATTGAAAACTGCTTGAAACTTATCATTGATCTAAAATTGCATACCAAAAGGCAAAAACCACCAATTATTAGTTCAGATATATGGGTGTTCGCGAAATTACAATTCCTCACCTCATTTTGGGACAAAAATTTCGCACACCTTGTACGTGTATGTATGATTAATAATTGTTTTCAATCGTAGCATGAGGTAGTAGCTATCAGAATACAATCAATACATTGGATACTTTACAGAAAAGGGCTATAAAATGTATACTACAGAAAACTCAAAGATATTCTTCTCAGCTACTATTCCAAGATCTACATGTACTTCAATTGAGGAAGCTGTATGCATACAAAGTTTTTTAGAATAATCGAATATTTCCAAAGAACAAAATTTAATACAGTCCGTCAGTATGGATAAATATAACACTAGACATGTAGACTAATTTCACAGCAGAGTTTCCGAAAAAATGTAAAAGAATTTGTCAGAAATATATTTCCTCTATATTGCACCCAAAATTTTCAACTTACTCCCTCTACAGATAAAAACGTAGAATTTCAAAAATGCACGTTTCAAAAAAGAGTGCAAGAAATGGCTTTTCGCATTTGATATCACATCAATATTAAACAGAATTTTCATTTGAAACTCATCTTATTACAGATTAGTTGAGAAACTTGAAACTCAATCCAACATTATATTATTACATATATAAAACTGTATTCTCATTAATTTATTAATGTCATTTCAACCTATATATATTTAGTCTAGTATAAATTTAGTTCAAGCCAAACATTAGATTTTCACATAATTATATTTGTAAACCTTTATATTTTTTCGTTACTAATTTTTTTTTACATAATAAATTATAGGATTATTGTGTCTACAAATTCTTGTTGCCTGATTTAGAGAAGTGTAGTCACTCGCTGGCATATTGCTGCCTCAGTGACCATTCTTTCTTTTTTCTTGCATTGAAAATATTTATGTATGTATAGACACATTGAACATATATTGTTGAACATGTATACCGTACATTTACCCAATATCCAATTCTGAATAAAGATTCATTCATTCATTCAGTTATATTTACCTGATGACCATCTCGGGGAATTCAGAGTTATGTCTATGTCATCAAATTTCAATAATTATCTGATGGTAAACGTGAGGATTTCAACAATTATGAGATAATTTTTTATTCAGATCAAGCTCTCTCGTGAGAAGTTGATACGGCCTCACTCAGGCCTCGACTGATCGAATAACGAATAATACCCTTCGTCAATAGACATGAGTCATTCATAAGTTATCATCCCGGCATTTTCATCGTTGTATAGCGTATAATAAAGCTTATGTTTAGAAAACAACTGGGAGTTCATCTTTCGAAAGGATACCGAACCTCCACCATAATGACTGTAAATGTGTGTATGTTTAACAGTGATTAGCTGATTAGATAATGGTTCACCTGATAGCTTTGATGACGTCACGATGAATATTGTAAACGGGAAGTTGGTCCAACAAGTATCGATAATGTTGTAGATTTATTTGATTTGTGACGTCATAATATCTATATTGTTATCATCATTCAACATTTAATGGATACTGTCTCTTAGATCGTAATCTCTGGATCGTATAATGAATTCAGTGTGAGACTCTGCAGAACACGTTGAGTAATAGAAGATATATTCTAATGGTCATTATACAATGCTATATTATTCTCGAGGATGAAAATTTCGAAACAAACCGTATGCGAATTTCGGAATCATCTGAAAGAATAATAATATACATTTTGTAAGCGACTAAATTGACATTTTTCACGTCACATTCGTAAATTCGAGGTCGGGGCACAATTAGCCTACTTGAAAATGTTAGCTCGATATAGGTATTATTGGTCTCAGTCCGTATGGAGAATGAAAATTGTTAGTTTGCTATTGGTCAGCAACCGTGATAGAAAGTGTTGAAAATCACGGTGTGAAAGAATCCCCTTCATTTATAAATAAATAACCCATACGGATTTAGTGTAAAACACAATAGTCGTGAGGAAATGAAAATATTCAATATTTTATATTTCGTTAGTGGCTTTTGATGAGAAAGAAGATATTTGCAAAATTTATTTTTATCGGATTTTTATGTTTTCAAACATGATGAGCAAGCATTTCATAATTGATATTAATTAATATTCTGTAAATACTGTTATTGAACCCCTGAGTATACTATAAGTTATATAAATATTCCTAATTTCTCTACAAAAGAGATAGACTCTTTGATACTTTTTCTGAGAATTAATTAGCGTATAGCACATTGGGACGATATTGACTTGTCGTGACAGAACAATGGTTTTCGATGCATATACGTGCCACGGGTATTGGCAAAGTGTAACAGGAATATATTAAAAATGAAGTGAAAGTGAATTCTAAAGGCAACTCGTTCTTAGGTAACCTGCCGAGATGACTGAATGATTAAATGCTCTATAGGAAATATTTGCAATCGAAGATTATGCAATTCGAAACAACAGTTTCATAAATTAAATAATGAAATAGCACCATCACCCAAGTAACTGACTAATAAAGTCGTAGGTAATACCCACCAAGACCTTTACAAACAGCCTGTTAATTTTTGTTGATTATTTTTTGAAAATAACTAATAATTTTAGTAATATGACAACTGCGCAGAGTGTTCTGCGTCATGAATCTGAAAAAAATTGAAATTATATATGCGTATATCGCGGAGTGGGTATTAGATTTTTTTCGTAAGAGCATACCTACTGGGTAGGTACCTACTTTTTTAGCTGCATTGATATCATAAATTTGGGGATATGCCGAAAGCATTTTTTCAAAGCAGTTTTTTATGATTCGAAATGTAAACAACTAGTAAAACACAACTACTATGTAACCTTAGCAAGGTCTTCGACTGTTCGACTCAGTACTTCTACAAAAACTTGAATGGTATGGCATCAGGGATACTGCCTACAACTTTCTTGAATCTTACATGAAAAATAAAGAACAATATGTATCTTTTAATAGAATAGTTTCCGAAATCAAACCGGCAATGATAGGAGTACCTCAAGGCTCCGTACTTGGACCAATCCTATTCATAATTTATGTCAATGACATATTTTATCATATTCAACCATCGATTGCACACTCTTAGGGGACGACATTACTTTCTTTCACTTAAGCAACAGTACTCTACCACATTACTTGAAAATGACCTCAACACACGAATCAAATTAGACGAGTGGCTTAAACCAAATGGACTTGTTAACAATCCAGCTAAAACTCAAAAGATCGTCTTTTCTACGAAACAAGATATCTCTCATTGCAATGTCAAACTTCTAGGAATCACCCTCGATAGTAAACGGAAATGGCCATATTAATTATCTAAGCAAAAAACTCTACTCAATTTTTTTCACTAAGAACTCTGAAAAAATCAATTAGCACTGAGAGTATCAAAATGACGTATTTATCACTATTCCATTTTCATATGGAATAACCTTATGGGGCAACTCCTCACAGGCTGAACAGATATTTATTCTTCAAAAAAAGGCTGTCAGAATAATAGTTGGTGCAGTACACTGGGATACCTGTAGACATATATTCACTAAATTGAATATTTTGACATTACCTTTCTATATAGTTCATTCTCTTTAAGAGATTCATCGTTACATGATGCACTTATTCATCAAGCATAACAATATATACAGCTGTCAATACTATCATTCAAAAAATAACCACTTATTAACCCTAGATTGCGACTGGAAACGTCATCCAGAAACTCTTCAAATGGTTGACCTATACAATAAACTACCCGATAATTGTAAAAGCCAGAACACCTGCAAATTCAAAACTTCTATCAAACAGATGTTACTGAGATTTTTATTCTTTGAGAGAATACCTATATGCCGAAATTACTGATAGCTAAAGGGGCCATTCAACGGCGCGTGGAGTGGCACTCCTGGCGCGTGAACTGTGAAGTGCCGCGCCGATGCGTGTCTGTATCCCCGCGATCCAACGGCCTGTGGATTGACAAGTCGGGTGTGGCTCCGAGTTCGCGCTAAATTGAGTACTGAACCTGAAAAAGGAAAGATTTCGCGCCTGTCTATACGCCCAGTCTGGAGTCTAGCCACTCCGCACGTGTGTCCTTTGAAGTGTGTAGTTTTTACCGACAGTCGACGGGACCAGGCGCGCGGCGCGAAAATAGACGCGCCGGACCATTCCCACGGCGCGTGAACTGCCACTTCACGCGCCGGGAGTGCCAGTTCACGCGCCGTTGAATGGCCCCTTAATGCAGAATACCCACCTGGCCTGTTATACTGTATCTTTCAATTTCTTGACTGCTGAAAGTTTCGCTCACTCGAACATGTTCGTTTGTCTTTACTCATGTTGAATGTAAGTGTTATTTGTTTTTATTATTCCACCACTAAAATGTCCCTTTGTACTACTGACGTGTGTATATATATAATTGAGATTATTTCAAATCATAAAATATATCTATCTATCTATATATTTACTTTGCTGGCAAATGCCACGCTGAAGATTGTGTTAGTACTTACTATGCGCTTTTCTCCATACCTACTAAGAAAAAATCAAAATCGTAAGTGAGCTAATTTATTGTCTGTCCAAATTACTGATGTCCCATTCGACCTGAGCCAGACAAGGACGATCATAATATTTGTTTGTCTACCAACTGCGATCGAATGGCGATACGAATGGTCTTGACCAAACCTAACAACAGACTTAGTGAACTTTGCTTGCAGTCCAAACACTGCTATTGTGGCTACACGATCATTATAGCAACACTCTTCTACCTTCTTTTACCTGCCTGCAGTAGCATGATTTGAGTCAGTTGGCCTGATAAGGACGATTAAGACCCATAATGAGATTAAAATTTAATTATGGAATGAGTTTGAGGTCTGATTAGTCTGAAGGATGAGTTTTCATTTTATCGTTGAATAGTTTGAAAGTTCAATAGGTGATCAACAATATCCATAGTATATTTGCTGAAATCGTGGCATTTTTCATGTTATCGAATTCAAATTATGATCTGATGGTTTACGTGAGAATTCCAAAAATAAAAGCAACTGATAATATAAGATAAATGTTTGTTGTTCATTGTTCAGTTTGTATGTCGATCTGTCTGGATCTGAAAAAGCTAAAGCTATTGATTGATGCATATAATATTTTATATCATTATTTCATTACAATATTTATTACACTCCACGACCTTTTCTGAGGAAATGGTAGATAAAACTTGTTTTTTAGAGTAACCTTTGTTCATAAATCACGATTTTTCTGTCACTATCACTTCATCATTCGTGGGATTTCATTGTTCTCAATTAAATGAACTCACCCCATATTCAAAAAAGTATATATCTTGAAATTTTATATACACGCCATGTGCATGGCAACTCCCAAAACTGGATGAGTATTCTGATGATGACTTACCCAATAGTCAAAAGCGCTTTGCTGTGATTATTGAAAAGGAAACCTTCAATTTGTAATTAGACCCCTGAAAACCTTCACCCAGTTTTAAACCTACTTGCATTTTGCATTATGCATAATCCAGTGTATGAAAAACCAATCTAACCTAACCTAATCTACCTCATCATAAAAATATACGGAGTGCAAGCGAAATGTGAAAAAACTGCGGTCTCGTTACACTGCTAACGAGAAAGTAACGTAACCATCTCCTGGTTGAGCAATAAACTGAACATGACTGAACAAATCGATGGAACGAGGCATCACATTTTATATCCCAAGGTCGCTCGTGCTCAGAGGAATTCGAATTGAATGGAAGAAACTCGAAAAACCAAGGCATTTATTTTTCCAACAGAATGAATGATAAAACGAAGTGAAAGTAGAACCCAAGAAACCTATCTATTTATCGTCTTCAAAAAGTAGACAGTAATTCATTTTCATACTTAAAAAGGTCATTCCATTTTTTTTTCATTTCTTTCGATTTTTTACGAGAGATCGCAGTGACTTGGTGAGTGCAGAACCGCCTACCAGTCAAACAGAAGAGAGAATCAGATGCATTGATAATTTCGCAAACTTTGATAGGTGCGTGTTTGATATTCTGTAAAATTTGGTAATTTGCTCGTATCTGGTCATTGTTTCATATTTACCAGGAAAGTAGTTGTTTTCTGCTCGTAGTCTACCAAACATTCATTTCAAACTATGTTTGATATTTTTAATTGGATAGACTATTTTCTCTTTCAAAAATGTTTGTCCAATTCATGGCCTTTCCATTTTTCATTTAACTTAAGAAGTTCAATAAATTTATCTTCTTAAGTGACGTGAAGTTAAGTAAAGTAATCCACCCTAAAATATTGCGACCTAATCTTGGCAGACGTTCGGGACTTGAGTAAATAGACAATTATAGTTCCAGCCTATACTAGGATTAGTAAGATTCCATTTAGATCGACAATGACCTGGTAGGTTTCGAGAGAGATGGATTGATGACTGGCGAATTCACTTCCTATCCTGTGACTAGTCCCTAATAATCTCTTGATTTCGCCTACTTCGATAAAACATGTCTAACGTGACATTGGATGGGTAAATCTCGCTAAGTGCGAAGCCGTGATTTCAACAGGTTACTGCACGTGTCAATACAAAAGTATGAATGTTCGACTCTGAGGGACATTTGATTGTTTCCAACAATTCAATAGACTAAACCAAGATGGATACCTTGGGGCATACAAACCGTTTGAGTGCACTAGAACTCTAGCTATTTGAACCTTGTGATTTTAATTTCAAAAAAGTTTTAACTTCAGAACGAATTTAAACATTCATTTGTGAATATTCTGTGTTTAGACTATATTGATGTGATTTGTGAATTTTCTCATAAAATTGAAGATAGAGCTACAAAAACATGCCACATACTTGTTGTGTTATTAAGTGTGGGAGTCGAAGAAATCGTGATGATGTGATGTTTTTAAATATACCCAGTGTACTATATTTTGCACACAAAACAGAATTGAATGAACTCTCAAAAATCCGAAGAGAAAGAGAGGTTGAAAGCAATCAAAAGGGAAGATCTCACAGAAGTTAAACCAAAGTATGCTAAAGTATGTGTTAAACATTTTTTGAAAGGTGGTTTCAAATTTTAGGAAAACCAGCTGCTTTAACTGATCCATCAGAGTGGAAGGATCGATGCCTTGAATGACTCTGATTTTTTCCTTATACCGTAATGCAATATATTTATCTTCATCAGTCTTTAACGATAACAGATAATCACTTTTATTATCGCAAGCCATTGTATTCACTTTTGAAACCTTCAAAAAAGAAATTCAAACTATAAGCACAAAAACACATGTAATCAAATAGACTAAACACTCCGTGTATGCCCCAAAGCATCCATTTTTGATCACGTGTTCTGGATAGGCTTTTGAAGCTATTTTCCAATGAGTTTGATGCGAATATAAATCGAACATTATTGAAACAACATTTTTCATTTATCTTCCGATTGTTGTATAAGAGAACACCACGTAACGAGCTGAGTTCCAAATCAAGGATTTTTCTGTTGGAACCGTTGAAGCAGAGTAGCGCCACTTTCATCATTGTTTCGAGCAAATTCAGTTACAGTCCTGATGCCTGATGGAATTAGCGTAGTGTCACACGGGCAGTCAGTAGGGAGCATCAGTTGAATAAATAGCAACTTGTTGATGTAGCGCAGGTGACTGCTCTCTGATAGTCTGATGCATACACCTGCATGCGTGCTGCATATTATATCAAGACGCGGTCTGACAGGTGAAAATGCAATGAAATGGCCGGGGCCGGACTAACGTGTTACTGGTTTCCTCAGAGGCGTAACAAGGATGTTTTACCAGCTTTCATTTGTTGACCATGGTCGAATCCTTATTGGATTAACTCGAAAATTAAGATATTTGGTTTCAGTTTCAGTATATTACTCGGTTTTACGATCAATTATAGCTGGATTCATACGGCGATCGTTGGAATGATTCTCTATTTCTTGGATTTGCCTGCGAATTCTTGGAGTCAACTCTTCAATCATTGATGGATTTACTCTACATTCGTTCCTTTTGGTTCAATCACACGCCTCCGTTAAAATCCAATCACTAATCCCTGATTCGAATTAAGATAATATTCAAGTCTAAATTGAACCAAGGATGCAAAGGAGTATCAGTACGAAGTGGGCCAAAATTCATACAAGCACTATAGAAAAGTAATACATAAAATATTGATTTGAAGAAATCAATATGAAGGTCCTTTTTTTATTTTCATACGCATAATTTCCGGACAACCTGTAACTTCTGGACTACATAGTGTTTTAATAATATAATTGGAACTGAAAATACTAATATTCAACCCAAATCCTCATTTCTTTAAAACTATTCGACGTATCAGCATAATATTTGGCATCAAAAACTGTAGAGTAGACACTGTAAAAAATTAAAGTTACATTTGTGTAATGAATACAATATTAGATAAGGTAAGTATGACAAAACACACCGATTTAAACACAAAATAACTGCAGTTTTATGTTTAACTTCAAATAAATCTTGAAAATTAATGATGATTTCATCGTTACATAGGAAGAGTAAGTATATTATTTACATATAAAGTATTGTGAACAATCGAAAAATTGCGAAAAAAAATTGTGCTGAAATGGTTATTCCGCAGTAGCGTAGAATTCGAAGGCTGCAAATGTGTTTGCAACCCTCGTATGGTATAAGTGGATTTATAAACTCGAGTAAATTAACAACCATCTTCAAGAATTAGGAAATATGAATACAGGAAGATCCCATCAAGCCCATCAAGGGTTTGTAAGCTATTATCTGTCATTTGAATTTTGAATTAATAATTAAAAACAGAAGATGGTCATCCTTCATCTTTTCAATTAAACATGAACTGTTGTAAATTTGATGCATGCGCATTAGGCATATTTTGTTAACTCCTATTTTGTTAATTCGTATTCTTGGTTTAGTTGAGTTTATCAACCACTACTTAATATTATCATCTAATATTTCATTTGAGAATTGACTTGCATGTTTCAGAATTTCGAATTGCTCGCAAATCCGAATAACTGACTGGAAAATTCAAGTCGTAAAACCCTAAAAAAGACCACGACGATGACAACCTTAGATTATATATGCTTACGCTAAATGCGTTTGAGGGATCTGCCATGTACATGTACATGCTATGTACATTGTCCTAGTACTTTCAACCCCCCGCACCTCCAAACAAATAACTTGGATACCGTATTTAGCGTAAGCATATATAATCTAAGATGATGATCCAAAAATTTAAACATGACCAAATCGCCACCCACACCCCACCCCCCTACCACCAGAACGAATCGACATCGGCCGGTCGCAGCGGGCCAGGCCAGGGCGTTCGGTTCGATCTTCGATCACAGATCGCGCGAAACGGGTAGCCGCGAAGAAGAATGAAGATCAACAAGTGGAAGATGGGTCGCGGGAGGCGGGAGAACGGAGTCGCCCGAGGCAGTGCCTGCGTCTTCTCTGGACGCTAGCCTGCTAGACCGAGGGCCGGTCGTTGACCGCGAGATGACCCGAGCGCTGAACCGAATTTTGCTCGTTGAGGCGGATTGGCGCAGAAGAGAGAAGAAGAGGCCATAGTCGGTAGGCTTGTCTTGTCGGTGTTATTCTGTAAACTTTGTCGGTGTCGACGCGACTCGCGAACAATGCGATGTTTATACGGCGTGAAACAGGACGATCGGATCTGCGCGGCTACTATGATGATGGAGTCGTACGGGCAAAGTTTACAGAATATGGGGTACAGCCGAGAGGGATGAATCATCAGGTGGCCCGTATGCACACGTGATGGGTGAATCATCGTCAATAACTGAGGACCTCGAAATGTGTCATGCTCTTACCTCTTATCTGTTATAACAAATAGAAAAGGCGTTTTGTCTTCGTCATGACTCACATTAGTCGATATGAAGGATAAAGCCTGGTTCATGCTCATACGAATATCGGAACATTTTTGCGAATAAAATGGCCGCTGAAAAGAAATATCGCAGTAAAGTTGAAATATTTGAACTTTTTCGCGGATTTTTTTTATATTATCACTATATCATTATACCACAGAATAAATAAATCAATAGTGTTGTTGAGTAGGAATATCAATTTAATATTTTTAATTTTCCGATTCGCACTAATTTTGCGAAATTCGTATAATCAATAAATACTTCCGAAAAACTAATTCGTTGTTTTCTACAAAAGTGTCGGTATTCAATTAGTTCTACAATAACGAAAATATGATTTTTCTCACAGAAATTACACAAGACAAATTTAAACTCCTGGAGTTGACCGTTATTTCTTGCACCGAACTCATAAAAATCGAAAAAACCAAGCGAAATATATCTCGCATTCATTCAATGTGAGAAAAGAACAAAATAATCAATAAAAATACAAAGATCAGAACATACAACGTGTAACAATAGTATGAGTATGGGAACGACCGAATATATCAGATACCGATTCAAATTTTGAAAATGTAATGAAATATAGATTTGAATTTGAAAAAATTTCGGATTTTTCAAATCGCTATAACTTTCGAACGCACGGTTTTTTCACTTCGGAGGTATCAATTTGCTTATTTTTCATCAAAGAAAATTATCAGCCTTGTCGCTCAGTGAGTTCGACTAGAAAAAATGCACTGGGTGCAAGCAACCTCATAAAATATTGCACTCAATTAAAAACTATGACTACACTAAACAGTTTCACTTTTTATCACATAGATACACTAGCCAGTGCCGAGATTGAACTGTGTTTTTCTGACTAGTAATTAAGTCGCCAATAAGATTCTAACCTCAGAAATGGATAATTGACAAGTTCAGCCAGCTTTGAGAGATAAGAAATATGGCTGCCCTGGTGTTGTCTTTGTCGTCAAGATTGCAACTTTAAATAATTAAAATTTTATGATTGGGACGTAAAAAAGAAGAAGACTTATATAACCTGTATATAATTGGTTTGTTTTTCTTCTAGTTGGTATTAATTTTTCCGTTTATTTAGAACATTTTCTTATCATATTATTATCTTATAATTGTTGAATGATTCCAAACACATTATAAATGTGTTATTAGATTTCTTCTCTTTTTCACGTCGCAATCATAACATTTTCGTTATTTTAAGACAACATTAAGGCAGATATATTTTTTCTCTCTCAAAGCTGGCTGAACTTGTCAACTGGATGAACGTATCAGTTGCGTCTCATTTTTTTTTTGTATTTTTTGGGGCGACTTGAAAATGGTGCGTTTATAAAACGAATCTGGGCAGTCGAAATTAATAACTAATAGATGAACACTTGTCACAGCATCGAATATATCGAACTAACCTCGTATATTTCAGTGCATCAGCGACCTGCTGCAGTGTCCAATGTTTTGTTTCGCAATCGCAAGTTACAACCGAACCGATTCGAGATCAACGGTGCTTGATTATTTACTGTAGGTTGGTGTTTTTGCCGCATAGTTCTTGGGTTTTACGACGCATCATTAGCATAAAACTCATAAAAGTAATGAGAAAGGCTAGAGCTAGCACAGCAATCGATGAAGAGTTGATTGAAAAATCTGAACTGAAACGACTTCAGCTTAGTAGGTATCCAATGAAATCCGTCATTGAGAAAACAATAAAAGGAAGGTTCGTCTCGTAAGTCAATGATAGGAGCATTAAAACTTCGTTTCCACTGAAGTGTTTCCCAGATAGCCAGAAAAACATATTCATAATACTTTAATATATGACATATCAAATAGCTATTAATGTAACGAGATTATTATTCGATTTATATAGTGGGGGATATTGCTTGGTTACGAGGCGGTAGCCGAGTCAACCGCAATGTTCGAGACGGTGTTAAATCGCTAATAATCGAGTTGAATTCAAAGATTAGCTTCATCGTATCATTTACAACGCCGATGCGAAAATAAATAGAAAATGAATTAACGTTATTTGATATCTAACGTATTATGCTTGTAATAGGGTGGTAAACCTTGGAGCTCCATGCTATTTTTGAGAAATGCATAATGAAAAATGAGACTGGCCGGTGAAGTAATATTCCGATGAGAATCGACCATGGAACTTGGAAACCATCATGAAGAGTAATTTAAAAAACAAGATCATAAGTACAATAATAAAAAAGAAACATGATCGATCGGAAATATCTACCCATACGTACATTGTTACACATCTTGCTAGAACATACCTACTCACAATTTTTCACCATGATATTACTGCAAAGCTTTCATAATGTATTATACCCATATTTTTTGAAAAATCGCAGAAAGCTACCGAAATTGCATCCCCTTCATTCAGATTCATGTATATTTTATTTTAGAAATGAGAAGATTAATTAGGTATTTAAGAGTATTGGAATTGAGCCAATTTAACATTAATTCAATATCTGTCCATTTAATAAAAATTTCTGAAATCTTTTCGTCACTAATATCCCAATTAATTTCGAAATAGTTGACAATAATAACGGGATGGGTCTGAAGTTCGAGGGGTTGACGGTAACTAATGTCTTCAACCCTGAAGAAAACAATTGAAAGATTTGTAGGAGCCTTCATTCAACCCAGCGGACTTGTCAGTCATTATTTCCTTTACAGTTTGTTTTATATCATCGTTATAGCATTTGTGGGAGTCAAGTTGAAACTATCATGACATTGATTTGATCAAGATAATATAAAGGGTTGAGTTGAAGGGCCAATTCAGTCAACTTTGTCTTCGTCTCAGTCTTTAATAGTCTTCGTTATAATTTTAGTCTTTGAACTGAGTTGATTTCAAGCAGTTACATAAGATTATTTATACAACAATGTTTGTCTCAGTCTCAAGTCTTCGTCCTAAAAACGTGACCTTGAGAGTTCCTAATTTTCAACTTTATGTTTAGGACATAAGCCTACTGTTCACAGATACGATATCCGACGATACGATGATCCGAAAATGTTACTATTTATTGATTTTTTTTAATAAATTTTCGCGGGACTTTTTTTGCGAAACTTTCAACTTATTGTCCGACGTCGGAAAAGTTGAATGCAATTTATTTTAACTTTTTTGCGGCGATCGTGTAGTTTTAACCTCAAAAATGAATGTAAACATCAATGTGGTAGGTACAATAAAGCGAACAGAAGGTATGTTATTATTGAGTCTTTTAGCACTCCGAATCAAAAGAAAATAGATTCTCTCTACTGCAACAAAATCAATTCGTAACAATTCTTAAAAGTGTATTGATTATTTATTCACCTTATAACCTTCACCATCACAAGTCCTGCTCAAAATATTCATTTCCAATATTTCGATCAGATATTGATTATTCATGCTGTTTGTTATTTTTCAATATTCTTTAAGGAAAGTATGATCTCAATCTGTATGAACACTTCAAAAGAACACTCCAAAAAAATCTCAGGCTGTACGATAGAAAACGTCAGTACCTACATCTATCGTGCGTCGGATATCGTGTCTATGAACAGTAGGCTTAAGACCACGGAGTCAGTGTTCCCCATTCCAGTGTAACCACAGAAATATAATATGTTCATGACCGTCTGTGACGTTTTTTGTCAAATTTGCGAATGTAGAATAGTGCAAAGAACACACATTTTCATCAAAAAATACACACCACTCGTCATTAATGTTTGATTATTCATACATGTTTTCACTTCTTTAAATAATGAATATTTGTTTATATTGCTGTCAATGTCATTGTCTTAATGCATTAGTATCTTGAGTTGTATAAATAGTCATGTCCTTATTCCTTAAGACAGACTAAAGACTGGGACTCAGACTTCAGACTTGAGATAAATACAAGGATGACTAATGGTGGATTTATGCAGCAATTTTAAGTCATAAGTTTTAAGTCGTAAGTTTTTAGTAATAAGATTTAAGACATAAAGGAAAAAATACCATTTATGCAGGAATTATTAAGGACTGTCATGTCTTAAGGGTAACTTCTCCCATTGGTCAATTTCTGTGGTTGTGTCAGTGGTCACTTTACAATTTCAGTCATCAATATCCATTTTTTCTTTTTATAATCTGATGATTCTGATATAAGTTTGAATAAACAACACAATCACATACAATAACCTATAAAAAACTGTCACAGAATTGAAAACTTCGAACGCATGCGCAAATATGATCAGTTTTAAGTCGTAAGCCGTAAGAGATAAAAGTTGGCCAACATTCTTATGACTTAAAACTTATGACTTGCAACTTAAAACTTATATGTCAAGTGTATGAATGGTAACATTGAAAACCAACTTACAACTTAAATCTTATGACTTAAAATCGCTGCATAAATCCACCATTAATAGACCCAATGGAGCGCACTAAAAGTTATCCAAGGTATTCGGATCCATGTTATAATCCACAGAGTCAGAGGTTTGTATTTACGTGTATTTACACTAATGTGTGAAACAATCATTACACCGATCAGATTGAGAGAGAGAATAATCTTTATTGTCTAAAATGTTAATACATTTTATCGACAAAGATATATGTCATGTGTATAAAAAACAAACAATTGTAAAATAAATAGAATAAATAATATTTACATAAAGGTAACAATAAGGTACAATCATGTTTCCACAAGTACAGTTCATCAAAATCTTGATATAAATCGCAATATTTATATGGAAATACTAGAAATTATATGCAAAATACTCCAAACTGTTAGAAGCACTTTCCCATTACAAGGTTCCTTATCGATTTCCTAAATAGCTTCTGATCATTGATTGCTGTTATTTGTTTAGGTCTACTTCTATAGATTTGAGAATGCTTGGTCAAAGTTGATTGGGGGAGTGGAAGGACAAGTATCATCTCCCTACGTGTTTGCCTTTATGTTCGCTTCAAGAACTTTTCTTTATGTTTGTGAAGCATTAAAATTATAAAGCATATATCAAATATCATATACCAAACAACCACCAACGAGAATAAATAAATTCGATCATGCAGAAAACGAACAAACTTGTGTCGCTTCATGCCCTCGCACCATTCAGAGATAAATGCAACGAGAGTATCGATCTCAATGAGCCCCTAAGCGACCCCTGAGAGAAAAATGGCCTTGGCGGGGCACAATGGAGACCGTTTCTTCCCTAATCTATTCATGCCGTCCCCCTTTAGCGAGTTCGACTTCGATTTGCTGTCTCCGCGGTGGGATACGTGATTCGTACGCACACACGGCATTACGCACGTCATTTCCGAAGCCGCAACTCGTTAGAGTGACTAATCTTGGCTGGTTACGCATCGGATCGATGTGAGGAAATTATCGACATGTTTTCACTGCCATTTTCCATTTGGTTTGGAGATTGGGCGGTGGATATGGATCAGGTGGAGGTCGAGGAATGGTAGCAATGCGTCGATTTGATCACAGTAGATTGAGACAACCTCGGTCTTCAATTTTTTTTAGGCGGGGCAAAAACTGAAAAATGCTGCCCCCACCCACTCAGGGGCGGCGAGTTTTGTTTTGTCCAATGGGTGCTAAACTTGAGTGGTTAGGGAAAAAACAAAAAAAAATGCGCAGCAGGGAAAGATTGTTCATGGTTCAAGGTCAAATGCCTTCGAATTTGATGAAAGATATAGGAGTAATATTTATTTTGCATTACTTGTGAAACCCCTCGACCAAAATATAATATTTTGACTAATCAAATTTCAAGTAATATCGATATATGTAGATTGTAAACAAACGTGACAAAAAAATATAGATGCTATTCTTCTTAAAACATTCAATGCCAATGAATTCATCTAATACATTCATTCGTCCTCTAATGTAACATTGCCACATTGTTGAGTCGTTTTTGTAAAATTAAAAGACAGTCTCAAATGGAGAGTAGGTACTTATCAATAAAGGAAAAATACATTCAAGATATCACCCAATTCGTAATTCCAAACACAGTACGAATAACAGGTGGAGATCGAGTAGAAAACAACTACTTTCCTGGATAATGTCACACAGCATATCAAATTATATATACTCGTAGTCTATGGAACAATTCACACGGTGAATTCAGAATGCAGAACAAAAAAATAAAACAATTACAAGTATTGAAACCTCAAGTTTCTATTTTGATTTTCTTACACATATCTGTTTTGGTGCATTGCACCCACACCCATTGAAATCATGGGTGCATTGGTCCCGATGCTCCAATGCACCCACGCACTCGCCGCCCTTGAAGTCGATCAAATATTGTTGAAGATATTTACATCTTACTGTGTTAATTTTTTTAATATTTTACTTCGTTGTTGCTGAGGCTATGGAAATAATTGAATTTGTTGATGTGACGGAAAATAAATAGAATTTTGAAACTTGTCTAAAAAAGAGATTGTACTGGTAAAACTTGTTGAAGCTTCAAACAAAATACTTCGGAAAGTTTAACAAATATCATCATTATTTGTTTAGAAAATAGATTAACAGAGGTTAGAGTCTTTGGAATTCGTCTTCACACATCGTTTATTTTGCAAAATAGGGTCAACACCACTTTTTTTCAGCAACTTCTCCAGCCCCTTTTATCCAATATTCCATTGGATTTTGTCTCATTTTTTGCAAAGTTTTATGAAATTGCCAGTTTTCATCCACTTGCATATCTGTTTCTACCTAATATATTTAGCCGATAGCAAACTACGATTTTTGTACTCATGAGTGCAATAATAATTATAACAAGAGTCTATAATGATATTCTAATCTGATGCGAGTACTTAGCATACTCTACTTTATTCACGACTAATTTATGTATTTGAGATTTATCAATTTGACAAACTTTGTGAGGAATGACTATTAATACTGTCCTATTAATAAATCCCTAAGGACATGAGCGCCACCAGGATTACTTTCAGGGCGGTGCTTCTGCATTTTCAAACCGTACCTTAATGAAAATAATGTAAATAATGCACCCCCTTACACCCTGCTGCCGACGCCCATGCATAAGGAAATAATGTGCCTATGGAATTATACTGCAAAAAAACACAAGTTAATGCTGGTTCATGCTCATATGAATTTCTCAAAATTAATGCGAATAAAATGGCCGCTGAAAAGAAATATTCTCGGAAATATTGCAATATAAAGTTGAAATATTTGAACTTTTTTGCGGATTTTTTTATATAATCAATAGTGTTGTAGAGTAGGAATATCAATATGTAATATTTATATAATATTCCGATTCGCATGAATTTTGCGAAATCTGCATAAGCATGAACCAGGCTTCAGGCAATACCTTGGGGTAATAAGTCTATATGGGCAATACCTACTCACATTACCTATCATAAATAAATAATGTTATTGCACTAGTAAATGAACCTGTTTTTTCACTAAATATATAGAAGAAAATAGTTCTGCAGGTGAAATATAATTATATACAAACTGTTAGGAGTTGTTCTTACATAATTTTCAAATCGAATCATTCTTTGTTGTAATCAGCTGAAGAATTATAATTTTTCTGAAATGAGTGTCTAATGTGAATCGAGCGACGAGCCCCCCTTATGTTCCGCCTATTGACCCGCCGATCTGTCTTCTTTTCTTTCATATTCCCATGGTAAATATTTGAATAGAAAATTTCGAGTGGGTAAATTCAGATCAAAACTACTGTGGCATGGCATGGGAATTATGTAAATAAGTAGATGCCCGAAAAGTCGAACGTGAAGGTACAGTATAATACAGAGAACATGAGTTCTTATTGGCTTATTGCAACGGTAATAAAAAAGGGTTCAATGTTATAGTCAAGTTATCTGCACTATGAACAAAGATACAAGTAGGTATACCACAGGTAGATGGCTAGATATTGTATTCGAAGAAGGGTTCGATTTTTTGTCAATTCAGGGAATCGGATGGATGTTTAGCAAAATATAAAAAATCTGAAAATTAAAAATTGATGGATTGAAAGTATAGTCTATGCCCTGTGGAATTAGGAAATAAACTTTATCTTGTTCACCAACAAATGTCGAACCCTGTTTTCTGGGTACAAGTTTTCCCTGAAATTACTGAGTCTTGAGCAACAAGCTTCACAACACAACAATCACCAAATATTTCTTGCATAATCTCCTATTATCGCCAGAACGATTAAATTATCAATTAAAAGGTATACGTGCTAGAATGATGACATAAGTGTCCAACAAATGATTATGGCATCACTCACTAGATATTCCAACTACAAATCTTACACAGCTAATATCTCAGTAAGGAAACAAGTTTAAAAAATGTGTTCTTTCCGATGATCCCTACTTCAATTATTCCATGTTTCAAACAGTTTATTTTCCGTTGTTCCTTTTATGTTTCATTGTTGAACATTTTTTTTGTGTGAGTTTGACGTCTGTCAAAATATCAATAATTAAGATAAGACTTGGGTTGAGTTCCGAAATTCCAGTACTATTCAGTGCTTTAGATCGTTCTAAAATTACTGAATTATACTGGTAGTAGCTTACTTACTAAACCTGAATTCGTTCCGAAATTGCTGACTGTCATCCAGTAAATTCAGTAGATGGGAACGCGACTTTGACCTCATATACATAAGTCAACTGAAAAATGTTTGACATAAATGGAATATGACAAATCAGCATCTAATCTTAAGACGATGGGGCTGAAATAAGTATTAGGTATGATTAAAAAGATTCTTCATAAGAAAAATAACTGAGATATTAGCTGTAAAATCAGACTCCTGGTAGGTGTATGTAAGTATCTATATCATCACCGCATCAAAGATATATCTAATAATAGAAGCATCAATGGGTAAACAAATAAACGCTTATTTGAATTTTACGCGATTATCCATGTTGTTCAGTATCAGATATTTCAAGCAGTTTTCAATCAATCTAAATGTTTGAAAGGTAGATTGGTATATGTTTGATAATTTTAATGTAGGACACTTGTCAGGAAACTCAAATGTTCTATTCAATATAATTCAAAATAAACACCAATTTGTGATTTTGCGAATAGAAATAAAGATGAAGTAAAATAAATGAAATATCTATTGCTCTTGTTTTAACCTACCTAGCGACAATTCTTTCTTTGAGTTTCAAAAGAGTAGACAAAATGTCGCGTATTCACCCACATTTTAATAACTATTAATTTTCACACATAACCAATAAACAGAACCATGATCTATCCCACAAAAAGCTAAATCCGCCCGACCAGAACGCCGCAATAAAAATCCAAATGACGACACACCACACACCAAACAAATAAAAATCCCATTGTCACATGTCGCTTGATTTTCCTAGTTGACGTCACTGCTGTTTATAAAATTGTTCCACAAAGTTGCCAGTTTCGTAAGAATTTCCTATAAATTCGGAATCTCACAAAGGAGTGCGCTACAAAGCCGATAAGAAGACCAGACAACGACATCGAAACGCCATCTGAATACCAAGCACTTTTCACCAAAGCAAAAAATCACCAAGGGAATTTTCTAAATGTCTCAAAATTTCTTGGCAAATCTAGAGAATTATCTTCGACCTGGCAACACCGTTTATTGTCGGGACATTACCACTTGACGTCATGGCCATCCCAAGAATGGGTTCAAGGTTGCCGGTTTAGCCCGAACAAACAGGAAATCCCCGAACAAATGTGAACTTTGCACGCCTCAGCAATTAGCTCATCGACAAAAGCGACCAAAATACACACTTAGTGATGGGAAAAATCGCTGGCCACTGAGTCGAAACGGACTAGACTGCTTGCTTCCAAATTCCAATGACTATTTTTGACCTTTTCAGTTGACTCAGATCAGATACCAACAATGCAGGTTACAGGTACAATGAGAGAATCGAACTGTTTATTGGTAGGTATGTAGCGTACGAGGTTTGTAATGGGTTGCCCAATCCATCAAGCATTTCGAATTTCATCATCGCTTTCCAAATCCATTCTCCAGCAAGTAGAGAAGATAAGACGATTACCCAATCATTGTATAATTCCAGAGGGGAGAGAGAAGCTTTGACATCAGTTAAAACTGTAACGTCCATCAGGAATATTGTAATCCGAACACAAGAATAATTAATCATCGATGAATGAAAAATTCATTTTTACTTTTAGAAATTCGGAACATCACAATTATTATTGGCATAAATATCGATTGGATGAAATAATCTTTCCAAAAGCAAAATCAGAAGCGAGCAATCGCTGATAAGTAATTTTATTCGAAATGACATTGAAAGTTACTGATATATTTTTATCACTTGCTATTTATGGTACCTACCTATATGTATTATTTTCAATAACAAAGGTTGGATTCCATTATCCCATATTTTTTATTTACCTGTTGATTTGAACAATGATAATATCTGTTGTCGAACTGACACCTGAAAAATATAAATAAATAAAAAATAGTTATTTTCTGAAAAATTTTTATTTAATTACACAATATAGTATGATTATGTCCTATGTACAAAGATAAAATAGAACTCTTAAAACAGAGCGATACAATTTCATTTATAAGTACCTATATACAAATTCTCATATTCTCATAGCCCTGCATATTTAAAAAACGTACTCAGTTAGTCACCAAAACAATCTTTCTAACCCCTCGCCACTCAGGTAGAAAACGCTCTACCTACCTCCATATCCGGTCTACCTGAAATGGAATGTATTCAAAAAACGGCAGATGTCCACCCGAAACAATTTTAAATATCCAGGGTCGGCCTCAATCCATGCTCTTTACAAATATACAATTAGTTAACATCTCACTATCACAATGGTCTCGGCGTTTAAAACGCCACTCGAAATTTAATTTTCTTCACAAAATTAATACAAAAATAAATTAGGCACCTATCACACGACGTAGAACGAGAAATTTTGAGTTAACATAAACCTTAGCAAAGAAAATACTAACGGAACTTCGTTGTTTACAAAAATTAAAGAGATCGTCTGAGAAACATCAATGATATTTGTGCTGTTTCGGAAGTCTGGCAGGCATAGAAATTCTCTAAAATAACAACCCAACAAGTTACACCGCCATCGCGATGAACTGTCTCTGCTGTAAGCTGTCTGGACACTCTTTCGCTTGGGCGGAACAAAGGTCCGGCGTGGACATCGACCTATTCAGCTTGCCATCGCCCATGCTGAAGCTGAAAATGGACACCAAGGAGGTGATTCGATCGATCTCCATCGCCGATTGGCCTTCCGGCTGCCGATCGCTGCTCTCAGCAGTCTCAGCCTCACTGGCGTCGACCTCCTTACTGACAGCGTCGCTCAGCAGAGTAGCATCGTCCAAGAACACCGAATCGTCACCATCCTCTTCCTGCTTGCTCCTCTTCGGCAGGATGGACTGGACTGCTTCCTCCGTCTCCCACTCAGCCACCGCCCGCCGCCTCTTCAGACACGGCGACTTGCTGCGCTCCCGCAACACGTCGAGGTCCAGATAGGTCAGCTCGGGGCTGAAAGGCGGATGGTTCTCCTTGTCCTGGTTCTCCGCGCACTTGGCACAACTCCGCTCGAGGAACTCGCTGGCCGAACTCTCCTGGAGCTCCTCGGGAGCCCCGGGGGCTTCTTCGGCCGTCAGGCCGACCAGGTCCTCCTGGGGCATAACGCGGGGCTGCTGGGGCGCCTGGAAGTGCACCATGTTGTACGCCTCCTCCATGAAGATGTAGCGCGCCTTCTGCAGCACAGTCGCCACCAGCAGGTTCTTGTGTAGGCTGACGCCGCCTCGGTAGGACCTACTCTGCGCTATCTTGGTCAGCGAGATGCCGATGAGCCTTTCTGCTTCGCTTGCCATCGCGTAACCACCGCACACAACTTCACTTTTCACTCGATGCAATGCGCGCCAAACGTTTCGCCTCGGGCGTGACTAACGCGCTTGGGAATTCGACTAAAATGCAAGCGAACGCGCGTCCACTTATATTTATAGGCTCGCGCGGTGACGTCACAACCTACTTTCAACGTGTCGTTCACCAATGAACGGCGGCCTTGCCGAATGGCGCCGGGGCTGTCCGAACAAGCCGATAGGCGATAGCAACAGGGCGCCTTAAGCTCATTATCGGCAGCGTATTTGCTTTATTTTAACCTTTATTAGCGGCTTCGGTAACGCTTATCGATAAGCGGAAGTCGGCGGAGAGAGAAAAACACATCTTGTGTGTACGCAAGCATCGAGATTTCTTTGTTTGATATGTATGACTGCCTGCCTACTTTATCGTGTATTAATAACGTATTACACAGCGTTCATTTGCGGGTTTCCAGACGGTTTTTTTGAGTTCCTTATGCATTTGCGTTAATGGATGATTCATTCCTAATTCGTAATGAGGATAGAGACAATGGAAAATCTGTGATCAAGGGAATTAATTAGATGACTTATTAGTAGGTATATCACACGTTTAATGATGAAGGTCATGATTCATATAATGTGATTCAGTAGATACGAATATTTAGGATTCCAATTTTAAAGCAAACTATTTAATTCAATGACTGGATGATACACATTAACATGCGTGAACTCACTATAATCTTTGATTATAATAAGGCCACAAGCAAGAACTGTGGCACATGAAAAAATACCTGCCTGCATACCCAACAAAATTTATATTTTTACAGATAAATGATAAAAATTCTAATATGCCTATTTAGTTATAATTTAATAAAATTAAGACCAAATAGAGTTTTCATAATTATTATAAAAATTCGAAGAAATAAGTGTGATGCCAATTGCAAAAAAATATTGAGCATAACTACCAAATGTGAACAAAATGCTCGTGTAATGAGGTGTCATAAACGTTTTTTTAATTAAATATATAGGTATCCTGTTTCAAATTGAGTCAGGGTCATGGGTGGTCATGGTAAAGAGATCCCCTTATATGACCGCAACTAGCATCACTCACTGTCTTGCTCAGCTGCCTATATGAAAATATAATTAACCTTTGACCAGACCAGAGGTGGTGAATTTCTCATATAAATACTGCTTTTAATAACTATACAACATACATGTAAAGTAACCTAAAAATAAATACCTACATTCTACATCGAGGTGCTATCATCTAAAAGGAAGTTCGAGTTCTCATAAAAAAATTAGTAATAAAAAAAATACTGTCATGTTCCTTAAATGAAAGAAAAATTAATGCAAATTAGTTGGCGATGTCGAATTTTTTCAATATGTTTGGCTTAACTTTCTCGTTCTCAAGTATTTTCGAAGATATATCGGAAATATACCATTTAACATCTCAAATTTTTGCTATTTAAACACAAACTTCGTCCCATTTTAAACGAAAGGAACCAATATTTTTCAAAAAATTCATCCTTCGGAACAAGTCGAGCTCGATTCTCGGTGGGATTTGTGGAATGGTGATTCTTCGAAAAATTATCAGTAAAAAAACATGAAAATTAGTTAATGTAAGAGTGTGCCGAGTGTATGTTGAAGGCAAGGTGGATATAGGATGGTGAAACAGCTTCCTACTGACAAGCACTAGAATAAACTGTAGACCTTTGCCTACTTGATTTCATACCGTAGTAATATTTCCTGAAATTAACAGAGATGGCGACATACCTTGTGTCGGTAAAACAGAATCTGTGCATCTGTCACCTTTTTATCATTTTCATCTATTCTAGAGGAAAAATGACTGAGAAGAGTCAAAATATCGATAATTATTCCAGATTCACTGAAAATATTGTGTTTTGATGTCATTTCAACTCATGTCTGTCAGATGCGAACCACAGAAATACATGAGCAACAGAAATCTTCTTCGATAATCGATCTCACCGCCATCTTCATTCAAATCGTGGAAATATTAGTACCTTCTCAAACGGTCTACAAGTTTTTCGCAGAAACAATTGAAGAGCTGTTTCACCATCCTATATCCACCTTGGTTGAAGGACATTTTTTTGAGATGTCAAATGGTGTATTTACGAATCAAAATGGCGTTTTCTCTCCGTATTCGAGTTCAGACCAAAAAAGGTAAGGAAAGCCAAAAATTGATCGATGATCTGAGATTTTTACCCAATATTTTTGAAAACAAATCTCATGCTACAGATTCTACATCAATATTTGCTTATGATGAATTTGAGACTTTCATTCACAACTCATCATGACTTGTGTTAGAATTTTTACTACTCTTCAGAGGTGGAAATGCCCAAAATGAAGACGTAAACCCTTTAACATCCCTTTCTCTTTTGACAAAAGCACTAAAAGAGGATATACAATTCCCTATGAAATGATTGGATTTTCCTAGGATAGCCAAATCAACGTGTGGATTGGATGTAGGATATTTGAAAACTAGAACTTTCATTCTCTTCAATGCTGACCGTAATTCTCCTAACATGTGATTGTTATCTGATGCAACAAATATAGACTTTATTGTTCGATCATTGTTATTATTAGGAGCATTATTGATGTTTTTTATCGACCTTTTTAGCTGCCTCAAGATAGTCTCCTGGCTAGGAAGACACATTTCAGTTGTGGCTTTACCCTTTTCATTTCTGTAGCCAACACATTGTGCTGCAGAAAATAAGCTAGGGCTCTCAGGAATGTGTTGGCAGGCCTTCACCCAGTCTATACCATTGCGCAAGTGGATCCCAATGAAAGCCCCTTTTGGTAGGATGTTTGAGATGAAATTATTTGCCTCTGCCTCAATAGCATCTGACCAGTGAAGGTATTTTTGGAGATGACAGTTCTCTTGCTGTACAGGGAAGCTAGCTGGAGCTCCTATTTGAAGAATATTATTTTTGCTTTATAGATCACCAAAAATTTGTTCAGGGTATAAGGAGGTACCTGTGAATGCTAATACTGGCCACTTAGTGGGGGAAAACTTTTCTTTCCACTGTTTGGCCATATCCTGGTGATGTACATCATAATGTAGAGGTCCATAGAATTCTGATCCTGTAAAATCAACTCCATAGGTGTCCCAGAATGATCCAAAAGGATTTCCCTCTTTTGCATTGCAACTAGCACCAGTTCCTAAATGAAAAATTCCATTAAACATTCATGCAAATCAATCCAGTGAATCAAAAAAGTTATTATTGATCAATAGCAAAAGGTCAACTGTTTTCAAAGCTTTCTTTATTGAAGACTATGTGAAATGAAAGAAGAATCCTTTCGAAAAGTAATCTAACTTGTACTAAACTTATACCTACCTCTTGACATGTAACAGAAAGCAGTTCTTTCATTGTTAGGCCACTCAACAGGAGCAATATCTCTCATGAACTCCTCCATTGTGATGACTTTGAGGTACTCCCGTAAAGGTTCCACCATAAAATATGAATCAAAGGGCACCTGAATTGACTTCGGCTCTCCATACCGATATTCAACCCAAGCAGGAAGGGCCAAAGTTCTATTCAGCCCGTGGGCAAAGCCAAGTGCTCCAAGAAAATGGTCTGCTTGGTTACCAAACCGGCCTTAATAATATTATGTTACGAATTCAATGAAACAATGTATTTTACTTCCTACTTACCCATACAGGGACAATACAAAATATAGCCCAAAGGATCTAAATCAATGGTTAGTGTTAATTGAAGTAATATTAATGACACTATTAGTTCAACCAGCATTGTTTATTATGATTATTACAACAGTTTGCAGTGCACAGCTTTTATTGTCTTTTTGGATTATCTCTGATCCTACATTACATAACCTCAATCCTTGAAGGGCTTTAATAATTAATGACTAATGTTAATGGTCAATGGAGCCGCGCATGAAGCAAGAAACGTGAAGCATACAAGGCAAATCAAATATAATCTCAACATGAATTATATATTGAGTTTTAAATTTCTACTGTTATCACTATTTTTCATTCAGAGTTATGTATTATACCTATATCTTGTTGTAGCAGGAAATTAATACTGAGATTAGTTGAAGTATCCACTTCAGAGTTATAAAATTATATTATTAATAAACCAACCAAAAACTAAGAATAAATAAAGTGTACATTTATCTGATTTCTTCAAAATTCAAAATATTTCTGTTCTTCTTCTATTCTTGTCATTATCATGCTGCCATGGGCCATGCATCTTCCCTGATCATTATCATGCTCAGACCTTATCATCTTCCATATGTCAAATTTTCATATTTTCCACTTTTATGTTATGCAAATATTGGATCTGAGGGATTTGATACGAGAAAAATGGAAAACGTGCCGTAACCAAAAGTGCCCAAAGAGCCGAGTGGAAATTAAAAATGAATCCTGAGATAATTTCATCACCACTGACCACCCTGTATATTTAAGGCTGGTTCATGTCGTGATGTCATGCTCATACGAATTTCGCAAAATTTACGTTAATAAAATGGTCCATGGAAAATGGTCGCTGAAAAGAAATATCCCAATAAAGTTGAAATATATGAACTTTTTTGCATTTCTTTCATATTATCATAATGCCACAGAATGCATGTTGTAGAGTAGGAATATAAATAATATAATATTTATAATTTTCCGATTCGTATCAATTTTGCGAAATTCGTAAAAGCATAAACCCCAATAAACCACAGAAATCTTATATATCTACGTAGATATATAAGATTTCTGTGGTCTCAACCGGCTCAACTACATATTTCCGTTTTCTATGGTGTTTGTGACTATTAGATGTTTTGTGGTTGACGTTTTGTCATTTGTCAATTTTAGTCTTCACCACGCATTCTCAATTTTCATTTTTCTTTCATTTCCCTCGTGTCTTTCTACCAGTTGACAACAGGCAGTGATAGTTACGACCGGTATAATTAAGGTAAGAGATTGTATTAATTTATCAAATCGATCGTACGGTTATTCGCTATTGTATCAATTCATTTCGTCCATTCACCTATTGATAATTTTCACGGCATGCATATTTTTTTCTAAGCAGTTCATCAAATATCCGTTTGAAGTAAAAACTCTTGCTATGAAGACGCCATTTTTGAAGCTTCATACAAATTCAGTATTTGAGTCTATTTAGGACAGTCCATCAAGATCATTTCCAATTTCAGCTGTGAATACTAGTCACTATGGCAGACGCTGATGAATTATTAGATTATGACGAAGATGAGGAACAAACCGAGCAGACCCCAACTGAAACCAATAATTCGGAGGCTCAAAAGAAAGTAGTCAAGGGTACCTACGTTTCCATACATAGTTCTGGTTTCAGAGATTTTCTCTTAAAACCTGAAATACTACGGGCGATTGTTGATTGTGGTTTTGAGCATCCTTCTGAAGGTAGTCATCATCAACTGTTTAGTTTTCTGAATGCTAAGTTTTTTTTTCTGCAGTGCAACACGAATGTATACCCCAAGCTGTGATTGGCATGGATATTCTGTGCCAAGCTAAATCTGGTATGGGCAAAACAGCGGTGTTTGTTTTAGCAACCCTCCAGCAACTAGAACCCACTGAAAATGTGGTATATGTTCTGGTAATGTGCCATACTCGTGAGCTGGCTTTCCAAATCAGCAAAGAGTATGAGCGTTTCAGTAAATACATGTCTGGTGTTAAAGTTGGTGTTTTCTTTGGTGGTCTGCCTATCCAGGCAGATGAAGCAGTGCTGAAGAATAGTTGTCCTCATATTGTGGTTGGTACACCTGGGCGCATTTTAGCTTTGGCCAAATCCAAGAAGTTGAACCTGAAGCATTTGAAACATTTCATTCTTGATGAGTGTGACAAGATGTTAGAATTATTGGGTAAGAAGTTGATTTATCTTTAGTCATTATTTCTACTAATCAATAATTAATAGTTAGAAATACATATAACCAAGTGTTTATATCACACATTTTTTAATATATCAGTAGAGTAAAGCAAGAGGGTTCTCATACTTTTCAATGAATTATTATTTCAACCTTTGTTGCTTGAATTTTATACCTGTTATATGAATTGTAGGTTATGAACACTTAATGCATATTGCTATGTTCACACAGATTATGAAACTTTCTAATGTTGCATCAAAAGTGTATATCTTCAAGATACTGAAGATAAAAGTTTCCTCATATAAAAATGACATTTTTGGGGGGGGGGGGGGGGGGAGATATATGAAGAATCCTGGGTAATCTGAAATTTCAGTTGTTTTTTCAATAATTTGCCAAGAAACATATGAGGATATCATTTTCTCTTTAGATATCTCAGTTGATAGAATCACAGTTCTTCATATCTTTTGAATTTTGAAATGTAGGAAAATACTAAATTATGATACATTCAGTAATATCAAATTTCATTTTTTTTATATGGATTGGATAGGGGCAATCAAAAAATTTGTGGTTTTTCTTGCAAAGATCTCAATTGACAGATGAGTGATGCCAGTTACCTGTCATCAAGCTGCCGCTGCCATAGCTACAGTTGATGCTGCCGTTCCAAAATGTATTGAGGAGATATCAGACGGCAACTGCGTCAGCTGGGAAGTTTATAAACATATGTTTATTTTTAGCATATTCCATCAATGAACAGTAAATGCAGCGTCAACTGTAGCTACGGCAGCGGAGATTATTAATTGAACTTTCAAGTGAAAATAGTGAAATTGATGACTCGATAATATGCATTTTTTTTATTTGGAGAGCATAAATACGAAAACATTATTTTGGACGAGGTTACATATGTTAACGTTTTTTTAAATGATAAAATTTTTAACATACTGGTGTGGGATTTTCCAGATATGCGACGCGACGTTCAAGAAATTTACCGCAACACTCCGCACGGCAAACAAGTAATGATGTTCAGCGCCACTCTCAGCAAAGAAATCCGGCCGGTCTGCAAGAAATTCATGCAAGATGTAATTGAACCTTCTTATCCTACACCTAATTCATTGTGCGCATCCGCTCGCCATGCAACAACCGCCAAAACAAGATGAAACTAAGTCCTCCGAGTCTGAAAAATAAAGGAAGCTAGTAAAAATAATCAACAGTCAATTGATGAAAGGGTGTTTCGCGTTTCCGGTTAGCGCATTGTAGCCCAACGAGTAGGCAAGGGAAGGGCGGGGCTAAGAAGAGGATGAAGAAGCGCCGGATTGGAAGATTTTCACGCGGGGGTATCGTTCGCGTACTTTTTTCGGCCGAGCTACAATGCATTGAAATTACGCACCCTGCGCAGTCTCCGGCCCGAGGAGATTTTGAATGAGTTTTGTTCAGTATTTTTGTCGTTTGGGTGGGGTATCACTTGGCTATGGAAAGCAAGAGCAGCGGCACTGGAATGCAAGATAACTAAAACTGCTGATTGTTTGTATGAGGGAATGGTGCCGCCTGGCTCTATCTACTGCAGCAGCACTTTGCCAATTTCCCAATGAAGTTTGTATTCTCCATAGATCCTGATTTGATTGAGATCTTTTTCAGGTTCAATCAAGTTAGGAAAACATCATTTTTGATAGAGATAACATCTGTTCATCCTTTAATTACCTTGTTCTCATTGATTTTTAAGTATTTTATACAATTCAAGGTGTTTGACTGCCTTATATTAGAGATGATGAATCCATTGAACTATTAGATAAATTGAAAATTCAGGTTTCGGGAAAAATTTATCCAGTTTAATTTCCTGAAAATTTCTTACCATTTTTCATAACAACTCTTGTTGATAAGTTTTGGTAGATATGAAATGTCTAAACAACTTCAATAAGGCAAACCTGGATTTTGTTGAAAAAGTGATTGTGTCCTATCATGATTTTGAAGACAATCGTTCGATGCATACAAAACCATCTCAGACTCTTAAATTCTTTTCCGGTGAAACACCTTGTAGGAAGCACTCATTGATCTTTCATTTCAACACATTTTCTAGAATACTTTCATCAACATTTAGACGAAGAATAATTATTGAATCATCATCAGTTCCTCACCAAGTGGCAATCGTTCTAGATTATAGATTCAATTTCAAGAATCAGATATCGAAGTTTTTTATGATTTTTTGTCCTATTATGAATGCCTAGTTTTTGGAATCAACAAAATATTACTTGCCTTGAGTAATAAATATTAGAGCAGGAGATATGAGGTTACTCCTAAATTGTGAGAGAACTGGGCAATTTTTAAAATTTGGGGTAACTTGAATTATGAATATGAAGAATGTTCATTGATCTGAAACTTTTGCCATTTGGCGGCGGCTCACAGATTGTTCTGTTGAAATGTTATCTGATCTCTGTTGATTTTCGTATGGGAGAAAAATTGGCGAAAAATCCAAAATTCATCTTTTTGCCTTGATCAATGGAGGTCAGGTAGATAATCTCTGTATTTTTGTTCAGCCCATGGAAGTGTATGTCGATGATGAGGCGAAACTGACGTTACACGGATTACAGCAACATTATGTTAAACTGAAAGAAAACGAAAAGAATAAAAAATTATTTGAATTGCTGGATGTACTGGAATTCAATCAGGTGAGGAATTAATCTACCATATGAAATAATTGCCATCCTGTAAGGGGGGTTATTTTGGAATCAGGTGACTAGATTTTTCATTCAGCTTTCATTGTTAGTTACCGGTGTTACAGAGTCATTTAATATTATTTTACAACACTCAGTTTTGATTGCACCAAAATAAAATTACTAAAACTCAACCATTATTTTCAGCTGACATATTGTATATGATTTATATAAGTAGTCTCAATATTAGTTCCTGAGTATCCCACTTTCAAATCAAAGATAATACATTATTGTCAATGTAAATACTAACAATGAGTTTACAAGCTACATTCTTTGAAAAAATCGATAAAAAAATTACATGATGATTTTCGCTTAATGAATGTTTTGATGACATCATTTGAACTCTCTCACTGATTTTATTCTAATCAAATACTGATTTCATATTTTTGTTTCATGCATATTACCTTAATTCAATATATTTCCATAGGTCGTCATTTTCGTCAAATCAGTTCAAAGGTGTGTAGCCTTGGCACAACTTCTCACAGAACAGAACTTCCCAGCTATTGGAATCCACAGGGGAATGGACCAAAAAGAAAGGCTGTCCCGATATGAACAGTTCAAAGATTTCCAAAAGGTTCGTTTTTTTTTTGTTGTGGACATTCTTCAATCATTTTTGCGTTAAAGAGATTGAATTTTCACTTTTAATACCATTATAGGTTAATATTATTGGAAATTTTATCGAGAACTCAAATATTTTGGAAATTTCGCGAGTCGAAGACGAAGTTAAATGTGAATGTCATTTTACCTATAAACTTCAAAATTTTCCAATTTCATGCACCTTACCAAAATATTTTCGTAATTTTTTTAATTGCTGTGCTTATAAAATATTGCTGTGATACAAAATATAGGCTTTTAATTGGTCGGAAATGTTGGGTCAGTTAGGTGACTTTTTCAAAACAACATGTCCATTGAAAAAACTGTATAAAATCGAGATTTTGAAGCAAAATTTGCAACATAGCAAGTTAACACCTCGGTTTTCATGCTGCTTGAATAAAAATTTAAATTGCTTGTTTATAGTTCAAAATTACTACAATATCTTTAATGGTAATGTTATAAAAAATGTTTGCAATACTCTTTTACTGGTGTTGCCGTAAAATGACTTATATAATTATATGCTATTTTGTTATGTATTTTGACACTGAACAGTATCAACTGAGTCTCAAGCAAATTTATGGAATAAGGTTTTCAAAATCAATAATTATTAAATTACAAATACTCTTCACAATGTTGGGTTAAAAGTACACACTTTCTGTGATGCTGAGACATATGTGGATTCATGCACAACAAAGATCATAGCGCATAATCTGTCACTGTATATTAATATTTTTGTCAGAAATAGATGATAATAGGGATTATAATAATAATAATAATCTGATATAAACGACAAAATTGAAAATTGAGCACTGCCTCAAAAAATTCAAACAATCTGTACAAGAGATTGATTCCCACTCATTCTGAGACATTGTCAAACAAACTTTCTCTTTTATGTAAACATTTTTTTAATGTATTTTCATTCATTTGACCTATTTCTTATTTTACTTAATAAGTTTTCAATTTTTAAAGTTTCTATTTACAATTTTTAAAGTGTCGATTTACAATTTTTAAAGTGTCCACTTAAAATAGTATATATATTAAGTATTTCTAAAATGTTAGTGCTTATAATTTTTGACGCCGGTTCACCCAATTGAATTTGTGCATTGTAACATATGTATAAGTACAATTTTTTGAATAAAGCTACCTATCTATCTATCTTAAAAAAACACAATCATAAAATGACCAGATTTGTGAAAAAGATACACATTTTCAACCATTCTTGTCCTGTGGGCATTTGATGGAATTAGTAAAAAAAAATATCTCAGTTGAATGTTGGGGGCCGGTTTTTATGCATATGAGCGGCCCCCATTTCTCTCCAACATGATGACAAGTACGTAGGGACATATGACCACCCTGATTATTTACGTATGGGAATTATCTGACACCAAAAAAAAAAACACCCTCCGGCCACCACCCCAAACCTCCACCCACCCTAGCTAACAAACCCCCTCACCGCCTTCTCCGCAGCGCATCATGGTGGCAACCAACTTGTTTGGGCGCGGCATGGACATCGAGCGGGTGAACATCGTGTTCAACTACGACATGCCCGAGGACTCGGACACGTACCTGCACCGGGTGGCGCGCGCAGGCCGGTTCGGCACCAAGGGGCTGGCCATCACGTTCGTGTCAGAGGAGGGCGACGCCAAGATCCTGAACGAGGTGCAGGACAGGTTCGACGTGAACATCACCGAGCTGCCCGATGAGATCGACCTCAGCTCGTACAGTGAGTGAATTTCTTGGGTTCGGTGCGGTTCTCTAAGGAGTTGTTGGCATGGTCGATGTTTTATTTATTTTATGCACGACCGGGCGTAAAATGGCACTTTATCGCCCGGATATGCGGGCGTAAAGTAGCACTTTACCGCCCACGGACTACTTTACCGCCCGCCGGGCGGTAAAATGTCACTTTACCGCCGGCTCGGCAATGCATTAGTTGAGCAGGCGCTTAACTTCATTTACATTCGAAGTAGCTTTCAACATGGAATAATATGACCACATAGAAGAGGGCTTACGAGATTTTAATTTTTCCAGAAAATATGCAAGAAGTACACTGTGTAATTCTTATTCTTCACATTATTTCCGTTGCACCAGCTCACTATTTCATCATAAAGTCGCTATCGCTCAGGCTATTACTTACACGCTACGGTCCATAAAAGCCTATTTTACGCCCTTGATACATAAATAACTATTATTACACTGTTCTACAGGTTACACTTAACTACAGAACTGGATTATAAGCACAACAAAAACAACAAAGTATTTATAATATAACAGCAGGATAAAATATTGTATGGACACATATTTTGACCACCCTGAATGTTCCATTATTTGTATTTGGCATTCTTTAAATACGAAATTCATCAATTTGAATTATTACCAATAATTTTTTCAAGCTCGTGAATGTTTTTGTTGATAAAAAATTATCCCCAGTGGAAGAATTTTTTATCAACAAAAACATGAGTTGAACCGATTGAAAAGTTATAGGGAACCCTACGTCCTTTTCTGCGTAGATAGTAACCGAGTTTTAGAGCAAGGTTTATTACTAAAATTTCAAGAACATTCACAATAGTAATCCGTTTTCAATCATAACATCTGATATCTCATCCTACCCAGATTTTATTCTGAGCGACTTGTCAATAGATATAAGGCGCTTCATTTTTTACAGAAAAATTATCACTTATTAATTCCATCAATAGGAACTAACGAAATTATTTCCCGAGGCATACAATCTCCAGAAATTTAAGAACACCAACTCCTACCTTCTCTTTTGGTTCTCACGATGTTCTCTGAATATTACAGGATATACCTAAAATTAAATTTTGGATCATCTTCACCTAAGGCAACTAATTCATCATTTGATGTGATCCAGTCCAAGCTGTTTTCTTTTCTATCAGGATTTTAATTCAAACATCGTAACAAAATAAACACTAATTTATTCGCTTGTTCATTGTGGGTAGATGATTCCTCAATTCAGATTGAATCCAAAGGTAAAAAGCAAAATATCAAGGAATTTTTGCACTGGTATCTATTTCATCTAATATAAGTAAATGATATACAATTTCAATTTATGATAATATATCACTTGATATATATCAGCATCACCAGGCAACCCTGCTGATTTTTTACACCAGTGTAGTGAATAAATAGGAAAAAGCTAGTAACTCCTTCTGGATTGGACCCAGGATTGGAATATTTTCGACTTTTTTTCACCCAAATTACATTTGTTCAGATAACCACTCCTATAGAGAATCATTCCGTTTATCTTCATGTTTCTTCAGTTGTATCAATTATATGCTAATATGCTCTTTTCTTTGTTTTCAGTTGAGGGAAGATGAATAGGTACAAAGTACAGTTGTTGTGCACTTTCCCTAGGATTACGTGTAATATTTTATAAGTAATAAATGTAAGTTGTGTTTTAAATGTGATTTTTTTATGTGACCATGGAAATTATTAAGATTAATTTAGCCCTGTGGTTGTATTTGTACCTAAATAAAAGTATATTTTATGAATGTTTGGCTTCATAATTCCCATCCAACGTTATAGATTGTATTGTAGATACCACATGGAGTGAAGTTTGTTTTGATAACTTTAATTTAGGATTGCCAACTTTGAAATCTGAGCGCTCCAAATTTGTAACAATTTCTGTCCATATCAACAACATACTTTGATGGTAACAATTTCCAATACATTAAAATAGAAACTCGCCGAAGTTTTTCGATATCTCGAAAAAACTGGTAGGTAATGAAATGAGCAAATTACATCATCTCACAACCTTTGAACGGTAGCATATTTTGACAAGCTGAATGTTGGAAAGGACTTTGATAGAATCGCAATTGAGGTATGGAATAGCTTTTTGGGGCTTATGTAGTCAGCAATTACTGAACTCAGTATTTGTTTTGCAAAAAAGAGCAGTCAGATATATATGTAAGGCAAAATCACAAGATCACTGCAAGCCACTTTTCATTGGGCAAAAAATTTTAACTTTACCTTGTTTGTTCCTTTTAGAAACTGTGTGTTTAATACATAAAAAATATGCTAATTTAGCAGAAAATAATGATAGACGATACCATACAAGAGGAAGTCGGAATCTACCTCTGCCAATCCCAAAATTAGCGGCTACAAAATTTTCATTGATATATGAGAGCAAGAAAATTTACAACCACCTCCCAATTTCCTATAGAACAATAACAAATTTAAGAAAGTTCAGAAAATTAGTTAAAGGAGTACTTCTGCAAAAAGCCTACTATGACTTGAAGGAATATTACAATGATGATTTTTGACGCTCATCATTTCCATTGCTTACTTATTTATGATATTTTATTTATTTATATGTAATATTTTGTGTAGTGTTCTGTAATGTGTTTTATACAATATCTTTAACTCTTTGACGATTGTTCATAATTATTCAATGTCTTCAATATTTTTGATAAATGACTTCACAAAGTTGTACTTGCTTTGTCAATAAGGATTGTTTTCTTGGACAATAAAGCATATATTGATTGATTGATTGACTATGAAGTATAAGGCATTTTTAAAAAATTACAATGACAATTCCTGCATTGTAATCATGAATACCACTAGAGCAAAGACGCCGGAGATATGTAACTGGTAGACTATTCTTATATTAGTTATATTGTCCAAATAATCGCAAGTTCCAAGATTTTTATCACAATTGTTTTGAAAATCGATAAAATTGTTACATGGTTCTATTTGATAAGTGCATCAGTCATCAATTTTCAGTACCATTTTACAGAATTTATTGAATGGCACAGAGATATACATGGGATATATTCCACACATTGATTTGAATAGAAAATTTTCAATTTGAGAGATAATCAGGATTAAGGAAAATCAGTCCATACAGAAACAAGTGTTACAACTTCAGCCTGTTTTGATTAAAACCTAAGGCCTCATCAGAATAACTAACCACTTGAATCTCAAATGAAAATCTAGTGGAGCATTTATTATTAATTCTTATCAGGTGACAAGCATAGGTACCATTTGGCAGATTAATTCAGAGAAACCACTGGCTTTCATGAAATATACCAACTTAGATTTTTATTTCAGAGTAATATCCTATAAATTGTTGCAATACTCATGTTCTTTAACATTATTGGATTATTTTTTCTCAGTGATGAGCATCCCTATAAAATCTGAGCCCACAGTAACCACAGGCATGATTTCCTGGTTTATCCTGAAAAAATATTTTTAGATGTTTGGTTTATTTCAACATTCAATTGTTTAAACTCCTCACCAAATTGATATAAACTTTCGGATGTCCAGTTGGACCACTACCACCATCACAGAATACAACTCTTTCCTTGCAAGCTTTTGGTGGAACCTCACTGATGAGGTTCATTGCAATGTTTGGATTTACATGCTTTGGCCTATCTATAAACCTAGCCATTCTGTAATCATCGGCTTCCCATTTCTTAAAGTAACAAACAGATAAGTTTTATAAAAATAATGAATCTGTTTTATGTAACCTGCCCAGTGTGAGTCTCCTTTTCTTTAGGTACCCAGTCTGAAACAGATCGGAGGCCTGTATTTGCGAAAGGTCGTCTAACCATTACATTTTGAGTGGTTCGGGCCAAAATTTGCAATTTCAACATTGCTACCAGAGAAAATTAGGTGAATTGATGGAAAACTATCTTATATAACCTAAGTAAAAAGTAAATCCTTGAAACTTCAAATCATGAAGGACAAACCAAATATATTATTCTTCTTTTCTAGAGGTATTTTGCCTTGGCCTGATTATTCTAGATTGCATTTTGTGACCCAAAAAGATTTAAATTGCACGCCTCTGGCTAATCGGGAATTTTCGGAAATAAGTAATAAATTAGGTTATGTTATGGGTTCTTCTTCTTCTATTCTGTTTGAATGGCCTTAGCTGCCTGGGCTATCTGGCCAAGTACACACAGCCAATTTGTTTTCCCCAAGTGCAGGGGTTAGGGCTTTAGTAGTGTCAAGTGTCAGTTGTCAACGACAACAAGTCACTCAAGTCACTGAGTGTTTTCTATGAAGTCACTTTCCAGTGATATTCAAAAAACTTATGAAAATAAAACGATAAAATGGTTTTCTAAATTTTAAATCAAATATGAACAATGTCTTCTACTGTACTATTCCTAAGAGGTCTTCGAAGAACCTCTCATATCTGTATTCTACCATCAAACGTAGACTGTCAGTATGGTCCCCCTTGGCTGAAGCGTTTAATTCTCGCCCTGCTCAGAAATACAGCTACCGTAAGTATGACGTGGGCCTTTTTGGTATACCAGAACTACATAGATCCGAGGGATTCAGAGACATTCAAGAGAAATGTATCACCAACACAGAATCTCTCATAGAACAAGCACTGAGTCCTTCAAGAGACAAAAAAATGGTAGAAATATTTGATGAGATGTCTGACTGCCTTTGCCAGGTGGCAGATTTGGCTGAGTTTATTAGACTTGCTCATCCAAAGGGGAAATATTCCAAGGCAGCTGAAGAAGCATGTTGTACAGTGAGTGGTATAGTAGAAAATCTTAATACTAATCTTAAATTATACAAAGCATTGAAGGATGCAGTTACAAGACAAGATATTGTGAAGAACAGTGCTGTTGATAAACATGTAGGGGAATTGTTTCTTATAGATTTTGAGCAAAGTGGAATTCACTTGGAAAATGAATTTCATAGACAAAAAGTTGTGGAATTGACCAATGAAATATTAAGCTATGGTCAGCAGTTTGTTAATGGAACATCTAAACCAAGAATGTTGAAGAAATCATTATTACCAGGTAATCTAAGAAATGTACTGGCCAGTGAAGAGGACACAATCATAGTTTCAGGTTTATATACTGATTCACCTCATCCAATAGCTAGAGAAATGGCTTTCAAAATTTTTCTTCACCCAGATCCCAATCAAGACTTACTACTAAATAAGATGTTGGAAGCTAGATATGACCTTGCAAAAATTTGTGGATTTCCTACTTATGCTAGTAGAGCTCTGAGGGGATCCATAATAAACAATCCTGCTGATGTGATGATTTTCTTGAAGAAGCTATCAGACAATATTTGGGACAAAGCAAAAGCTGATTTTGACTGTATGAACAATATGAAATTAGTTGAGAATCCAATGAGTGGTGGAGTGCAATCATGGGATATACCTTATTACACCCAGAAAGCAAAAAAAGAATGGTTCAAGGTATCTTCAAAGGAATACTCTCCATATTTTTCTCTAGGTGCATGTATGGATGGATTGAATTATCTTTTCCAATCACTTTATGGTATTCAGCTCATTAACTCTGAGATATCTACAGGAGAATGCTGGTCCCCTGATGTATACAAATTATCTGTTGTCCATGAAAAAGAAGGACTTCTTGGCTACATCTACTGTGACTTCTATGAACGTACTGGTAAACCAAACCAAGACTGCCATTTCACAATAAGAGGGGGCCGCTCTCTACCAGATGGTACCTACCAGCTACCAATTGTAGTTGTCATGCTAAACCTACCTACTCCAAGATGGTCTAGCCCTTCCCTTCTAAGCCCAAGTATGATGGATAACCTATTTCATGAGATGGGTCATGCCATGCATTCCATGCTGGCCAGAACCAAGTACCAGCATGTGAGTGGTACTAGGTGCAGCACAGACTTTGCAGAAGTACCATCTGTCCTCATGGAATACTTTGCTTCTGATCACAGAGTACTTAAACATTTTGCAAGGCACTTCCAGACCCAGCAACCAATGTCAGATGAAATGGTCCAAAGGCTCTGTGGTGCAAAAAGACTTTTTACAGCTTGTGAAACACAGCTACAACTGTTTTATGCAGTCATTGATCAGAAATACCATGATGTGCATCCATTGAGAGGCTCTACAACTGATGTACTGATGGAAGCTCAAAAAGACTTTTATGGGTTACCTTATGTGCCTAATACTGCCTGGCAGCTGCGTTTTAGTCATTTAGTTGGGTATGGAGCCAAATACTACTCATACTTGGTGTCAAGAGCTCTAGCACATTCTATTTGGAAAGCATACTTTGAAAAGGACCCTTTCAATAGGGACAGTGGGGAAAGGTATAGGATGGAGTGCTTGAGTCATGGTGGTGGAAAGAATCCAAGAGATTTGGTCAGGGATTTTTTGGGGGTTGATCCGACATCTGATATTTTAGCTGATTATTTGATCAATGAGATTGACTATCATCAGAGTCAGGTGGATCTTGTGATGAAGAATAGGACTTGACTAATCAGTTATTATCATTGTACATAATGTTCACCAATATGTTAGTCTATTTGTAAATAGAACATTTCATAGCTCATTAAATATCATATAAGTTGTTTCACGAAATAATTTTTTTAACTAATGTAATTATTTCCTAATAAGTGTGTAATACATTAAGTGACCAATTCAATAAATGACAATCTTATTTGGACTGAAATTTAGATTGTCCTGTATATTTTTGATAAGTGATAAGAAGTATGCACTCAGAAAGAGAATTCAATATAAATAAAGTGCAATATTTTTTTGCAAACTGTGTTTATTGTATATCATAATAAACAGGTCAGCCAATTATATCAGTATCTATAAATTATATTCTCCACTTGATACCTACGAAAAAAGTCAATCACAAACACATCTGCCTGAAGATCATTCAACTATTATCCAGAAAGTTGATTATATATAAATAAATGTAGCAACATGTATACATTTTCTGGAATGTGTATGTCAAATAAATATAAAATATAAGTCCACAAAAATAATTTTCTCATTCTCAGAGAAGTAGTTTTATGAAGGAGACTTCGTATCCCTTGGAATAAAAGGGTAAAAACTCACGACGCGTTTTGTGCCGAGTCGGCACCCAAGCACATCATTATGTGTTCGTTTATGGGACGAAACAGGCGAGATAGTTCAAGAAGATTGGAGTGTTGTCAGTGTTGCCAGTTAAAATAAAAAACACGGATCTTTTATAATAATTATAGTTTATTGCTCACATATTACAGATATCAAACATTTAAACTATTTTATTCTCCCTTCTGATCAAATATGTTACACCTAAGCGTATTGCTTGTTCTGTGTATACATATTTGTCATCTGGGTGTTCAAATCCTAATTATAATGAAATTACACATCATTGTATATAGTCATGAATAATAATATGTTTTTTTTCCTTTTTTTTGTGAGGCCAAGAAGATGTAGAGATTTTTTGTTGATTTATATATTTGATATGATCTGAAGTTAGGGAGGGCAATTGCTCTGCTCTGAATCATTTCTCCAGATTTCATATTGCATTTGTGAGTGTTTTATTTTCTTCAATGCCGATTTATATTTAGTGTAAATCTTCATCTCTTTGATGCTCACAGGAGTGTGAGTTTTTTTGAACAAGGGTAAATTGATACCTGAATTCAGAGTAAAACGAGTTGGTTTATTTTTGTCAATGAAATATTTGAATTTGTTATTGTACATCCAAATCAGTGATTGATATTTGTACAGCTTTTTAATATTGAATAATTTTGATTCCTCATATAGTTGGTCGGTGGAAAATAGTTTACTTTTTTGAAGATTATTTTAAAAATTGTATTCTGCATGGCTTATATTTTACTCAATATATTGTTGAACATCCCTCCTCATACTGATATGCAATATCTGATCACTGATTCTACTGAATAACAATAAACAGTGATTACATTTTTCCTGTTTAGAATTTCTCTCAGTGTATACAGTTTATAGGTTAGGTTTGGTGCAATTGATAGCAGTTCTTGAATATGTATTTACAGTTAGTCTTTATAAAGTTTTTGGATTTATTATCCAGAAGATACAATGCTTTTCCGAATGCTCCTGGAATTGTGACATTATAGTAAAATTGAAAAGTTCTTCTGGGTCTTCAATCAGTTGGTTATACAGGGTGTCCCCTCTCAATTGGAAAAAACTTCTGGGGCATATTGAGGAACCATAGACAAGCAGTTTGAGATAAGAGACTGATGTCCGGAAGTGCATGGTTTTCAAAATACAGGGTGTCAAAGTTTTTTTAAAAAACTTTTTTTTATTAATATTTCAAAGACAATTTAACCGATTTTCTTGAAATTTGCTAGTGATGTAAGCTTTGATAAGACGCTCAGTTAGCACTAATTAAATGTTAATTATGACTTCCAGTGGCGCCCCGGGGGACAGTGTCACGAATAAAAATGACAAAAAATGTACGCTGCTGACTTTTTTTAAAAATTTTATATATTTTTTAGAAAGCTCAGTTAAAAATACAATTTTTTTTTCACTTGATATTTTTTCGTATCTCTCTCCGTTTTCGAGAAAATTTTTTTATTAAAAACTTTATTGAAAGGTTCATTATTATTAGAAAGAAAAACAAGGAGGCTTTTTTACAAATAATTTATTATTAATTAGTGGAGCAAATGCTCAAAGTGTCCACCATGCATTTCGATGCATTTTCTGCACCTGTCGAGCCAGGATTCGCGCACCCGAGCAAACACGCCTGGATTGTTCGCGACAAATTCCGCTGCCACCACAACTCAGTGCCGGATAAGCCACGTAGCGAGAGTAGCAAATGCTAGGGGCCCCGCGTTCCAACGCCTCTAACGGCCGTTGGCGTTTCGAAGAGAAAAAAAACGCAAATATTTTATCCATCTTATGGTAATTGAGAGGAAAAATAGGGGATTTTTTCATACGCTTAACATATAACCAACTGATAGAAGAACTTTTCAATTTTACTAGAATGTCAAAGACATATTCAAGAACTGCTATCAATTATTAACAATCCGTGTTCCAAATTCTTCTATATTAACTGGCAACACTGACAACACTCCAATCTTCTTGAACCATCTCGCAAACACTCAAGGATATTAAACGTTTAATATCCTTGGCAAACACTCACCATATATCTAATAATAACTATATAGGTAACATGGATACCATGAAGCCGAAAAATAAAACAAATGACAGTCTGCGGGACAAATCGCGAAAATGCGCATTCTCAAGTTTGAATTAAGAATCGACATTCGTTTTCATCATGGAGGAGAGTAGCTTTCTAGTGAGCGACAAACGTATGATAATTATTAAAAATCAATCAAATGTGTCACGTAACCTTCAATTCGATGTTTTCATTTTATCATGACATATAATTTTCAAATATGTATTCATTGATGGATTGTTGGACGAAATGGATGTGATCTACAAAGCGATACTTGCAATTTGCATAGAAACCTGTGAAGATAAAGTCATCGGAACAAGATTCGTGGGCTAATTTTTGATCAATCACTGTTATCACTCACTAATCACTTCTGTAAACAATCAGTAAGTACATTAATAACTATATTACCGCTCTTTTACATAATTTGGGTTAACAAATATACCTAACCTTTGAAATTCCGAAAACGTCAGTGGATTTCAACTCGTCAAAATCCGCGCATGCCCACATTAGCAAGCCAGACAGTCTTTTGTTTTTCCAAAACTGGCTTCACTTTCGCGTGAAGAGAAGAATAGGTGTCTGTTTCGTCCCATATATGAACACGTAATGATGTGCCGACTACAGTTTTAAAACCGCTCGCGGTGCATGATGCCGAATCGGCACAAAACGCGTCGTGTATTTTTACCCTTTTATTCCGAGATACCCGACGTTTCGTTCATAAAACCGTGTTCTCTGAGGACGATCTCGAGAATGAGAAAATCATTTTGTGTTCCTAAACCGCAGAGACCGCGCCCCCTCACACCCTCTGCTGCTGCAGCATCTCCTCAGGGATGCTGTACAGCCCCAGCACGGGGTAGTAGCCGGCGGCGGCGACGGACGGCGCCTCCTGGAAGGCCGGCGTCGCGACGGCGGCGGGCATCGGCGCCGCCAGCACCGTGCCCGGCGGGTTGCGGTGCGGCATGCCGGTAGGCGGGATGTCCTGCCTTGTCCGACACGTCACCGACGTGTTGACGCCGTGGCGTCGTTTCATGTGCTTGTTGTAGTTGGGCCAGTTGGTGAAGTGGTGCTGGCACTCGGTGCACGAGTACGGGCGTTCGCCTGCGTGGTGGGATCGATCGGGCTCGTTAGATATACGTTATCAAAGCAACAAGATAATATTGTATATTCTTCCACGAGCGTATAATGATGATTCCGGAACTCGCCTTCGGCCGTTACCTACGAGATATACATGGCCTGAACGCTCCGCGTTGACGTCACACAAGTGAGGCGGACAGAGATTCGATGCGATCGAGCGCTTTACTATGGTCCCAAACGCGACCGCGTATTTCAACTGCGCATATCTATTAGGCCCTCCGCACACGGGTCGATCGGCGACATGGGCGACGCGATTCGAATCGTACGACGGTCTCCCCTCTACTCGATTTCCTACGTGAAGCATTTGGATCCAGCACACCTAGAAACGTACGATTTCAAATCTCCTCGTTTTCAGTCTCACGCGATTAGCAAGGAAGCAGTTTGTTCAAGTGAATCTTGCGTCTCTATGGAGATAATTTGGTATAATGCGTGTTTACCCTGTGATTTGACCATTATTTGTTGTACTTTTGTAGGCCTTCAATATAAAATTCGTTGAAGAAGTGGAGAAGTATCCCGAGCTATATAATTACACCCTTCAGGCCTATTCAAAAAGGGATGCTACTGAGACTACATGACTATGTCCTCCTCGTCACTGGAATTGCTCATTTTTAGCGAAAACTCTCTGTTTTAAGATGCGAGAAAAAGAGTAGTTCTAACTTGATCAGACGCAAATCGTCTACAGAAAACGTCGACCCATATGCGGAGAGCACACATGCCCGTCTCTTGAATCGTACGATTGAAGAATTTGTGACGTCATTGCAATCGCGTCGCCCATGTCGCCGATCGACCCGTGTGCGGAGGGCCTTACTGTACCTTTAAATCTTGCGCTTTCGACATCTCTCCAAAGGCGTCGCTAGGTTTTCTTTCTGGGAGGGGTAATCGAAAATTACACGGACGATATTTCATATAAAATATTATTATATAGGTAATGACTGGGGGGGGGGGGGGATGGATAAAAACCAAGATAAAACATATGTATTCTGAAACAAAGCATGAAAATCATCAATAAAACTAAAACTGATTACACGTTCATATAAATTGAGGTCATAAAATAAGTTATAATTTCCTCTTTCTGGGAAGCAAATCTTTTCAGCACTGCGTCGTAATCTATTTCAAATTCACGATGTAAATGTAAAAGAGCAAGGCCTACCAGCTTTTCTTGACTAATGGTCAATCTTAAGTAGGTTTTAGGCGTTTCAATGAAGAAAATGAACGTTCAGCAGATGCTACACTTACGCGCATGACCGATATTAAATGTAACAATACATGGATGTTTGGAAAAATGTATTTACCACACATTTTCAAAACATTCACCGCACTTTCTTGAATTGGCCCACCGGTTTTTCTTAGATTTTCTACCCACAGCTCAATTTCTAGCTGCAATTTCTTTAAGAAAGGCTGTAAATAATGGCTCAAATTTTCATAATTTAATCGGTTCGATTTCTCTTGAGTATGAGAGAAGGTTAACAGGCCATTGATTTCCATGGCAGAGGAAAAAATTGAATCAAATCCTAAATTGCGATCCTGTAATACATTATCGAGCGATGGGATGAATATGCTGATTCTGTAATATTCCTCAGGATCTTTGGCAACAAAATTCGCCCTATTCATTTGTCTTGCATTGACTCTAGGAAGGTGTATCGAAATGTCCAATTTTTCGTGGAGATCTTTCACTTTCTCGAAAATTGAATGAAAGAAAATATCGATATACCGAAATTATGCTTTCAACAAATTTTTGTGCCACCGTTTTTAACTGCAGAATTCTGCTCAAGTTTTCTGTTGAGCCAATGAGCCAAACAAAACAGAGATGTTATATGAATTCTGTAACATTTACAGAAGTGGTTGGAAATTATTGATGGATGTAAAAATGAATAAAATATCGAAAAGAAGAAAAATGTGGAAGAAATTTATGTGTAATTATATATTCCAATTTCTGTAGGTCAGTATTTTCCTGGGAGGGGGGGAGGGTAATTACCCCCATTACCCCTCCCGTAGCGACACGCTTGCATCTCTCTCTAATTTTATTCGCTCTGCCTGACTGTCTCACCTGAAAGGTTTTCTAATATGTGCCTAAAGTCACCATATCCATCAACAATTTCCACTAAAAATCATCTCACCCGTGTGCTGCCTCCTGTGTGTAGTCAGGACGCCCTTGAACCGGAAACACTTGCCGCAGAATTCGCACGTGAACGGCATGGCGCCGGTGTGAATGCGGTGGTGCTCCTTCAGCGTGCCGCGCTCCCTGAACTGCCTGCCGCAGATGTCGCACTGGTGCGGCTTGAGGCCCGAGTGCACCGAGCCGTGCTTGCGCAGCCGGATCAGCGTCTTGAAGGCCTTGCCGCAGACGCCGCAATTGAACGGTCTGGCCGCCGTGTGGGTCAGCAGATGGTTGTCCAGGTTACCTGGGGAAATGGCGTGGTCCGTGATTCGGACGCTGGGAGAGCTTGATGGCGGGGGTTCTCTACTGTTTTTCTTGCTGAATTTGAAAACCGATACGGCGAGTTCAAGAAATTCAACAATAATTTCAATATTTGCAACACAGTCACGTAATTTGTGTTTCGTTATTCTATTCTGTTATAAGCATAACTCATATTTTCTTAGGATTCGACTCTTCATACCTTCAGACTATGAAAGTCCACGATTATGTGAATTTTATTGTGAAAAAAATAAATACCATACCTATATTCTTACACATAAATCATACTTAGTATGCTCAATTTAATGCGAATGTATACACATAAGGAAAAATAAATGTCAACCTTACTAAACTATAAGAAAAATAGATAAATAAATAGGAATATCTTATTGTATTCACAAAAACAATTATAAAACAATATATCAGGAATATTATTTCATATTCGAAAAATCAAAATTTCATTTCATTTTTGAATCTAAAAAAACTATTTTTCCGCAAATCGCTAGGAAATTTTGACATTCCTGTCAAAATTTCTTGAAGAAAAAGTCAGGACTTCCTTACTGTGAGGAAATGTCATTTCCTTACTGTAAGGAAATGATATTTCCATACAGTTGTTAGTGTCATTGCTGAATACATTTTTAAGATCAATTTGTTATATTTACAGTAATTTGACAGTTAGTACAATTATTGAACATTGGAGGAACACTGTTAGAACTATGAGAAACATTTTGGACAACATGCGGGGTGGTAGGGTTATTTTGTTGAATATTTTGTACTGTGAAAATTTTATTTGCCACCTCAACCTCGACTTAGCAATCTTCACAGTCGCCCAGGAATGATAAGCTTTTCCTACCCGGTAAACAATGTACTATTTTTCAAAAGAAGATGGCAATATATTGTAAATCTTCTTACCTATTCATTGATTGTTCTCTTTAGTTTTTTAATTGATTCATTAATCTATTTATGCCACTTCAGGTTGTAATCTAAGTGAATCCCCAGATATTTTACTATATTAACTTTGGTAATAGTATGTTCAGTAAACATACATTGTTTTTCACTTTGAAGACATGGGACAATATGGATTTTTAATTCATCTATTTTTTCGTTTGTTTATTCTGTTGTCATGAAATTGGATTTGTTTTTCAATTCCAAAGTTAGTAAGTTATTTTTTTATTATTGACAAATCATATTTGGTATATGATACTAATTCCCAGGTATTTCCACTACTAATAAAAACTGCATCATCAGCAAACGAAAATGATTTTTCTTCTATTTTAATAATCCAATAAATTGTTTGATTGCTTACCACCTACCTTTTTGTACAAAACTTTTTCCACACTGATCACAAGTATAATCTCTGATCCCAGTATGTATCCTTTTATGTGCCATCAAGTTAGGTTTAGTACCAAACTTTTTTGGACACTGATCACACTGATATTGATTTTTTATTTCAGCTGGTAGATGAGATCTGGCATGAACCTTGAACAAAAAAGTGCACCATGAAATGGGAACAAGAGAAACAATATCATACTCACTAATAAGGCAGACTGCATTCTGAATTTTTTTCCACAATTGGTGCAGATGTGAGGCTTATCATCAGTGTGTTCTGATCTGTGTTGATCTTGCTCAGAAGCTGTAGGAAACCATTTGTAACATATGTCACAACATAATTTGAGTCTGGGTCTATGCACCTGCAGACAAATAATGTTCAAGTTGTAATTCAATAATCAATTTTAGCATAGTGCAAAAACAGTACAATGCCCTTACCCTGACATGTGCTAAGAACACACTATACTTTGTATAAACTTTGGGACATTCACAACATGTATATTTGGGTGCAGAATTGTGCACAGTTGCATAATGATCTTTCAGTTCCTCAGAATTGTTAATAACAACTTGACAGTCACAGCAGGAAAATGGATATGTATCCCAGCCAAATATGGGATCAAACTTTTGTACCATCATGCCATCAGATTTCACATTGAATTCCAAATTGGACACTTGGGGTACTAGTTGAGGATCAGGGATATCTTCAGTTTGTTTTTTCTTGGTATTTTTACGTGTCTGAAAAAATGTAAAACTAATTGATTTGTGATTTAGCTGCCACATAAAATAATTAGCTAAGAAACAAAAAATGAACTTTAATGAATATCTTCTACTTTTGTTATAAAACTTCAATGCCTGATATTTTCTTCTAAAATCTAGATCAATTATATTCCATACATTTAGGTTTATGCATATCATGAGTATTGAAACCTTTATAGTTCCATCATAGGATGGAATATCAACATGAAATAATGTATCATTCTGAATAAGCAATATTGTGAATTGTAAGGAAATATACCTCACTTCTAGAAGGTCTAACTTTACGTTTGCTACAAACTATAGATTCTTTGAGTTTCCTCTCAGGTTCTGATTTTTCTGAGGCATCAGAAAAATCATTCACAGTTTCCAGCTCTTCAGGCAGATATTCACATTTTTCCTCATTCTTCAAATCTATAAATCCAAAATCAACCATTGATGAGGTATCCCTATGATTTTCATCTATGAGAACAGGCACCTCCAAACTTTCTTCTGTTAGCATTTCATTGAATTTAGTTACAAGTTCTGCTAGTAGGTCTTGTGCTTTTTGCACTCGATCATTAAAGCACCAAGTTTTCTCAACCATATCATGACAATCTGGACAAACAGACATCGGTAAGTTATCTTCTGCAGATATTTTAATTTGAAATAGCTGAAATATTTTTAGGCAGAAATTTGTGTCCTGCATGATAGATAGTTGAGTGGAACAGCACTCTGCGCACAGACGACATCTTGTTTCCATCATGTCATACATTTTGCTTCGTCTTCTGGGTATTTTTGGGACTTATCTAGATTTTCATATTATGATGATCATTTTTAAATCCTCGATTACCAATATAAACAATTCCAAATATGGTGTTAACTGACATCTTAAAAAGTCAACGTCAACACAACGTCAAGTTGAATTTCCTCTTCTTTTATCTCACCGTGAAGTAGCTTTGGTTACAAGAACTAATAATCTTTGGCACAAGTCCACTTTGTCTCTGGTGAAATGTGGATTGTGAGTTGTGTTGTGACGTGGATTTTGATATTTTTGATTGGTTAATGGTTTGTGCACGTTTGTTGACGTTCATATAAAACACGCTTCATTTCAAATAATGGATGATAACATTAGAACGAAATGAGAATCAAGTGATCATAAGCAATGAGAGTATCAAAAAATGGACATCTTATACAACCAAACCAACAGAATAATTCAGGAAACTCAACAAAGCTTTCAATTATTGGAAGGTAGCGCAAAAGATGCATTGCAGATTGAAGCTGATATCCAGAGTAAACTGGAGTTAATTAATAGGTATATCATCAAATATTCCTTCATTGCTTCTGCTAAAGCTTTCATATTTCAGTAATTGTTCCAAACTAGAACTGTATACACTGAAATTTCCAATAGATCAACGCCAAAATGCCAAAATGCGCGTTGATCAACTAAAGTATGACTGCAGACACCTTCAGGCTGCACTGACATCAGCACAACATAAAAGGGCCCGCAGAGAGGCAGCTGTAAATGAAAGGGAACAACTTCTTAATCGTCGATTCACTCCAAACATTGATGCAACTGCTATCAACATTGATTATTCCATACAACACCAGAATTCTTTACATAATGCCCACCAAGGTGTAGATGAAATGTTACACACTGGTGTCAATACCTTGGAGTCTCTCAGAACTCAAAGAATGACACTCAAGGGGGCACATAGGAGGATTGTGGATATGGCCAATACATTGGGATTAAGTAATCACACTATGAAGCTGATTCAGAAAAGAGCTTCTGAAGATAAGGTTATACTGATACTTGGAATGGTTATCACATTGATTGTCATTGTGTTAGTGGTTATTTATTTTACATAATGTTACTCATTTGATTCATATGCTAGTCTTGTAAACATCTCTTATGCACATTAGCATATTCCTGATTCCTATAACTAATCTTGACATTATTCATAGAAAAAACATGTATTTGCTGTTAAAGGATCTGTTGATCTCCTGAAATAAAATGATGGCTACTACATGGCTAAAGAGTACATCAGGTATTATGATGAAATTTATTCCTTTTCTACCTTTATGATCTAAGAGCACAGGGTTATTCAGTATTCACTAATCTTTGCTAAAAGTCAAACAAGAAAGTTTTGAGATGGTTTTGAGTTTTGATTTGAATGTTTTCTTCTTCTTCTTTGTGTGTCTTGGATTTCTGATTCCTTGTGGTGTCAATTTTACCAGATCTGGGAAGGATTTGTTAGTTTCCCATATATATTAATATATCAAGGAAAGACATTTTCCACAAATGTAATATTAGAAAAAGGAAGACGAATTGTCATTATCAGCTGTGTCTGTCCCTGACGTCATCAGTTGGAGGTTGGAGTGGATAGTGGATTTGATTTTTATAGAATCTGGAAACTTGAAGTGATCTCGTTTTTCTTTTCCATTGCTTATTTCTATTGACATTTTCAAATTATTCGTGTAATCAGGGTGAGAACATGGATTTCTTCAGAAGAATTTTTGGCGTACCAAATGACAATTTTGAGAGGTTAGTAATTAAACATCTCTGTATCTCTCTGCAATATTTGAGACACCAAAACTGTGCTCAGTTTAGTGATTAACTATTATGCCAAAATCCAACATTCATCATTTATTTAATATTGTGCAATAGATGACTCATATACAGGATACATTATTGCTCAACTTTCCATATTCAACCAACTGCTCAGATCCTCGGTAAAATTGTCTTCTCTAGGTTCCCCAGAAATCATGATGAACCAGATTTGAAAAATTTCTCCAATAGATCTGAGCCACCCAGAGATGAATTCCCAAGAAGAGGCTTTGACATGTTCAGTGACCCATCTCAGATGCAACAATATTTTGAACATGAAATGAATGAAATGTTGAAGATTTTTGGATTTCAAGGGTTTGGTGACTTTTCCTGTATGTGAAAGAAACATGGAAACTTGCTCCTCTATTGAGCATTCATTTTAAATCATTTTGCAGTTGACTATTCAAATGTTCCTAGACTAGAAGATCCCAGAGCAAACATTGAGGATTCCCCAAATAGTTCATTGAGAGACCAATTCCTGAAAAATGGCTATGAAAATCCTTCTAAGAGAGATTCTGATAGAGTAGATAGTGATCTAGATGCCAAGTTAAGAAAAATAAAAATTCTATGGACACAATCAAATATCTTTTTTTAGGGTCAATTCTGGCAATTTAGATTCAATTTTGAGTAGAGAATATGATGAAGATATATCCCCTTACAAAGATACACAATCCAAGAATTTCTTCTATGGGACAAGTCACACTATAAGAACAGTTACCAACCCTGATGGAGTATGTATTATGTATAGCTCCTTTGATTGTCTTGGAAAATAATAGTTTATATTTCATCTTTGTAGTCTGTTGAGACACATCATACAACAAGAGATAATCAGGGTAATGAGGAAACAACAATTTGCCATAAAATTGGAGAAAAGGAATATTGTCTGGTGAACAAGAGAGATAAGAGTGGGAAGGAAGAAGTAACAGAGAAATTCATCAATATGAATGAATGTGAAAAAGATATATTTCTGAAATCCAGTGGACCTAGGATTAAAAGTGGATCTGAACAGAGATTTCCTTTTGATAAATTCTTTGAATAAATTATTTTTCATATAGATATATATTATTTATATAGTTGAGGGCATATTATTCAAATACAATTATTTGAATATTTGTGTATGTGCTTGTTCATTTATGTTCCTTTCAAAATTCAGAAATGTCTGAATTATATTTTTTTGAAGTTTTCCCTTCAGTGAAATAGAAAGCATGCTATTATTATATTTTTTTAAAAGGCACCCAGGAATCGATATGCTTAAATGTTGTATATGGTAAGAATGTTGACACCCAACATTTGGAATAGCATTTCAGTAATAAGGAGAATAAGAAATACAAGTAGTTGTACTTTATTTGTTGATGATCAATACATTATACATTGAATATACAGAATATACTATGTAATTATATTAAAATCAATTATCCACCAATCTACACACATAAAATGCTGGACTATAAAAATAGTTTTTTCAGTGTTTGGTTGAATGAATTCGAAGAAAAATTTCATTTACTGCAAAATTATAGGCATTGGAATAATACAGGCAGATTCATGATTTGATGTTTCAAAACGATAACTAATAACATTTTATGAATGTAATGAAGGCTACAAATTGTTGAATGTGAGCAAGGAAATACATTTTTTTCGATCTAACATCAAAAAGATAAAGTATCATTTTTATTTTGAAACACTGTATAATATTCTTTTCACCATTATGTGAAAATTACAATAATATTTAGCGCTAAAGTTTTTGGCATAATAAACATCAAGTTATAATTATCAGTAATAAAATATATATACTCATACAGATATTTCATTGTGACGGGATTTCTGAAATCTATTCAGTCCTTGTGAATGAAACTTTTTGGAATAGTATTCTCCAAACAGGTCCAAACGTTACTTGTTAACCAGTCTGAAACGTCGAACGAATCATATTTCAAAATGTATAGAAGTCTGCAAATTTGCGGGGTGGTAGGGCGGCTTACTATTGAAATCTCTAAAGCACAATTACAACAAACCGAAGTCTAGGAAACCTCAATAGTAAAGTCATAGTGAAGTAGGTAAGGTATACTCACATCTTTGAGATTATGCTTGATGTGTGGTGTTTTTGTGTGCATATGTACATATATTTTGTATTAAATGTGTAGAGAAGAATATGTCACCTTTATTGTTAGTCCCTCATCATCTTCCTCGGTACAAGTAGATAATCGTTTCTCCAATAATTGTTCATCTTTTTTAATCTCGTCTTTTTTCGATACTTTCTTTTTTTTTAATCGACTGAAAAAAATCACATTAATGTAATAGTTTTCTATGAATAAAAATGAGCCCAGCAAAGACATATCATGAAGAACAAAAAATGAGAGCGGTTTTATCGAGGGTTTTACGATGTTTCCTCACTTACTTCTTGGTTTTGGGGCTCTTTTTCTTATCTTTCACTTCCATATTCTGTTTGTTGTTGACGTGCTTCCAGATTCCTGTTTCGTCAACTTCCTCAGAAATGTTAATCGCCGAGAGTGGTATGTTCATGACTTTTCCATTCGCCAAGGATATCTTCAGATTTCCAGCTTGCTTCTCTACGTCTAGAGTATGTTTTTCAGCTTTATCCTAATAATATAAATTTACAATAAAAACAAACTTCACTTGAATTCAAAGTGATCAACGACGATCCATATCCTAATTTCATCAGAGAATCCTATCGACATATCCATTATTCTTTAAACGCTGAGAATTGATCAAAATTTTCTCCCGGCAATAATATCGACATTTACTATTGTTACTTACTTTTTTGGACACTGTACTAAACAGGCCTCGACTCGAGTCCATAGGGCATAGATGATGTTGAGCAGCAAAACAATAAACTTAACCAATAAATAAATAAAAAGGATTAATATAATACTCTTTATTGAAAATATAATAGAATTTTAACTGAACAATATATAATTAAACAACTACAATACATAAATAATATAATAATGATATAACAAGCAGGATGGAATGTGTGGAACTGATAAAATCCATGAGAATCACATTTTTTATGATGAGGAATAAACTAAATGCTAATCTTGAAATTAATGATACAAAAAACAAATTGGTGATGCGTTTATACAATGGAAATCTCACCTTCATATGATATCCATATAGAAAGTGTGTTATAAGCGTGTCAGATATGTTTTGTTGAAGATTTGTTGATTTTGGTATCGTAATTGATACTTTATATACCTACATTTTTATTTCAATATTTTTTTTTAATAAAAATGTATGGATTTCTACGTACATGGACTGGTACTAAAATGTCCCTTTACGAAAATACGAGGAGGTAAATTATATAAGCGTAGGTACTGTATGTTTGAACGGAACTTATTCTTTTCATCCGAGTTTTCATCTTTGTTCTTAGTTATTCGATATAGAGAAATTATAATGAATCCCGAGTTTCCTCAGTTTCGTCATCAAAATGGAAATGTCTGTGACCACATCTAAAACTGATTTGGTGTTCTCAGTATTGAATTACAATAAATGGTCAACAAATTATCCAATTAAGACGAAACATCTTCGATTTTACAAAAATATATGTCTACACCACTTCATAATACAATAAATTATGTCTATCTAAAATAATTCTTATCACATTTCATTTGAATCTATACGATTATTTCTATTAGTTGTATTTGTAATATGTCATATGATACTCAAGAGTGATCAGAAATTCAACAATATTTCGATCGAAAAATATTAACGTTGAATCTCTTGTTTGTATATGCGTATTACGCCTACTTGATATATGTTACTGTTATGTTTTTATATCAGAATTTCAATTCATTCATTCATTCATTCATTCATCCATTCATTCATCCATACGAAACACTTATATATATATTGACTGTATAGTAGAGTAAATACGCGATATTGAGTCAAGGTGATCATAGCTCATTAGCGTTTTGACTACATTCGACGTATTGCTTATCTCCGATCAGTTTAGGACCTAAAATAAACCTACACACTCTGGAACCACAGCCCACCTCATCGCTTTCCGACTGGTATCTTTTTGACATCTCAGGCATGACGTCATCGAGAATTTTCAGTTCCCGCCTCGTGAAGATGCAGTCCAAGGATTTCCTGATGCCCAGCATGACCACCAGCATGAGTGGGAAAAGTATGGAAGTTTGGCTGAAGGATTTGATGGACCAGAGGCAAGCTAGGCACCCGATTTGGATCGCTGTGAATATGTGGACCCTCTTGATGGGCACCTGGACAAATTCATAGAGTGAGAAATTGGCGCAGTCGTAAGCATCTATCGGTACCCACCTTCCTCAAGAACATGTAGTCCGGCTGATACTTGTTCGGCATCAGCATTATCAGAATCCTGTCGAAGAATTGCAGCCCTTTCAGTGAAGCCACGCCCATGTACAGAAACACCCCGAATAATACTGGCATTGGTATGTGGCTCAACATTGGCGTCAGGAAAACTGACAGTCCGATGGAGAGGAATATCAAGATGTGCGTCACCCTCTGTTCCCTGACACCCAAAAATTGGGGCTTGTCACCCGGAGCAGCACATTCGGATTCCAGCTTCAAAGAATGGACATGCGTTATCGACAGAACTGTTGCTGCTACGAACCATGGAAGGCCCATGAAAGAACATATCTGGATGAGAATAGACAATATGAAGAGGTCCAAGTGGTATCCGCAGCCTGAAATCAGAAAATGCGGCCACTCCATCGTTGCCAAAACATCACATTTTCGAGTTACCTTTCTTCAATTTGAACTCTTTTCTATTGACGATGACGGCTGTGATTTGCTGATCCATGAAAATCAAGATGGTGCCGAGCAGAGCGGGCGGCAGGGCAACTATTGCCGTGTAGAAGGGGTTGTGGTTGAAGGGGGCAATCACCCACCCCCTGCCTGGAAGGGTTGGTTTGAATTCGTGGGGAACTTCGAGCTTGGGGGTCGGAATGCCAACCTTGAAGTCCAGTAATGTCATCGACAAAATTGCTATGATGATGGCGAAGTCACTTATGAATTGACGAACCTGTAAATGATCTGGTAAATCTTGTTCCTCGCGATTTTGATAAATGAAACTCACTTTTGACGGAAAGAAAAGTGCATTTTTGAAATCTTTCAGGTACACGGATATCAGGAAAGTTCCTAGGAACAGTAAAATTGACATGAGGAAAATATCTGGAGCGTAAGGTGGTGTGAAGCATCCTTCGGTTAAAGTTCCATTGAGTTGCTAAAAAATATATGTCAGCACAATAACCAAATGAATGTGAATAATATTAACATTACCAGGCATCGAGTTTGGTTGACAATTATATTTTTGGATATATCTGGGTAACTTGATGGATTTGTGTCATTCAAAAAACAAGAGCAGTCTGTTGAAAAATTCGTAGAACCACTCGTGTTGATAGGAAATTTCTTCCCGATGGCCAAAACGTTTTCCACAGCCTGAAATACGCACCAAATTCACAAATACTTGAATGATATAGTAGTTAGTATATTCGATTACTCACCTGGAATATAAAAATAAAAGCGATCAGGGTGGCGAAATTTTCTTCAGTGAACCTCGTGATGTAACAGACGAATGCGCTTGCATCTATTGCAACCAATAGCATCAGAATGACGGCTACCCAAGTACCGATCCAGAACCTGCATGGAAAGATGGCCTCAAATTATGGGGAATTGATGATATGGCAACCTATTCACCTACCTGAAACTCATGTAATCCCACTGCATTGTCAGGCAAAAATCATATACGATCTTTTCGAAAACCAAAACCGGTCCAGTGGATCCTAGTATAGTCAGAGGTTGGCCAGAAAAGAGGCCATAGACCATGCCGCAAACGAACCCGGAAACCAAGCTCTCCATGGCAGCCATATTGCGACCTGTAGCTTCTGATAACAGTCCCCCAAAAGTGATAATTGGAGAGAGACAGGCGAAGTAGAGGAAAATCCAGGAGGCTATGCACTGCGTAGAGAGAGCGTCCTTGAAATCCGACCAATACCTGATGAAACACACGCAATTCGGTGTGTGGATGACAAAGCCTCTAGAATACTTACCAAGGTGATTTTCTCTTAAAGTCGTTGATCAGCCCACCGAAGAGATACCCAGTTCTAGCTAGTCCGGATTCTTCTCGTAGTTTTTGTTCTACTTCCTCCTCGTCAATGTCTTCGACTGGTTTTTCTGGGGGACGTTTTCTTTGGTCCTTGAATTTGACATTACAGGTGAGATTTCCATCACTATTGATGTCAGCTCTTAGTTAAAAATTCTGAAGCGACTTTGAAGATATAATATAAGGATCGTAATAGCCTGATGTTGGTGATGGAATATGTTTTACTGTTTAATCGACAATATACAAAATGGATGTGCACCTGTGATGGTATAGCCGCTGGAGGTTCTATTCTGATAGCTGGATCCCATTCCCCAGGTGGCAACACTGTTACCGCATCGAGGAATTCGTCTATGGCAGCCAACAGATGATCTCGGTTGCGGGCCCGGTACGCTACCTCGTGGAACACCTCGTCAGACATGAGCGTGGCCATCGCTCTACCGATTTCGTGGTAACCTGGACGAAAATTCGATAGGATAGGATAGGTTGGACAGTTGTTGCCAAGTGATGAATCTTTACCTGTTGCTGAAGATATGGGACCGAAGAGGATGAACAAGAACCTTGTGGGTACCGGTACTTCCGTCAAGTCGCCCAATATGGTTGCCGAGTTGAGTCTCACGAACGCCGACACTGTCTTTTCGAGAAATTCGACCTCACCCACCAATATGTTGCTGGCCTCGGCGCCAGCGGGTATTTTTCGCATGAATGCTAGGTTATGTTGGTCGTTGCCCAGGTCGTTGTTGCTAGGTTGGCGGTTCATTGCTGTGTAGCTGGCGCTTTTTTTCAACGATGATGACTTTTCTGTACCTGAATAGTAGTTTAGAAGGTGTTAACGGGGGTTGTTGGTCTATGACAAAAATATCGAGCAAAACATAAAAAACAATAGCTGTTAGTGTAAGCTTAGGAAACGATTTCTTGGTTGACTAAATCGAGATGAGAAGAGCAAAGAAGGTAAAAATGATTTCTAGGCATCTACGTCATCAGTAGTAAACAAATATCACTGACTCTTAGAGGCATTGAATAAGTAAATAGACATGCATAACATGCAATATCATGTTAGTTTTACCCTGGCCTGGAACATGAAGGAACTTTCCAGAATCAGGTTTTCTGATAATAGGTGGATCTGAGTTATAGTGTTCCTCGACTAGAACAAAATGAAAATATTATTATGATGTCAATGTACATACTTCTTAAAATGAGAAGTGAACGTGACTTAAAGTTCTCAAGTTGATATCTTGCTGCCAACTTTTATTCATCTCTATCTTCATCAAGATACTCATTACATCCACCCCAAGTACCAGTGGATAATTACATGTGGTTAATTATAAGCTCAAACGACTCCAAGTTAGTGCTAACGAAAAATTTACATTTTTGTTATTACTATAGCAATTCTCAGCCCCATCAAAGCAACGTTAAACACAGATGAATCTCCGATTGTTGACTCTACAGAAGATGTAAATTTCTTTATTTCCCTAATTGCTTGTTATCAAATGTAGATGCTGACACGCACTAAATCTTTATCAAGAAACATCAAAACCTATACAAGTAGAACATATTTTGGAAGATGTGAACACTATAGTTATAAAAAAATGCTTTGGAACGAACAATCAGAGATTTTGCATTGCTTGTTCTATTAGAGCACCGAGTCCCCTGATTCCTGACCTGACTTCAAAACGAATGAACCATTTTCCTTCATGATTTGTCGGTCAGCAATGGACGTAACAGACCCAGATCGTGATGGTGATGCTTTCACACAAATCAGGCACGCTCCATCTGAAAATGTTTTGACCTTCATCTTAAATGTAGCTTTGTTCTGTGGTCACTCCATCAAGCAGCATTGGTTGTTATTGTTAATTGATTCTGAATTTGGCAGCACTGATTCCAATGTTGATATTGGTAGGTGAGTATAGCACAACTCAAGATTTGCGGTATATGGTAAGGATATGACGCTCGTTCATTAAAAAGCTCCATTCGACATATGGCTCTACTATCACGTCTTTCCGGCTTTTTATAAGCAAGCGGCATATCATATAATGCCAAATATCATGACAAGCACTATATCCAAGTTTTCACATATTTGGAATTGCATGGAAGAGTCCGAAAATCAGACGTAGAATTTCCAACCATCCAGGCGAATTGTGTGGCGAAGTAGAGAGGCTAATATAATCTCAAGAAAGGCATCTGCAAACCGAGTAGCAGAAGGGAAATTATGTTCGATAAACTCAATCAAATCAACGTCCACTCCCCTATACTCACTTTTGGAAGAGGAATGATTCCGCATCTCGTTGAAAGACCTAATGAAAGGCAAACCGTGTTGCTTCCTCTGGTGTTGATGCCTGTGCCTCTTCAGAAGGGCCTCTTTCACCCGATCCTGCTTGTCTGACGGCAGACCCTTATTGTTCACCATGTTATCAAGTACCAAATCGGCTATCTGTTCTATGGTTCCCGCCTCCATGTCTAGAATGACGGTTCCATTGCGCAGAAGGCTGCGCAGCTCGAAGAGTGAGTGCAATGACAGCGTAGCCACGTGGGGTTTAGACCACCTATACAAACAGTGAGTTTGAAATCATCCATCAACACATGGACAAATATCGTAGCATCAAGATACCTGTTGCCTCCCTCCTCTACGTCTTCTTCAAATTTTATCCATCTGGCGGTTTCTTTCCACTCCATATCATCTCCTTCGGCAAGAAGCTCCTCCATCTCTGAAAAGATTGGGTGGCTCTCGTGCTTCTCATCATGCACATCTTCTCCCAGAATAAATTGGACTCTTTGAGAGGGAGGAGTACCTGAAAGGGTTCAGATTATGTTTCATGGTGACATAATCAGTGAGAGTTCCCACGGTACGAGTTCTTTAAACACTTTGTAGGAAATAAAGCTATATGTAGATCGCATTCTGGAACTTTGACATATCGAATGTTGAAAATGCATGCTTTCATTTCGTATTATTCATGCTTTCGTATTATGGCATATTGGTTGGACTCAGATTAACCAACGTATTTGCCGGTCAAGGTTCGAAATTAGTTTTTCTATTTTCTATATACCTACATTAGAAGTTCACTAAATGATTCCAGTTCTAGCTGAGAATTGTTTTTTTAGAATTTAGTCAAATTTGTTCGTCTTCAAAAAAGTGCAATTTACATGCTATATGATATGTGGAAAAAATTCAAGATGATATGAGTAGAATAATTCAGAAAAAAAATGAGAATGAAGAAGGCATTTGCAGGCATAATGAACATGGTAACCATAGATTAGAATTTAGATCTAGATTCTAGACATATATGACCTATCAGAATACTAAATGTTGACCCTGAGAAGAAAAGTTACATCTCACTCGAAAACTTTTGTACTTCATCCAGATTCCAAAATTGTATTGATGGTACAAATTCGTTATTTTATTCCTATCATAATTGATTGGTTGCTTACACTTGATAAATTTGTGAAAGATGAAACTGGTGAATGCAAAAAATTTAAATTGTGGTGAACCCGCATACCCGAAAGATATTTCCGTAAAATTGGTTACACTATTTTATCATAATTCTAATCACGAAATAATGATTAATATCAGCTTTGAAATTTGACTTACCAAAAAACTATTGAAATAGTATATTTCATTACGAGTCTGTAAATATGTGTGTGATAAATCCGGGAAGTCATGCAAGCACAGAAAAATCATTTCTGGACATGTAATAAACGATATTTTTCGTTGAAAATGAAAACATAAGATACAAAAGAAACTTGGAACGTTTTTATTTTCACAGTTGTAGGAATGAAAAAACTTAGAACTACTAGAATAAGAATATTGATAATCAACTAACTATATATATCTATACTATCAAAGCAGCATCAACAAATACTGTTTTCAATTCGAATTAATAATATTGATGGTTATGTTTATTGTAAAATACAATAGTTTTTGGATATTTGTTGATGTAATTTTCTTTAATGGCCAAACAACTCTTAAGCATTTGAAAATCGACTCCATAACGTGGAAGAATTCATAGAATTGGCTTTTTCGACAACATAAACTAGAGAAGAATACCGTCACTACAGTTTTCATTTTGTTCAGATTTCGCAATTCTATAAAAAATTGATATTCGTGTTTATATCTCGACCTGGATTTTACTGGTAATAAATTCGCGGTCGCTTGTGCCACTTGCTCTAGGTATTATAGGGAATTTCGGGATTTTCTTCTGAATTCATTCTGTTGGCATAATTTTGATTGACAGAGAATAAACAATGCTGACAATACAGTGGCATGTATGATTTGTTTCCATGGTTATTCTAAAAGTTTTTCCGTGCGCTGTTTCCGTGCGCTAGCCCGAAAAAACCCATCTTATATACAATATTACTGATATAGATGAAAATAAAGTGATTTCAAAGAAGTATAATCAAAAATACCTTTGGGTGCAAAATGTTCTTTAAATTCCCACAAATTTCGTTTAAACGGCTCACTGAGATCAAGTTTTAGTATTCTGCTAGATCATAACCTGAAACCTAATAATTCATTACTAAATTCAGTGTCCTCCTGACTAACTGAATACCGCGTGTGTAATCCCTTATAGAAAAAAAGGGAGCTTATTCATGCATATTTGACATCGGAATATAGCAGAATTGATTAATGCAGTGTGAAAGGATGACGATGATTTGAAGATTTATGGTATCTATATAGAAATCAGGAAAACATCAAGAACTTTTCCAAAGTCACACTGCAGGCATCACATGATTCTCTTACATATCTCTCCTTCTTCGGAAATACTAAGTCCCCGTCTTCTCGACATTATCGCTCCTAAAAATGTTGTAATTTAAAGCCTGGTGAGGCGTAGGGTCGACTACAGGGTCAAAATAATCATTCTAAAGTAATACAATAACACTCAGATATGCACAAATGACAAATGGATCAAGTGGATCAGTGAAAACGGTTCTGATTCAAATGCGGAACAAGCAAAACTATTCTTTAAATAGATCAACTCGTTATAAAATACATTGAACGGCTTCCAAGCATCATAAATATATATCATTGATAAACTGAGGTCGTTCTCGAGGTGTGTTCAGTACTTGATTAGACATTATTAAAAACAAAACAGATTGTTACATGAGAAAAATTCGGGGGCATTATTTCTTGCGACATTAAAATTATTTCACCTTTCAGTTCTTCATATAATCTCACTGTTTATAATAAAATTAAAATGTTTTTCTGACAGGGAACTTGCTGCACGACTTCAGTACCGAAATATCTTCAGCAAATTTCACAAAAAAAACAGAAAATATTGAAGAAAGCATATTTATTTTTCATGAGTTATTACATTTTCAAATTAATTTTGTTTCTTAAATTATTGATTGATTGGTTGATTATTTTCTGAAGCAACCCTCTGCTTTTCCGATCCTCACTATTTTCTATTATGAATATTATCAATTGAATATTGTTGATAAGCAAAATGTCAATAAACCATTGAATGGAACATTTTGAGTGGTCCATATCCTGAATATAAATATTCATTACGAAAGGAAAAAATCCTCTGTAAAAAAGTAATTCTCTCAAGTCCATTTTCTACAGGCTTAAAGTACTAATAGGTGCTTACAAGAATCAAAACTTTCCTCAACTAGTTTTCTAATGATATATATATATATGTGTTTGAATAAATAAAATGTGCCAAGGTTTGCTTCGCATATCTCAAATTCGGCTTAAAAAATGTAAAGAGAGTGTGATGTATATGAGTAATTTATGCTTATCAAGTTTCTTTTATAATTGATGTAAAATTTTTCATAAAATCTTATTTAAAATATCACTGTTGGCTTCACTAATGGGTTTCTTTGTCAGAAATGTATTTTTCCAAATCGAATTGTTTATGGCATATTTTCATGTTTTTTTTCGAATAATTCCTGGGTGTGTTTTGTTTGAGACATAATATTTTTTTCATTTATTAATGAGGACCAAGGTGGATATAGGATGGTGAAACAGCTTCCTATTAACAAGCACTAGAATAAACTGTAGACCTTTGCCTACTTGATTTCATACCGTAGTAATATTTCCTGAAGTTATCAGAGATGGCGACATAACTTGTGTCGGTAAAACAGAAACTCTGCATCTGTCATCTTTTCATCAGTTTCATCTATTCTAGATGAAAAATGACTGAGAAGAGTCAAAATATCGATAATTATTCCAGATTCACTGAAAATATTGTGTTTTGATGTCATTTCAACTCATGTCTGTCAGATGCGAACCACAGAAATACGAAAGCAACAGAAATCTTCTTCGATAATCGATCTCACCGTCATCTTCATTCAAGTCGTGGAAATATTACTACCTTCTCAAACGGTCTACAAGTTTTTCGCAGAAACAATTGAAGAGCTGTTTCACCATCCTATATCCACCTTGATGACACTTATTTAATCTATACGTCATCGAGTTTGACGTACTTTGTGTAAGGAAACTTGATGAGGGAAGGTCGATTCAACTCGGGATCTATGAGACTATAATATATATAAGAATATATAATGGGGGTGCTTGTAATTAAAAAACCCTTTCCATTCATTTTGTACGAGCTTTTTTGTCGAAGTAAACTTGACATGTATCAATGAGAATTTTGTTACCTTGCAATTTAACGAATAAAACTGCATCTGAAAAAATTACGAGTTTGTAGGACGAGTAATTCTTAATTTTTTTAATTATAAATGTCAAATTCACTGCGATTCAAAAAAAACTAGAGTGTAATTCGGTAAGACAATTTAATGAATATGTTCTTCTTCATGTTGAATTCCCATTCATATAAAATAGAAGCAAACTCGGTAATTTTGCACTCATCATGCAATCGATATTTTGATGAAAATTTTTTTGTTACTCACGTATTTTGACCTGAAAAACACGAATTTCATGATATTATCGTGAACATATCTATAGTTTCCGAGATAATCGATGCCAAAATTCAAAATTCCACCTTCTTTGTATGGCAAGTTTTGGGCAAGTATTGTATCTTCTTAGATCCCAGGACATATTACATGCATTTACGATGGTTAATTATGACTTTCGTCTAAGAAAAACACCATGAATATGTAATTCTTCTCTAATTTTGCTACATAAACAACGGCCATTTTGAAAACCTCTGTGCGAATCTTGAGCGACTAAAGGTGGATTCATAGGAGCTGCCTTATAGCAATACGTCAAAACAGGAAATCATAAAAAATAAACAATCTAGAAACTACTAGGATCGGTGCTTTGGATCGTGCCACTCTGACTCACTGGGCTTGTTCTCTCCCGATACTGTCCTGTCCGCATCCAAGGAGGCGGCGCGGTGGTGGTGGTGGCGGTGACGGCGGTGCGGGTGCCGCCTTTCTGTCGCCGGAACGCCGAAAAATACGCTGTGCACCCGGTGACCTGGGCAATTTTTTTTTCAGCCGAATTCATGTCGGGTATATCGTACCAATTTTTAGTTTTTGAAACACTTTGATCAAGGATCAAAATGTTTATTGAAAATAAACATCAGCCAAACAAGAACACACACTTCCTTATCGGTTGCACATGTACAGGGTTTTCACGTATATTTTGAACCCTTAATTAACTTTGTTATCTATTGTTCGATTTATTTTTTTTACAAAACATAATATGTGATTTTTCTTGTATAGATTTCATATATATATAAATAGAAAAACAGATCTGAAAAAAAGTGATGCGCACCAAATATATTTTTTTAAATGGAATAGGTACCCCATATATTTTGACACTTTTGGATAGAGTATATTTTTTCGATTTTAAATATATATATATACATATATCATGTTATCTCGAATAGATTTCGAGATATTTGACGATGATATTTAGATTTTATCCGGATTCTTTCAGCTAATTAGGACATAGATGGTCAGGGCAAAGTTTACAGAGGGCAAAGTTTACAGAATATAGTATATTCTGTAAACTTTGGTCAGGGTAGCTATGGAAATAATTCAAATATATGTATATGTTTGTGAGGATACTTATCATAATTTGGATTTAGTGAAGAAGTTGATGGCATACAAATTTTTCTTTTCAATTGCTTTGCTTTGTTATTCTTATTTTTATATTTTTTATTTGAATTCAGCACTGAACTTTCAATTTTCAAACATGAAACTGTTTCAACAACTAACTAAATTATTACGGTGTAATACAGAAACGTTCCCAAGATTGATTTACTTAAAATATTCATGAAAATCGCTTATAAATTAACACACAAAATAAAATCGACTGACTCTTTCCACATAAACTCTTTCAGACGTTTAACATTTCCATTAACAGATGTCGACTTCGGTTTTCAGTTTCGAGTAAAATAGTGGTGGCATGATTTATCCGGCAATATTTTTATTTTTTTCTATTTTGATTTTCATACTTATACGAATATCTGAAAATTTATGCGAATAACATGACCGCTGAAAAGAAATATCGCAATAAAGTTGAAATATTTGAAATTTCTTGCGGATTTTTTTATATTATCACGATATCATGATACCACAGAATGCTTAAATCAATAGTGTTGTAGTGTAGGAGTATCAATTCAAAATTTATAATTTTCCGATTAGCATTAATTTTGCGAAATTCGTATAAGCATGAACCAGGCTTTGGAATTAGATTTAAAACGGTGCAACTTTTTGCCAGATACGTATTTGTCATTTCGTGAATATACAAGGTGCCAGAGAAATTTTAAGAGATACGAGGTCGGTTTCGAATTATTAAAAAAAAACAGGAATTTGTAATTTTCGTTTTTATTTTTTCAATCGAAAACCAGAAGAACTAGACGTTTTAAACTGGAACGTTCTTGATGCAAGTAACCCAAACTTGTTATCGTATCTTCCAATGCCTTCTTGATGCTCAACTATGGTATTTCTTATAGGCGCCATGTTGAATTTTTGCATTTTCGAAAGGTCTGATTTGTTCTATAAATAATAATCCAGTATTCTTTCTTTCAATATTTGTTTTTTAGAATTGCACCCACCGATCGAGCTATTCAGAACTTAAGGAAAGTAGAATTGTGTTTAGAAGTAGGAGTATTCGAGCATAAGGTATTTTTTGTTTTGCGAAGAAGAAACTTTCTAGCTCATTATGCCGTTCCTTATCTTACATCTACATTTTCAAGTAGGTGGATTTCCAAATTCAATTGAACTGACTGAATCGAGTTTTCAAAATAAAATTGTTGGAGTTCTTTCCAAATTCTATTTTCCATATTTCAAGGCAATACTTTATGTGAATCAGGACTGAAATGGTTCCCCATCAGAGATAGATTCGAGGGGAGATTCCAAGGACTTACACCTAATCAAGATAAACCTCTTTAATTCATCATTGCAAGGTAAAGTAGAGCATGATTGGTCGAATTGTTCTGGTATTTTCATCGTTTTTCTCGTAAACTTCCACTGAATGTGGGCTATCCTGTAGCCTGTATATATCTTTCGAAATATGCAATGATATACATAGCTTTCCATTAGAACATTTTAGACATTAGTTAAACTCACAAAAATGCCACCCCAGTTTCCCCATCAGCTCTGTTCCCAACGGCCACACCTCCATATTCAAGCTTGATATTCGAGCCGAATAATGTGATCTACGACATCGTTCTACGTTCTACCAACACGGAAAAAAATCCCTTGCTACTCATAACAAAAACAGAATTGCTGGTGAGATATTTGCTCTCACAACAACATTTCTAGGTGTAGATGAAACATTTATGCCATCATTACGAATATGCATTTGTCACAGATGATAATTGAAAATGCTATAATCAATCTGCTGTAGGGACTGGGATTATATTTATATCCAGCTATAATAATTTGTTGGCTCGAATCCCTCACCAACAATGCTGCGATAGCATATTAGTTCTGTAACATTGGACAGTTTTATTTGCAAAGACTACCTACTTGAAGTTTGGATTCGGGTGAACTATTATTTTTGCTGGGTATATATCCATATGTTCAAGTGGGAATAGTTAATGAAATCACCTATTTTCCAATCATGCATGGTTTTGAAAATGAACACAGCAAACATTTTTACCCAATTATCTATTTGCTGTCAATGATCCGTCACCACGCAAAGTCATTAACATAATAATAATTATTATTATTATTTACTAAGTATCGAACCCTCGATCGAACCTAAACAACGTCAATCAAAGTATTGAACTTTGGTATGCGCAACCGCAAAAATCTCAGGACTCGAATGGAGCAAATTCAATTTGCTAAGAGCGCCTGGGTAACTTTGTGGTGGTGCAAATAAAATTTGCTAAAATTCACATGGCAACAAGAAAGAAGCGTCCTGATTGGCTACATGGAATGCCGTGACCTACTTTTGTGCGAATTCTTAATAACGACGCATCGATCTTTGTCTTCAGTTGAGTTGAGAGTGTTGAGACTGTTGAGAGTATTAACACGTGGATCAGCTAGTGTCCTGCTTGCTGTTGTTCTTCTTCTGCATGCAAATAAAAACGGTTGGGAAAATAGAAAAGACACGCTTGTTCTTCGGCAACAGAAAATGAACTAAGCATAAGTTGACAGTGTTGACACTTACTTACAAGTTACTTACAAGTGACAACGTGACAACGCATCAAAAGAGATCAGCGCCCAAGGAGAGTATACTAACAAGGAGATCTCAATCCCCATAAGGCAATGGTTCCGCGATAGAAAGAGATGAGAATACGTCTCGTGACGTCACAGAGCATGTCATGGCCGCCAGCTGCCACCAGCCACATTCTTCAGTGGCGGAGTCGAATGTGGTCCAACTATTCTATAAAGCAAGAATTTGTTTCGTGTTGTGTCATCAATTTTCTATTTGATTTCACAATCAGAGTTTTGGCAGTTTGATTCTAAAACTTAAAACTTTGGATTCTTGCTGGCTTTGCTGTGTTTTTGTGTGTTATCACTCTGGAATTTGTAGCATTCGCAGTGTTGGTGTTGAACCAAAGAATATCAACGCTCACAGGAACGTTGAACAATATATTATAGACATATAGACAATTGTGAATTACTTCTCAAAGTTTGATAGTTTTGGAGTGATCCTCGTGAGTATTCGAATTCTTATCAATAATTACTAGATTTCACCAATCTCCATGTATAGAAGATGATGGGGATGCACCTCCATGAATTCTAGTTTCAACTTATACTTTTTTCAGGAAATGCCGACTTGGTGTTGTGTTTCCTTCTGTGGAAACAGGAGTGATAAAACTTCTGATGTGTCCTATCATAAGTTTCCTAAAAATGAAGGGGAGAAAAAAATTTGGATATCATTTTGTGAGAGAGGATTGGGATGGGTTCCATCATCAACTTCAAGGATTTGCTCATCTCATTTCCGAAAAATTGATTTTGAGAGGAATCTTCAGAGTGATCTCATTGGTATGTGAATTCCTTTTATTGAGCATATATACCACATACCTAACTTCCTTCCTGGAAGTAAACATTTTGTAGACACACCTCTTTTGTTAAACTGGAAGAATAAAGTAAGGTTTTCTATATTTCTTGCAAATAATTGGTTTGGATTTGTCTTTTCTCAAAAAATAACATAGAAATCAGGATATATAGTTTGGTGAATAGTAACTCATTGGCACAAATTAGTAAATTAGCAACCCTACACTTACATATCTTCTTAATCAATTCCAGGGTTTTGTTTCTCAAGATAAACAAACAGAACCCTCAAAAAATAATACTCTGTAATAGCTGTTCTATGTAACTATTGTAAATGAATATATGAAATCTACTTGATAATTGATCATAGATTTTGTGGTTTTTTAATGAATCCTATTATATATTGTTGAATGTTATATATGACATCTTAGAATTTCATTGAAATTGTTATATGGAGAAAAAATTTGAAAGTTTTCAATGATAGGTAGGTATATATTAATTGCCTTTTTGACCCCAATTATATTTGAGTTTAATCAGCCTTCATTGTATTATTCAGTGGTTGAAATCAAGATAAAATATATAAAATAAAAAGATATTATACATGTGGGTCTTCAAACTAAACTCTAATTTTCAGGAGGTGTTTCAAGGAGAGTTCTTGAAAGAGGAGCTGTACCAAGTATCATCAATGATTCTGGAGAAGAACCATCAGGAGTTGATGAAAACAAAGAGAACCAGGAATTCATCAAAACTGTAATCAGGAACATTGACAAAGAGGAGAAAGAAAGAAAATATCTGATCTCAAGAGTAATGGAGGAAGCTAGAGAAGAAAAACAAGTACCTAGTACATCTTTTGGTAATCAAGATAGTGGATTGATCACACAGTCCCCAGAAGAACCAAATTTAGATTACAAAACCCTCTATTCTATTCTTCTTCAGTGAGAACATGGAACTGGATTGATGGAATCATACTAGTTTTTAAAAATTTGGTAAATGTGAATAATATATACAATTATTATATGATCATATTTATATAATCAAACTTTGAACATATTTTCAGAGAATATGAAATACAGATTTCTGAGTGAGTTTACTATGAAGGCAGTGAATAATAGGATTTGAATAAATATCAGTTATAAATCTATATTGTAATTGCATTTTTGAAATTGAAATTTCTTAATGTACCTACTAGAAAGTGTATTGTACATACTTAGATATAAGAATTGTTTTTGTCAAATCATAATGATTTATAGTGGTTTCATGAGTTTTTATGGGTTTTCCTCATGAATCATATGGATAATTTTAAAATAACTATTGTTTTATTATTCCCAATATGAGCAAATGCGCCGCTATTTATTTTCCCACTAAATAAAGGCATTTATATTTCTTGATCATTTCTGAAACATTTCCACCTACCATGTTCATATTTTGTCCAAGTTGAAGCATAATCAGTCCAGAAATAATATTAATCATGACTTTATTACGTTTCCTATCCTTCACAATGTAACATATTCTCATATCATTCCACTATAACAGTTTACTCAATTTGCTTTTTGTTATTCACCATAACCTCAATTCAATATTTTTTATTATAAACATTTAATTTCAATGTTTCTTAGAATTGTGGTTCAAGTAATCACTGGAAAAAATACTTTGTCGAACAGACTACTGATTAGTAGTAGATGTGACAGATATAAAAAATACATCATTTTTATTCGAAGTTTTACATTTGCTTCATTAGAATTGGAATTTGTGGTAAGTACCCTACAATCTACATCACCCTCCATATACGATTACAAATAATAGTGTAGTTGGGCCACTGTATATGTGATTTTGTTTGGGACACCTACCGCATGCTCTGTTACGTCACTATGACGCGTTTTAGCTGAATGATTCTGATTGGCTAAAGCTGATTGGGATCTCCTTGTTAGTATACTCTCCTTGATCAGCGCCACCTCACATATTATGGCGATAAGCTCTAGGCAACTTATAACCACTTATAACTAACAGAGGGCGCTAGGTTGACATAAAATTAAAATGTGAATGTTTCGAACTTATTACAACTACAGTATTACAAGCAAGAATTCAAATCCACATGAATACAAGCATAGCTATTAAAATCCACCAATAACAACCATTTACGTTTTGGCGGTAGGTTCGAAATGGTTGGTATCGATAAATGCGGTATTGACGAAGGTTTGTTGACATCAGTGAAGGCAGAGATAATTACAATTATAGAGTTTTTGAATAAGGAAAATTTGATTGAATAAGAAAGGGAAATTTGAACGCGCTATCGCGCTATATTCATCCGATGAGACTTACCTGACCTGAACGTACTAACCTATCAGTAGATCATTATTTTCAGTAGATTTTTGAGGAAGGGAAAGTCAAACGAAAAAATTCGAATTTGAACGCGCTATCGCGCCATATTAATTCAATGAGACTTACCTGACCTGAACGTACTAACCTATCACTAGATCACTATTTTTCGGGACCTTTGAGGAAGAAAATATGCTTGAAAAAGTGCCCTTCAACTACTGGGTCACAAAGTATAGGTTCTACTAAACCTATACTCTTTCACTGGGTGCCCGTGTTTATACGTCCATGGGGTGCCCGGTCAGAGATATTTGAGACTTGACTAAAAAAAAAAAAGATTTATCGGGAATCCAACCCTGGACGCCAGCTTGTAGAGCTGGCATACTACTCTCCGTCCAACTTCCTTATACCAGACCTGTAGTATGATAGGCGGTGTGGGTGACACAAGTGAGTTGGTATGACAAAACACTTTAATTACATAAACGACTGAATGTAACAACAACATATAAATGTAATTATCTCGATAAACTGTATGGTCACTAGGAAGTCTGTATGTATGTGGGTGTGGATGCTCGTAGCGAGTCAGCTGACGTCTGCTTCGTACGACCGCCTCAGAACGACTGACGCAGGCAGTGGCGCATGGCGGCAGGCGAAGAGTTCAGTGGCGCGCTATAGGGTGCGCTTTGATGGACGCCAGTACTACTACATTCCTCCCCCTCGAAGAAAGTTCAATCCGTGAAACGGGCAGGAGGCTTCCTATTTCGAGGCGGATTCCTCCTTGGTGCAGAGCAACTTATTATTTCTGTGTCATGTATTTCTTGTCGAGACCCAGTATCTGCATCAGTATCATAATCTGCTGAACCATCAGTTTGAGATCGGTGATTATTTTCTGTCACTTCCACAAGTGATGCTGTAGGGATTTCGGATTCTGAAATTTGTACTTCCTTAGTTGAAGTTCTGTCATTATGTATCCCTGAAGGAATGTCCTGTGCCCGTTTTCGCATCTGATCACAATGTTTGCGTCGCGAGATGCCATCAATATTCACGACCTATGACAAAGGTCCGGTTTGTTTTTCTATTTCACCAGGGATTGAGCCTTTTCCTATGGGTTCATTCACCCACACTCTATCTCCTTCTGTGAAGTACTGTTCAGAGACAGATGGGCGATCGTGGTTTAGTTTTTGTATCATCTGCTCCATTTCCATGTTTTTTTTCACATCGGGCTTTAGTAAATCGAAACGTGATCTTAGGTGACGTCCGAACATTAGTTGACTGGGTGTCCTATTCGTTGATCTCCTAATGGTGTTTCTATAGGAGAACAAAAAATTCTGAAGTCTGAGAGACTGACTTAGAACTTGGTCACTGGCACGCATTCTTTCCTTGAATGTCCGTACTGCACGTTCAGCAAGCCCATTGGATTTCGGATGATATGGTGTTGTTTTAATGTGTTTTATACCGTTTTCTTCACAAAATTCCTTGAACTCTTTGGATGTGAGTTGAGGACCATTGTCGGTAACGAGGAACCTTGGTAACCCAAAACGGGCGAATATGGTCCGAAGGGCTTCTACCGTACTAACAGATGTTATATTATTCATTGGCACTATTTCTAACCAATGAGTGTAAGAGTCGATCAATATAAGCCACATTTTCCCTTCGAAAGGCCCCGCAAAGTCCAAATGTAGGCGGGACCAGGGGTCAGGTGATGTACTCCATGGATATAACGGTGCATTATGGTCATTCTGTCTTGATTGTTGACATGAATTGCATCTGCTCACCTCAAGGGTTATGTCAGCATTGATGTTCGGCCAATATACGTGTAGTTTAGCTAAAGACTGCATAGCTGTTGTACCTGGATGACCATCATGTAGCATTGCTAGCACTTCACGTTTCAAGATTTCAGGAATACAAATGCGTCCTTTCCACAATAGGATATCTTCTTCAAATGATAGCTCGGTTCGTTTGTCATAAAAAGGTTGAAGGTCTACCCTCAGGTTTTTCTTTTCAGGCCAGTATGTCTGAGTGTACTGAATTACTTTTGCAAGGGTTTTGTCTCTGTATGTTTCTGTTTTTAATACATTTTTCTTTATTGAAAGTTTATGTACCCTTACATGAAGTAATTTGGAATGGTTTGGTAATCCTGGTAGTTCCGTATTTTTCTGCAGTGGAAGTCTAGACAATGAATCAGCAGGACAGTTTTCTTTTCCTGGGTGGTACATTACATCAAAGTTGTAACTGTTAAGGGTCATAGCCCAACGTAGGAGTCTGTTACTTGCAATTTTTGGAGTCTGGCGATCTTCCCCAAATATACGCTCTAGGGGCTTATGGTCGGTAATTAGTGTGAATCTTTTGCCGTACAGATACTGGTGGAATTTGGTAACAGCATACACAAGCCCAAGTGCTTCCTTATCGATAGTCGAGTAACGTTTTTCTACATCACTGAATGAACGAGACGCGAAGGCAATAGGCTTCAAGGTATTGTTAGGAAGTCTATGTGACAGAACGGCTCCTGTACCAACATTACTAGCGTCGCTGGAAACGACTAAAGGCTTTTCAGGATCATAATGGATCAATGTGTCATTAGAGGTTAATGCCAGCTTCAATGTATTTAGTATGTCGCTATCTTCCCTCGACCAGTCCCATTTCGCATGTTTCTTCAGATGTCGGTGTAAAGGGACACACTTCACATGAAGGTTCTCGATGAATCGTCCGTAATATGTGATAGTGCCCAGAAAAGATCGGAGTTGTGTAGTGTTCTTCGGAACAGGCATTTGTTTTATGGCCTCAATTCGGTCTTCAGTTGGATGTAACCCTGCCGCATCAATTTTATGACCTAGGTAGGTGACGCTACTTCTGAGCCAATCACATTTTGATTTTTGAGTTTTAATTCCAGAGCACTGTAGACGGCGTAAAACCTCTCTCAGTCGTTTGCAATGCAATAGAAAATTCGGCGCCGTGATAAGGATGTCGTCAAGGTAACAAACAACACCTTCTATTCCATAGAGAATCTGGTCCATGGTACGTTGGAATAATGCTGGAGCAAAACTGATACCAAATGGTAAACGTTTATAGGTGAAGTAGCCCTTGTGAGTTGCAATTACCAGATATTTCCTAGAATCTGGGTGAACTTTCATTTGTAGATAGGCGTCTTTTAGGTCGATTTTTGAGAAATACTTTCCCCCAGAAAGCTTTGCTGTGATGTCCTCAAAACGTGGTAGGGGATAATCATCAATTTGGACATATTTATTTATGGTGACCTTAAAGTCAGCACAAATTCTCAGCTTTCCGTTTGATTTCATAGCAACAACGATGGGTGAGGACCACGAAATTGGTGTATTGGTTGTATCTACTGGTTCTAGGACCCCTTCCTGTACCAACCTATCCAGCTCTGCGGAAACGTGGTCTTGTAATGCCAAAGGTACACTTCTTGGGCGGAATGTCTTAGGCATGACGTCATCACTAATATGGATCTTCGCTTGGTGTCCTTTAATAGTACCCAAGCAGTTCTCAAAAATACTCGGAAAGTCCCGCAATACTTCGTCAATAGTATTCTGTTTTATATCCTCCCCCCCAATTTTTTTGATGATAGTATCTTTTCTCCCCATGTTCCTATAGGGGTCAGTATCTTCATTATTTCTCAAAAGACAAACTTTTGCACCTGGGGGTAAAGGTAACTTGAAAGCTAGACACCAATCCAAACCAAAAAGCGGAATGTCATCATCTTCTGTCACATACAATGGTAGAAGTAGTTTTGTTTTGAAAGCTTTCACTTCTACCATGGTTTTCCCAAGTGTCTTGATCGGTTTGTCACCATACGCTATCAAATCAGCTGTTTTGGCTAATTCTGATTTGCCGATCTCTTTCCAAGTTGATTTTCCGATCACAGCATGTACCGAGCCTGGATCATAAAGCATTTCCATCAAATTTCCATTCAAGCGAACAGATATCATAACTTTACTGGATGACCCGAGTTTTCGGATATTCATTGCCGTTGAGCCACGAATTCCATCTTCAAAATCTGAAGTACTTTCATCATCTGTGGAATCATAGCTGTCACTTTGAACTTGATCCTGCACACAGCGCGTAGAATGTTTTGAAGCTCCCCCGTATTTGGTAGATTTAGAAGATTGTCTTATTATAGAATGTCCCGATATTATGCACACACGCGAGAAATGGTTTTCTTCGCCGCAACTACTACAAGTCTTTCCAAAAGCAGGACAGTTCTTTTGGCGATGTTTAGAATCCCCACAGTAAAGACAGTCTGTGTCCGGGTGTAACTCACGAACTTTTGATTTCTGTTTATTGGAAGAAACTGATTTGTTTTCACTCTTTGTTGTTCTATTTGGTTTAAATATACGATTCACATGATTGTCTGTTTGTTGATTATTTGGTTGTAGACAAGTCAACTGTTTGGTTTGTATCGACGCTTGTTCTAGAACAATAGCGGTTGCTTCCACTTCCTCTAAGGTTGTATCACATGTAGAATGTTTTTCGATAATTTTCTCTTGCCACTCACGATTGTTTATGCCAAATATCAATTGGTCGCGCATTCTTTCATTCAGACCACCTCCGAAACTACAATCCCCTGCTAATGCACGTAAATGATTCACAAATTCTGTTACAGTCTCATTTTCTTTCCGAAAACAACTAGCGAATTTAATTCGTTCAGCAAAAATATACACTTTTTTGCCATAAAAACGATCAAGCACGCTTATGAGCTCGTCATAGGTCTTTGTTGTCAGCTTTGCAGGTTTAAAATGATCGGCTAGGATTTTGAAAACATGTGGACCTACTTTTGATAATAATAAATTGCGCCGTACTTCAGCATTTCCGGCAGTCATTAGTCCATGCATTTCCAGTTCTAACTCTAACCGTTGCATATAGTAGTTCCATTGTTCCGTATCAGGATCGAACTTATCGAAACGAAAATTCTTGTATAGTTCATTTTCATGATGATCACGACGTTGTGCCTGTGATGGCGGGGGTAGAGGTGGTGTCGCCATGTCTGCAGTATAATCCAAAACGGCTTCCAATAATAAAACTCGTTTTGAGTTTCACTTCACAATCGATTATCCTCGTCGCCAAATGTAGTATGATAGGCGGTGTGGGTGACACAAGTGAGTTGGTATGACAAAACACTTTAATTACATAAACGACTGAATGTAACAACAACATATAAATGTAATTATCTCGATAAACTGTATGGTCACTAGGAAGTCTGTATGTATGTGGGTGTGGATGCTCGTAGCGAGTCAGCTGACGTCTGCTTCGTACGACCGCCTCAGAACGCAGTGTTGCCAATCCAAACTTCTCATTTTTCACAACTCCTGTCGATAGATTACACTATTTTACACGCAACTTGATTCGAATTACACGATTTTTACACGAACAGTTGCGCATGAGCAAACGACATGTCAAACCTGTGGTCAAACTGTGATCACGTGATCAGTGTGATTGTGATTCTACAATAGACAATAGAGTTCCTGTATTAATCAAGATTTTTTTTATTGAATATTAATAAAATATTCATCCTTTGAAGATGTTAAACAGATAATATATATATATGAATAAAGAATAAAAAACAAATCAAACGAAACATGAGTATTTTACTCATAAAAAACAGCCCATCGTACATTTACTATTTAGATTAGAAATAAAAAACAAACCAAAACTAAACGTTCTCAAAGTATTCAACAAATCAAGTTAAATCCTCATCCTCTATCAGATGTATATAAAACAAAAAAAAACAAACAAAACTAAAAAATCAGTCTCAAATAAAAAACGAAACAAACTGAACATTCTTCTTTCTCGAATAAAAGAAAATATTAATAAGCCCTATTTTTCCATATATCTTTCTGCATCATTTTTTGAGAAGGATTGAATTTCAGAATTCCTCCTTCTTTTTTGATGCCTTGCTTCGAAAAAATGAGAGCCGATATATTTTCTGAACTTAAATTGTTCCTGTTAGCCAGTAACCATTAACCAACCAGTGTTTGTGTTACCACAATGACTTATAATATAATAATGATTAATGACTCATGACAGTTATGACATTCAACTTCAACCATCAGCTCCATGCTCATACTCCATGATTACTTGATTCCAATTTCCATGGAATCATCATGGAACTAATTACAGGAGTCACAGGGTCACAGAACAGGCAGGACGGAAATGGTTTTATGCAAATTACACGCAAATTACACACATTTGACCACTACACGAAAATTACACGGGTTGCTTCCAAATTACACGAATTTCGTGTAATTACACGACGATTGGCAACACTGTCAGAACGACTGACGCAGGCAGTGGCGCATGGCGGCAGGCGAAGAGTTCAGTGGCGCGCTATAGGGTGCGCTTTGATGGACGCCAGTACTACTACAAGACCTACTATATCTACCACATCCAAGGATATTAAACTGTAAAGGATTGCTCGATCGACAAAGTTTTTCTTCCGGATGTATGACGTCACTGACTCCGCTCGTAATTTCATTGGCTGTTGACTATCCATCTTTGTCATTGATTTTAGTTTGAGTTTCTCACTTTATTTTTGTTATTCCACAGGAGGTTATTTTTTAAATACAGGAAAGAATAATAATTGATGAGTTTTTAAGTCAGTATGAGAACATGAAATATCTGGACAATCAATTTATAGCCATTATTAGTTTCATTCGCAAAATTTTAGGAATAGGAATTGGATGAAAACATGTTTTTTCATTCTTTGAAGACTGTTGTGGCACTGGTTTACCTTTTTGGTTTGTGGCCGAATAATTATTGAAGTGAATTATATTCTACAGCACCTAGTCACAGAAATCATTTACACAGTGAATTTTGGAACCAAAGGTATTAAAATGCATGTTGCTGCCTAGAATCAAAATTCAATTGAAAATCTGCTAGATTCATATATTTCATACCAGGTAAGCTCTGAAAATAGTGGTGAAATGAGGGTTTATTATTAATAATATCCATTGGTTTTTTTTAGGGTACTATCAAAGATTACATAGACAGAATATAGAATATATTTCTGGATATTGTCCAGTGCAAGTAGATATATGGAAGCAATTATGAAATTGAAAATGTCCTCGGAAGTTTGTAGTGCATGTACATTTTACATTTCTAGTATACATGTATTATTATCCATTATGAACTGTATAGATCAATAATAAATCATTCCCTATTGAGGTAGGCATATCATTTTGCAATCAGTAGCAGTTTTTATTTCATGATATACAATATTGTTTAATCAATCACACAGTATACTTACATACTATACCATTTTCAACCAACAAATTATGTTATCTTTCACCTATATTATTTCTGAGTGCATCCAGAAACAGTGATCTACCTATAATGCCTCAAAAATAAAAGACTACCTATTTAGATCAAAGGATGATGTCCATTCAAGTTCAGGGCACTGAGATATACCTATCATAAAATCATAATATGAACAGTAGGTATATGGAACAAATAAAATATTTTGATTTTATAAAATATATGATTTCCACAGTATAAAATACACCAACAATTTTGATTTTTGTATTATATCTACCTGAGTTGATTGTTTGACATTTTTCACAATTCATTATTTTTATTGAATCGCTTTCTTCAATTTAGTGAGTTCAGTCATCACTTATTATGATGGGATGAAGATGTGATAATTTCAGGATCAGAAAAGAATATGCATTTTCTGAAATGGAGCAACATGTTCAGAGACATTTTGGGATATGGATGATGTTCTCAATATTTTCTGTCACACCTTACTCAGTGGAACATTTATTGTGTTCCAATCATCTCTTCACTAGTGAATCTACAATACAAAGACAACAATAACAAAATATTACTCCTCAAGAGCTTGTATTATAATAATATACCTTCAGGGTTCATTTATAGTAGGTCCTGTCATGTTATTCCTGCTCATAATCTTGATCACATAAAATAGAACAAATCTACTGGAATCACTTGGATTACACAAAGGAAGTCTTCCACTTCTAATTGTTGTGGGTTTTGGAAAAACACATGAAAATTATTTGTTGTTTTGGGTTTTCTTAAATCATCTACACCCTCAGGCCAGTGCTCATGCCGTGCTCATGCCCTCAGTTACAGCACACAAAACAACTAATTCACCTATAAAAGTAAGATTTTATATATTCAGCATTTTGTATTGCATGTACTTACTTCATTCACTTATATAAAGTAACATTTTATTTTAAATTTACTACATTCATTCCAATTTTGAAATTTCGCAAAAAGTTTCAATGGCGACATAATAACTTCCGATGGTCGTCCTCTCGACCAATGAACAACAAGGTCGAATCAGTGACGTCATTCAACGTGTTTACATTGCCAGCATAGGGATTGAGCAATCCTTTACAGTTTAATATCCTTGTACCACATCTACTAGCTTTGTGTTTCGTCGGACTGTTGTCTCAAATCCTTCGTAACACGCAGGCGCAACTATAATAGTTCTGATTGGTGGATTTTAATAGCTATGTTTGTATTCATGTGATCATGTGGATTTGAATTCTTGCGTATTACAACCATATTACAACACCATTCATGTGTCTATTCTATAGATGTCTCAAAACAAAACCTATTCACAAAATCGGGACAAGCGAATTTATTATTCCCTCAGATAGGTAATGTAAAAAATCAGAAACCATCGTCAATTTATATAATCAGCTAATACCAAACGAAGAAGAATGCTTCAAGAGATCCTTATTCGTTGCCCTCGAGAAAAAACTTGCCTCATTGAAATTCAGATACGCTCTCCGCAATTCAAACTATAGGTATGCAATGTTTTGTTCGGACAGCGTTAGTTCTTTATCCATTCATGAATATAAATTTAGTTTACGCCTATTTTTTTAAGATGGAAATGATAATGTTGTTTGTTGTCACAATACTATACCGACTGACTTTGGCAACATCCCAAACAGCTGTACATTTCATTGACCCACAAATACCCAGTGAACCTGAATCTCAATATGGTGGGTTTATAGATTCAACTAAACTAACAACTAAGAATTAACAATTAATAATTAGGAGTTAACAATTAGGAGGGTGTTTACAATACAATTAATAATTAAAAATCAACTGTTGAATATTGCATGAATGAAAGCTCAATGTCATTTCAAAATGTTAAATTAAATAATAGTATTAATCGAATGAGCAAAAAAACAAGGAACTCCTGATCCTGAAACCCATAACACTATTAGGAACAATAAAAATCGATACTTCCATGCCCGCCAGAAGTTCAAAAATGACAAATGATGGCATTCTAATCGTTTCGCGCGTTATGTGCCCAACATTTCTTAATTATTAATTGTTAAGTTGAAAGTTGACTAACTTCGTAATTCTTAATAATTAATTTAATTGACAGATGTAAATGTATAAACCCTCATAGATGTTCTCGTGTATTCAACATTCTTAATTCTTAGTTGTCAATTCAATTTTTAGTTTAGTTGAATCTATAAACCCAGCATTAGAGCAAAATTTGTTACAGGTTGTAGACATGATTGTCAATACACCATCTATTATCAAATCTCGCCAAAGGTGAGTGTGGTGGTCAATAATTATTCTATTTTGTCAACTGAAATAATTGAATAATTATTATCGAAGAATAATTACGATTCCTGATTCATAAGATATGATGTGATGGGATCTGGACTTTCCTAATCATGACTAATTGCGTGGCTGGATTCATTATTCTAATAATGATTTTGTTTGGTTTAGGAACAAATCTGGCATATAATGAAAGAATGGTTCAAGTAGGTAAGTTAGTATCACAGCATAAATAGTGCGTAGATACTAACCTAATCAGCAATTTTTTTCACAAATAGAGGTGAGATCAATCAATTATCAGATTAGAGTGTTAATATTAATTTAATGTCTCTAATACAAGGTTTTAACCCAGCCAATCACAGGTTAGGTGTATATTTAGGTATAGTTAGGTGTGATGTATATCGATAAACATATTCATAAATATCGCACATCGAATAGGTTATATATACTTAGATGTTACTTCAGAAAATTTCCTCAGAGTTTATTTTCAATTAATTTTCTTGGTCATCATATATATATATATATATATATATATATATACATAATCTTGAACCCTTCTACCCTCAGGGTGTCGGGTTTTGATCATCATATTCGAATAGATAATACCTAATACTTATATCTAATAACTGATCTAGGAAAAGTGACAAATTCACGGAATAAATCGCAGTCAATTATGGATGTCAAGATTCATCGGAAAAAAATTCTGGACGTGAATTGGTTGCTCTTTTCACTTTTACCTTCAGTATAGATAATTGATTAAGTTTCTTATTCAATAAAATATACTGATGGTACATACATTCAGCTGAGATATATTTTTAGTCATTATCATTCTAAATCACAATGAAATTATTTCAGGATCCTCATACAATAATATGAGTATTAGGTATCAAATACATAGTAAAATACATGTGTATACAAATAAAGTTCACGTGCAAAGAAACAACTCGAAGGCTTTGGAAATGCGTTTTTGATTTTGAATATTGTTTGTTATTGTTCATCACCCTAATAAATGGAATAATAAATTACATTCAGCAAACGAAAAGGTTTATGATACAATAATCTAATATAAATATATAAACTTACAATATGAGTCATATCTTCCAATTTCATTTTCTTTTGATTCAAAATCTTATAATTTACTTCATCATAAATATTTTGTTAATTATAGAAATAACACCACCAGGTTGAGTTGAAAAACAGCCTAGGCTGAACTTCGCCCTTTCATTATATAGCAATTGAGTATTGTATAACTCGCATATTGTGAAATTGATGACCATTATTATTATTATTAATATTATTTGTACTTAAATACCTTCGAAATCTCTCTCGTCGAATGGATACTTGATTTTCTGATCTGCACCTGGGTCCTTTGATGCTACGTCATCGACTTGTGGATCCATAACATCAAACCTGGAAAAAAAAAACTCCCTCTATAACGCGTTTTTTGGAAACTCGCAGTGCCGGCGCGAGCGGAATACCCGCCTCTGAGGCCAGTGTCTCTATAAATGCCACTTTGCCATGTATATTAAACTACGGGAATTAAAACTGCGTACCACAGTATATGTTTTTCGCTGTACTCTAATCACCTTGTATATGTTTTTTGTACTGAGATAATTTAAATCACCCTATAAATATTTTTTGTCGACGCCTATGCCTTCAGCGTGTTAGCGCGAGTGTTATCTTTGCGGTTAGAGCTCTCGCAGAGTTTGACCTTGAATTGGCCAATTCCGGGGTTTTGGGACCTTAGAATTCGCGAAAAAAGTAGGTAGATCTACGGAGAAATTATATCTTTTATCTCTCTCTAACACATTGGCTCTTATGGGGCTTTCAGATGGCAACACTGTAATTTCCGTAGATTCTGGGGAAAAATGACTTAGAAAATTGAAAAATGGTCCCGAACCGGTGCAGTATATTTACTGACGGATTTTTTCATTAGAAATATTAGGTTTCTTTTATATTTTGTAGTGGCGATGGCGATGAAACTTTACAAAAAACTCATAAGAAAGAAAAATGCTTGCCTGATTTTGGTTGATAAACTATAATAAAAATGAAAGGAAAAGAAATAAATCCATATGGACCTTATAGGCACAAAATAAACTGAAACATTTACAAAGGAACACAATAACAAACAAATGAAAAATAATAATATGCAGTTATGACTTTGACACTTTGGTTATGTTTCCTCCTAGCTTTCTGTTTGGCGAAGTCTTCCACAAATTCCTTCACATCTATTTCATTGAAAATGTCATACACTATGACAAGTTTGGCCAAATATATCAACCTTTCTCAAATTTCTCGACCGTAAATAGTTTTAATGAGTTTTAATATCGCTGGCTACACTGACAGGGAGTGTTAACAAAATTCTTAGTGCAATGTGAAGTGGTGTCATATTGGGTTTCGATATATTTCTCATAATCAAAAGTTCTGGCTCTAAATCGTCAGTAAGGACTTCATATCTTCGTTTTCTTTACTAACCAATGATTGAATATCATACAAACACTCAAACAGTCTATATGTGCTTCTACACCTTTTCCAGTTGTATTTCAGTTGACTTTTCTGAAATACAATTGAAGCTTTCTGAAATTAAACTCACAATTCTGAAATACAATTGATACTTTCTGAAATCGAACTCGCTATTCTGAAATACATTTGACGCTTTCTGAAATTCAACTCACTATTCTGAAATACAATTGATACTTTCTGAAATACAAGTGACTATTCTGAAATTAACTTGATGCTTTCTGAAATACAACTGGAAAAGGTGTAGTTGTGTGAATCGTTCCCTCATAGAATTCACACACATATCTACAACATAATTGAAGAATTCAATTTCTTTTTTTAGTGCGTCAACTACTGGTGTATCTTATTCCTCATATTCGAATTATTTTCGTTTACGACGAATTATAACTGCAGGCATAATGCAGCCAACTGTTCAAATTCTGCTGGTATTTCCATTTCCTCGGCAACTTGCTTCGCGGAAAAGAGCATTTGTGAAAAACCGCTTGAACGATATTCTGCTGAAAACTCACTAACACTTTTTAAAAAACTAACGCATTAGAGGCGGCTCGCTTTGTAATTGATTAAAAACTGATAAACAATTCGCGTGTCTCGATTCATTATTATCATCACCAATACCATCATAAAAAGTGTTTTTTCAATTATTCTATTTGTTGCTTTGGGATTGAAAATGCAGCACCTGAAAAACTGCCGCCTGAGGCGACCGCCTCACCTGCCTCACCCCTAGCGCCGGCCCTGCAAACTCGGTAACTATACGAGTAGTGCCTGTGGTAGTGCTTCGGAAGACACAAAAGTCTAAGCTAAGGTCCCCGTCTTCCTTACTCATACAAGTCCTAGACTTATGAGGGTTGCTTTGTAACTAAGTTGGCGGTTAAAAAACAAGAAAACAAAAAAAAATTGTATAAGCAAAGTCACACAATTCAGCATAAACTGGAATTTCATATATATATATACAGGGTGTCCCAATAAGGTCGGCGAGGTACGATATTATGGAAACCATAAACCTTAGGGCTCCTAGAAAAAAATTTTGAGGACTAAATCGGCCAAGAGAAATTGATGGAAAATATGTTCAAGTTCCTAAAATGACCGCTAGAGGTTTGTTCTTTTACTTTTTTTCATATCTCGAAAAATAAAGGTGGAAGAAGCTGTTGAAAAAATAATCTCCTGAACCCTTGCTCCAAATTCGATCAACTTGGGCTCGTTTGAAAGATAATTTCACAATCTTTCGAACGCTCCATTCGATGTTGATCTCCAGTTCACACCACGTCTACTAGAGGGCGATATTCACCCAAGGTTCAGTTTTTTCTGATTTTCTCAAAAAATCCAAACGGAATGCTACAGATTTGTATCATTACATTTGAAAAGAATGAAATCAGCTACATTTTGGTGGAAACCGCGATTCGATATCTCCATTCGTTTTTGAGTTATTTGCAAATAACTAATTCAACCTGAAAAAATCAAGTTTATTGTTGAAAAAAAATTCTACGATTTCCGTTATCTTCAGTTAGTCTGCATTGCATGCAAAATATGAGGTAATTCAATCCTATTTGCCTGTGCTAGTGATTAAAACGGTTATTATTCAAATTTTCACCATTTTGGTGCATTTGTGCGTTGATCTAATATTCCGTACTATACGCAAAATAACAATTGATGCAAACTATTCCTCTATTTTCATCGTGATATCTATGGGAATCGTTCTTCAATCATGCTAGTTGCATTGAAAATAATGGAATGCATTTTGAACAATTGTAGGGACATTTTTTTGTATCACGTTGTCGATAAAGATGTGTGATAGAAATGGCTTCAGAATGTATAGGGTATTTGATATTCTTCTATTTGTTATTATTAAAAGTAACTTTCCGTTATCGCAGTTTAGTTCTTGACTAGTAGGATCCACATTTTCATTCTCAGTAAGTGGCACTTGCATCAATTGTTATTTTGCGTATAGTACGGAATATTAGATCAACGCACCTGAACATTTGAATAATAACCGTTTTAATCACTAGCACAGGTGAATTGGATTGAATTACCTCACATTCCGCTTGTAACGCAGACTCACTGTAGAAAACGGAAATCATAGAATATTTTTTTCAACAAAATACTTGATTTTTTCAGGTTAAATTAATTATTTGCGAATAACTGAAAAACGAATGAAGATATCGAATCGCGGTTTTCACCAAACTGTAGCTAATATTATTTTCTTCGAAAGAAATGTTAGAAATTTGTAGCATTCCATTTGAATTTTTTGAAAAAATCAGAAAAAACTGAACCTTGGGTGAACCACGCCCTCTAGTAGACGTGGTGTGAACTAGAGATCAACATCGAATTGAGCGTTCGAATGATTGTGAAATTATCTTTCAAACGAGCCCAAGTTGATCGAATTTGGAGCAAGGGTTCAGGAGTTACAGCGATTTAAAAAATATTTTTTCAACAGCTTCTTCTACCATTATTTTTCGAGATATGAAAAAAAGTAAAAGAACAAACTGACGCAAATTTTGCGATCTGCATTCACAGTGTGAATCGTTGCATGGATTACGAGCAGATATAATTCAATGTTCTGCGTGGTATTTACCAGGAAAGTAGTTGTTTTCTGCTCGTAGTCTACCAGACATTCATTTCAAACTATGTTTGATATTCTAATTGGATAGACTAATTTCTCTTTCTAAAATTGTTGTCCAATTTATGGCTTTTCCATTTTTCATTTTGCTGAACTCTTCATTTCCGACATTGATACAGTACCTTGATATGGTGATTTTCCGAGAAAAATCGAATTTTCATTTATGTCATAGTAGTTGTGCCCTCTAGCGGTCATTTTAGGAACTTGAACATATTTTCCATCAATTTCTCTTGACCGATTTGGTCCTCAATATTTTTTTCTAGGAGCCCTAAGGTTTATGGTTTCCATAATATCGTACCTCGCCGACCTTAGTGGGACACCCTGTATATATATATATTTAGAACGTAGAGAACATTCTTTCTGGACACCTAAGGTCCCTAAGGAAGCGTGGCTGTGTGGTCTTGACTGACCATATTTGGGCCCATTATTGTATCTTGCCTGTTGTTTTTACTTTCAGTACCCGATCCAGTAATGAGTAAGTCCGTGCCTTGTACAAGTGACTGATGTCTTCAGCTATCCAAATCTCAGCAGTTGCAGTATAAGGTATAAGCGACACTGTTTCTGATTCCTCTCCGGATATTCTTCATATCAGCTTGGGACTTGAGAGCAAGTCTGCTGTTTTCTTTTTCAGCATCCAAATTAGAGCTTGTGGCATAGGATGTGTCATGATGACCAGTGTTATCCTTAATGCTTGAGGATTGCCTACTTTTGGGAATTTCTCCTATAATAGCGTGTATGCTGATACTCATTGTTCCCAAAATAATTATTTTCTGTTTTCGTTTGTTCGGATAATGAATTACTGCATGAGATACCGCCATTAATTGGACTATTATTCAATCACTACTAGAGTACACAATCATGAAATTACCATAATTGTGCCAATGTAATTATCAGATAGACGGTTTTAACTGAACAATAAGCTGTATATATAACTAATATTAAGTCAAGGTGTACTTATATTTAGTTACAATGTATTCATCTATTCAATTTGTAGATAAGTTGATTGAGGTTTTGAGGTTTACATGAAACAGGTACCTATCTACTTCAGTGTGAAATCGCTATGGATGGTAATATAAAATCTATATGAAATTGAATATGGAGGGATATACTAGTCATTCCGCAGATTGGTTTCATATATACGTTTGACCATTGATTGAATCTGGTATCTAGACAACCGCACTTTACCTTGGAATCACAATTTTTCATGATTTTCAAGAAATAAATAATTGTTCGTTGTAATATTTTTGCATACATATATGTAATATATTGTGCAGTTGTATACAGCTAAGGTATGATGAAAATTCAGGTACAAGTATTCAATTACCTATAGAGGCGAAACATATAGATTTATAGTGGATGACTTTTTCTTTCAAATTCCAATTCAATAATTCATCATACGATGTACGAATATTTTTGTCTGATAATCTCCCGATCTATTATTGGTTATCTTTCTCTGTTTGTATCTTATGAACATGGATTTGATTCAGGAAGACAATTTGTATCAAAACTTTTTGGATATAAAATCGAATAATTGATACGAAAACCCGAATCAAAATCAATTGGATTTGGATTTCAAAGAACAAGATAATCCGAATAAAAAATCATTTGGAATAGGAATTTATGGATACAAAAAACAGTTTTCATGAATTTCGATATCCAGCAGAATCTAAAAGGAATAAGCTAAATTACGCTAGGCCAGTTGAATCATGCAAACATCAATTATTCTCAGATATTTTGCAAATGACTGATGGTACCTACACCTAATATGAGATAATCCGTTACTGGTGAAGGATTATGAATTACCTATACCCACTTTTATACAATACGGGTGGTTCTTAGATCATTACTTCTATTCATTGAATTGGAGAAACCATAACATATTATCTTTCAAAATATTCGATATTTATAACACTCTACGAATCTTCGGGAAATGAGTAATATGTTTTTTTCCAAAAAAGTAAGTAAATCATCCTCCTGAAAACGTCTGCTCAAGTCTCATCCTGACACTGCCATAAATATAAATAATGCACAACGCACACATTACTTAGAATTGAAAATATCAAGTCAAATACTGTACCTAAATTTTCTTGAAATTATTTTCGATCAAAAACACTGAAATCTCGATTCGAAAAGGCTCGCTTATATAAATACTTACCTAGTTTAGTCAAGCTCAAACTGGATTTCTGATTGTTTTGGTTTAAAATAAGTCTTATAATCATAACATGATTAATGATTATATCTCGAACAAACAAACCGAAACATTTTTTGAAAATTATGTTCGGAATATTTTGTCATGATTTGTTTAGTCTGGACTTGATAGGATTAGCTTAAGTCTAATTTACCGGTTTAATACTATCTAAGATGAATAGGTAGGTAGTCTCGCACTAGGTTAATTGCACACAATGGTAGGACCTAAGAGGGTCGAGAATTATTAACAAATGGCAGTACCATCCTTGGTTCTACAAGGTTTTAATACACAACACGTATTATAAAACTTTTTTAACGGCCTTAAATAATTCTTCAAATATATTTCAATTTCACTACATATCTAGTTCATTTAACTAATACAATTTACTCAAACGAATAAAAAGAACGCATCATTGACAATTGAGATTGAAAACATACTCGAAATCACTCTAGCCGTCTTCTTTATCTTCAAAACCGGTATATATTGTATATACATATCTATATTGTCAAGTATATTGTACTTCGCATACCTAATAATAATGAATGACTATGATAATCATTGACTGCTTTATGCAAACTTTTTAATCACTATAAATGATCTACCAACCTCTTTTTTAATATAATTATATTTTTGCACGATATAATGCGTGAAATAATACTTGCAATATATTATTTTTAAGACTAGGTGGTAGATTGAAAAAAAGTTGTAACTCATCACCTTATAATTATCGAAATAACTCTCAGAAGCCCTGAAAAATTCACCTTCATGGTTTTCCCAAAGGGTTTTTTCTTATGTGAGTAACCTTCACGAGAAGAAATTAATATAGATATCCAAAACTCGCAAAACTGGCAAGTGATTTCTCTGTTTGGTAGACGGTAGATATTATCAACAAATGTATCTTATCTCAAAACATACCTACTTATCTTATCAAATCATTTTGGTTGTGGAGATTAATTATAGTCTGATTATACTATATAGCGGCATCTTTATGTAAGAAAAATCATCCTCATCCTCATAAGAAATAATAAATAGATAATACCTCTCAGATGAAAACATATGATATAAATGACAAACACTCTTATCAATATTCAACTGATATCTATAGGGAATTGCATCATACACAAGCTTTTCTTGATCTCTTTATATTTCTCGAAATGCAACTATGCCGTACCGGAAAATGTGAGACAGGAATGAAATAGAGTTCAGAGATGTATCTTCTAGATCTGGAGCATTCTACATCGTTTAGATGCACTTGGCACGCAATATTTTTCACGTTTATTTTAGTATGTACCTTTTAGCATACTTCGTTCAATTATCTGTCTTAATATTTTCAATTTTGATTGGAATTTGCTATTTCAGTTTCATGAAAACCCCTATGTACAGGGTGGTCCAAATTGGAAACTTTGGATAGGAAACACCGATTTCTAAAGGAGGGAAAAACCTAACCTACATGTTAGGAGGTCGATTTTTGTGAGAAACCATACTTAAACGTGCATTTTGAAACCATTTAAAAACATTCTTCAAGCCCTTTTTTGAGGTGATTCCAATGGTGTATTAAGTTTTTTTTTAAACCGTTAAGTTTTTTTTTAAATCCTTTTTCATCGCTCGTGATGATTATACTTAAAAAATCAGCGTTTTCATCCGCTTGACGGAGCAACCACTCGCAGAACTCGAGCCGCCGAGGAGCGTCGTCAGGCAGTAGATGCTGCACCTTTTGCAGTTTAAGTGGATAGAGATCGTGGATTTTCAATACTCGATGGACAGTATTTTTGCTGCAATCAAGTTGCGACGCAATCAGACGAGTGCTAGTGTTGCGGGCTCATTCTGAATGCGTGCCATGACTTCATCCTCAACGGCATCTCTGATCGGAAACTGCCTTGCAAATTCTCGAATAGGCTGCAAAGATAACAAAGCCTCTTAGATTGGCTGTAAAACAGAAACGCGCAAGAAAAAAAACACAGAAAGTTGCCATTTCTGCAATACTTACCACGAATGAGCCGGTCTCCCGTAGATTTTGATGAATTTTGATAAAAATCTTATGGTTTGGCAATTCACGATTTGGGAACCGCTGCCCGTACAACCGTTGTGCTAACAAAGAATTACCCCGCGCTTCCCCATACAAGAGATGCATATCTGCAAGCTCGGCTAATTCAAACCGATTCATTTTTGCAATTAGTGTAACGTTTGAAGATAATTAAGTACTTAGAAACTGACACTTTTACTAAAGTTTGACATGTTTATGTGTTACCATGACAACATTGTTTTGTTTTAGATTTTCAGATAATTAACCTTTCAATGAAGTTTTTAATAAAAATTTTTTCTCGAAAACGGAGAGAGATACGAAAAAATATCAAGTGACAAAAAAGTTGTATTTTTAACTGAGCTTTCTAAAAAATATATAAAATTTTAAAAAAAAGTCAGCAGCGTACATTTTTTGACATTTTTATTCGTGACACTGTCCCCCGGGGCGCCACTGGAAGTCATAATTAACATTTAATTAGTGCTAACTGAGCGTCTTATTAAAGCTTACATCACTAGCAAATTTCAAGAAAATCGGTTAACGTGTCTTTGAAATATTAATAAAAAAAAGTTTTTTGAAAAAAACTTTGACACCCTGTATTTTGAAAACCATGCACTTCCGGACATCAGTCTCTTATCTCAAACTGCTTGTCTATGGTTCCTCAATATGCCCCAGAAGTTTTTTCCAATTGAGAGGGGACACCCTGTATAAGTGAAAACTGAATATAGTGAGAAAATATTTCGGAATTTGGTAATATTTTGAGAAGATTAAAAAAATAATGGCCTTTCTCTGACCTGTTTCTTCATCAGTTTGTCCATACGGTATAGAATTATTACATTCGAAACAGTTCCTATTTTTTCTTATCAAACATATGCTCTGACGTTTAGTTTTTTAGATCGACCCCATTATCTTATCTCATGAATTAATGTATAGAACCTTCCTAAAATTAATGTACGACAAAACATCTTGTATCCGAAAATAAAATAGTAATTTACGTCGGAAAATACTGTTTTTTGGATGAGTGGACAAAATTCTAGGACGAGCGTAGCGAGTCCTGGAAGTCTGCGAGTCCAAAAAAACTGTTTTCGGGCGTGTTGCGTACACAATTTTTTCGGCAACCGTGTAAAATAACAAATCAAAGAAACACATTTCTTACAAAAATTGAAATGTTAGCTAATTTTATGTCAGATAGCTGTCAGTCGTTATTTTGCTGCTATGGTAATGATCAACTGCATTTATCAATCTTTGATCAAAACCATACTACCAAGATTTTCATATATACAATGACAACAACGATGTGATTCTTCCCGGCCTAGTCCAGGAAGTACGTACTTCCCGGACTAGGCCGGAAAAATGCCACTTTCTCAAAAAAAAATCGTCTGGAAAGTACGTACTTTCCGGACGGTTGCCGAAAAATACTCTTTTCAATTGAAGTTTTTAATAGTCTTTTTCTGTCAACTATTCGAGGTGACATTCAATATTTCTGTACTATAATTATTACATGGCATGACCTCGAAAAAGTAATCGGATCTGCTAAAATATCCAAATATAGAGTGATCTATCTGAGAGTCAAGCTATCGAAATATGGGAGAGAAATATGAAGGCATTTTTTTAGAAGAGCTTATATATATAAATCCTAAACAACCAAACGCATCGCATTCCTACACAGATGGACCAGAAATACAGTAGCCTGCTGTGCCGTTATGCGAAATTGCTGAAAATGTATGTTTTGACGTTATTATACTCATTGAAAAACAAAGCTGAATTTTCTAGATTGACGTTTCTCGAAGTAGGCAATATCAAGAGATTTTGAAACAATCAAAATAATATATTCTGCTACAAATATTGCTTTTTTGTTCCCCACATTGCCAATATAGGCATCAGTGCTATAACGGGTGTCAACGGATCTATTAGACGCAAGTCATACCTTCTGGAATATTAGGTGTATCAAAATGTGATTTGGTATAGGTGAATAGCACGTGAAGAGGAAAGTTTTCGCATATTTTTCACTTTCCGGTCACTTCCGGTTTCACCGGAAATGGCTCCGGTTTTGAATTTTTGGAATGGAACACCCTGTATATTGTAAAATTTTTGGATTTCTGAGACAATTCTGGATCAGAATGTGACATTTTAAAAAGTTTTTAAGCCTACTTAATTTTTTCAGAGTCACTTTTAATATTGCACCTATGTGGCCATGATCGGACGTAAACTAATCTGAGGACCTTTGGTGATGTCAGAAAATTACAATGAGAAAGTTTTAGTGACTAGTATGATAGATAGGAATAAGACAAGTTGGCAAAATTACATTTTCGTGTCTATTATTTTTCAAATGGCAACCATTTTTTGACAAGCACTTTCCGAAAAATGGATTTTTTGATGAATCTAACTATACCAATTCATTTGCGATTAGGTAAAGAATAAGCACATAAATTAAATATTACACAAAGGAAAATACTGGATAATAATTTATTTACTTTTGTCAAGTGTGCCATGAATCATAATTTATTGACTTTTATTGTAGTGAGAATTGTCTCAGAAATCAAAAAATGTTACAATATACAGGGTGTTCCATTTAAAAATTCAAAACCGGAGCCATTTCCGGTGAAACCGGAAGTGACCGGAAAGTGAAAAATATGCAAAAACTTTCCTCTTCACGTGCTATTCACCTATACCAAATCTCATTTTGATACACCTAATATTCCAGAAGGTATGACTTGCATCTAATAGATTCGTTGACACTCGGTATAATAACTTGCCACCTCCCTATTGATAAATAAAAAAAATCAGCCTCCCATTTTGTTCATACCCTTTCTCTACACATATACAACGTAATGATAGAGAATACATTATGTGGTAAATTAGTGACTTCAACCGGAAAACTCTTATTATAAGAGGCATCTAATTCCAATTGTTTTGTTATTAGTTATAGTCCTTGACGAGGTCCTTGATGAATTCCAAGAGAGAAAACGATAGCTTGTAGGCTATTCTATTTATAATTTTATTATTATCATATAGATAGATATAATGACCACAACTAATTTATTATTATTTATGTCCCCTGCCTACTAACTGAATTATGATAAGAGCAGTCACATCTGACCCAATGTTAATTTACTAACATATCAATATTTTCATTGACAAAATGTCAATTGAAGATTTGGTTTTAGCTGGTAAGCTGGTATAAACATAACCTCTGCAGATGTGCAGTTTTCGTCAATTTTTATAATCTTTACTATTCCCAAGTTTTGCTGTGCAGGTTTTTCATGGGTGTTACTTTCAGTAGCACTAAGTGCTCCATTCTCTTCTGAATATATCATCAATTTTTCATTAATTCAATCATTAGAGTCTTCGAATTGCCAGTACTCGTCTTCACTTTACTTTCTTCAATTCCGTTATTGATCTTGTCATTATTTCAAGTTCTACCGAAGTCATGCTTTACCCTGTATACACAGTGGGACAATATCTTTTAATTTTTTAGCGAACCTTTTGTCCCCTCAACTTTCAAACCTCAGCTAGGAGACCTACCATAAGGATCAAATAATTGTTCAGGATTATTATTGTCATGAGAGAGGTGAACGAACTGCATAAATGAAAAAGCACGTTCATTTGCTTTCAAGAAAGAGTTTGCTTTGTCAATGATAAGTTTTATTGGTAATACAATTTTATTATTTCATTGCGAGGATAACCTGAAATCTGAATATTTATACAATAGGTGATCCTTATCACTCTCACACATTCAATAAAGTTTTTCGGCTGAGTGCACGTTTAAATTCAAATAAAAACGCATGATTTTGAAAACCTTATATATAGTGAGTAACTGATCTTGAAAAAATAGGTCTGAGGAATGCTCCAATAATAGAGAAGGTATAGTAGTGAATGAATTTCTTTGGATAATTATATATTAATGTATTCCACCGAAATAACTCGCGGGTTGGCGTCACATTCGAATGTCGAGGACAAAATATAGTGATCGAAGTACGAAATCGTATGGTAATCTCACAGCATACCAACCTTGATAGGATCTAGATGCCAAGCAAGAGCACAAAGTTTATGACGCCGAGTATCGAGTAGGCTGCAGGATATCGTCGAAACAAGACACATCTGTTCTCGCGAATAACCCGACCGCAACTACTGAATGTTACGACTGAAGTGGAAATATTAAAACTGCGATAACGAGTTTCCTTGATTTCGATTATATTAGCACACATTATGTAGGTATCGTTTGTTTACATACAAACCGAACAATTGCTAATGAAAAAACAGGCTCTGCTTTCATCTCTATCGGTGCTCGATTGGCATCAGTTTCGTATGATCAGCTCTGGATTAAGATTGAACGCACCGTCAAACGTAGTCATAAAAGTCAGACGGTTACCACTGAGATCATTGGCCTGTAAAATGAAAATTCGAATCAGAGGCACTTGGTTTGCTTTAGGAATTCAAAGAATTCAAATCACAAAAGACCTTTCGTGATTTGATGTGGGCTACTAATTAAGAGATAATATCTATTAATTCAATATATATATAAGAAACATTTTCAATGTTCATTAGAAATAGATCATTTAGATAATCTTGTCCCATCGTGTTTCTTAATTTATTTTGAATCCGCTTTGATTTTGAGAAAAAAACGTTCTCCGCTGCAGTGATTATTGAACTCAAGTTTGAGCAGACATCAGAAGTAATGGACTATATACACTGAGATGGAAGTATTTTGGTTTAACATATTCTAGGATGTTCAATCATCCCCTAGGCTTCCACAGCCAGCACTATGGAAGTTTTAAATAGGAAGTTGGGTCATGTGATACCACGCTCAAAAGATCAGGAGAGTGGTAAATTACATACATTACATATATTTTGTTCTTCTGAGATCCATACAAGCGTTCTAAATACATATACCCATTTCAATATTTCAATTCGTAATTGTATTTCCTTAAGCAATGACTAGAATGGCTGTATTGTGTAACATTTTAATAGCGTGACAAAAATGCAAAAATATAAAGATTATACGGTGAAATCTGGTATCCCTAAACAACTGATGAAACTGCGACTCTATTCAGTCAAAGCAACAATCGTAACTGTAGTTCACCCACGGGATGATTTATTGATAGGATGTTAGTTTACCAAGAAAAGAACAAAAATACAAGGTTTTCCCACCATTTGTCTCGTCGTTCAATTTTCTAACTCGTTTAGAAGGAGGATTCACCAATATACGCGAATCACTCATTTCATGACAAACCAAGAACAAAATTACCCCAATTTCTGAGCCTCCCCACGATTTTCCGTATTGAAATTGGCTTCTCGGTCACGACCCACTGCCTTTCGATCTATGCTCCGTTTTTTCGAATTGATGCTTACGTTGCTACGTAGTCGCGATTCAATTCGTATCACAAAATGCATAACTTGAACCCTGAGTGTGATCGCCTTATCCTGACTTTCCCACTGATTTAGCTTCCCACGTATAAAGAATGCTGAACTAACCGAATCAATTATCTGAGCCTATCACAGCCCTCATTGAAAGGCGACAAAGTCTGAGATTAATTGCAATTTAATATCACTCAAAGATACCTTATTTAGAATCGTGTGATCTTCAGTTTCGGATTGTGAGTATCGAGTGGGTATTGAATTGATTTCGCATGTTGAAATTATTCCAACACCTATTTTAATATACATATTTTATATACATATTTTATATACATATTTAATATACATATTTAATATACATATTCAATATACATATTTTTATTTTTCACTTGATCGTTACTGCTTTATAATACCTTGGCAACGGTTGCTATTAACAGACCCATAACGCCCGGGGCGTTATGGAGGGCATTATGAATCATAACGCCCGCTAAATGTTTTTTTCTGTAGTTCAATAAATTAATTACTTAGCAACCTCTTCAATGTTTCCATGGCAATTGCATAGAAGCTCACTTGTGCTCAGTTGCCGACCAGAACGCAGTAAATACTATGAGAAAAAATTTATGAAGTAAACAACGTCGTTTAAGATAATTTCTTCGTGAAAAATAAAATCTTGTATGCACCACGAGCGTTACTAGATCCTAACGCCCATCGGGCAAAATTCATCCCTCGGGCCAAAGGCCCTCGGGTGAATGTTCCCCTTCGGGCGTTAGGATCTATATAACGCACTTGGTACATAAATAGCTATAATATACATATAATTTTAATATACAATAATCCATAATTTAATAATAAGGGCGTCTTACGAAGGCCGCCTGTTACATCTAGTAAAAAGAACCAACATATATTTGCTTCTTTTCAATTACATTGCTCAAAGCATTTTTGACAAACATCCAATTTTGGAAATACAATTTTTCGTTTTGTGGGCGATTTTTGTGTTTCGAAGAAATAGATTAAAGAGTTTGTTGAGACAATAAATATTTCCTTGCTTTTGATCTTGACTGAAGATTGTATACGTCTATTACTGTGAGTTTTCGTGCTCATTGTCAGGTCAAAGATGCCGATAATAGTGAAAAAAAAATTGAAGTCATAAGGTTATCGGAAGCCTTGTCAAAGAAAACCGTTTTTGTATCATATCCATCATCTTGACCCACTTGAATTTTTTATAACTGACATAATATTGTCAGTTCATAGTTCACTAGGTACTAAAGCGACTGATGAGGGTCAAAAAATTATTACTTATAATAAAATTACTTTTTAGTATATTGGAAAGAAATATTACTTTTGCTTTCCTCTGCCATATTTTCAGCTTTCAAATTTTCAATATTCGCAGCCTTTTTTGATTTCGTGGATGAAATGCGTTTTTCTATTTAATTTTTAGCATAAATAGTTCTTATGTGACTTGATAATAATAATGATAAAATTTATTGTCGTCAGAGGATCCAGTTGGACATTGACATAGTCATATTTTCTGTACATAAGTTGAGAAGTTCAACATCACATCATGAGATCGGACAAACAACAATATAACACAATCATCTAATATAGACATTAAAAAAATCAGGTAAAACTTAGATACTCTTTCACAGATTAGAAGCAATGCTCTAGTAAAAACTCCTTAACTTTATATTTAAATGATTGTATACTTTTGATACTTTTTAGGTTACCAGGTAAGGACTTGAGAATTTTTATCCCTCTATCTATATTCTGCACCCTTTCAAATAAGGCTGTACTGGTGTGTGGTGGAATTCTCAAGTTATTAGAAGAACGTTGAACCCTTTCACTGGAGGTATATCCATCTATAATATGTAAAAAAAGGGAAGTGGTAGTACACCAAATGTTTTAAAAAGTGGTCTGAATGGTTCTAAAAAGTGTGTTTTGTGTATACACCTTATAACACGCTTCTGAGCCAAGAAAACTCGATCAGCAAAATGGGATCCTCCCCAAAATACCAAGCCATAAGATAAAATTGACTGAGCGTGGGCAAAGTAGTACGTTTTCAACACAGCGATGTCCACAGAATCGTTTAGTCTACGTATGGCATAACATGTTCTTCACAGTATGGGATATATGATTTCCAAAAGATAGATTGCAATCAACTTCTACACCAAGGAACTTAGTACCAGAGTGCACGGGAACTGATTTATTACGAAGCTTTATTAAAACATTTCTGTCAATTCAAAGCGATTACTGAACTGCACTGACACGATTTCTTTTTTATTTAGGTAAAGATTGATATTGTTACTCTAGGTCAACATTTCATGTGTCACCTTTGTTGATGCCTTTTAGAGAGGTTTTCAATATTTTTATCCATTACTAAACATGAGGTGTCATTCGCATATTGAAAAATAGCTTACCTTCTCGATATTCATTTGGTACTTTTTCGGCAACAGTATAAGAGTATTCAATCAAAATTTGCAATCAATTGTATCAATTGGTTTTAAAAACTCCAATAAACGCGCACTCATATATTTATGTACTGGATAGTTTCACTTCTGCTAGTTCTGCTTCTCCCTATTCTATGGAAATATTTAAAAACCGACTTAACTACTTTCCTAACAGACATGCTATCTATAATCGAAGGATAAGAAAAGAACACCTATAGAGAAGTCGAAGTAGGTCGAGGAAATGTCGGAAAAAAGAGGAAATGTCAAAGTCGAGAGCGATCACATCACACTGAAGTTTCACAGGTTTGTTCCTGAAATGCTGAAATGGAGGCATGCGCCAGATATCGATCTGTAGGTTTGGGAGGTATAGGTGGAGGAGAGAATGGGAATTTCGCTGTCTTGAGGTGAATGTTGACCTCCAAAGTGATCCCTCTCCATTCTGCATGATCAACTCTACACGAACATCAAGTTGAGAAACAAATTACATACAGGGTGATTCAAAAGTCGATGCATTTTTAAGACTTATTCCTGGGATCAAAATAGTATATTATGATACAAGTTTTATAAGACGCTATTTTGTCGCACGAGTTGTTTGGAGTACGACGAGCGAAGCGAGGAGTGCTCCAAGTGAACAAGTGCGACAACGTGTCTTATAAAACGTGTGTCATATGCAATTTTTTCTATTTTGAATTGATTTGAAGAAAAACTTGATTTAATATCGACAAATAACAGAAACATCTTCGATTGGTAACAATGATGACATTGAAATAATTTGAATCTGACGCAATACCAGCGGTGAAAAATTCAATATTGTTATTGTTTTTATTGGTCAATTCAAATCAAATTACACTCTGAATTGGAATTTACCAATTAAAACATTGAGTTTTTCACTGCTAATATCACCAAATCCAAATCGCTCAGAAGTAAGCTGGGCCTAAGTCTTCTGACTTTCATTTGACAGTTCGATTGTACCAATCCCCAAATAATAAAAAGTGCGTATCGAAATAGAGGCTACTTCGACACGCATTTGCGTTGCACAATGACTTCATTATACAACCCCTTCGAGCTATACAGCTACTGTAAACTAATTTCTTGGTCGCAATAACAAATAAGCAATCATACCGTCAAAGATTGATGACAGGGTCAATAATGATACAAACTTCAATTCAGATATCGTATAGCCCACTGAGTTTTGGTAGTCTGATATTGTGAAAACGAAAGGCCAAACTTTAAGATTTTTTTATGGCCATTCAGATTATGCTGTTTGAATTCAGAATTTATCTTTTTAACATGAAATTTGTGCCATTGAAAGTGTGGACACCAACTCCCCCAATACTGAGATTACTTAATTTTTTTATTATAGTAACAATTTCGAATACCTTATCGTTTTTTACGCAATTCACAGTGGCTGTAACTGGAAAGGGGTGCATTTTAGGTCACATGTTTATTTGAAAAAAGAAAGCATTATTTTGATCCGAACAATACGTCCTTGAAATATCTACATCGGATTTTGAAAAAAAAAGTAGTGAAATTGTTGTGAACTCAAGTGTATCATTTCCTTGTTTGTTGTATTATTAATCTTTTTTGCATATCTTATTCAGTAAATATCGAACATTTAACATTGAATATGGTTAAACCCCTGTTATTGAAAAAAATGTTGTTATCTTCTATAAGCACCTATCGATGAAATAATTGTAAGATTCTGCTATCGGAAACGTTACAACTTCTGTTCACGAACTGTCATTCCATATGCAATTAAAACGCATATTTTGCCAATGAACATACTTCAATTACGAGTAATTTTTCCATTCAATTCTTCATGAATTAATTTCGTTCTGACGTTGTATGTTTCTCCACTTTCGGAAATATGCTTGCATTGCTCACGTTTTGGATAATTCCAGCATCAGAAATAAAAATATTATCTATCTGAAGACAATTAAAAAAACAACCATGTTATAGGCACTTGAACTAGGATTTATTGAGTTTTTCCTCGAGAGCTTTCCTCTTGAAAATTTCCTCCCTTAACTGCTCCTGCAGCCTCTGATTCTCCAACCTGACCTTCTCGCACTCCTGCGGACCATCTCCCGTCTGGATCTGCTGGACGAAGCTCTCCAGCTTACTCTTCTCCCTCTGTATGTCTTTGAGCTCTTCATTCAACTTTTCGTCGGTGACCTCGGAATCCGATTGGTCGGAGGATAGCACGCATGCGCACCGAGGTCGCTTGCACCTCGGACGTTTGGCCTGGCGCATGTGGTCCCATTCTTTGTACTGCTTTCCGAGCTCTTCTACGACCCTTCTAACAGCGCATTCCGACTGCTTCAGCATCCTTTGAACGTGTTCGTCCCCTTGAAACGAAATGTTAAGTAATATAATATCTATAGTCTCAAAAATAATACTTTCTCGGGTCCAGACAATATAACAGTTCACTTCATAAAAAGATACCACGAATTTATTGCAGAACCTTTTATGCCATATTTTGAATCTTACAATTACAATTCCTTTATTCAAACAAGGTGACAAAAAATAAACCACAAATTACAGATCAATAATTATTATAAATAATTTCGTCAAGATATTCGAAAAGTGAATTATTGTGATAGAAATGATATTCTCTCAAACTCACAATTTGGGTTTAGACAGAATTTATCAACAGATGATGCAGTTTTCAAGTTGACGAATACCATATTCGACTCTTTTCAGAAGAAAAACAAATGTCTCACAGTATTTTTAGATTCAGCAGCTTTTGGTACCGTAAATCATACAATATTACTTCAACGCGCCTGGATCTGCTTGCTATCAGAGGAATTATCATAGATCTTATTGCTTACGCTAGATCCGGTATCCAGGTTACTTGTTTTGTAGGTCCGGGGGGGGGGGGGGGGTTGAAAGTACTAGGCCATTGATTGGTCGTTTTCATTTTTGTCCATACATGTGTTGTACCACGTGATCATGTAGTGCCTACTTTCTTGCAGACCCCTCTTGACCTAAAACTTACTACAGGATGCCGGATCTAGCGTAAGCAATAGAATCTATGGGAATTATATTAGGCTTGCTTAAAGATTACCAAACAAATATATTGCAGGTTGTTAAAATAAAAAATACATTTAGTGATCCTTCCCCAATAAATATGGGAGTACCGCAAGGTACACTACTGGGACCTGTTTCATTTTATTCTCTGTAGCAAATTTCCATGGTATATTAGTTTCGTACGCGGATGATACGGCGGTCATCTTTACCGGGAATACTTGGTCCGAAACTTATGAAAGCGCAGAGATTGGAATGCAAAAAATATATTACTGGCTTAACCAAATCTACCACCTTTTCATCTACTGCAAAAGACCAGTCATTCAAAGATGACTTATCGCTTCATGAATACGATTCTCGAAACTTTTTAAATTGCCAATGTCTAACAATCCATAAAACTCACTCTATAAAATATCTGGGTGTAATAGTCGATCAACATTTACGCTGGAACGAACATATCAGCTTCTCTGTTGAAAGGTTGAGAAAACTTATTTACAAATTCCATTTACTCAGGAATATATTGATCACGGAAAACTTTTTGATAGAATATAAAGCATTGGCTGAATATATATTACGGTACTGTTTAGTTATATGGGGTGGTACCTTCAAAACTTGTCTGTACAATTTGGAAATATTACAAAATACTCTATTGAAAATCATACAGAAAATAAATAAACGTTCCTCAACCAAAAATTTACATGAGAAATCGAAAGTTTTCAAATTAAGAATACTATACATATATCAATCCATTCTATGAACTACAAATAGCTCGCATTATTATGTTTCAGAACGGCCTGTCAAGTTCTCAATGTTCCTTCCTGTAGGCTGACTCATTCCCAAAAATTCATCACCTACCACGGACCTTAATTATACAATCTTATTCCTTCTAAAATAAAACATTCAACCAGTAAGAATACACACAGAAAAAATAAATAAAACACTTAGTAAATTTCTCACAAGGAATCATTGTTGAAAATAGTGGAAAATCAGGAATTCTGAATATTTACCATGTGCCTTTTGTTTGCCTTTCCTCAAGGTTTTTACCAATTAATTTCATTGCTTAAATATGTATGAGTTGAATTGCTAAAATCTTCAAAAAGATTTAAGTATTTCTCTAAGTGAGATATCCTATCATAGTTGCATGTTTAATAAGGTTTGGTGTACAGGTAAACTACTATGTAAATACTTTGTAAGTGGCTAACTGAATAAATTTGTCTTTATTTATCTTTACAGTACCTGTCAAAGAAACCATTTTGTTGGCAATTTCCTGCAGCTTCTTGTTCTCCGCTCTGGCAGATTCCAGCTCTCTTCTCATCTTGCACACCGACTCGAGCTCGCACCTGTTCGTCTTCTTGGTCCCCTTCAATATCTCCTCCTTCTCCTTCAAAGTCCTCTCCAGGTTCCTCATCTTACATCTGGCCCCACACAGCTCTCTCTCCAGTTCATTGATCCTCGTTTTATAACACGTCGTTTCGCACGAGACACCTTGTATGGAACTCTTGAGTTGCGCCTGAACCGCTGTTAACTTTTCTTCGGATGCTGCAATCAGCTGGTCCTTCTTCTCTACTTCCGCTCTCATGTTCGCTAAGGCGTCTCGCATTCTGCCCTGAAAACATACGGGGATAGCACAGGACGAGGGCACGTAGTGCCAAATCATGAACTACCTGTGTTTCATCCTTGTTCCTCATCAGACAATCAATCTGCCCGACCATCCTCTTGATTTCGTCTTCCTGGTCGACTATACAAGCCTGCAAGTCCATGACTTGATTGGTCAATGCGTCTTTTTCTCTTCTCAGCTTATTGCTGGCTTCGACTTGCTCCCGCATCATATCACACTGGCATTCCATACCCAGTATTTCCTCGTACTTTTGCTTGTAGGCGTCTCTTTCCATGACCGCACCTTCGAGGCACTTACACTTCAACATCAGGTTTTCGTTGTGTACTTGGACGTGAGATAGTTCGTTGAGCTTGATTTGGAGTCTATCGCGCTCGAGTCTGAGCATCTCTGCCTCGGTAGCTTTGCATCTGAGGCTGTCCAGCTCGTTCTTCATGAGCTCTATGCGCTTGCACATCGCATCCTTTTCACACTTGGAGTTCTGCAGTTCTTTTTCCAAGCAAATGCACTTGGATTGGGTTCGTTTCATTTCGAAACTCGAGGTCCTGTCAGTTTTACTGTGGTACTGCAACATTTTTTCTAGTTCGTCTGCTTTTTCTGCCTTACCCCTCAACACTTCTAATTCTTTTTCCATTTCCTTCATTTTTTCCACCTTGATTTGCATTTGGTCGCGTTCTGCTAGAGTGTTGTCCAACATGTCTGAACGGTTCTTGTAGATCTCGAAGTCCTGTGGCAAGTCTTTGTACTGCAATACCTCCCTTTCGAGTCTTTCTACTTTATTCGCCAGCTCATCCCGCTCGGCTTCTAGTTCCTTCACCCTATTTGCATCTAGTGGTGCTGTTTTATCGCCGTCTGGTAAGTTGGCTCTTTCTGATTTCAGTCGTTCGTTATCTTCTTCAACCGATTTCAGTTTCATGCAGTATTTCCTCAAAACGTCCACTTCTTTTTTGATTACTTCGGCTTCTTGCTCTGGGGAAAGATTTCCACTTCTCATGATTTGCATCTCTTGTTCTAAAGCTTCTATTTCTTTCTTGCAAGAAGTTGGTATACCGGTGTCGGCGACGTTTGTCAATTGCTGTGAAATAGCGACGTGAGATTTGGGGCCTATACTAGGCAAATACTTACTTTTAAACTCTCTAGCTCGGCTAAACATCCTTCTATTCGTTCATTTAATTTGTCACGCTCGTTTCTCAAGGCGGCAATGTTGTTCTGTTGTTCTTCGCAGAGAGCATCTCTTGCCTACAAGAGATTGATAGACAGTATTTTTCACCACACACGCATACAAACTTACTGCTAAATCATCTTGTAACTTGAGAACCTCATCCAACAAATCATCTCCTGATTCTGGAGTTTCCCCTTGTTCCTTTTTCATCATTCGTCTTCTATACTGAGCACCATCTTCATCAGCACCAACTCCCTCATTTTCGGAATAATTTTCAGCTTGAGGACAATTGTTTATGTCAGTTTTGAACTTGGCCGCTCCGGGTGATTTACTGGATATTTTACAAGTTGGAACCTGTGTTCCTGGCTGGATGCCTTTCAATTTGGTTATCATGCGGGCTGGACCTCGTGTGCGCACACTGTAGGAGCCTGTGCCTTCATTTCCAGACAATAGTTCTTCGTGTGATTTAGATTCTGATAACTAAACAAAGCAATTTTGATATATTTGAATTATTCAGCTCTGGTTGATTATCTCACAATTTTCTGATTAGCTGCCAGGGTTTCCTAGAAAATCAATTGAAATAAGTTATGATAATTGACGAGTTCAATAGTATCTTACATCTGCGGTCTCTTTCGGTCCAATTTCGAGGTGACCTTTCTGAAAATAAGATCATATTATATAGGTGCTGATTTTTACGATAAGGAAATATCCCATCTGAAAACACAGGTTTGTCCATGAGGTATCCATTGAACTATAAGATACACCATCATTCACAGGACATCCATCGATTTGTATACATTATATGGACAACCCTGAGACTAAGACCATTTGACATAAAATGAGCGGATATAAAATATTTGTTCATTAGACATCTCGTGATATTAAATGTATTGCATACCAGTATGGCCAATTTCTTCTTATTTTCGTCACTCAGATCACACTGATCTAAAAATGCCCATAACTCAGCTAAAGCATTCTTCAAGGCCTTGATATCTGCATTTTTTGAAGCCATCAGTGAATTTATTATGGCATCTAGAGGTAAAATCTTCCCTAGGCACTGAAAGTGACCTGTTAAATTCATCTAATATAAAAGGGAGCGTACATACTCTTTCTCTATCTTTAGTGATGAGTTCTAGTATATGTTGTCTCCTGTCTTCTACATTATCGCACCAAGCTCTCAAATCTATGCTCGAGGGGTAAGTCTTCAGTCTGGCCTCTGAACGTCTTCTCTCAGGTTTCAAGTCCCCCCTATCTAAGAAGAGGCGGATTTTTTTATTAACAAAAGTCATGGTTGTGTTTAATCAGGAGAGGCTAGTTCAATTTCTCATGTGGAATGTCTTGAATAGAAAATATACTAATATTATCATACTGATAGAGTTTGAAGTTGATCTGAATTTTGATGAACTCGGATGACAATCACATGACAAATTTCCCTGCCACTGACAAAGTCAAAAATTCGTCGATATAGGATATAATCCAAAAATTTCAATTCTCATCAGTTCTTCCGTAAATCCACAACTGCAGCAGTCAGGATGTCGTACATCAATAAAAGGGTGAGAGCTTTCAACAAGGGCCCTTTTGATGAAGTCGTCAGCATCAGATCAGAAGGGCGAATGAAGGACTACCCATCTGCCTTGGATATACGAGCTTGGAGCGATACGGTAGAAGAGAGGAGGCAGCACATTCTTGAATACATAGCCAAAAATAAAAGAGTGAGTGTCTCGAAGATTTTGATTGTTTAGAAGGCAAAAGACCAATACATTTTTTAGGGAATTTGCCCTGATAAACTGATACCCTTGGACGTATTGATAGATGCTATGATGTCCCAAAAAAATGCTAGAATTAGAAAATTGGAGAAACGGATTGATTATCTGGAGAAGCTGTTGGATTTATATTCACAGTTGGAATTGACTCCAGAGCAGAAACAGAAGCTGGACAAGTTGGTAAAAGAAAATGATCTTGATCCATATGAGAGCTATTGAAACTTTCTGTTGTCATTACCAATAAAATTTTCGAAAATACATCACTCTTATTTTTGCATTTCTTTCAGAAAAAAGATATTGAAGAAGCTTACGCTGAACTTGATGTTCTGAAAAGTGAAAGAGATGATTTAGAAACCGTATATGACAGACGAAAAAGAAAGAGCGATGTATTCTCTGGTAGTAAACCGAAGAAAAGGGATAAAAAAGTGAGTACTAATGCTATGACTCTACAATAAAATCAACATCTTATTGTGTTTTGATAGAAAGGGGAACCAGAAAGCGTGGATTCTCCGAAAAAGGCACAGAGAAAAAAGAAGGCAAGAGTACCTGCCAGAGAAATTCCTGAGACTTCTGGCGATGAACAAATTTCCCCTCCTAAAAAATATAGAGGTGAAATGAAGCCTGAAAAAAATGACATAAGCCAATCTGAAGAACCAACTGATGATTTCATTGAGAAACAAGAAATATCAAGAAATAAAAAGAAGCCATCATTTGCAAGTGATTCAACTGGAAAGAAAAAGAAGAGTAGCGCTACTATTATCAAAGAAAGAAATGCAAAAGGTACCATCAGAAAACCTGTATCGAAACCATCTGATAAACCTCATCCAATTCAGGAACCCATTTCACAAAAAAAAATAATAAGGCCAGAAATACCCAGGAAAAAACCTACTAGCGATACAGAGTTTGAACTCCATCCAGATAAAAGTCAAAGAAAAGAAATTTTTCCAAAATACAAAGGAAAAACAGACGTGACTTCTGATTCACCTAGGAGCAGTGAACAGGAGGCTAAAGAACAAAAAAGAGAGGTTCCGAAAGCGTCATCCTCGAAGAAAGTGAAGAAATCTTTGCCTGATGGCAATGAGAAATCAAAAGAAGGAAAAGCAGATGTGACTTCTGGAGCACGATCTAAGTCACCTAGGAGCAGTGAACAGAAAACTAAAGAACAAAAGAGAGAGGTTCCGAAAGCATCACCCTCGAAGAAAGTGGAGAAATCTTTGCCAGGCGATGAAAAATCAAAGGAAGGAAAAGCAGACGTGACTTCTGGAGCACTATCTAAGTCGCCTAGGAGCAGTGAACAGAAGACTAAAGAGCAAAAGAAAGAGGTTCCGGAAGCATCACCCTCGAAGAAAGTGGAGAAATCTTTGCCTGCCGATGAAAAATCAAAGGAAGGAAAAGCAGACGTGACTTCTGGAGCACTATCTAAGTCGCCTAGGAGTAGTGAACAGAAGACTAAAGAACAAAAGAAAGAGGTTCCGGAAGCATCACCCTCGAAGAAAGTGGAGAAATCTTTGCCTGCCGATGAAAAATCAAAGGAAGGAAAAGCAGACGTGACTTCTGGAGCACTATCTAAGTCGCCTAGGAGCAGTGAACAGAAGACTAAAGAACAAAAGAAAGAGGTTCCGGAAGCATCACCCTCGAAGAAAGTGGAGAAATCTTTGCCTGCCGATGAAAAATCAAAGGAAGGAAAAGCAGACGTGACTTCTGGAGCACTATCTAAGTCGCCTAGGAGCAGTGAACAGAAGACTAAAGAACAAAAGAAAGAGGTTCAGGAAGCATCACCTCCGAGGAAAGTAGAGAAATCTTTGCCTGGCGTTGCTCACAAAGTTGATGATGAGAAAGGAAAAATGAAAACTCCAAGAAAAGGTGATGAAATGATTCCAGGATCTGAAACCGAGGAAGAAAAAGAAATTGCATCTGAAAGAAAAAAGAGTGCGCAAGTAAAACCAACAAAATCAAAACAACGTAAAGCTGAAGATATACCTCTGAAAACTAGCTTCACAAAAGCTATACCGAAAACATCTACTCAAACCAAAGATGAGGATTCAGAAGTAGTTAATAAGAAAATTGGACACGAAAAACCTGTAACTCTTCCACAAGTGAGTGAAGAACCAGCTGAAGTTATGAAAAAGACTGGAGACCCATCAAAAAAGAAGAAGAAAAAAGGTGAAATTGGAGAATCACAAGAATCTGCACCTATTCCACAAGTTGTCGAAGATGAGCCAGAAGATGAGAAAGAAGAGAAAATAGATGATACCAAAGATAAGTACACTGTTCCTGGATCTGAAGGTAAAAATATTATTGGTGCAAAAACAGGCAAGGCAGCTACAGAAAAAGGAGAAGGATCTAAAGTGAGCACATCAAAAAAAGAAACTAAAGAAGAGAAACCTCAGAAACCGAAGAAAACAATAATGGATGGAAGTGACATTGATGATAGTATGAAAAAATCTCTCGAACCAATAAAGGAAAAAATTGTGATGGGTGAAGAAGAACCTGTAAGTGCTATCAAAACATCTCAAGAAGTATCTGAACTACCAGCAGTACGAAAATTGGTAAAGAAACCTGGAAAAGAGGAGCCAATGGAGGATGACAAATCAAGCGAAGCAAAAAAATTACCTGTGAAAATTAAGGTCACTGATAGTGCAGTGAAAAAAACAACATCGGATCAGATAACTGAACGAGAAAAATCAGCGACAGAAATTCAAAAGAAAATAGACAGACCAGTTATGAAGAAAATATCCGGAATATCTGAGGTTCAAGAAAAAATAGTACCTCAAGTTACAAGTGCTGAATCTAAAAAAGGATCGAAAGAAAGACATCCCGAAGAAATCAAATCCGATTCAATAACAGAAAGGCCAGAACAAGATGAAATATCAGGAAAAAATCGAAAAATGCCAAAATTAGGTAGCAGTTCTGATACTAAAGACATTCCAAAGAAAGGAAAGTTGATCAAATCTGTTGAAGAAGATGATGAAAACGAGAGAGATATTGAACTAAAAACTGATATGAATATATCAGAGAACCTACCTGATGAAATACCTTCAAAAATAGATGAATCTGATGAATTAAAAATGGTAGAAAGCAAACAAATTGCAGACGGGATACCTGAATCAGCAGACAAAACAATTGTCGATGACAAAGGTAAGGCTGAGATAAATAAATTAGAACCTATGAAAATTGAACGGCATCATGACCAAGAAAAACCTGCAATAGAAGTCAAGAAGCCTCAAAAAATGAATATACTTGAGGAAGAACTACCCGAAACAATTGAGGAGGCTGAAGATATATCTGAAAAACAAGCTGATGTTATTCCTGAGAAACAACAAATGCTGAAAGAACCTGAGAAAGAAATCACTACAATTAAAGAGACCAAGGTTGTCCCAATAGAAACCAGAGAAGAACCTAAAAGAATTAAAGAAGCTCTGCTTATAGATGAAGAAAAGCAAACGGCAAAAAAAGTTGATGAAGTACCAACACTTATGAAGAGCAAACTTATTCCTGAAACACAGAAATTACCAGAAGAACCTGAGAGAGCAATGATATCTGAAGATATGAAATCTGCTGAAATGGAAAAAATCAAAGAAAGTGGACAAGACGAAAAGATTTCAGTCAAACCAAAGAAAATCGAAAAATCACCTGAAGTATCGTTTGGAGATGAGGATAAACCGATGCTAGACAAAGTTGATGAGAAGTCAAAGAAGAAGATATTCGATGGTAAAGCCGAGGAGCTATTAGATAAAATGAAGTCAAAGATTTCAAAGAAAATAATGAAACCAAAATCGATAGTTGAAGGGGAAAAAGAACCTGAAAATGACATGAAGTTGGTCCCCTATGAAGAAACTGACGAAGAAACCGAGTTGATAGATAGTCAAAGTATTGCAAGAGAGCATTCTGAAGCAACTCCTGAATTTGGAATTCCAAAACAATTGTCTGAAAAGAAAGTTGGGGAAAGATTCATGGAAGAACCGGTGTTAGTATCTTCTGAAGTGGAAAAAGGTGGAAGAGAAAGTCCAATGAAGGGCAAAAGAGGCACAGATGAATCTAAACCTGGTGAACAACTCCTTGACAAAACAAAAAGAGAATATCCTACTCAAGGTGAGGAAAAAATACAAAAGCCCCTCGAAATAGCTGAATTAGCTAAAGATGGGGAACGTGAAGAAGAAGCCCAGAAAACACAAATTGATGATCTGCAGATTCCTGCTGAATCAAAAAAGAAGGAATTCGAAAAAACAAAACTACCGAAAGGTCTTGAGGAACAACTTTCTGAAAAAGTTGATATTCCAAAAAATGAACCAGATCAAGCGTGGAAAGTAGAAAAACCGAAAAGAAAAGTAGAAGGTGATCTGCGGCAGAGGGAGGAACTTCAAAAAGATGTCCAAACCCAACAACTCGAACACAGATGTGCTGCCCTAATCAGGCATGCCAAAGAAAGATGCTCAGCCTTAGCTTCAAGATCTGGTGGAATTGTTACTTTACCAGATTCTGAAAAGCGAAAACAGGACTTAATACCAACAGGATACTGGCCGGGTGGAGTCCTTCAAGAGGTTTCAAGAGAAAAATTGAAAATTCACCCAGGAGAACAAGACAATGCTGACGTTTTCGCATCCCAAGATGATTCTTCATTAGATGTTCCATCAGGTATAGATCGTATTGACGAACTAGATACTGATGGTCTAACAGACATAACAACTGAACCTCCTGTATTTGGATCGAAACCTATAAGTTCTATGGAAGCTGGACCTACCGAAAAATCACAAGGAAGAAAGTATATTCCTAAGCTTGAATTAGCTTGGGAAGAAGTAGATACTGAAAACCCTGAGGAGGATGATGAGTTTGCTGCCAAAGCTCTCATTGGTAACCGAATATCCAGAGTTTTATCAGGAGACACTTCTGGTTTGGGGACTGCTCCATTTCCGGTAGCCTTCAAGGGCTCGAAAACACTTTCTGGTGAGATACTACAAAGAAGATTTTCGGAAAAAGTATTGCGTAAGAAATCGAGCGAAATTGAAAAACGCCTTTCCGAGAAACAGTTACTAGAAGAAGGAGGAAAAGTTGTCCTGCAGGAAGTACAACGCCCTTGTAGTGCGATGATCAGAAGTCAGATAGATAATGATCAACTGATAGTAGGAAAACAAAGAGAGAAGGACGAGAGTATATGTAGTGCAAAACGTGCAGAGAAAAGTAGATTAGGAAAAGAAGAAGAGAACGAATCGCAGACGAAATATACCTACCCAGGAAGTAAGGACGCTCTCGAGAAAACGGAAGTACATGAAATCACTACCTCCATTGTAGATCCTCTTAGAGAGGAGGTAATAGAATCCTCTACTTCGGAAAAACTAGTGCATGATGTATCTGAACCAGAAACAGTGATAAAGATATTCGAAAGAGATTTTTTAGACCGAGATGTTGAGTCCGAGGAACACATTCAAGAGTCGATTTCGGATGAAATGAGGTCTCAGCTAGAAAATGTTCTTCAATCATTAGATGGTAAACTGACCAAAGAAATGGCAAAAGACAAAGAACAGATATATGAGATCGAAAAATCAATTCCAGATGTATCTCAGCATCAGGATATGGACCAACAAGGATCAGATCATTTACAAGTTGTGACGATGGATCCTTGTCATACCGTGTCACCTATACAAGAAAATGATGAATTTGTTTCAGCTATCGATACTAGCACGACAAATGATGAAGAAATATTTGAAGAAATACTAGAGAAGAAAACTATGTTACCTTCCGATGAATATCAATTGAGAAGATCGGAAGAAGATATTGATATTTCTTCGAGCATAGCAAAATTGAATATAGATATAGGAATACAAATTCCTATCATTGCTTTATCAGCAGAGGAAGAACTACATTCTTTTGAAGAAATTACTGCCCCTGTTGAAATACCTGACATAGAAGTTGAGAAAGATGAATCTGAACATCAAACAGAATCAAAATATCCGACAAAAGATTTGATAATGGTTGCTGACGTTACATTGGAAGATGTACCAGACACATATGATTTTTCGTCTATTGAAACTGGTACGGCAAAAGATGTTGTTGTTGAGGAACCAATAATAGAAGTAGAAACATCACCAATAACCGTGAAATATGTCAATATCGTTGAGGAAGCAAATACCATAGAAAATATATCACTTGCAGAAACCCTAGAAGATTCTCAATACTTAGACGAAGCAGATATTGTTGTTGAAATCATCGAGAATATAATGACAAAAGTAAATGTGACAACAACAGGTATCGACTCAGCTCTGGATATACCTCCAATAGTCAGAGATAACATGTTAACATCTTTGGCAAGTTACGGAATATCTATGGAACACTTCAGTGAATCTGATGCCATCGAGAAAATGATCCAAACAGAAAGTTATGATAATGAAGGCCTTATAGAGCTATATCATGGAGTTTATGAATGTTACACACCAAGAGTCAAGAGTCTGAAAGATTCAACAAAATTAGCTGAGCTTCGAATGGATGGAACGATAGTATCAGATACTTCATCACAATTAACAAGGGAAGATTTGATACCAAGGGCAATAACGGTTGAAACAACAACAATAACTGAAGACATTTTAGATAACATTGTTGGTGTTTACGAAGTTCCCACTCCTGGAGAAATCAACAGATTGTTGAATGATCGGTTTTTACCCCTGCCAAACGTACCACCAATTACGGTGTATCCAGTTCCTCAACAGTATCCTGCAACAGCTTTTCCGCAAGTTATTCCAGGAGGATTCACTACAGTGCCACGTGCTGTCATGACAGATTTCGTTCCAACGCCGATGCCAGTGTCTCGCGGATTTCTTCCTCTATTATTTGGAACTAACCGCAGAAAAACATGTAGCTTGAAGAGAGATTCTGGTTCACAGACAGAAGATGAGCATATCAAAATTGATGCAGAGACTCTTTGTCCTAAAACTGAACTGGTATGTGATTGTTGCAAGATGGCTATTGCAGTAACTGAAGGGGTTTGCAAAGGGATATGTGCTGAAGTCAGAAGTGACCCCAAAAAAGATGTATGTAGAGGTCCATGTAGCAAAGAGATAAGTGCTGACGTCAGAAGTGACCCCAAAAAAGATGTATGTAGAGGTCCATGTAGCAAAGGGATGAGTGCTGACGTCAAAAGTGAACACAAAAAAGATGTATGTAGAGGTCCATGTAATAAGCCTGTGAAGGGTATCCACATTAGACCTAGTGTGAGGCGAGGAGTGGAAGATAAACAAGATTTTGAGAGGAACCAGGATGGTCTGGAGAAGCTGAAGATATCAGTTTCGCCGAAAGATTCAAAGGAGGATTTGCCGACATTAATAATACACAAAGATGCTGAAATCATTGCTCTGAGGAACGCCTTAGTAGTAAGAAAGATAGTTATGCGTATTATTTATAAACTAACACTAAAAGAAGCGAAATATGCAAGGTGTTCCAGAACACGTACCATAAATTCAACTGGGTGGATAGAGACCAAAATAGGCCGATTGAAATAAACTTACCTTTCGAAAATGCACCGTTGAGCCGTGAGAGAGGAAAGAAGAATGTTTTTATTTTCTCAGATTTTCTTGAATATTTCGAAATACTTGAAAGGTACTGTTTTGAAATTAGTAGGGCAATTTACTACCGTGAATATGCATAAAAAACATGTCATATCAATTCAATCAATATATAGGGAGTTATGTATTTCGCATTATCTTTGAAGGAAATCGACATAAATTTTTTTGAGTACGCCACTGATACACAGTTTGTCTATATTTTTTCTTGGTTTTATCAGTTTTATCTTATAAAATCATTATTGGTGCTTCTCAATATTTATTTGTTATTTCTATGATAGAAGACATTTCGAGCATTTGATTGATTGATCATTCATGTTATTTCTGTACTTTTCTTTGTATATGAGATTCAATCATTGCATTAGCCATTACGATTGAATACTTTTTTTTTTGCGAGAAAAAAAGAAATGAAATTTAAAATGACCAGCTCCCAAATCATATGATAAAGAGCCGAAATGGTTAACATGATTATTATGATCGATCACTGAGTAAAAATGGGGCATAAACTTGCAAAACATGATAATCTTGATATCATAAACAAATAACTATAAATGTGAATTTTGTTAGATATCTCAAAAACCAAGAAGAATTACAAAAAACCTGCAATTAGAAAAAAAATAGGTAATTGATTTCGTTATCCATTGAAAAATCAAAATGCCATCAGTGGCGTAGTCAAAAAAAGTTATGTCGATTTTTTTCAAAGATAATGTGAAACATCCTGTATATTGATTAAATTGGTATCACATGTTTTTTATGCATTTTCAAGGTAGTAGATTGCCTTACGAATTTTGGAACAATACCTTTCAAGTATTTTGAAATATTCAAATAATCTGAAAATAAAATCATCGCCCTCTCACGGCTCAATGGTATGTTGTTCAGGGACACCTTGTATACAGAACGTAAGGGTTTCTAACTAAAATTTTTAATGATAAAACTGCAGAAGTTAATGCATTTCAAAAACGGAAGTTGATTTTTTTTTTAAATGTCAAAAAGTGCCTTCCAGTGAGAATATTCGATGTTCTGAATTTCTGAAATATAGCTAGAGAAACAAAGGAGAAGATGTGGTTGTACCAAGAGTCTGTGTCACACTGTAGATAAATACAAAAAAATGCATATTGGAGCTCCAAAGTTGAGAGTCATGTACCTAAAAGTCGAAACTTGAGCAGGGTAAAGACTAAGATAGGACATATTAACTTCATAGAATTTTATTTAAATATCATATGCTTTCCGAAATATTTGATTCAGTCACTTCGTTCGATGAAATGACACAAAATAAAACAGGCTCAAAAATGTCAAATTAAAATTCTTCTCATGTCAAGATGACAACTGTTTTTAAGGCCGGTATTGTGAGTAAAATTTCATTTTATCTTCCTATCGATGAAAATAAATGATCAGAATCCTTCATACAGGCCAAAGAATCTTATTGTGCTGAACAACGCAAGATAGCTGCAGCTGCATTAGAACAACTCGAAAATATAAAAAGCATCGTCGAAGAACGAGATGATTTGAGGAAAAAATTGGAGACTTCTCAAGATGAGCTCGAAGCACTCAAGGTTAGTTTGTTCATCAATATAAAGTGTACCCTGCTGGTTTATGTCATATCTTGGGGAATTCTCTACGCTGTTTGAAGTTCATCCATGCAGGTTTTGAGAGCTGTTGTCTGTGGACTCTGTGCATGGTTTTTTTTGAACAGAGAGTGTTGACTATGAGGGTTCTGAAACTTTATATGCCTCATCGTAAGCTATACCTGTATCGTGATTTTGTTGTTTTATTATTTCTTAGACCACTTTGATAATAATAAGTAATTTACACAGAAAAATGAAAACGAATGAAAGATATTGAATAGCTGAATCAGAATGAAGCAATGATATCTTCAATTTCGTTTCAAACTATATTAGTATGTATTACCTATAGTGTGAAAACAACCAACAGTTTTTAAATGATAATTTCATCTAGTGGGGAGTTATGGGTATCAGAATTGACTTTGAATGGAAGATTTGAAGAATTTATTTATATTCTTGTTAGATGGATAAATATACATTCTTTCGTTCAAGAGCAAGAGACAATATCCAGTGAATTCATTGCTTTGTGTAGTTCAGAGTTCAGATGTTGATTCCAGAAATTGTAGTTTTTGAATAAATTTTATGGTTTCATTTTGAAAAGTTTTCAAATATTCCAACACAGATTTTGCGTCCAAACCTCAAATTTATATAAAATATTGCAGTTCAGAGTAAATAAAACTAAAATAAATCATTTTCAAAAAATTAGGTGGTATGAAACACCTTGATTTGTATAAGTATATATACCAATAATCGGAGATTTTTAGTGTAATTAATATGCAACGTATTGGTCATTCGTATAATTCTTTTTGAGATGAAAATGAAAAATGGTTTATCGAAAAAGTGTCCATTGATGATCTCGTAGCCATAATGTCATGAAAGTGAGATCGCAGTACAGATCAATTGTCGTTTGATTCTTCTACCTCTTGCAAACAGCCTTGTAATCCAATGAGATTTTTTGCAGAGAAATATCGCTTTGGGTTATCCATTCGGAATATCTGAAACCCGGCCTTCCATGCCCCCCTCATTCGACGGTTGCGAAGAAGAAATTGCAGCATTAGAAAATGAAATAAACGACATGAGAAGTGGAAAGCTCACCCCAAATCTTGAAGCCCAAGTCATCCGCAAAGAAGTCGAGGTACTCAAAAAGTATTGTTCAAAATTATCCGTCATCCAAAAGGAAAATCACCAGTTGAAAAATCAAATAGCAAAATACGAAGACAAGCTCAATAAGTTAGGCTGTCTTGGAGATGATGACCGAATAGAAGTACTCAAAGAAAAATTGAACACTCTGAGTGAGACTGTTAGCGAGCGAGACGAGCTGAAGTGTAAATGCAACAAGCTAGAGAAAGAGCTGATCTCTTACAATGACCTGCCTGAAGATATCGAGGTATTCAAGCAGAGATCCCTACTTCTCGATGAAGTTCTTCAAGATAGAGACAGACTGAGTAAGAGAGTAGAGCAACTTCGAGGCGTGGATGAAGAACTTTACAACCTTAGAAAAAAATGTAGTCGAATTGATGAACTGGAGGAAAAACTTAAGAGGTTGTCTAAGGAAAAGAAATCCCAAGAAGAAGAATTAGAACATTTGAGGTGCAAGTGTTCATTTGCAGAAATAGATGCTCTCAATCAAAAAGCCGAAGGAGATACTTTGAAGTCGAAGATAACTTGCCTGGAACACGAAGTGGAGAGTATGAAATGTTTGTGCAAGGACAAAGAAAGGCTCAGACAGGAGAGAGATGACCTCCAGAGGAGTCTTGATGAACTGGTTCGAATGCAAAACAATTTCGATCACATGAAGAACCAAATGAAATGCTTGGATATGCTCAAGAAAGAGAAAGACGTGTATAAATCTAAGTACGAGAATCTCATGGGCTTAGAATGTGAGTGTGACATATTAAGAGCACAAGTAGAAAGGGCCAAGGTCATCGAAAAAGAAAGAAATGCATTGGAGAACCAAGTGGAAGATTTGGAAACTTGTATTGCTGATCAGGAAAACGAGATCAGGAGATTGGTTTGTCATATTGATATATTGGCTAAGGGAAGAGATGAACAGCAGGAAAAGTTGAAAGATGTGCTGTGCACTATGCGAACTGAATTAGATAAGAAAGATAATGTTATAAAATCATCCGAAACAAAATTGGCTCTCGTTCAAAAGGAACTCATTACTTCTATCCAAGGTCTTAGCTCAGAAACAACGAATTTGAAGAGTAGAAATGATACCCTTGAGAAGTGTATATGTAACCTAGAAAATGATCGAACAAAGTTACAGAGCGAGAATGAGAACCTGAAGAACTGCTTGTCTCAGTTGCATAAAGAAAAAAGTGGTTTTGAGGAGGGTAAAAAAAATCTAGAAAAATGCGTATGCAATTTAGAAATGACAGTCAAAACATCTAGCGGAGAACAATCCTTGATGAAAGCCCAAATTGCAAAAATGAAAAGAGACGCAGAAGACCTCAATAAACAGATAAAGGAATTAACGTGTGATAACGAATTTCTCATCGAAAACCTTCAAGAACGAGAGGCTTACATAAAATCACTGCAAGATGTTCTTAAAGACCACGAACCAATGCTACAGAATCTTGAAATACTCAAGCAAACCGCTCGAGATGACAGCGCTAAATACGAATTGGAAGCTGCCAAATTTCAACAACAGCACCAGAAGAATTTGACTGGCGATGAACACCTCCATGAATTGTTGAGGCAATCCAAACATGCAGTTCAAAGAATAGCTCTGGAGCTCTGCAAGCAATACGAAGAATGGGACTGTGTCAAGAATAAACTGAAACAAATCAAGAAAGATGACCAATTTAAGGAAATACGTAGAAGATGCACTTGTTGCACATCTTCACGACTAAAAAATAATTCCACTCAAGATCATGTTGGGATTGATAAAAGTGTTACTGCTAAAATAATGGATAGCTCTGCAACTCAAGATGATGGAGTGGTCAAAGATAACAAAGCTGTATTAGCTATAGGACTAGAGAATGCCGAGACTCAGTATCAAAAAAAGCAAGGTATTGCTACTGAAGATCATACAGAATGGGATTGCTATAAGAAGAGGGATCAGAGAGATAAAGAGGAGGAATACGACGATGCTACGCCACCATGTATTTGTGAGGGTGTTGGAATCACAGCTGAAGAATGTGAGAAGTGGAAATGCGAAGCGATAAAAGGAACGAAAAAACTTGATAAAAAGATCCGAGAGGTTTGTGAGTATGCAAGTACTGGAATCACTCGCAGTGTGGATGAGTGTAGTGCTACGAGAAGACAAGATCTAGCCACAAGAAAAATACCTTTCAAACCTTGCCAATGTAAGAAGAAGATGCAGGAAGAAAAGGAAAGAGTTGCATTGAACGCAACCTACGAATTCGATGTTTCAAAATGGTCATGTAAAGCCAAACTCAATACAGACTCGAATGATGGAGGTGATAAAGATGGAAACACGGATGAGACTTCACAAGACCAATCTTCAGAGATCTACAAAGATGGCACCGATAAATACGAATACGACGTATCCAAGTGGAGTTGTAAAACAACTGAAAAACTAGACCCCACTGAGGATACTCGTGATTACGAATTTGATGTATCCAAATGGTCTTGTAGGCAACCTAAACCTGAAGAACATAAAATTGAAGAAGAAGCTGAGGATGAAATGCATACTGCACGATCTAATGAAGACAAATGTAAGCATCTAGAAGATCGCATAGAAATCTTGGAAAGAGAACTAGCTCAAGCTAACGAGACTGTATTGAAGTTACAAGAAAAGCTAGCAGCTACTGATCGAACTGCTGCTGAGAATCGAGCTTTGAGAAGACATTCCTCAGAAGTGCAAGAAGTTGCTAAAGATCAGATAGAAGACCTCGTAGAGCACTTGAAGAAAGCTAAGGAGCGTGTTGCTTTCCTCGAAGAAGAGAATGATAAATTGAATAGCTTGTTGAAAAATATGCAATTGGAGAAAGATGAGTTCATGAAAATGATAAAAGGTCTACAAGAAGAAATAGAGAAAGGCGCTGGCGATACTGATTTTTTGTCAAAATTGAGGAAAGAACTTGATGATTGTTTGAGTGAAAAATCTATACTACAAGAACGTATAGCAATGCTGGAAAAGCAGTTGTCAGATAAAGTACCTGAAGATGAGAAACTTCAGGATCTCCTAGCTGTTAATAAAAATTTAGAAGATCGTTTGCAGCATGAAATTAATTTGAGACAGCAGCTAGAACGAGATGCAGAAGATCTCAAAAAACATATTGCAGAACTAGAGAAAACATTGGCAGAAGAAGGCCTCGGACGAAGTGATATCGAAGAATTGAAGAGACAGCTACAAGTGGCCAAAGATAACCTCAAAAACGAAATTGAAGCGCGATTGAAAGCCGAAAACAAAAATGCTGAGTTATTAAATGCTGGAGATAGTAGTGAGTTGGAAGAATTGAGGAAACAACTCAAAGATGCTCTAGATAATCTGAAAAGAGAATCAGAGGAAAGACAAAAAGCTGAAAATAAATTAGTAGAGCTTCTCAAAACTGGTGACAGTGATTTGGATAAACTGAGGCAGAAAGAATTGGAAGATTTGATGAAGAAACTTCATGACGCTGAAAATAAACTAAAGTCAACTGAAGATTCTAGTGAAGTTGACAGACTCAAGAAGGAGCTTGATGATGAAAAGAACAAATCTAAAAATTTGGACGATCTGATGTCTCAAATCCAAAAACTGAAGAATGAAAAAAACGATTTAGAGAAAATGTTGGCAAGTAATGTTTTGACTACATCCCGAAGAAGTTCTGTAATGGAGGACGAAATTGTCGCGATTACTAAAAAGAACAAAGAACTTCAAGAAGGAAACATCAGACTGAGGCAATTTGAGAATGATAAAAAAGACATCTCGCAAGAATTATCATCTTGTAAAGATGAAAACAAACGATTGAAAGATGAACTCGACAAAGCAAAATCCGAGTTAGAAAAATTAAAGAAACAGAAACCAGACTCCGATGTCATCGATGCTTTGAAGAAAGAGAATGAGAACTTGATAAAAAAACTCGAAGCTCAAGCTAAAGAAATCAGTGATCTATTAGACAAAATGAGAACACCTAAACCAGTAGTCGAAATATCTAAATCCCAATTAGATAGAGATATCAGAGAGAAACAAACGCTTCAGTCAATAATTGCTGACTTAGAGAATCAACTCAAAAATGTATCACGAGATGACAAAAAAGTTCAACCGATACTTCCATCTGATGATTTACAAAAAACGATTAGAGATTTGACGAAACGTTTAGAAGAACAACAAGAAAGAGCTGATGCAGCCGAGCTAGCTTTGAGAAATATGAGAACCAGTGACCCTTCGGCCATGTTGAAAGCTGAAATTGCAAAATTAGAGAAGCAGCTTAACGAAATAGAAGGCGAAAACACTAAGCTGAAACAACAACTGGCGCAAAGTACTAACGAAGCAACAACATTGAAAAAAGACCTCGATAAAGCATTAAACGAAGTCCAAAAAGCCAGTGAGGAGAATGCACAGCTCAAACAGCATATTTCTAATTTGCAGAAGGAAAATGGTGATTTAAAATCTTCCATAGACAAGCTGAAATCAGGAATATCCGGTGATGACTTCTTGAAGAGCGAGATCAATAAATTGAAAGATCAGATAGCACAACTAGAAAAGGACAGAGCAAGCCTAAAAAATGAGGTAGCTCAAAAAGATAACGAGATCAAGAATGCTTACAACAAGATCACGAATCTTCAGAATGAAATTGGTGAATTGAAGCAAAACCAAGTTAAGCTTCAAAGTGATAACGATAAAATAAAAAAAGACTTCGATAATGCATCAAATAATGCTCAAAAGGATGCTGCTAGAATATTGCAGCTTGAGAATGATAATAGTAAACTGAGAAAAGACATTCAGAATCTAGAAGGAGAACTAGCCAAAGTGAAACGTGACCTAGACTCGGCATTAAATGCAGCTAAAAAAGGCACTTCAGGTGTCTCAGATCTGCAAGAAGAAATAATGAAGTTGAAGCAGAAATGTAACCAACTCGAAGTTGAAAATGCCAATTTGAAGAGAGACTTGAATGCGGCCCTCGACAGTTCCAAGACCATAGCGGATAAACTTGCGCAAATGACGGCTGAAAATGATAAGTTGAAGAAGGCCAAAGATGCTGCGGAAGGCAAACTGGATAAGTTATACAAGGATCTAGACTCCTCTAAGGCAGAAGCTAAAAATACTGCATCAAACTTGGAGCGTCAGCAAAATGATATAGCAAGTATGAAAGAAAAACTGGCAAAGCTTGAAGCGGAAAACGCACAGCTAAAAAAAGATCTAAATGCTGCATTGGACGATGCAAAAAAGGGTACTGGTTACATGGAACAGGACGCCAATTTGAAACAGAAACTAGTCCAATTAGAAAACGAGAATTCGAAACTAAAAAAAGATCTAGATAGAGCATTGGACGAAGCTAGAAAAGCTTCTGGACTTGATAAACCCAAAGATGAAGAGAATAAACTGCGAGAGAGAATAGGAAAACTCGAGGCTGAAAACGCTAAGCTCAATAAAGATCTCAGCGCAACTTTAGATAAACTGAATAGAGCTACTGATACGATATCCCAGCTACAAGGTACCCAAAATAAGTGTAAAGAAGAGTTGTCCTCGTTAGAACGTGATAATATCCAGCTGAAAAAAGATCTCAATAAATCACTTGATGATGCGAAAAAATATGTCGCAGAGATTTCGAACCTACGTGATAGTGAATCGAAACTAAAGCAACGTATAGCCCAACTCGAATCCGAAAACGCGAAACTGAAGGCCAATCTGGATGCTGCCGTAGATGGTGCAAAAAATAACCTCAATATGATTCAGTCATTGAAGGATGACAATAACAAGTTGACGCAGAAAGCAGCGCAACTCGAAAAAGAAAACTCGATATTGAAGAGAGATTTAGAAGCTGCTCTCAAAGACAAGAAACTACCAATACCAATAGACGATAATGAAAAATTGAAAGTTCAAATTTCACAGCTAGAAACCGCCAACAGTAAATTGAAAAAAGATCTGGACAATGTGCTAGAGGATCATAAAAAATGTTCCAAGACCATATCTGAGCTTCAAGATGAAATCGAAAGGCTCAAGAAAAAAATCGCCGAACTCGAAAGAGATGGTTCCAAATTAAAGAGACAGTATGAAGGAGCGATGGGTGATATGAAGACGAACAACGATGAATTGAACAAACTGAGAGCAAGTGAATCAAAATTGAAGCAATTATATGCACAAGTTCAAACAGATAACGATAAGTTGAATAAAGATATCACAGCTTTAAGAGCTGAGTTGAAATCGGCAGAAAATAACTTAGCTGTAGCTAAAAATGAAGCTGCTAACGCGAAGCAGAGAATTGGTCTGCTCGAAGCTGAGAATGCTCAACTCAAGAAGAATTTAGATGGAACCTTGGACGAGTTGAGAAAAGTACAAAAATCGTTCTCACAGCTACAAGAAGAAAACCCAAAGTTGAAACAGCGAATTGCCCAGTTAGAAACAGATAACGCCAAGTTGAAGAAGGAATTAGACGCAGCCATTGCGGATGCAAAGAAAGGATCAGCTGGAGCAGATGAAATGAGAAGCGAAGATACAAAGCTGAGAGACCTGCTAGCTCAGTTAGAAAAAGACAACAATAAGTTGAGAGCTGATCTGAATAATGCCCTCGATCAAGCAAAAAGAAGCGTTGCTGATGTTACAAAGATGAGAGACGATGATTCAAAACAGAAGCAGCAAATCGCGAAGTTAGAGAACGAGAACGCTAAACTCAAGAAGGATTTGGAGAAGGCGATTAATGATGCCCTAACCAATAGCTCTGGGGCACAAGGGCTGAGAGATGAGAATAACAAGCTAAAGCAGAGAATCAATCAACTAGAAGATGAAATAGCTAAACTGAAAGCGGATCTCAATGCAGCCCTAGAAAATGCCAAGAAAGGTGCATCAGGTCTATCACAAATGCAAGCAGATGACGCCAAACTGAAACAGCGGATATCACAGCTAGAGAAAGATAATGCCAAGTTGAAAAGTGATCTAGAAGCTGCCTTAACCGAGGCTAGAGCTGGTAATGATACTGGTACGAAGCTGAGGAACGATAATGCTAAGCAGAAACAGATGATTGGCCAGCTAGAAGACGAGATTGCGAAGCTCAAGAAAAACTTGGAAAATGCTTTAAATGACACAAAGAAGGGTGATTCTGGACTGTCAAATATGCAAGACGAGAATGCAAAATTGAAGCAAAGACTAGCTCAGATGGAAAAAGATAATGCAACATTGAAAAAAAGTCTTGATGATAAAGCAAAAACAGCTAATGCGCTGCTCACAGATGAAAATAACAAACTGAAACAGAAAGTTAAACAGTTACAAGATGATCTAGACCAACTAAGAAAAGATCTGAATAGTGCTTTAGACGACCATAAAAAAGCGCTTGCTAACCTATCATCCGTAAGAGATAGCGAGAATAAATTGAAACAACGTATTGCCGAACTCGAGTCAGGTAATACAAAGCTGAAGCAGGAATTGGATGCAGCTTTCGGTGATTCTAAATCTGGTAAAGGCGACCTTAATAGACTCAAAGACGAAAATGCGTCCATGAAACAGAGAATTGCCCAACTCGAAGGAGAAAATTCTAAACTGAAAAAAGAGTTAGGCGATGCTCTTAGTGACACCAAAAATAAAGCAGGAGAAATTCAGAGACTCAAAGACGAAAATGCGAAGGTGAAACAAAAAATAGCAGACCTGGAGATTAGCAATTCTAAATTGAAAAATGATCTTGACTCTGCTTTTTCTGGTTCTAAAAATGCTAATAATGAATTATCAAAACTGAAAGATGAAATAGCTAAGCTTAAGCAGGCTTCAGCACAGAAAGACAGTCAATTGAATGACCTGAAGAAGAAATTAGATGTTCTCAAAGATAAAGACTCAACAATAGCAGAACTCACTAAAGAAAATGATAAACTGAAAGGGAGAATCAGAGACTTAGAGAACCAACTGGCAAAGTTTGGCGATGACCTTGCAAAGTTAAAGCGAGAGATTTTACAAAAAGATGGTCAAATTAGTGGGCTGAAGGAGAATCTAGAAAGGAACATTGCTGACAATAAAGACAAAGATGCAATGATCAAGGGTCTTGAAAATAATCTCGCACAACATGACTCTCTTGACGATTCCTTAATGAAGCTGAAACAAGAAGTAGGTTTGAGAGATAAGCAGGTTAACGATTTGAAAAATAGGTTGGAGAAAGCAATGAACGATAACACGAATAAGGATGCTAAAATCAAAGAAATTACCAACGAAAATGATAAACTGAAAGCTAGGTTGAAGGATTTAGAGAATCAATTGGGAAAATTGAATGACGGCTTCCAAATAGCTAATGATATGGCCAAAAAAGCAGCAGAGGATTTTTCAAAAATGAGAGAAGATTATAACAAATTGAAATCAGATAACGAGAAGCTGATGATCAAGACCAAGCAAGATGCAGATAAGATAAAAGAATACGAAGCTAATATTAAGCGACTTCAAGCCGAATTATTAAGGCAGAAAAAAGAATGCACCGACAATATAGCATCAATGAAGGAACAGTTTGATAGAGATATGAAGGATCTCCTGAAGAAAAATGAAGCTAGCATAGCTAAACTTCAAAAAGCACACGACGAGTTTCTCAAACAGCTCAATGAAAGACACGACAATGACATTGAGAGTCTGCAGAAGGCTTTGCGGAAAGCCAAAACTGATCTGGAAGAAATCACCAAGGAAAGGGATAGGCTAAAAGCTCTTTTAGATGTCCAACGAAGAAAGAGTATTGAGATCAAAGATAAGGTTGAGCAAGTTGAGAGTATAGTGAATAAAGAAAGAAAAAGAAGTAAGGAGGAATCACTGAAGAGTAAAGATTTAGAAAGTAAACTAGAAGCTGAGACAAAGAAGAGCAAGGATCTCGAAAGCATGAGTTTTCTATTGAAGAAAAAGAGCGAGGAACTTGCAAAAGAAAATGAATCGATACAGAAGAAAGCACATGAGTTGGAAAAAGAGAAGGAACATCTTGAGCGTAGCAGTTTGGAAATACAGAAAGCATTCGAAGATGAAAAACGTAAAAGCATAGAAATAACTAAGGAATTGAAGGATTTGAATGAGAAAATATCAGAGATCAATGCTCCGACTGAGAAAAAAGAGAAGCACACTATCGAGCCAGTGCCGATCGAAAAGTCAAAAGAACCACTGAAAATGCAGACGTTCAAGACATTTTCAACTGATGCTGCCATGCCAGATGTTATCGCTATTACTACCCCGTTGTCGGAAAAAGAACTGAAGTTTTTCGGCAAGACTTCCTGTTCTTGCGAACCTAATTTGGATACGGTACTAGAAAAACTTGCGAAATTTGATATGGATGGGCTGGGTATCGAAGAATTGCAGTTGCTGCATACTAAAATATGTGACGCCACAGCCAACGTTTTGGCAAAAATCGGTCAGAGTAGTGGAGTACTGAAACCCAATGAAAATGACAAACTGGGGTTACTTAGGCGAATTGCTTCACTGGAAGGGGACTTGCTCAAGAAACAGAAACATGCCCAGCAAAAGGGTAAATAGTTTTCGAAACCTTTTATTTTGTCCTAATTTTTATATTTTCTAGTTATTGCAATGCAGTATGCAGTTAAGCTTGAGAAGGAACGTCTGATAGACCTGCGCAAGAGTTTGGACGAAGAAAAACTGAAGAACAGCGAATTATTGAGCCAGATCGGATCACAATCTAAGGTGGTTTCGAATATCCAGGAGGAAAGGGATTTAATTCAAAGGCAGAAGTCCTATCATGAACAGAAATTGGAGCAGTACCTGTATGTGTTAATACAGATATAGTGCTTGGATTTTCAATAAAAAAATATCTTCTTCTTTCAGCGTTGCGGTGGAAGAGGAGAGAGGAAAAAGTAGGAATTTGGAAGATGAATTAGAAAAGGAAAAATCGAATAATCAGCATCTGAAGAGTTTATTAGAAGCTGAGAGGAATAGATCAAGGCAGAATAAGAGAAAGGATACCGAAGCCTTGGAGGTATGAACTAGGGGAGAATGGGGCAATGATATTCATCTGATATTAGCATAATTTGTGGAAAACGTAAATTTGTTGGTATTATCATTGGATAAAAGATAACTATTCAAATAATATGTTGATTTAATTATTTTAAACGAGTTATGTTTTTTTCATTTCATATAGGCAATGAGAATAAAGCTGGAAAAAACGGTGAACAGCGAGATGATGCTAAGAATGAAACTTCAAGAAAAATCGTTCCGTAGACATGCATCGCCACATACTATCACCCCTGTCAGAGACGGTCAACAAATAAGTCGTCCACAACAATCTTCTTCAAGAGCGAGATCCGCATTTTACACAGATTTATCTCCAGGGGTAAGTTTCTTACACAGCGGCGGAAAGTGGTAGGTATAGAGAAATGAATAATATTACCAAATATACCAGTATCTACGTGGCAAAGGAGGTGCGAGTATATCATTTTTTCTCAATCTTATAGATATGAAAACATCGAAAAATAGTTGTCTTACAAAAGCATCCATGTAAGGTACCGACCTATTTTATATGATTAATGATTCCTACTGTTACTTTTGCCACAGTATTCTCTTCATTCTGCTGTCACACTGCTCTAAGATTATTTTAATAATACGTGAAATTACTTCGCGAGAATATTCGTCATGGTTGGATCAGCAAATAAGGTGGCGTCATCTATAAGAGCATCAAATCAACGGTAAAAGTGTATATGAACTCCACAATACAAGCACCCCGTAATACAGTAAAAATATACGTTTGGATATTAATTAATAATTTCCTTTATTCCAGGATGGTACTTCCAGACCTCCCAGACCACATACAAAACGGACATTTTCTAGCCACAGTGGAGGTCAATCAGGTTCAAGTAATGGTCTCGACTTGGAGGACAAATGATTTTGGACATATCATTTTGTGATGGTTCATGTGTTGTTCAAAATAAAAGATTAGCATATCTCTAAACCGATGTTTTATTCGAATAATTCACAAGTGATTCGCCTCCTCTGATCCCCCACTCTCGGCGCCCATGCAAGTGGCGAGTCATATTTTCATCTTGAGAACTGCCGTCACTGGCAAGGTGCTACAAAGACTACAAAGTCAAAGACAAGTGACAAGTCAACTTTTTTTTAGTACCTTTTCTTTTGTAACAAATTGTCAAGATTTGAAATCCATCAAAATTTGATTTGAAAATTAGAAGAATCTAACTTTAACCTTACGTAATCAGCAAGGATTGGAATTTGGAAGAAGGGATTTATTATATTTTAGGAAAGGCAATTTTAGAGAAAAATCATGTACAGGCTTCGAAAAACTCTATTATCTTCTATGCAAAATACCCTAAAAGTAAGTAATGTATTATATGTAATATTACCAGGGTTCTAATAATCATTATTTGAAGTACAATGAAAAACTGATGTCCAATTACGCCAAATACGCCGAACACAAGGATCTCAGCAAGATCAGAAATATAGGAATATCTGCTCATATTGATTCTGGTAAAACAACTCTCACAGAGAGAATTTTGTTCTACACTGGTCGTATTGAATCAATGCATGAAGTCAAGGGCAAAGACAATGTTGGAGCCACAATGGACTCCATGGAGCTAGAAAGACAAAGAGGAATCACTATACAGTCTGCAGCTACATATACCATTTGGAAAGAGCATAATATAAATATCATTGATACCCCTGGACATGTGGACTTTACTGTAGAAGTAGAAAGAGCTTTGAGGGTTCTAGATGGAGCTATTTTAGTCTTGTGTTCTGTTGGTGGAGTTCAAAGTCAGTCTCTTACTGTGAATAGACAAATGAAAAGGTATAATGTACCTTGTTTGGCTTTCATAAACAAGTTGGATAGATTAGGAGCTAATCCAAATAGGGTTTTATCACAAATGAGATCAAAAATGAACCACCATGCTGCTTACATCCAGCTTCCTATAGGTTTGGAGTCAAATTGTCAAGGTATAGTAGATCTGGTTGATGAAAAAGCCATATATTTTGATGGAGCCTTTGGAGAGGAAATCCGCTGTGATGAAATACCTGCTGAAATGAGAACTGAAAGTAATGAAAGAAGGCATGAGCTGATTGAGCATTTGTCCAATTGTGATGATATTTTTGGAGAAATGTATCTTGAAGAAAAACCTATGACTCCATCTGATATTAAGTCAGCTATAAGAAGGTCATGTTTACACAGAAAATTTACTCCTGTACTGGTAGGGACAGCCCTCAAAAACAAAGGCATTCAACCCCTGCTAGATGCTGTACTTGATTATTTACCAAACCCAGGTGAGGTTACTAATTATGGCTTGAGAGAAGTAGAAGGAAAGGAGAGTGAAAAAGTTTTATTGGATCCAAAGAGAAATGGAGAGAAGCCATTTGTAGCCCTTGCTTTCAAACTGGAAGCTGGTAGGTTTGGTCAGCTTACTTATATGAGATGTTACCAGGGTATGCTACAAAAAGGTGGGTATTTTTTATTTCATCACAATATGCAACATGTTCTAACACATCCTACCATCATTTATAAAAACAATAAGTATTGTGTGCCACTATACCTACTTCAAATAATCACAGTACCTATTCCTATTGGCATTATTATTTTTAATTTATGTGCTCAAATAGTTTATTTCATTATAATGTCAAAAAGGCTTGTACTTTATTTATTCAAGAATTTCAAAATATTTCTGATGTATATTACTCTTGTTATAAAAAAAGTCAAGTGAAGAGTTCAAATAGAAATTTAAATGCTTATTTCATCATTTTTTGTAATTTAAGAGTTTGCTATTAATTTGGAAATCAATAATGATTATTGATTATAATGAGAGATACTGAGCAATGATGAAAAAAATTGTTGAAGTCATTTATGAGTTGAATCAATCACTGACAAGAAAATTAATGTGTGTCACCATACATATGATCATATAAATAGTTTTGATCAACAATAAATGATTGATTGATGGATTGACTAATGAATGATCATTCATTTATGGCTTGAGTTGTATTTGTATGTATATTAACTTCGTGTATAACATTTAAAAATCATCAGAACATTCACAGGAGACACAATTTACAATGTCAGAACCCAGCGCAAAGTCCGTATAGCCCGATTGGTCCGACTGCATTCTAACAACATGGAAGATGTCAATGAAGTTTTTGCTGGTGACATTTTTGCGCTGTTTGGAGTCGACTGTGCCAGTGGAGATACTTTTGTCACAGACCCAAAAGGAGACATTTCCTTAGAATCAATTTTCGTTCCTGAACCTGTTGTCTCAATGTCTATCAGTCCTGTCAACTCCAAAGATAGAGATAATTTCTCCAAAGCTGTTGCAAGGTGTGTCAGAAATTCCTCTTATTTCCATGGTTTAAAAAATTAAACTAGAGCAGGAAGTGTAAATAAGACAGGAAGTCAATATCAGGCAGCACATTGAATAATGATAATACCCTAATGATATCATCAAATATATATCCAAGTATCTTTTTCTTTTCTCCGAAAATGTTGACCATATTAAAAAAATTATCAATTTGAAAATACTAATAATAGTGAGTATGATAAATATTTCATGTGGCATTTAGTACATGAATTCCTAAACTGAGTATGTAGAAATAATTTGGATTTTAAATTATGTGAATATCTGAGAAGTTGTGAATATATTAATCATGATTTGAATTTGATGAAATAAAAATTTAATACATCAATCATGATTTGAATTTGATGAAATAAAAATTTAATACATCAATTACTCATCATATATTTTCTCTAGGTTTACTAAAGAAGATCCTACTTTCCATTTCTTTTTTGATGATGATAATAAAGAGACCATTGTATCAGGTATGGGAGAGTTACATTTGGAGATTTATGCTCAAAGGATGGAGAGGGAATATAGTTGTCCAGTGAGTATATTACTCGTCTAGAGTTATATTATCTCTATGTATTTCTTGATACAAGTTGAATGTTATTAGTTATAGCTTGCACCACAAAGCTATATCAATACCACTTTTGTTGAATAAGTACTTGTATTGTTCTATATATTGTTTTATATCTGTGGAAGAAGTGAGACTCAATATGTCCCACTATTGTACCAAAAAATATGAGAATTTGAGTCTCATATCAAACCAAATCTTTCAATATGTCTCACTATTAAACCAAAAAACCGGAAAAAGTATATTACAATAGTGAGATATGAGTTATATCATTTCCAACTGTTTTAATGTGATATACCTCACTATTGAACCATGAGAGAGTATTTTCTCAGCATTATTTTGTACCAGATTTCTCAAATTGACCATTTTTAAAGTTGTCCTGGTAATGTTCTAGCACAACGATGGCTTATGCCCCTTCACATTGGGTTATTCTCCCAATATCGCTACTATTGAGTTGAGACATCATCTGTTTTTTTTTTCTTATTTTTACAAGTTCCCTTTCTCGACGAGAAATTTTCGAATTTACCGACATAAATGGTATCGGTTACCTTTGGTAATTATACGAAGTAGTAGTTTGTTATCAAAGGACAGAACAGAATTTCTTGAAATTAGATAGTAGAGATTTCTTATTGCGATTTGCGTATTTTTTACAAAATATTTTGTATTTTCTCTAAAATTCAATTCTAGTTCAACTCCCAGATAATACACAACAGGTACATCGTCTACCCTTTCGTCTCCGACTCGCAAAGATCCGTGCAACTCGTTGTTCGTGCGCTTTCTTGTGAAATTGATTACTTCTGTCTTATATTTATTTACGCGGATCTTTGCGTCGTCAAAATATGGCATGACTGCCCTGTCCGAGTGAATTTGCACTTGCATTTCAGCAATGTCCGAGACGAATGAGTGCGCATATAAAACCGTATCATCGGCGTATAATGCGGTACTCGTAGGATTTTGTGCCAAGGGAACGATGTCTGTGCGGTAGGAAGAACGCTGAAGTACTGAAGAAATCTTTCTCGATTTCGTCTTTACGACCATGTGAACTTGCTGCATGTTTCAATAATATCAATAGCCAGCTGATAAGCACAAAATAAGTCCGAAAACTATTCACAATTATTCAAATTCATTGAAAATAATACGAAAGTCTAGCAAATACAATGCTAAATTAAATTGTTTTCCTAATCACCCTCGGAAGGCTTCGAGAATTCGTCACCAGAGGCCGCCCACTTCGTAATTTTCGCGAATAGCTATGCTTGTACAAACTCATGTGGATATGAATTCCTGCCCCAAGGTGAACCTGGGCAAGCCGAAGGTCTCGTTCCGCGAGACCCTCGCCGCGCCGTGCGAGTTCGACTACCTGCACAAGAAGCAGTCGGGCGGGCAGGGGCAGTACGCGCGCGTCGCGGGCGTGCTGGAGCCGCTGCCGCCCGCGCTCAACACGTCGCTCGAGTTTGTCGACCAGACGGTGGGCACGAATGTGCCCAAGCAGTTCGTGCCTGGCGCCAGGCGCGGCTTCCTCGCCGCCGCTGAGCGGGGCCCGCTGGCCGGCCAGAAGCTGGCCGGGCTGAAGTTCCGGCTGTTGGACGGGGCGCACCACATTGTGGACTCGAGCGAGCTGGCGTTCTTCCTGGCCGCCCAGGGGGCCGTCAGGCAAAGTGAGTGGGTTCGTTCGATGCGGGATTAGGGGGAGATCCTTGAAGGGAAAACCTAGTCTATCCAGTTGAAAGTACATTGTTTGAAGTTTATTCAACTATGTTATACATTAAAAAATACATCTATAGCAAGTCATAAGGCCTTTTCGGAAACCTACTCGGGTTGACACGATCCATATCCCGCACGTTCGCTTACCTGTGTTTACCTGACTTGCATTGCCTCGATTACTAACCCAGGGTCGTTTTTCGTAACCCGACTTGTGATCCGGGTAAGTCTCCGAAAAGGCCTATGGTACAAAGAGTAGTTCAACTAAAATACATATAATGATAAGGAATACAAACACTCATTTTAATACTGATTGAATTAACGAATAAAAAAAGTTGAAATAAATTCATTCAAAGAATGCTGGCAGGAGTGGTGTTTAAGAGAAGGGGTAGAACAAGAGGTTTCAGTGGCCGTATTTATGAATGAAGTAGTAAAAATTACGAATGACCTTGGGTAACTTTCATGAAAGAACTATTTCGTCGGGTTCCAACAATTCTATTGGTCGCAATGATCACGTGATGAATGCCAATAAAATGACATCCGTAAAGGCGAGTTCACGTAAAAGCCGTTATCGTTCACAACGTCAAGTTTTTTCATTGGTGTACAGACTAACTTCTGTAGCGTATATTAATTTTGAGCCAATCAAAACAGAAATCTAGGAAATCAAAAGAGATCATATAAACTCATGTTATTGTATATTTAATAAACATAAGGATAAATTTCATTTTTTTTATTATTATTATTTGCTTTACTAATGTTAATATTGTTGATTACCTTCTGAAGAAAAAATAGGAGGAATCTCTATCTCTAAGTTGGCGGTCAAAAACAGTTTTCAAACATCAATGGAAATTTTTTCTATTTTGGTTGTATAATGAAGTCATTGTGCAACGCAAATGCGTGTCGAAATAGCCTCTATTTCGATACGCATTTTTTATTATTCGAAGATTGGTACCAAGGTGGATATAGGATGGTGAAACAGCTTCCTATCAACAAGCACTAGAATAAACTGTAGACCTTTGCCTACTTGATTTCATACCGTAGTAATATTTCCTGAAGTTATCAGAGATGGCGACATACCTTGTGTCGGTAAAACAGAAACTGTGCATCTGTCATACTTTTATCAGTTTCATCTGTTCTAGATGAAAAATGATTGAGAAGTCAAAATATCAATATTCATTCCAAATTTATCGAAAATATATTGTTTTAATGTCGTTTCAAGTCACGTCTGTCAGATGTGAACCACAGAAATACGTAAGCAACAGAAATCTTCTTCGATAATCGATCTTACCGCCATCTTCTTTCAAGTCGTGGAAATATTAGTACCTTTTCAAACGGTCTACAAGTTTTTCGCAGAAACAATTGAAGAGCTGTTTCACCATCCTATATCCACCTTGATTGGTACAATCGAACTGTCAAATGAAAGTCAGAAGAGTTAGGCCCAGTTTACTTCTGAGCGATTTGGATTGGTGATACTAGCAGTGAAAAACTCAATGTTTTAATTGGTAAATTTCAATTCAGAGTGTAATTTGATTTAAATTGATCAATAAAAACAATAACAACATTGAATTTTTCACCGCTGGTATTGCATTAATCAAAATCGCTCAACTGTAAACTGGGCTTTACGCTTGTGCGTCAGATTTTAATTAATTCAATGTCTTCATTGTTACCAATCGAAGATGTTTCTGTTATTTATCCATATTAAATCCATTTTTTTCTTCAAATCAATTCAAAATAGAAAAAATTGCATACGACACACGTTTTATAAGACACGTTGTCGCACTTGTTCACTTGGAGCACTCCTCGCTTCGCTCGTCCTACTCCAAACAACGCGTGCGACAAAATAGCGTCTTATAAAACTTGTATCATAATATACTATTTTGCGCCTAATACGTTAGATATATTTATTTATTTTCGCATCGCCGTTGTCAATGATACAATAAAGCTTTGAATGTAACTCGTTTATGCTTTCGTAACTGACGTAAATTATGGTAACTAAGGTATTGGTACGTTAATGATGCAAATAATCATTAATAAAGATCTCAACAAAATTTTCCCCACTCTGAACTGATATTTGAGTTCCTTTCTCCTTCGCTTTCGCTCGGGAGAAGTCTTGCTTTTATGTCCAAAAACACTTCATCCATACTTTATCCTTCCGACTTCCGAGCAATCAACAGATTGAAATGCATATCCATTGTTTCAGCGTTCGATGACGGCATCTGGCAGATCCTGGAGCCCGTGATGGCGGTGGAGGTGACCGCCCCCGACGAGTTCCAGGGCGCAGTGATGGTCCAGCTGAACAAGCGCCACGGCATCATCACGGGAACGGAGGGCACCGAGGGATGGTTCACTGTGCACGCGGAGGTGCCGCTCAACGAGATGTTCGGGTGAGAAATTTTTTCGATCATTCAGTTCCGAATGTTCCCAGAGCGAATTTGAATTTCCAAAATGGAATCCGGGAGGGTTATGAAGGGCGTTTTCGGAAGGCAAAGTAGCCAGTAAAACGTGGGCGGGAGGGAGCTGACGTATACCTTTTGCTTTCAACTCCAGCGCAACACGAACAAATGGAACGGGTAAGACTTATCGGGTCTCACCAATGATTTATTGCCTATTTCTTCTTCGGAAAATACTTGCACTATAGCTAGTCAAAGGTCAGAGTTTTGTGAAAACAAGACATAAGAAATAAGTAATATTCGGTCTGATTCTCTAAGGAAGTGGTTATATCAACAACTGTCATTTGGGTGGCAAATAGGAAGGTCAGTTGTTATTTGAATCACTTTCCCAATCTTCAATTCTCTAACAACATAATGGAAAAAAATTCAACAACTTGTCGTTGGTTTACCACTGATATAGTGACTAATTTATCCACCAGATTTTACTGGTGGAAATGAAAAAATATTTCATCATAAAGGTGATATATATTTGAAGAGGCAGTTATGAAGGAAATTTGTCACAGTTTTTAGGATTTGAGTCACTCAGGAAATAATTATATGGTAGGATAATTGTTGAGAACCTATACCTTCCTACTGAAAAAAATATCATGAAAATATCTACATATATATGCTCAAGAAACAGATAGCATCCAATTATATAGAGCTTTATGAAATTATGCAAACCAATTCAACATTATTGACCTAAAAATGTACCCAAGATATATCACATGCCAAGAATATTAATGTTAATGATGTCTCTGAGAGAACCAATGATGTTCAACATGATGGTAGAATGTATTGCTACTGAAAAAATAAATACCTAGCTGAATCAATGAGCAATGATCCTGTGTAATAATATGCATTCCAGGATATATTATACCTACCTCACTAAGTTCATCTACAAAACATATAATTATTATTCCTTTAATTATTAACGAAAAACTTGGCAGTCCCGGACACAGAAGACCAAAAAGTAATCTAATTTAACCACTTTTTAAAGAATCGGACCGATTGTAAGTTTGTTTATGTATCGCCCGCCGTAAAGTACATATGTTAAAAAATTGTTATTGAAATTTCTGAAAAACTCTGATGACGCTTCGTTTCTATGTCTAATAACTGAAAAACCTTTTGCGACTTGTATTACGAGACCCCAGATTTTGCGGAAATTTAAAAAAAGATGTATGTGGTGCCGAAAAATGGGTCAAATTGACAAGACATTGAAACATTTTATGGAGAAAATGGAATCCAACCCCATGTACCAATTTTGATCCTGCTTCACAAAGAAAGCAAAATTATAGCTGTCAAGTGTTGAGAATATTGAATATAAACTATTTTATTTCTAGATATGCCGGAGAACTACGTTCTAGCACACAAGGAAAGGGAGAGTTCACCATGGAGTACAGTCGGTACTCACCTTGCATGCCCGATGTACAAGACAAACTCATTTCAGAATACCAAAAGTCGATGGGTATACTGCCAGACAAAGATAAGAAAAAAAGAAAGAACTAAGATAATATAACCAAGTGTCATTGGGAGCATTTTGTTAAGCTTTAATTTGTAAATATACGTATTTTTTATTTATCAAATGTTTTGTGTTGTTTAATATTAAGCAGAGAATTGACTCCATCGTAAAGGTCGCTTTGTTTTCATATTGAGTGGTAATGAAGTGATTCATACAAAAATAAACCAAAGTGTAAATATTATTTGAAAAAGGTGCTAATAATAGAGATATATCAATAGAATAACTTTATATTGATAGGTATTTACACATCTAAAAAAATACATTGCAAGGAAAATATTATCTTAATAATATAATATACTTCAATCTAGATATACATATATACAAGTACATCCCAAAAGGGCATGGCATTAATAAATTTCAAGAAACAACTATCAAATTAATAAAAATACCACTAGAAAATGTCTCCTAGGATGGCGACTAATGAGAAAACGTTTTTGATGTTTGAAACTTTTCCCAGAGTGGGTGAATAACAACATGCATGTCAGTTAATTTGAGAAACCTATTATTTCTATGTGAACGCTCGCTTAAGTTTACAAGTAATAAGCTCAAGAGATATAAGATATTGTCATGTAATTGGTAATTAATTCAACAACTCGGAAAATAGGAAAAAAACTATTACATTCAACCAACAGATATTTTCAACAACCTCCAAACATAATCTCTCTATAGAGTATCCCTGAAACAAAAAATATAAATCGGTTATCCAATCTAATAAAATTGTTACACTGACAGACAAAGCTTATTAAGAATAACATAATAAAAAACATTGCTGCTGAACCATATTTCACTCGCGTTTTTTGTTCATTAGCCCAATGTAGGGATTTCCGGTATGAGAAAGAAATTTTATTTGATCATATTTTTGACGAATGAGTCATTTTGAAAGGAAATTATTGTTAATGAGAAAGAATTGAAATGAGTTGGAACGTATTTAGGAAGTCAAACAGAGATTAATTTATTGGTTGATATGGATCTTTCTACCTCATTTCCATATTGGAAATTGATTCAATAAACATTGACTGGTGTGGTATCAGAATGAACCTTCCTTTTTACTTTGATGAAATAGGTTATTCAAGTTGATCAACTCTTTTCAGAGTGGAAAAGTCATTCAGTTGTAGTTTGTTGATCAGAGTATATTTCACTCTGAAAAGTTCCTCTCTTCAACTCATACCTGATATCGCTCTTTCGGCTTATTCAAATGATTTCCAACCTACTTCCAGAGATTAAATTAAGGAGATTGAAGAAATCAATAACCCAAACGCTATAACACCAATAAGCCGTTGAAATTAGTGTTACTAAAAAAAAAAATGCTCACCTAACAACTTTATCCAGCACCCCCTTGAGCCTTTGCTCCGTTATGGATGGCACCAGCTTCTGCACCAGGTCGCAGATGAACATCTCACTGATGCCGGGGCTGGTCCGTTCGGCTATCTCGAAGGCGTTCTCCAACTCTTCGATGGCGTCATTCGACTTGTGAGACGCCTCTGCCGACCTGCCGTTGTACTGGTGCTTCCGTTGCAACTGGAATTCAATTCGACATAATTTGATGTTCTGCATGGCATTAGCTAGGAAAGTAGTTGTTTTTGCCCGTTGTCCATCTCTTTGAACATTTGAAATGTTATTCTTTGGTAAAGACGTTGAGTTTCCTCATGTTGCTTCAAAATGGCTCAATGTTGCGAGATTGGAATCGCTCACCTGACTGCAAAATGTACCTTTTTGCTGACGACACAATTCTTTATGTTTCTGGTACAACGGTGTATGTTCTCATGGTAAAATTGAACAGTTTTATTAGATATTGAAAATTGGATGAAAACGAACAAACAACTTGTGAATCCAAAAAAATCTACATACCGGGTGTTTCACAGTGGATGGAACATTAGAAGTATCTGGAGAACAGAAAGACAGATCTTTTAGAAAATTTGTGGGCGTCGATAATCAAACTTGCTCTATCCGTCTAAAATATTTTCATCAATACAGTGTTGTCGCTTCTATCGAAAAGTAGCAACAACTTTGTTATTTCAAATGGAACACCCTGTATTTTATTTCATTTTTAGATTCTTCTTGAAGAGCTGATTTCGTCTATATATCATACTTGGGAAATAGCGAAAAAGATTACAGAGATATAGGGTGTGAAAAATCTAGATTTTTCAAGTTTATAAATTTTTTGTGTCGAAACTATTCATTTCTGCTCAAAACGGCTTACATTTCCCTATCTTAACTTTTCATTTACTATCTACTGACATTTAATAGAAACAAATAGAAGGTGATGCAAAACTCAAAATTCTGAACCACCCGTATTTGTTTCAATTAATTATCAATCGATAGTAAATGGAAAGTTGAGATAGGGATATGTGAGCCGTTTTGAGCAAAAATGGATAGTTTCGGCATAAAATATTCCTAAATTTGAAAAATCTCGATTTTTCACACCCTATATCTCTGTAATCTTTCACGCTTTACCCCAAGTATGATGTATCGACGAAATCAGCTCTTCCGGAAGAATCTGAAAATAAAATAAAATATAGGGTGTTGCATTTGAAATAACAAAGTTGTTGCTATTTTTTTATAGAAGCGGCAACGCCGCAACGCTGAAAGTATTTTAGATCGATAGAACAAAACTGATTACCCACGAAATCTAATTTTCATGATAATCCTAAGTCCTGTTCTCCAGAAACGTTAAACCTACCATTGACCGTGAGACACCCTGTATATGAAAACCAGATATCTGAGAGCAACGTAATTCTACTGCGAAATTTGAAGTTGTAGTATTGAAAAAAGTATATTTGAGAATCATCCTTGATAATGTGTCCAAGATAAGGATGCCTATCATGCGGATATCGGTTGTTGGTTTCTCCAATATCTCTTCAAATAACGCAAGAAAAAAATAAAAACGAAATCGACAAATTTCGTTTTTTTAGGCATATCTCCGGAATTACTCGGAATTTCAGAACTTTCTTCGTATCTCTTATGGTTTCCGAGATTCCTATGATAGACATCCTTATCTTGTGCCATGTGTAATAGTACAGACATAAACAAACTTACAAAATCGCTTTATGAGATTTATTCTAAAAAGTACTTAATATCAGTTTTTTTATACAAGATCTTAAATAATTTGCTTCCGACTTATTTGAAAGAGAATATTCGGTTCAGGAAAGATATTCACAATAATTATAATATCACGGACAAAAAAAAACACGTGCAAATATTTTCTACATCATTAATGAAAACCAAACGAAATAAATGTGATGAAGGAATGGTGGAATATGATAACTTTTTCTAGAAACGGTTAGAAAAGTAGCCTTTGACGCTTTCAAATCACAACACAAAATTCCGAGGAATGTCATCTACTGACAGCATTGCCGCTCGTGCGCGGAAATAATGTCAATTGTCATCAAGTGACAGCATATTTGCGCTTGCATCCATCATTGTTGAAAACAAACTCATCATTATGTTGCATGATGGTAAATAACAATAGTGACAGTGAATAATTATTTAACACATCTCCTGATGTAGCAGAAAATGCGAACATTGTAAATTTGGCTCTCCTACCAGAGAAATCAAGGAAAATAATGAATTATGATATTGTAGATTCATGACATGTTGCCATAGAAATAAGTTTTCAAGTAGCCTCAATAGCGCGACTTCTCAAGCTGCCAGCCCGGGTTCGATCCCTGGGCACGGCAATTCTTTTTTGATCTAATAGTAATTTATCCTTCTTTTCTGTTGGATGTATGAACTATTGGACTGAATTTCAATATAGAAGTGAATAATTGATTAAATTAATGATTTAGATGAATAAAATTATGAAATATAAGATTTAAATGAAGTATCACGTTTTCTTGTCTAGGTACTGTTTGTAGAAAAAATTTGTGTGTAGTTCGCTCTAAAAAAACTGTATTTTTCGAGCAGCAATTTATCACTTTGTGCTCTAAATACACAAATAGCTTTAACTCAATCAATTACAACATCAGGAAATCAATTACAACATCAGGAAGCATTCGTATATTTATTAATAGATTGAATTCGAATAACTGATATTTTGAATTGTGATTGAAACAAACCTACTCCACTTCACTTCTGGTTACTGAAATACATAATATTATATATTTATCGTGTTTTGTAGTGATCTTTTTTTTATAAATGTGAAGGTTGAAGTTGTTTTTCACCCTACAACTTTACGAAATTAGTTTTGATATTTTTTGAAATAATTCTCTTTCATATGTTAGATCTCAGCTAAATAAATGATTTCTCGTTATCTCTCTGACTCACCTCATTTATCAGTGGGTAAATGAAGCCGCTCAAGGCGGGAGACCTGCTCGACTCGATTTTGCCGCCGTAACTCGACTGCTCCCTCGAGGTCGACCGCCTGTTCAGCTTCTTCTCGTTCTTGGGATCGCCGCGATTGTCGTTCTTCGCGGTATCCCCCCGATGGTCGAGCGGGCTCAGCTCACGCGATATCCGCTTCTCCTTCTCTTTGATGTCCCTCTCACGCTCCCTCTCCCTTTCTCTCTCCCTCTCGAACTCCTTGTCCCTCTCCCTGTCCTTGTCCTTCCTGTTGTCTAGCGAAGACTGAACCGATGACTGAGACTTGCTAGACTACAACGAAAATTTCATAAATTTATTATCAATCAATTAGAAGGCTCCTTTTTGTATACGTTGCTTATAGCAACGGGCGATTACCGTGAAAATTTCATAAATTTATTTTCAACCAATTAGAAGGCTCCTTTTTGTATACGTTGCTTATAGCAACGGATGATTACTGTGTTTATATCATTCATGCTAAAATACACGTTTTTGATTGGTTGAAATGATTGTGTTGATAAGCAATAACACCATGTTTTCGATTCTGTAATTCGGCTCCTGATTGGCTATTGGATACCTACTGTACTGTATTTTCGTTTTTGTATTTCGCTTTCTGATTCGTAGGCAGTAGGGTAGTTTAATTAAACAACGACTTACTAGTTGCAATCTGTCATAGTATTTTCCGATTCCCTGGTAAATAAATGAATGTCACTACACCAAATTTTCGTCTGAACCATGATAAACACACACTATTACTATGTATCAACTTCATTTTCCACAAAATATGGATAATTTCAGACCAAACCACAAATTGTGACAACAATCAAAATGAATTTAGCTCAGTAGTACCTAGTGCATAGGTAATCTTGCCTACATCATACAATAGCATAAATGTATTGTTGGTTGCATAACGGATTTTCTTGCGTCAAACTACAAAGCATTATATCAAAATAACTAATTCACAAACTGTACGTTTAATATTAATTTAAACAATAAACAGGAAATCATCAGAATGACTTGATTTTATTTATGAAATAATCTGAACAAATACAACTCGTGTTATTGATGATTATCGAAAATTCCTTCTCTTTTTCGAAACAAATCATGTTGCTTTGGGACAACATGATTTGTTTCTCAAAATTGAAGGAATTTGTGTTTCGATAATCATCAATACACTTGTTGTATTACATGCGATAATTTTGTTAGTTCCTATCGACGGAATTTTTCTGTCAAACGTCACTCAGAATAAAATCTGGGTTGACATGTGATAATAGATGTTATGATTGAAAACGGATTACTGTTTTGAATGTTCCTGAAATATTAGTAATAAACATCAGTTACTACTACAGTATCTACGCAGAATAGGTCGTATAGGGTTCATCTCCTCATCATATTTATGAAATTTTCTTACCGAATCTCCCACGCAGCAGAATTCCCTATAATTTTTTTCAAGGTCACGAAAGTTTTTGTTGAAACATTCCGTGACCTTGAAAAAAATTATCGGTAATAATTCTGCTGCTAGGGAGATTACAAGTGATAATTTTGTTAGTTCCTATTGACGGAATTAATAAGTGATAATTTTATTGACAAACGTCACTCAGAATAAAATCTGGGTAGACATGTGATATTAGATGTTATGATTGGATATGAATGAAATATTCATGTAAATTATATATTTATATTTTTTCGTTATTTAACGCTCATATCCTTTTTGATTTGAAAAACACAAAAAAATATTAATTCTTCAATTGATCAATGTTCTCAATAAGATAAAAAAACAAAACCCAATTCCCTATGAATGAAATAAAGAATTATCTTCTATTCGAGTTTCTCAAGTTTGCAAAAAAGTGCTTACTGGTGTGGACTTCTCCGGTCTGTAATGATTGAGGTTTGAATCAGTCGGCGGAGATTTACTGATCATGGGACCGGACCCGTTTTGTACTTTGCTAGAAGATTTGTGGATCATCGAGAGGGGCTCTTCCAATGTCAGTTTCATGTTGCCTTTCACAGTCATTATCCATGGATCGTCCAAATCGCTGTCCTGTTTCGGTTCTTCCCTGAAAACGAATGGAATCGAAGACACTCCACATCAATTTCACATTGTTACAACTTACGAGTCTGAATTTTCGGACTCAGTTTCGCTCTCCTCGTTTCTGGTACACCTCCATTTCTTGTACCTATCTATCAGATCAATAAGATACGAGTTTTTCTTCGCCTTACGTATGAACTGGTACTTTAATAATTCTTTAGCAGTAGGTCTCTGAAAACATTAAGATTAGTTGAATATTCATGCCCTACTATAATGGAAACAGAGTAAAAACTAAAAAATGGGCGAAAAAGAGAAAAATCGATTCTGATTTTCATGCATATTATTGTCCTTAAGGTGGGAGTCCCAACATCCTTGACAACCTACAACGCAAGATGGCGATGTTCAAGTGCGCCATGAAAATGAAGTTTTATGCAACCAACCCAACACACCTCGTCTAATTGGGAATGCGACGTTGTGGGTTGCTGTAATTTAGTGGTTGAGTCCGGGTATTTTATTGAATTGATAGAAAAACAATAATAATTGTATTGAGTGATATCGTTTCAGAAATTTGTAATCAATTTTTCAAGTCGACATCCGATTAGATTCAAAATCGTGTTTTCTGAATCAAAATTCAGAATTTCAAGATGGCGGATTTTTGTGATTATGGTCCAATTCGATTCAAAATTGGTATAAGTATATGAGTTCTCGGGGTCTGAGATTATAATTTTATATCAAAATTTATGAATTCGAGATTGCGGCTCCAAGATGGCGGACGAGTTTTGTACTTATGTTCAGATTCGATTTAAAATTGATATGTAGGGGTTTTCGGAGTCGAAGATTATGAATTATTTATCAAAATTTGTAAATTAAAGATGGCGGACAAGTTTTGTGCTTATATTCAGATGATATAAAAATTTGTATGTTGGGGTTTTCGGGGTCAGAGATTATAAATTATTCGTCGAAATTTGTAAATTCAAGATGGTGGTCAAGATTTGTGATTACAGCCGCCATCTTGAACTCATAAATTATGATGAATAAGTCATAATCTTCGACTACAAAAACCTCAATATACCAATCCTCAATCCAATCGGACCATAATCACAAAAATCGTCGCTATCTTGGAGCCGCCATATTGAATTCACGAATTTTGAATTCCTCCACATACAAATGTTCTATCCAATCCGCCACTTTTTTTGTAATACATGTTCTAGACATTATTGTCACCAGAATTATTAACACCCACCAAATTTCAAGTAAATCGGACAACTAGAAGTAGGTCGAAATTCACTTGCGAGAATAACAGAACTCGAGTAAAAACATGATTTGCATATCACAAAACCCCCAGATTTGAATCCGAGAACTTTTCCGTCATATTGATTTTTGACAAAAAAAATCTTAACTTCCGATCCAAAAAAACCTATATACAAATTTCGAAATAAAATATTATAAAAAATCACAAAACCTATCCGGCATCTTGCATTTTCATCATTTAATAATCGTTAGATCGTATTGTATGGACGTGTTGACAACATTCAGATATAATAAGACGAAATTGAATCGTACACACATAACTTGAAATTGAACATGTTATGAAAATATCAATGGAGTTGAAGAACTGGCAACGCCTGGTATTATTTACAATGACTGTATGATTTTAGTGCAATTGCCATCTTGCTGTCAGTAGCTGAACTGAAGTACGTCATAAAATGGACCGGAACGCATTAAATCACGTATCAACTTTGTCATGTTCATCCTGAAAAATAGATCGTTTTTCTCCAACTTTTCTGTTTTGATGCATTCTTTATACTCTGATTGATGCCATTAGCTAATTCATAATCATCAAATATATTTCTAGAACATAATTTTCGACCACTCAAATAACCTCAAAATTGATCAGTTTTGAGATTTTTTTCAACATTTCAGAATATTCATCCATTTTTGGGAGTTGCCATAGGTCAAACGGCATGTATTGATCCTTCATATATCTCTGTGGCAAAAATCATTACATTTACTCCTACCATGCGTTCACTGAACATGACAAAGTGAGCCGTTGATAACGGTTCAAAATTGTACGTTGCGACTCCCACCTTAATGACTACTGAAACTATCTAAATAATTTCAATTTTTAAATACAGTATCTTACAATTTTTATGGCGGAACACTATGAAGTACCACCTTGATTTGATGACATTCTATGCTTGCGTTCAAGTTAGTATGTCATCAGAATGGTGGAGGAGCCGAAACTACATTGTTGGGAATTTCGATCGCACCAGAAAAATAAAAAAACTATAACGTGTGACAACAATCTGAATTTCGGTAAATCCCCCAGACTCTCCCCACTCACATTCTCCGGGTCCTTGTTGAGGCACGCCTCGACGAAGTCCTTGAACTGCTTGGTGTAGCTGCCCGTCAGCTGGGGCGGGTTGTTCTTGGGTATGAGGAAGAGCACGCGCATCGGATGCAGCTCCGAATTGGGCGGCTCGCCCTTCGCCAGCTCGATGGCCGTGATGCCGAGGCTCCAGATGTCCGCCTTCGAGTCGTACGCGGACTGCTTAATCACCTCGGGGGCCATCCAGAAGGGTGTGCCCACGAAGGTGTTGCGCTTGCTGGTCGTGTTCGTCAGCTGGCCGGCCACGCCTGTTTATTATTATTATTTTTATCTCCGAACAACAAACCTACTAAAGTCCATTTCAGTTAAGAATACAGTAGTGGGACTGGTGGACGTAGCCTGGTTTACACTAGCAAACCCACCAAATTCAAATATTTCAAAACTATGAAAACGTTAAGTGATGAATCAATAATTGAATATTTATGTAACAAGGGTATATTCGGCAGGATATAAGATTTCGAAGTGAATGAACAAATCTGCAGAAATAATTTTATTATGGAATTTCAAGAAGCACATAAGTGACCAATAATTCGTTGACGTACCTATTCCAAGAATATTCAATCTGATGTAATATTGAGTATGGAATTTTAAATAGAAACTCAAGTCATTATTCATTTTACTTGACTGATTATGAAGACAAAATATGAAGATGGTAGAGATGGAAATGTTTCCTCCAAATAGTAAATCAATAGTAATTTCAATATTACACACAATAAATGATGAAACCACTATACAAAATTATAATTTGATATCCCATTCCATGATCTTATTTCTTCCAGGTTGAGTTTGATATGCTTGGTTGGTTTCTTCTATTAAATGAGCATTATCCATGAAAATAAAATATTCAGTTGAATTCATGTATTTCTTGTATTATATATAATAAAAATAATCACAATGTTGGTATTTCATTTCTATGGACAAAAGCGTGAACTGTTGCAAGAGTAGCTTGTTACTCAGCTTCATCCAATGCTTACAGAAGTATCAAATTTTGATGTATCCATTAAATAATGGTGAACGAAATTGTTGATCACAGGTTATTACCATAATTTTTCGAAATGGCTGGTGAACCGTAGCGGCAGACTATGAACACTGCCAGGTGTTGATGAGAATCAAATTTATGTCTGGCGATTATTGAAATCATACTCCTCAATTAATTAACCTCACGGTTAATATAATGGAAATAAAACTTTAATATTCAATCTCGTCAACTTTGGATTTTATTTCACGGCCGTCGGTCCACTAACCACTTCCATTGTTGCGATGTCGCAATATTTTACATTGTATAAACTTGTCTGCCTTCCCTATCTCTTCAACGCTGTATTCTTAACTAAAATGGACTATAGAATAGTAACACCTCAAATTGCCTGAAGCCAACATTAAATTTATATTCATATGTTTTTCCCCCACACCGTAACATTTGAAAGTGATGATCATACCAAGACCACATTTCTTCAAGGTTCTCAAATATATATATATATATATATCCTTCAGTTGGTACTTATGAGTCAGATAAGTGTATCAAAAGTTATGTATTCAATGTTCGTCGTATAATACATTGCCCAATTTATTTATAAGTGGTTCATAGATAGCACGTCTTTCTGGAGATTGCGACATTTTTGGTGAATGCGCCAACGCATCTAATTTCGTTCAACCAATAATCGACCGAACGCTTACAGTGACGGCGCGAAACGTCTCATTTTCAAAATAAAATGTTGTTTGATGGTTCAGTAAACGGTATGTTTCCAGTTTTGTGTGAAAATTTGAATAGGATTTTACTTGAAAACATTGTTCCATATTACTTTAGAAAAAAAAATGTATTTAAAAAAAAACTGTTACAAACAGTAGCATGTATTTTTTGATGAGCTACAAATACTGGTACATCATTGGATTTATATAATCTCTAGTAAATTCTGTGACTTTTAAACCAATATATCCATTTTTGGTATAGTTTATGCAAGGATAGTTATACAAGAAATAAATAGTCACTGCATATGGTGTATTTTTATTTCTTACCAAAATCGGCAAGTTTGACATCACCCATTTCGCTCAACAGAACATTAGCTGCTTTGATGTCTCTGTGCAGTTTTCTTTCACTGTGTAGATAATCCAAGCCCTTGAGCACTTCTCTAAGAATGATGGCTATATGCATTTCCTCAAAATTACCAGCTTTCATCAAATCAAGGGCTGATCCACCGCCCAAGTATTCCATGATAATCCATAGTTTAGTTCCCTAAAATGATCCATTGAAAATAAATGAATATATTCATTGACATGACTAATTGTTTGCTAGAATTAGAAGTATAAAAATTAACCATGTTGCAGTAACATTTCACATATATTTCAAATAATGGTACAGTTTGTTTAGCTCGGAATATAATATAAAAATTACTTTGAGGTATGATCCATAATACTTGGTGACAAATGGACTGTCGCACTGCGACAGCACCATAATTTCTTGCTGGATGTCTTCAATTTCATCTTCCGCTTCTTCCAAATCGATTATCTTGATAGCAACAACTTGTGTGGTCCTGTTGTCTATTCCTTTGAACACCTCGCCAAAAGATCCCTTGCCGATACGTTCCTGTTTTGTGAAGATCAGCTCAGGATCCACCTTCTATAAAATGTAAAATCGCAAATCGGATATCTAGGAAAAACTATAAGCATGGCAACACTGTTCGTCAGTTTGCTAAATCGCAATTAGTTTTTGTGTGATGCGGTTTTTCTGTTAGTATCATCAGAATGTTTTTTTTTTAATCTTGGGATCTCAAGTTCTCGACTTTGGGATCTCGAGTTAGTTCTCGATTGTCTTTTTTACTTCAAAGATGATGAAAATAAATGAAACAATCAAAATGATTATTCTTATATGGATTTCAATTATACATACAAAAAGATCCATATATTCATGATTTATTAGTTATTGTTTATTATTACTCATGAAAACGATGATACGATTCACGGGAGAACAAATAATCATATTCTGTCAACTTTGATTTTAGTCTGTCAGGAGCCTACTATGACATTATTTAATTGTAGTTTAATATGAGTTCAATTGATGGTGTTTCAAATAAAATCGGAGAAGTTTTGCCAATTGAATTTTAATAGGAACTATTCCATTTCTTGTGGTATTCAACTGATACATTAGAGCCTCTATTAGAGCCGACTGTAGTTTATCAGTAAATTTTACTCCCGGTTTTACCAGTACTGAAAACTCATTGTCAATCATATATTTGAGCCACAGTTTATGCAAAGAGGTATTGTTATTGAATCATATTATGATCAAGGAATCTATTTATTCAAAGGTCCTCTTCACGTTTCTTCTAAAGAAATCCAATGGACTGTCGATGAAAACTAAGATAACCTGTGTAGCATATCAACTAATATTTACTGACAAATCCTAATAATCTAAAACGAAATATTCAGGAACATTGATAACATTATTGAATATTCCCATTCACAATTTTTTGTTGTCTTTTCATCAGACGTTATCGAAAAAAATAATAATAAAAATAATTCCACTGAAAATTCAAAAGTATGAATTCATTATTCCTATTGAACTGCTAGTCAGATTCTGATAAATAAATATGAGTATAAGGAAGGTAATAGGGAGTCTTTTTCAACACCAGGATACGTCTCCTTACACACAATTATCGTTACACCCATATTTCATTAGGCCCAAATTTTCCGAACATACCCGAACAAAGCGAAATTGCCAGTCCATTCTACAACGCAAAAAGTTAGTTTTTGGACCTATATAGCATGCGCCAAACTTGTTATTGACGCGCCATCACGCTATATTCATTAAATGAGAGTAATGGGACTTACCTGACCTCAAAGTACTAACCTATCACTCCTATCAGTGAGGACCTAGATTACTTTTTTCGGTAAATTTGCGACAGATCAACTGCAATAACTAGCAACTGCGCATTGTTCGGGCATATTCGGAGAATGTGGGGCTAACCAAATGAAGGTGTAACGACAAATATCTAAAAAATTGTTTCAACCACAATACAACTGCTTATGCGATTTCATTATTATTATTCAGGATGTCTAGGCCTATTGATTCACAAACTGATCTGGGGAATCTATCAAATAGGAACAATTTTGCAAACAATTACTAAAATAGTGAAATGGAATAGGACTTACTCATGTAATGAAAGAAAATGTAACATCCTAATAAATAAATGTGTGATTAAGCAGGAAAAGTGGAAACTTCAGTGGTTTGCATCATTTAAGTATGGCCTTAGCTAACTAGGTTTTCCTTTGATGGATTTTATTTTTAGGAGATGGGCCACTTAAAATAATCCAGCTTGGATAATTATTTTAGTGATACCTTTGATTAGGTTTTTGCATGCAAGGAACATATAAATATCATTTCTCTAGTCTGCATATACTTCAGAGTTTCATATTGTCATTATCATGAATCAGTTTTTCAATAATTATAAAAACAACATTCAATTCAATAGTGATTTAATGTATTTATTCTATAGAAAAATAATTTTCAATTCGATAGTAACATATCCATCAAGAATTTAATAGAAACTTTGTTACACTTACATATAGGGAAAACCTGTGCCACCTGGTAGCTGGATTCCTGTATTGGGAATAACTAAAGCTGTCAGTAGAGGACCTAGTTATAGGTCTAGAAGACAATTTTCCTTTAAATTTATGACCTTCATCAGAACTAACTGATTGATTTCTCAGAGTGGAGTTTTTTGAATGTACCCACATTTCACAAATATCCAGAGAGTACCTCAATCTTCTGCTTTCAATAATCTACTCTCAATACCAAGCTTCATAATATTATACTATACAACATAACATAAATTATTTATCACCATTGAAGTGTCTGAAAACTCTGGAAATTCAAAAACCAAGAAATATTCAAGAAACAATAGAAACATATTATGTATTCATGGGAACCATCTGCTTCAGGACCAACATTTTTCTAATTTGGAATTTTATAGGTACTACTTATTTATTGAGAATGTCTCATAAATCATAATGAATTTTTCATAACAAATATGTTTCAACTTGTATAGTATAAGATCATTTCTCTTATAGGTATATAAAATATCACCTTTGAATGAATGATTTTGAGTACAATTTTTAGCAATTAAAATTCATGTGATCATAAATACTTACTTTTACAGGTTTTTGGGTAAAACATAACTACTAAGAGGTTATTGATATCAACCATTATGATACTGGTAGTTACCATAATATCAAATCCTCAGATCAAACTATTTTTGAAATATTACTTTGATAAGTGTAATCTTTCAACAAATTTTTCTAGCATTGTAACAAGTTTTACTATGATATTTTGAATAAACTTTACTCTGGAGTATTTCCTTGGGAAAATTACAAACATAAAAGCTGCAAAAGTGAATAAAGTTCATACTGAGGTTCATACCTAGCCAGCTTGGTAAAGAGAAATGATTCAACTCAAGTAAAGAGCCACTATCAACACTCAAAATATTATATTGCTGGTCAGACCACTCCTTCCAAATTCCACCCAAGTATTCAAGATACAAACTTGCTTCTACTTGCCACTATAAATATCCAATCATCACCTTATCAGTCTTATTTCATTATATGATATCATAAATGATGTATATAATCTGAGGATAAAAGAACAATTGAAGTTGTGACAAAATATTACTGAAAATAGGTACTTGATTCCATTGATAACAAACCTTCAATGTCCTTGTAATTTTATTTGTCCCAATAACCAACTGTTCAGTGCTGGTAATAAGAGTGAATTCATGTAGTTTTTTGATGAAATAAATGGTGTATCAAAAACTATTTACAGGTATTTAAGTATCAACTTTACTATTATTAAAAATAATGAATTTTTTATCATCACCAATTTTGAAAACAAACTCATAATCTGAATTTCTCCAAATGGATATTGGGATAAAAACAACTTATCTCCAAAAAATTTTCCCATCAAACTTTTAAGGTGTGTGAATAGCATTTACATAGAAATATGTAGTGGTGGAAAACGTGACACGCAGTTGGGCAATTGTTATTATACAATTATTACCTACCTCATTAAAGGCCATATCTGAAGGTTCGATGGCCTTTCACCAGACGTCAATAAATTCTCAACTGTGAGGGTGGTTTTCCTTTCAGAAAAATTTGGGATTTTTTCTGGGCAACGTTTCCGCGCACCAGCACAATCACAGTGACTCCAGCTAACAGTTTTTCACGTTATGAAACATTGTAAGGTCCCGTTTGTAAACAAAAAATTCGCATTCCTCAGGTGTGTCTCACAGCACTGACACAAGAGAACTCTCAATTTCAATGTCTGAATGATCTCAAAGGCTCACAGTACTCTACAGCTAGATTTGTTAGAGAATTATGAATAAAATATTTGAAATTTGAGAAAAATTCACCATTTAATCCTAACATCTGACAACTTTACACTTGTCAAGCAAGTTTCGCCATTTTATTTTTTTTTTGACATTGGAGGAGTCATTAGAAGTTTTGTGATAGAAGTCATAGAAAAATGACATACTCTTTCGTCAGTGAACATTGGACAGACGACGCGACGACAGCATAGAAATCATATACTATATGATATAGTATATGATTTCTATGGACGACAGTAGATCATAGAACTTAAGTGAAATGGGCTACAAGGCAAGGTTCTGCCAAGGCTCAAGGGAGAAACAAAGCGATCGGTTTTGTTCGTATGGAAAGAGAGAATGGCAGCGGACTTCACAATTTACATAGGTGACAGTGACAGTACTTGGACAGTGACAGCGCCAAGCCAAACCAAAACGCCAAAGTCAGCTGAGGTCGCTGAGGAATCAGAAAAAATTTGAGTTTTGACATGAACAGGCTCTACAAAAACGTATATAACAATCAGATTCCAAGGGCAAACTGCATCAGAAAGACTACATTACAAAAAAAACCTGGAAGGTAGAGCCCATATTGAAAACCGTGGGCACCTACCCTCTTCAGTGGCTACAGTTTTCTTGCAGCTTTACAAGATTGTTGAAGACTTGAAGTCTAACCACTAATCTGGATGTTTTTCAGCTGAATCCTCAAGGGGTCACACAAGGGGTATGAGATTTTCCCCCACTTTAAGATGTACTCCATTTGAGGTGATAGATTCTAAGACTGCGAGTACTTGGCCAGATAGTCCTGGTAACTAAGGCCATTCAAACTGAAAAGAAGAAGAAGTGCACTCCTATGACATTTATGACAGTGACTGACAAAATACAAAAAATAATACAAATCACGTTTTTCATTGTTAATAGTGAAAACATTTCTCTTGTTTCAACAACTTCGTTGAAAATATGGCTGGGGAGGTAGTAGTAGACGCATTACCGTACATCGATCAAGGATATGATGAACCAGGAGTCAGAGAAGGGGTATGTATTTTTCATATTGTAATTTTTTAAATGAATTGAAAGTATATTGTAGGCTTTTGCTATGGTTGAAGAAGAATGCAGAAGATACAGACCTACTAAAAACTACTTAGAACACCTGCCACCACTCAATATATCTTCATTTGAAACATCTATAATGCATAATGAATTTGAAAGGCTTCAAAACCGATTACCTATGGAAACTCTATCCATGAAGCGTTATGAATTACCACCTCCGCCAAGTGGTAAACTAAATGAAGTAGGGGCATGGCTAGAATGTGTAGACAACTCCAAGGCACAATTAGAGCACCAAGCTGTAAGAATTCTGAATCTGCAATTGATGCTAGAATACTGCTGTCCAGCTTGGCAAAGATACCTACAAACCCTAAATAACTTGGAAAAAATCTCTTCGAAAAAATTGGCTGAAATAAGGCAGCTTTTGCAAGAAGTCAACTGGCAGAGAAAATCATTACAAACTAAGGGTGGAGATCAACTTAGAGGGTTAGAAGCCAAATGGGTAGCATTGGTGTCACATAATTATGAAATTGAGCAAGCATGTTGTATGGCTGAGGAGTATATATCACAAGTAAAACAAAACCCACAAGTGCTGTTTTATGGACAATCACAAATATCAAGTGCCTAAAGTTTTAATTGATATCTGAAGCTGAATGAAGAAAGAAAATTATTAAATAGGTTCAATATTTATTTTTTATAAAATATTTTTTTTTAAATTACACAATTCACCATTCAATAGAGATGTTAACACAATATCAATATTTTTTTATTAATTATTTCAAATATCATAAATTGGTGCACCATCTGAATTCCATGTGTTCTTCACTTTCTCAAAAACAAAAGTCATGTATAAGGCTGTAAAAAGTGGATAATATTAATAAGTGGAGATCAGTTTCAGATTTTTTTTGGAAAATAAATTCATTTAAATTTACTACATTATACTTACAAGATGCTTCCCATTCAGACTTTGATAAAGTCCCAATTCTGCCATTGCTATCCCCTGATTCTTTAATGAATTCCTTGGCATGGATATAATCATCTGGATCAGTTCCAACTAGAGTGGCAGAGTCTTGAGGAGGGTAAGCCTCCAACCCCCTCATATTGTTCATCAAATTTTTTCCCTCTATTTTCATCCTCTCAAAAAAATCCCAAAATTTTTCACATTTTACTAGCTTCAATCCAAACTTCTTTGCAAGCTTAACTAGTGTTGGAAAGTGTACTAGAAACTCAGGGCAGTCAACTACACCATCTAAATGAAAGTTATATTTAGCACCAAAGAGTGGAGGTTTATTTATGTCAAAATCCAGAGAAACTCTGTACACTTTGTTGCCATAAGAATTGGCTTCACATCTCTTAGCACGTGCAATGAGATCATATGCATCAGGAATAGTCCCAATGAAGTATCCTCCTGGCTGGAGACAGTCTGAAGCATTTCTCAACATACATTCAGCCTGAGGTAAACTTTCAAAGCTATAATGAAATGCAAATTGACAACTAACCAGATCTAGTTTCATAGAAGGGTCCGAATATTTTTCACGCAATCTAGTCTTAGAACAGTCACCAGGTATGTACTCAATAGTGTAAATATTTCCAGTTCCCCTTTCACGGGATGCCCTGATTTTCATGTCTGTATATCTTGTTTTGCATTGATCAAGTGATACTGAAGCAATATCACTACAAATGAGATGGGATATGTTCCCTTTTCTCCACTTCAGGAGATCTCCTCCTTTACCACAACACATATCATGGACACGGACTGGAGCATTGTGTTTCTTCCCATTTTTTATTTTTGTAAGATACTCATTTATGAGCATACTTTTGATCCAATTGTGAAAGTTTCTCAAATAAACAATACGTGATTTGGAGCGTTCATCCAAACCTTTCTCTTCTAATTGGTTGTAGTGGGTAGCCACAACATTGGCATAACCCTTCAAGGATTTATGCACTATTTCAGCTTCATTTTCTTCTTCCATGTGCTTTCTTTTAGATGTAGAGGTTTCATTTTTGGTGATATCTTTGTCCTGACTTTCTTGATTAGCAGTATTTATCGAAATAATCGAATCAGAAGTTTTCTTCACATTTTTATAAAATTCTGCTTCCTTGCATTCCACTTCTTCCAGATTCTGTTCCTCGTAGTTTCTAGAATCAGCATCTGCAGCTGCTAGAAGTAGGGCTTGCTCGAGGTCATCGTTCATTTTTTCGAATAAGTGAAATTAACTCAGCCTAAAATAATTAAAATACGGGTAACATGAATGACAACAACATATTTCAGAGTAAACAAGGATCGGTGCAAGGATCTTAGGTTAATTTCGTGCTTTCTTGATATTTTTTTTTTGATTGAAGATTGGAACGCATTTGTTGTGAACGTCCACAACCTGAGGTGGAAGGCGGCAACGTGTCAATCGGTCTGATTCTCTAAGGAAGTGGTTATCTCAACCACTGTCATTTGGGTGGCAAATAGGAAGGTCAGTTGTTATTTGAATCACTTTTCGAATTTTCAATTCTCTAACGTCAAAATGGAAAAAAATTTATCAACTTGTCGTTGGTTTACCACTGATAAAGTGACTAATTTATCCACCAGATTTTACTGGTGGAAATGAAATAATAATTCATCATAAAGGTGTTATATATTTGAAGAGGCAGTTATGAAGGAAATTTGTTACAGTTATCAGGATTTGAGTCGCTCAGGAAATAATTATATGGTAGGATAATCGATATTATTGACAACCAATTGACAACCTATACCTTCCTACTGAAAAAATTATCATAAAAATATCTACATATATATGCTCAAGAAACAGATAGCATCCAAAATCATATAGAGCCTTATTAAATTATACAAACCAAGAATATTAATGTTAATGATGTCCCTGATAGAACCAATGATGTTCAACATGGTAGAATGTATTGCTGCTGAAAAATTACATACCTAGCTGAATCAATGAGCAATGATCCTGTGTAATAATATGCATTCCAGGATATATTTATACCTACCTCACTAGGTTCATTAACAAAACATATAATTATTATTCCTGCAATTATTCACGAAAAACTTGGCAGTCCCGGACACAGAAGACCAAAAAGTAATATGTGTGAGTGTGTGCCGATATTTTCTATGTGCTAATACTACATCGAATCCAAAAAATGAGGTTAGATTGACGTTGAAATTGCAGAAAAACAGCAAACTATAATAAAAAAGAAGAGGAGTTACTAACTTTTCCGCATTTATTTACCACTGAGTGGAAATGTAAGAAATTAGCAACCTTGATAAATTTCGTATTTGAAGAATACCACATATGAATAGTGGAAAATCTAAAGTGGTTAAAAAAGTAGTTGTTAACAACGTTACTAATGTATCCACTGTGTTAACCACTTTTTAAAGAATCGGACAGATTGTCATCGTGCATCATTCCAGCGTCGTGGCAACTGTGTTTTCAGGCAACAATCGACCGTCGTTTGACGTCTGAGATAAATTTTTGTTGTTGATTTTCTGTGGCAAAAATGGTGAGAAAACTACTATTGGTTCCTCATTTCCGCCAAATTATTACTGGAAAATAATATGCTCTTACAATTTCAGTCATTCCAAGACAAAATAGCTTCTCTTATGGCTAGGCCAGGCCAAGATCCAGTGCCCAAAGATGATGTACCATGGTGGATGAAATTCGCTGGACGAGGGGTGGGCACAGTAGGAGGATTCAGTAAGAGAATTTATTGGAAACTCATTATTACAATGAGTATTGAGTATGTTTCATAACTTGTTATGCATGCAAGACTAGGAGTGAGGTACAAGCAGGCTAAACAATATCAATGAAACTTGAGTAGGATAACTTTGTTTTTCCATTGATATAAAAGAGAAATACTTTTCCAATTCTTTTCAGTTGCAATTTTTTTGGGGGTCTGGGTTACCATATCAGTTCATGCAGCCACAATTTTGGCTGGCATATGGCAAATTGTTGCTGGGTTCATTGTCATAAGCTGTGAAGCACCTTGCTGCTGTATGTTTGTAGACCATGTTCAGAGACTTGCAGATATGATAGAATCTAGACCATATTGGAATAAAGCAGTGGCATATGTAGGGTAAGTTCAAATACTTGAGTACTTTTTCATAAATATAGGTACCTACACATAGGAAATTCCCTACACATCAGAAATTCAATTGATCATTGAGAAACTTATTCTCCTTGAAGTAATTCTCAGATTATATAGATAACATTATTTATATCTATACTTTGAGTAATGTTCCAAATATGGTTTTAGGTTAGCAGTTCCACCCATTATAATGTATTTTGGATTTGGCACTTTCTTTGGCAGTGGCCTCTTATTTGCCACTGGTGTCATATATGGAATGATGGCATTGGGAAAAAAGTAAGTGTAGCATTCCTATTTATTTGTCTTTTTTATTCCATTTATTTCCAATAAGTAAGCAAAAAATGTGGATTCAACTGTGAATCTAAATAATGAAGAGATTTCAGCATCTATAGAAGATGTAAAACTAATATCATGTTTAGTTTTTGTGTAAATAATCAAATAATTGGTGCAATTTGTTCACATTACTCAATGAGATTCATGGTGGTTGATAACATGCATTTTTTTATTAACAAGAAATATGAAGAAAACTGACTGGACTGTTTGGTTTTGCTGAGGGTTTTTGGTTTTCCCTAAGGGTTTTGCATTGGACCAATGAGTGATATTATTTTGTAATTTTTTTTAATTCGTCTGGAAAATTTCTGTCGGGTGTCCGGGAATTGTGCTCAAAAAGTTGAGGAGATGATTCTATTTGAAAAATTATTGCCGGTTGTTCCTAGTGACATTTTTTTCAAAACATCGATAAGGAAGTTTCAGTCCATAAAAGTTGATTTTTTGAAATAAGTTTTTTTTTGTAGAGTACAGATTTTCTATTGGTTCAGATTTGAGAATTTTGAAAATAGTTTTTTCAACAAGTTGGCGGTTGCAGAGCAACCCTCGTAAGTCTAGGATTTGTATGAGTTAGGAAGACGGGGCCTTAGCTTTTTAACTGTCATCCGAAGCACTACCCGGCTGGTTACCGTGGAGAGTCTGAAGGATTGATATCTAGGTACCAAGAATATTCGGTTGGTCACCTATCTCCTACTGCTAAGCGATGCTACAGAAAATAAAATTACCGCCAGCGCCTCAACGCACTCGATCACTAACCCACAGAACCTACAAAGATCATAAGGAAATATCTAATAAATGTTCAATCACAACATAACTTGCTGTTTTTTAGAAAAAGTTTATTTCTTGAGATCATTATTCTGTCATCATAGATTACTACTGAAAACAACTCTCTTATTGAGTTTTATTTAAAAACATTATAGGAACTTTTGGCAACATTTTTGAAATGGAAGCGATATAGATTAGAATAATTTTTTACGCACAATTTCGAGTATAATATCATCTTAATAGAAATTCTTCTCCTATAGTATATATGATTAAAATAGTAATTTTGATATGCCTAATTCACTAGACAAAACTTATTTTTGTGTGTGAAGTTACATAACAATAGTAACATAAACTATTCCATTTGTTAATTTTTATTGAGTGGATATAATCAAGAAGATTGGCTCAATATTTAAAGTAACAATATTTAACATTGATAATCTCATTGACGATGAAATAGATATTATCAATTGTTTAACCAAATATGTCGACCATTATATTTTATGTTGAAATTTGGGATGATGTCAGAAAAGAACAGAGATACATGATATTTTTATGTTGATTGCTGGAGGAAATCCTAGGTCCAAATTTCAAATATTCATCTTTGAAGACAGCGAATTCCAGGGGCGTACCATGCCTCGTATATACAGTGCAGGCGTCCATTTATCCTATAGTTTTCTGAACGGATCAATATTGATCAACCAAATTTATAAAACCTCTATGCGACCATAATCACTGGTTTTTACGATATTTGATTCCATAATTTCACGAGCACTAACGAAATAAATTCAAAACTAAAACAACAACATAATCATACTTTTTATTTGGGTTTGGGAGGCTGTAAAACAAGCAGAACTAGTGTTGGTCATTCAGAAATGTACAGACTCGTGTACATAACTAGTTTGTACATTTCATTGCGCAAAACTAGTTTTCATAATTTTGTAATGCTAAATAAAATAAAATTTTGGGTTTGGAAAATATATGGTGCTCAACGTAGTTTTGCATTTTTTTTTCGGACATATACACTGTTGAATAAAGAAACGAAATACCTTTCCAACGATGTGTTTTTCCCGAATAACATCACGCTTGTGCGGATGACGTTGTAAGGGAAGCAAGTATCGTATAAATTGATAATTTTTGTCCCATTGAAGTTTGGCAGATTTTATGGAAAATATTGATCCGTGCGAAATAAGCATAGTAACTGCGGAATATTTTCTGTCGCCGTGTACAACTAATCGTTTTCGCTGACATAGGGGCTCTAGGGAAGACATGGCGGCAGTGGCATCCCCTCATACAGCTACTTCCCCCATAGGGATGAGTCAATCTTCCGATCACCGCGCTACCCTTATGGAAGACCCAGACGTGTGGCGCCCCACATAAATGTCTAACCTAAGTGTAATTAACATTATTTAATGCTTTATTTAGTAATGCAGTGAATGACTACATGCATGACTATTTGAAAGCAAAATTTAATTATTCAGGGTATCTCTAAAAAACGTTGGTATGTTTTATCGAGAATTCAGCTGATTACCAGATTTTAATGACTGCAAGAGTTTGAATCTTTTTTTAGGTCCCAATAGCCTGTTTTTCAGAATCCAATTGTTATGATATATGGTGATTAACACCCTAAACTTACAAACTTCACTTGAGAAATATCTTGTTTGAGAAATGCTAGAGGTTACAAGTCTGAAAAATAATTCGTTTTTGTGTAATACATACGTTGGAAAAGTGGTGATATTTTGGTTATTTCAAACCTAACCAAAAACAAGATTGTTACTTTCAATCCTGTTTGCATTGAAAAAAAATTGTCGAGGTAACATATCGTTCACTGTCAAAATTTACTTAGTTGTCAAAACGTGTTACCGACCAAAATTATTCATCTGCCGCTTACCATCTGTATTTATGTTTTTTATGTTGATTTCCTATTTATTTCTAGTGAAGAAATCATATGCTAAAATATACCTACGTTATTTTGAGGCACCCTGTATGCATGCGAAAAGGCCATAGCAAAATAAGTATATCACAGTTTTCTTAATGCTTGTGTGTTGTAAGTATATCCCATATTTGCATGCACCCATCTTCTAGTACAACTTTATGCTACATATTATATTTTCCTCTAGGCCATCAGTTAAACACTCACTGGCAAAAAATCGACCACTCATTCACTGCTGATGACAAGGCGAGGCATTTTCCTTAAAAAATAAAAAAATCTATACTTTTACAAAACACTTGAGGATATTGACGTGAATCAAAAACTGTTATGTTAAGAAGAGATAACAATTCAATCCAAAACATAATTATAATGACTTGACAATAATTAAAAAAGTAACATGGTGATCAATTTGGCTGAATTTCTTGTCGATTTTTTTTGCCGGTGAGTGTATAATGTGATGGTAGAACCACATATTGATCTGTTGTAGAACTGTGATCAATGATTATACTGTGATTGCTGATTGAACTATATTTATAGAGCGTCGGCAGAGGAAATGAGACAGGCGGCGTCAGCAGAAACTCCTCTGCCCAACCCAAGTATGCGGTCCAACCTCGTCTCTAATGCTCAGCCGATGGCTTTCTCGGGTGCCCCGGTTTTTGACAGCAACGTCTGATACACGTCTTCTTCTCCCTTTTAAGAACCTTTTCCGCTTTCTTTATTTTTATCGACTCTGTGCCCCTCAACTTGCGAGTTGAGTAAGTAAGAGTGGGTTATGTACTGTTTTTTAGTGATCTAGTTCAAGATGGAAGATTAAAGTTTCGAAATTCATTTCGCTTGAAGTCGATGATCAATAGTTTTACAGTTTTGACAGGATGTTTTTCACGAGAACGGAATCATCCCATTGGTTTTTTATTGTTTAGAACGATAATTCGATATTGACAAACCTGAATTAAAGGGATAGGAAATTTTATTATGGTCTTGAATAGTACCTAACAGTTATTTCCCTCGTATAATTAGGAAAATGTAACTTGAATTAGCTCCAAATATTTGTAATTGAACACTTCCCGTGGTTTTTCAATCATTCTTATTCGATGAGTTTGATTGGTTGTATTCTACATTTATTTTCGATTTGAGAAAGAAAAATGTCAATGAAAAAAGTAATTCCCTTACCGATTAACCATTAATTTTTCTTAATTGTATATAACTTGTATCAACGTAGCAGGGGCACAGTGGTAATTATTCTCATTTGCTGATTCTTTGAAATATTGGTTTTACTTCCAAGTCAAAGGAGAGATCTAAGCTCAAATTGAGATAAGAAAAGAACGGTGACCATTACAAAAAACCGTTCCTAGTCTTTGAATTTCTTTTTTCATCATAATCATGTAGTTATTATATTGTGATATAATTTATAAAACATATACCATTTAAGTTGAAGTGTAGTCTAATTGATTGACTGGCTGTACATCTTTTTCCTGTACATTACGATTTTTCCACAGTAGTTTTCTGATGAGATATGTAAATTATAAGACTGTAGGTATTGATGTATCATTTATGTTTTGCTCAATTTTGTTTTTTTTATTGAAATTGAGCTAGAAAATAGAAATTGAGGTAGAAAAAGCAGGTTAGTAACAAATAGGTATACATTTTGATTCGTAAAAATCCACCAAAATAGCATTCCAATTATGAACATTTCAAAATTATTTTGGAATACATTCGTTTTTGATAGAGTAGAGTAATATAGATTTCAATGTTCCATCTCAACATATCACCTAAGTTGAATCATGTACCAACTTGGTATTCCGGTGTTCAAACAGAAAAAGGAATCGATGTTCCATATGACTACAATAACTGCTTAGGATATTCTCTGAAACAAATTCAGTGAAACCATCTCAACACAGAGGGGTACAGCTTTTGAAATAACATCCAGTAATTTTGCCTTTATAAATTTCAGATAACCCTTTCAATAAAAGCAAAATCTCAATAATGGACTAGATTATTATTGACAACAATCTCACCAAGGGATAATGTCGAATAATGTATAAATTAATTGGTATTCAAGATCTCTTATCCATGATAAAAAAATCACTAGTCAATTTGAAAAAAGAAGATTATTGTTTGATATTTGTATTTATCATGATGAATGTAAAAAGTATTCTTATTGTAAACCTGAATTATTCATATGATGCTACCCAAAGCTAAATTTCAACATCTATTGAATGTGATTTTTTTTACCAGCACATTTCGTAATTTGCAGATTTAATTAAAACCATACAAATTCAATGTTTTTAACTTTGAAGAATTTGTCATTCATGTATTAATTCAACGTTCAATGGATGCTTGAAACAATTTGCAGCTATATTTTTGGTCTGAAGCCATTGAGATTGAGAAGTAATCAAGCAGGAACAAATTATTGTCACCTTTTCTGATATCAAGTATATATTCTAGTTTATACTGTATTGTTGAAAATATGTAATGATGTGTTATGTAGCAATATTAATATCTTATATTAAGACATATTCTTGTGTTTCTTTTTTTTACAGTCTGTTTCCAAATCCAAATGATTATTCCGATAAATATAAGCAGGAGAGGTGATGAACACCTAGTTAATATTACGAAATATGAATTTGGACCTACCAATACCGTTTTTAGTAAATAGTAGAATAGTTATTGTCCTTGAAAATTATAGTCCGAACTATTACCTATTGATGTTTTAATTTTTTTGTTTTCTTATTGCAAGCTCCTACTTATCTAATGAATCGTTATGAAAAAATGATCCAGCAAAATATACTTTCACAGCTCGAAAGCGACCACCTGATATATAAATTGAAGGAGGAATTAATTCTCTTTTCGCCACTACTGTATTATACGAGCTTGTTAAAAGTTTTTTTTTCGCAACAGCTAAAATAATGATCTAGTTCCGTTTTCAGGGTTTAAAAAAAACTGAAGGATTACATTTTTTATTTTGAATTAAAAGTCCCCAAGTGATCCATGAAGCTGGATATAAAGAGCATGGGATATATGTATTCTGCAAAAATACAGCATTTTTATGAAAGTTCGATATTACCATCTCAAAAATGATTATTATTGTCTCATCAATAAAAAACTTTTTTGAATAAAGAGCCTGGAACATGAATGGGTGCGTGCTGCTGAAATCTTGCGCAATAATTCATAGCGACATTCTGTTGAAGCAGCAGACTAGGTAGGTAATCGATTATGATGGAGATGGAGTCGGTCAATATCTGTTGAAAAACCGCAGATCTGCAGACGTAGAAATATGATTCATTCTATCCGTTCCAACGACGATACTATGATTAAAATTGTTAAAAATAATACGTTTCGCGTACTACGAAACACTTATTCGTATCCATCCCAACGTGCTTCTGTATAAAATAAAATTAAACGCGCGACAGGTGGGAGAAACAGTCGAACATCAGTCAAACAGTCAAACGGTAGTTCACAGTCGCAGCACTCTACCACAGAGTTACTTTCGCTGACAAGCGTTCGTTTTTATCGGCTTTTATATTCGCACTCTTCATATACCTACCGGCTTTTCCAAAATGCTGACTCTGGACGAAGACTACGAAATCAAAATCCCGACCAGACTGGAGGACAATTTGGCCAGTATCGAGTTCAACATTTCGAAACTTTTCGTCCATCAATCTTCAGGCGCCAAAGTGAATGTGGTCGCTCCCGATCCAGAATACGAACAGTTTTTGGCCGACGTCTGGGTCGGAATCGTTTTGACTCTTATGGTGTTGAGTTGTGTTTGTTTCATGTGCTCCTGCTTGATCTACCACAAGTTCCAGCAATGGAAAAGTAGAGGTGAGCATGAAAACCACCTGTTAATTCAAATTGATTCCCCCCAAAAAGTCCAAACCAACGATTGAGTAGTTTTTATTTGTAAGGGGTAAAGTTGATGTAAAAAAAAAGAAACAAAAAACAGGTTGTCGAATTATTTCGGGCTTCACCAAGGAATCCTTATACCTACTACTTGATGACTAATAAAGAAGCTGCCGTCCTGTGCCATCACCATCAGGCCCGCATTGTTGAAAATCGCCAAGATATGGAAAATAAAAAAAATTATCAATTGCGAATCCTATACGCGTGAAGCGAACAATATGAAATCTTAAGTCCTTTTAGTGTATCACTGAGAAATAAGGTTTTGAAAAAAAATCTGATGAGTTCACCCAAAACTATGACAAAGTAACAAATTTATATACATGGCTATTCAAATTCGAGTCTATGCATGGGGATTTCGATAACGGTAAGATATAGAGGAATGGTTAAATGGAGGCAAAGTAGCTTATTTCAGAGGTTAATTATATGGATGAAAAAATCTGACCTAGCTTCTTCAGTTCTGGAGTTATACAGGAAAAATTGAAAATTTCGAAATTCTTCTTTTGCCTATATCTTTTTATTTTACGAAGATTTTTTTAAAATTTTGCTACTTTGCCATAGCAACTTTTTGTAGCCTTTCCAAATATCTGAATAAAAATTATATACAGGGTATCGTATAAATTGGGCCACCCTCAACTTTTAATTTTCAAATACGGACCTGTATTTTTATTGCATTTTTTTGAATGGCAAGAGTAATGTTTCATATTGACGTAGTATTTTCATCTGAATTACAGAGTGTTTTGATCATGGGTTGCGTGAACTGAAATGTGGATGAATTCTAAGAGGAAGAATTCGAATAATGTTGATTTTCTTCCAAATCCGATGCATTGTATACCTTATTCTATGATATATTTTTTAATTACAGCTGGAATTAAAAAAAAAATGAAATTTTACTGGTAATAGTTCAATATTTCCAAAACACTCTGTAATTTCAGATTTAAATACTACTCAATATGAAACATGACTCTTGCCATTCAAAAAAATGCAATAAAAAATACAGGTCCGTATTTGAAAATTAAAAGTTGAGGGTGGCCCAATTTATACGATACCCTGTATATAATTTTCATTCAGATATTTGGAAAGGCTACAAAAAGTTGCTATGGCAAAGCGGCAAAATTTTTAAAATAAAAAGATATAGGCAAAAGAAGAATTTCGAGATTTTCGATTTTTCCTGTATAACTCCAGAACTGAAAAAGCTAGGTCAGATTTTTTCATCCATATAATTAACCTCTGAAATCCGCTACTTCGCCTCCATTTATCCAACCCTCTATCTCTTATCGTTATCGAAATCCCCATGCATAGACTCGAATTTGAATAGCCCTGTATATGAAGAAGAGCAAAAAATTTAGGAATAGGGTATTAAATCAGCCTATAGAGTTATGATGTGACCTATTTCAAGTTGTAATTCATGTGTGGCTTTGCTTTGGTAGGTATATGAACATCAGAACATAGATTGTCTAGTGAGGTATATACCCACTAAAAATATGGTGGTTGTCATTGGCGGAGTGGTTAGGTAAATTAGTTCAAGAAATGGCGAAGATGATTTAGAGATGTTTTAGAATTGTGATGTTACTATAACAACACCTAGAAAACTTTCTGGTTGTTCCATATCACTCGAGATATCACCGTACCTATCGTCCCATATATAACCTAGATTTTGACCTAACTCTTTTGATTCGCTGTGTAAAAATTATCTATAATCTGTTATTCCTACTTATTGGTGGATATACCTACTATTCCATTTATATTTGATAAAACAACATGGACTTCGAAATCAGTTCATCTACCTAACACTTACTTATTTCGATCATTCCTAAAGCAAAGTTTACAGAATCTAATATAGTATATTCTGTAAACTTTGCGTAAATTTTACTGATAGCCACGCATCACACTGTAAGTATACCGGATGCCAACGTATCCTTACGTATCAACGTATAAGCCATGTATCGTAAATGATACTTTCCAGAATTTCGAGTGCATGATATTCAAACTTGGCAGGGGTCAGGGGTGTTGATCTTTGCCAACTACTCATTTTCTCCCATTACTTCCTGACTCACCAGGGAATATACCCAACTTGGGAACTGTAAATAGAACACCCTGTATGTTATTTATTTCTTTTCTGTTTTCTATGCCTACTATGCGAGTTTATAGGTATGATCTTCGCTATTACCTCGGCTATTATATACTGTTGACATTGTTTTTGACGTTTAAAAAAAATTATCTAAGTAGCACTTTGACATCAAGGATTTGGTGACACTGAATTTTATACTAATATATGCTTGATAGTATTTATTGGTCATACCTTTTATGCGTGATTTGATAACCACTGGTAGCTGATTTAATGATAACATTATGACCCACGATTCAAATATGACGTAAATAGGCTATTATATCCTTGTTCTCTTCATCAGCCTTATTTACATTCTAGATCATCATACCGATCAGACCATTTGACCATACAATAGAAATAGATAAACGAGGAATACCTTTAACAGGTTATATTCTTGCCTACTACTGGGTCTCGCAGTCACCAGTAGCCACATTTGTAGTGGTAACACAGCTAATAGTGGTAACATTGGCAACGCCAAATGACTTACCTCGATGTAATTTGAATAATAGAGGCATAATCTCGGGTATTCTACTAGGTATACTCCTATATAATATAATCTAGCGAAGACAATGATTTATTGTTCTTTCAAAATGATACCCGAGATGATACCAACTATTTTCGGGTGTGCATGAAAACAAGTATTATTAGGAGATACTATACTTCCAGAAATGAAATCGAATAATTTTTAGTTGAATTGGATTCCAATTGTCTCTAATGGAATAAGGGAAATCAACCTATTAGGTATTCAAAATTTAAAAAAGCAAAAACTCGTTTGTTTGTAGCCTGTTGTTAATGAACCTTAGATAAATAAATGGTGATACCTCAATGAGACACCGCTGGTTTCTATTGGATTTTAATTTTCTGACGTTGCCACGAGAATGCGACTACCGGTTGATAAACAGGGTGATATCAGGGTGTTCCGAAATGATCACAGAAACGTTAAAAGCAGATAAACACGCAGATTTGATTTTTTTGATTGTAAGCAAGTTTGTAAAAAGGGCTTGATAAAAATGGACTTGTACATAAAAATAACCAAAATATTCACATTTACGTTTTTCATACACCGTTGTGAAGAGGCTTTCAAGACCTTTCAAAAAAAGTATCACTCAACCCCTCTCCCCTATTTAAGTTTCAGGGGTTGAAGCGCCCCCTATTAGAGGTTTGCTCGTTCAAGCCTCAAATATACCTTAAAAGATGTTCCCCAAACAAAATCGTTCGACGTGTTTCGGGAAATTTTTTCACTCACTATGTGATAAGAAATACACGGGGTGGCTCGTCTGAGACGGAACACTCGTATATAAACCATGGTTTATTAGAGTTTATGCTCATAAGATAAAATATATTTTGGTCGCCCAAAAATTGAGAAAAAGGGATACCTATTCAAGCAATTGTTTTTCGTAAAAAATTGGTATATTGTAATGAACTTTCACGCAATTGAAAAAACTACTCTCACATGACAATATTTTTTTATTCGAATTTACAAAATGTTGAACCACTATTCAGAATTTTTTTCGTAAAATTGATAAAATGGCATAATTTATTATTTTTGTACTGATGAAACTATTATGGCTACAGTTGATTGTGGATGATGATGAAGTTAACTATATCCTTTGTTACGATAATTAAAAATTGTGCCAGTGCATGGTACTTAGTCTTTATTGTGTGACACTATCGAAAGATCTTATCCCTCGTCTTATCCTCTTTTGAATGCATATAATTATTCAGACTGTAGACCTTCAACCGAACATATAATCATATGATATCGTTCTACACAGTTGGGAAACTGTAAACTATGTCAAGATCTATATTTTATGAATTCATAATTATATACTCATTTCTTTTGTATGGGACGAAAGACAAATTTCGTTAAAATCACAATTCACGCATTGACAGCGCAATATCCAGATAATTTACCACAGAAAAATGAATACGCGGGCTGCCCCAAGGATCTGGAAGTAAAACAATGAAGTGATAATAATTATAATGAGGTTTTTATCTAACAATGAATAGAATGACGTCAAGAAAAGTTTACAACAATAAATTCCCCGATAGGAAATTGTCATAACGGAATTTAATGAAATCTATAAGTCCGTAATAAAATCGTCGTTAGACTAGTTGATCGGATTGACAGGTAACCTTTAGGCCCTGTAGTAATAATATTACATTATAATGAAGGCTTGGTATTTCATATTCCAATTACCATTATGCATCGATCGAGGCATCGATAGATGCTTTTTCAAAAAGTTTCTTCAAATATTCGAACAAGTAATAATGCGATAGTGAAATGTGGCTATCAAGTGATATTTTAATATTGCCCAAGTTCAAATGATACGAAAAATCTAACAACAAAATAATTTGTGAAAAATCATCATCAACACACAATTTAAGGTACGAAGGCGTAGAACGGACATGCGATATTTTTTTTCTTAATTACGAGTTCGAACTCGAAATTAGTACTAATTTCGTGTTACAACTCGAAATTAATAAAAAAAATGTTGTATGTCCGTTCTACGCCTTCGTATTAAGGAGATTCTTTTTTGATGAACTTTGAAATGGAGGATATATAATTACCCAGATTACCCTTCCTCGTAGTATATTTATTCGATATGACACGTATGTACTTCTAGAAATACTCTTTGGAAATGTACATTTGTCATTGTTGTGCAATAATCCGGAGAATAATCCTATAGGCATAAATAGGTTTTGTACACGTGTTCTCTTCAATATTGTGAAAAATATACATATTTAAACCGGTTATTATTTCCAACGAAGAAAGGCGTAGATTTCAGCATTTTTGCCGAAGGCAAACTATTAGTCATTTAGGAAAAACAACAGAATTTGAATAATGTTATAGGCACCCGTTTCTATCAAACTATCCATTCAGTCGTTTATCTGCTTCGATTTTCAATATTCGTCCTCGAATTAATTTATATCAATATGGTGAGTCAAATTGAGTTGAATATTCTCCTTAAAATATCTCGATATACAGGGTGTCTCACTTTTATGGAACACCCCTTTGTAACTTCCGTAATTAACGAGGTAGAGTGATGAAACTCTCATGCCTGATGGAAATGCTGAAAATGCACCTTACGGCTTAATGGTGTTAAACCTTAGTGTCTATCGATACATCTTCTTCGTGAAAAAAATTCAATCCTGAATAAACCGAATTGGTTTCATCTTTCATTATTGCACCCCCGTATCTTCCGTGATTTCTGATGTAGAATGAGGAAACTCTCGTCAGGACTGATGAAAATTCATAAATTTTCATATTATCATATCGATATATAACGCAAAATAGAACCAAGCGACAAAAAGTGTGATTGGAGATATGGACCTTTATTAAAAAAGTCAAAAATTGTGTACGCTACTATGTGTAACTACTGAGATATTTGATATAAGTTAGTTATATTAGAATCGAGTAGGTATATCATTCTTGAACGATTTTGACAAAAAAATTCCATTCGTGTACCTATGTAAATGTAGAAGAAATATTTTGGAAATTGTTAGGTATATATTTTTTCTATTTTCTATCAACAAAAGTTTCAAGGAGAATAGCTTATTGTTATCGGGATGATATCGTTATATATGATGGTCAAAAAACCCGACTTTTCCATCTAGCATGAAAATATTAATCCCGCTGTATATCAGTATCAATTACCATTTTCTTCTGCTCGTGATGATTCATAAATGAAGAGAGATCTGCTAGCACACGTCAATGAAAATTATGGTGAATCATAACGCAAACGTGTAAATTCGCCAATTATGGTGAAATAAACAGTCACTCCGTGGGCCCCTATGGAAATGTTTGAAATACGGATGTAGGTGGGTTTTTTTTTTGAACAAAAAAGATTATATAGTCCCCGTTTTAATGATACCGAATTGCATATTCATTGAGTTAAGTTATTACACATTTCTCATCTATACAATACAGAGCTTTCAAATTCGCGTGCTCGTATACTTATATGTATGGGAATTGACTGACACATAAGAGCAGAGGAATTCAAAGTATATGCGAATGATTTTTTCATTGCGATACGGAACAGTTCTCTTGTAGTTCTAGTTGATTTAACCATTCAACCTCGCTTTCAACCAACTTCAAGGTACAGGGTCTTCTCGTATATTTTGAACCCCCCCTTACCTTTTTTATCTATTATTAAATTCTCTTTTTCGAAACATGATCTTATGTAATTTTTCTCATAGATTTCATACATGTAAACAGAAACACAGATGAAGATCTGTAAAAACATTTATGGGCACCAAATATATTTTTTAAAAGGAACACCTTATATATTTTGTAACTATTGACTAGAGTATAATTTTCTGATTTCGAATATATCCACATCTATTATATTATAGAATTTGAGATATTTGACGTTGAAAATCAGATTTTATACGAATTATTAGATGGTCAAGGCAGCTATGAACATAATTGATGAATGCTATAGTATATGTCACAGATTTCGAGATATTTGACTTCAAAATTTAGATTTTATTTGGATTTGGAAAAATAAATAAATATTTGTTGTAAATTATTTCTAAACTATCTGCTCTTTATTCCCGTTGTGCGACTGTGACATTGTTATCATTTTCCTCATCATTTTCCAAATATACTGATGGTATATACAATTTTTCCCTGTCACTAAAACTCGTTATGACAAATAGCCTCACGAATAACCATAGATCTTATTGCTTACGCTGGATCCGGCATCCTGTAGTAATTTTTTGTATGGTCAACAACTAAAACGACCAATCAATGGCTTAGTACTTTCAACCCCCTCCCCCCCCGAACCTACAAATCAAAAAATCAAATAACCTGGATACCGGATCTAGCGTAAGCAATAAGATCTATGCGAATAACTGATATATTTAAGCATTCATCAATTTGTCAACAGATATCAAGGCTACCCTAACCATCTTTGTTCTAATTAGCTGAAAGCATCCGTAAAAAATCTGAATTTCAATGTCAAATGTCTCGAAATGTGTTAGAGATAACAAGATATATGTATGTATTTGAAAAAATATATTTGGTGCCCGTACTTTTCTTCAGGAATTCTACTGATAAAAAAGTTAAGGGAGGTTAAAAATATACGTGAAGACCCTGTACAATAAAATGTGAGATCAAAAAAACTAGAAACCGAATTCACCAAATTATCTGAATAGATACTCAACATTGTTCAACTCTTTTACTATGCTTTTTCTATTTCAAGTTTAACAGAATTTAATTAGGTAAATTATTGTGCAGTACGTGGCAAGTATAAAACCTATTTCTTTCCAATAGGTGCCTTTTCACAAGGAATAAAGATAATTATCTATTTATTTATTTATTAACGGCATTGCCTATTTTTACAAAAAAAAATAACAAAAGGTCACACATATGTGTACAACTAGCTATAGAAAATAGAATACATAATTAAATGGAAAATATTACAATTTTTTCACGAATTTCTTAAATGATTCCAATGATGAATCAAAAAAATTTACATCTGTATTATAAGTATTTACAAGTCTCAACATTCTACTTATTGACTCATTCTGGCCATAGTTGGTACGATTGAAGGGTATTTTGAATATTTGTGTATTTCTTGTTCTCTTTGAATTCACATTTAAAGTTACAAGTTCAACAATTTCCGGGGAATCAATGCTGCCATTTATTATTTTGTGGATGAGTGTAAGATCTGATTCTAATCTTCTATGAGCCAAAGTATTCAAGTCAAGGATGTCCAAGATAATTTTATAGGTATATTCGCCAATATGATATCCTAATTTATATGCAGAATATCTCAAAAACTTATTTTGAACACTCTCAAGCAGGTCAATATCCACATTATATGAGGGGCACCAAATCGAGGAGTTGTATTCTATTATTGATCTAACAATTGAACAATAAATGATTTTCAATGATGAAATTGATAAATCATTTGCAGATCTGAGAGTAAAACCTAACATTTTGAGTGCTCTGGAAGTTACATTAGCAATGTGGGGTTTGAACGACAACTTTGGGTCAAGAATGATTCCCAAATCTTTGATTGTATTTGGTGTATCTAGTTCTGATTGCTTGATCCCTGTATAAATTATTTATGGGATTTTTGTTTCGAAAAGTAGTCGAATTGCAGTAGGTTTATATCACACCAGCGCACAAAGTTAGATAAATCATACTGTAATAATTCACTATCAGATGAGTCATGAATAACTTTAAACATATTCAGATCATCAGCAAACAGAAGAAATTCACTATAGAGAATAACATCATTCAAGTCATTGACAAACAAATTGAAAAGTATTGGTCCCAAATGAGATCCCTGCGGTACACCAGATGGAACAGTGATTGATGAAGATACTGAGTTACCATATTTTACATATTATTGGATTCTGCGGTCAAGATAATTATCAATCCATTTCAGAATGTTTTCTTGAATACCCAAAGCATTTAGTTTATGCAACAATAAATCATGATTGACTCGGTCAAATGCTTTGGAAAAATCTGTGTAAATAGAATCAACCTGGTGTTTATTTTCGAGAGCATTAATTATAAAATGTTGATATATGAGCAGATTTGTATTTGTGGATCTACCACGACTGAATCCATGTTGCTGATTTATTATAATATGTCTACAGTCCCATGATAACTTTTTTGTTATTATACTATCCAACAATTTGGGTAATTCAGATTAAACAAATAATAACAAAAATTTCAATGTCCCAATTAAGGCACCTCAATTCGACATCACCTGACTTATTACACGGTGTAGAGAAAAAAGAAGAAGCTGATTATAGGAAACCGGAAAGAAATTCGTTCTCTTATTTTTCATAGGTGAATGCCCATGTGATATCGCAGATCCCATGCAACTATTTGCGATAGTAGAATCTAATTTCACACTGACTGGGCACAATTATTCACCTCAAATAACAATGAAATAACAGCATCTGCACCAGTACCATACTGTTTTTTATAAAATTGCAGGTTCAAGTTTTTTGACTAGGAATAACATCTGCGTATTCTGGTTCTGTCATAACATTTCTATGTTATCGATACACATTATAATCTCGCATGTATAATATGCACCATACCTATAATGTCACTTTATAGCTCATTGCTATCCTGGCCTTCAATATAGAACAATTTATTACTGGTTAAACATAACAATCGTTGCATAATAATGATTGAATGAAAATCTTACCTATGGGACTCAACTGAATACAATGATAATAATAATAATAAATGCCTTTATTCGATATAAATAAGATAATACATCAACATACATACCAAAAATGTGGAGACTCCCCAAGCAGCAATTTGACGTTGCGGCGACGTGTTTGAAAAAGTTGCGCAACCAAACATGAGTTGCGTAGTCGACCTTAATACTACGTCGTCACGACCCTGTTTTGCACCAATTTGGTCAATCATTTTTGGGTTTTTAAAACGTTTCACTTTCAACTGTAGGTAGCAGTTGGTCGTTTCCTAAACGTTGCTAAATTTACCAAAAAACAACTACACACTTGCGCCACTAACGAACACACCTCGCTCCACATTTTAAAACGGGCTTTTCTGTGTCATACAATTGTCAGTAGTGTTCTTCGAAAAATTAGTTGCTTTCCTCAATCTCTGCATCCAGGTTAGCATTTGTTCCGAAAGAACTGAAGTTTTCCAAACTGCCTGTCTTCAGGCATAATTTTATTTTTAATAAATTTTTTGAGGTTAGGTTGGATCAAGTTTTTCTTATCTTACTCGATATTTATTCTTTCGTCGAAGCATTTCAGCCAACATTATGTCCATTATGGGGCATGTCCTCTATAGTGAGTATTTGGAAAATTTAACTGCAAAGATATATGACTCCACGAAAACGTTTACAATTTTTATAAAAAATTGCCCACTGCCAAGTTAAATGTCACAAGGTCGGCTCAACGTCGGTAAAACGTTGAACATAACTAGAGTAATCACTCAAACGTTTTTAGAACGTCACTCCTATTCCCAAAATTTTTACTACATGAAGTTGGTTGGGTTTAACCTTGTAACAACGTCGTCGGTTAACTAAAGTCATGCTCAACACTGATACAACGTTGTCCGGTGGTTTAGAGAGCGTCGTTTCATAAATGACTGATTTCTACACTAAGTATAACGTTAATTTTGGTGTATTCTGTGGTTATCGTCGCCAAAATGCTACTTGGGTCACTGTGAAATGCTTTTCAGCTTAACCTAACCAACCTAAAACTATAAAAGGATATAGAATCCTAGTATCAGAAAAAATATAATGAAATGAAAATAATAAAGTATTTATAAAATATAATGCATATATTTTATACTATAATATATTGATAAACTATTGGGGATTTCAACGTGTGTCAAATACATAGGGTTTACCTGGACCTGTTATCATAAAATATAATTGATGTCAATCTCTTCTTGAAATTGAGTAATGAGAAATTATTTCTCAGGTCATTGGTTAAAGTATCATAGAGAACACAGGCGATTGTACTGTAAACTTCTTCTGTACATGGCAGTATGGTATCTTTATATATCTTATATATTAGATAAATTTTGAAAAAAATTGGGACAGGCAGATAAATTTTGAAAAAAATTTTGAAAAAAATTGGGACAGGCAGATTTTTCTTAAATTTTACTAGAATATGATAGAGGCATATAGTCACTGATGCGCTAGACAGTCAATCAATGTTTTATGATCATTTTCTAAAAATGGGCAATTCGAATCGGATATATAATTTCTTGAATACTTAGAAATGATCATTATTGCTTATTCATGAGTGAATAATTCCTAGCTGTACAATGGCCGTACATTATTATACAACTTATATAAGGCGTTTAGACGACTTTGGACACCGACGTTCATGATGTTCATCCAATTATAAATGGTCAAAGTCAGCTGGTAATAGTATTATAAGTTACTACTCACCACCTCAGTTTTCTTACGAGAACATAATATAGCATAAAATGAATAAAAACAAGGGGTTGGATGCCTATGTAAGTATAAGTATTTTGTTATCACAATCAAAATATTCAATGCACTATGAATCCATCGCATATGAAAACACTAATAATTGGGACAATCGTGAGAGATAAAATGTGTATTAGTAATAAAACGCCAAATGATGGTTTGATACTATCACACTGACACGAAATTCATGTGGAAATTACGATAACAACATCGAAACAATCGAATAAATCCGGTGACTCATTCATGTTTAGAGGGGGGGGATACCAGGTCACGTTCTCAAACAGTTCGCGAAAATTGCTAGATAAGAAGGTCGTCATCCTCGATTCTTGTTGTCCTTTGAGTTCAAAAGGGCGGGAGATAAGGAAAAAAGAAAAAAATGAAAAATATCGTAATCTTGGATATTTTACGATGGTTTTACTATAGAAGACGCTTTATTAACATAAACAATACAGTACGTTCTGATTTAAATATAACAACAATAACTTCTTTCTATGAAATTGATAGTTATTTCATATTTTTTTATGAAATGCACCATTACCATTGCCACCAAATATTTGGACTTTTCAAAAAAAAAGTCCTGATGATGCTAATACATTCATAATATTCGTATTCTACTCATAAGTATTCATTATCGAGTTGATTGAAATGGTAAATATTCCGAGCATTGACAATAACTACACGTTGTTGTGTTATTGTAAAAAAATATAGGAATTGACAACAAAATTATTATGCAAAAACGAATTCTGCGTATGTATGTTCTTATGACTTATCGCGTATATGGGTGTTGTAAGAAAGACTTGATAAAAAACAAGAATAATTTGGACTATATGAGAATACATCATTTGAAATAGCTGTGTATGGATATACAAATATATTGACACTATTACTTCACATGCTAGATATAGCATAAGTAGGACAGTGTCTAAACAAGGAGAACAAATCTGTTTTCACGTGTTTCTCAATTTATCATATACCGGGTGTCCCATTAAGCCTATCGACCGTATTTATCCCAGAAACTATTGGTCCTACAGTTTTAGGAAAAAAACTATCTCATATAAAGCAGTCAAGAAAAATTCAACTAAAATATATTTAAGTTCCTAAAATGACCGCTAGGTGGCGTAATAAAGATTGAAAATTTAAAAACTCCTTTTTCTGAAAAAAGTCAAATACAAACGTAGGTATTTTTTAATGTATTCTGCATCTCCTAGTAAATACCTAAAACTCTTGTGAAACACTTTTTGTTCTAACTCTTCAAACAACGACAACAAAGCAAAAGAAAAACGGTATACAAAAATCACCATAGCTTCTGTTTGTCTTATCCGATTTAAATAAACTTTTGATCGTTATTGATAGGTAATTCAAAGTAGAATATAAGAATATTGGTCACTCAAAGAGAACGTTGAAATAAAAGACTTATTCTGTTTACTATGTATTCATTCATTATTGATAAAATTACTCCAAATCATCTTTAGGTACCTACTGTTCACTCTATTTTATCTGGAATCACTGTCGTAGAAAAAGTAATAAGTATTCTACTTGACGCATTGTTTCACAATTCATCTCGCAGGAATCAGTAATTCAATAGCTGTTACAATGTATGTAAATCGACACCCTATTTTGTTGAATTCGTACAATTTAAAGAACATGCCATTCAGGTCACGTCTCTCATAACGCAAAAACAAACGAGATACAGCTTGAGCTTGTATAAAGTCAGATTTAGGAGCACTACAAGGTTAAACGCAGATTTTGTTGTGGATATTTGCGATGTTCTTCACATTTTACATATTTGATAAACATCAGAAATAATTAGGTATATGAATGATGTATATCTATTGTATAACCCATCGAAATCGAAGGATTATGGCCACACATAATATATACAGGGAGGGCCAATGGAAACTTTCCACCCTAATTTGTGGGAGTTCAAATCAACATCTTAAAAAACGCTCGAATACGTCGATATTTGATTTTAGGGGGAACTAATTTTCAGTTTTTTTCACCCCCGTAGCTTTAACCCTGTAGCTGGGGGGTGAACAACCCTCAAAATTTGAATAGGGAAAAGGGGTCGTGCCATACCTCTTTTTGAAGGTCTCATTGAGTTCTTCATGACCCTATAATTTTGCCCTATTATTGTCATCGATAACGAAATGACAGGTTGTCAAACTCTTGGAAATAGAGTGGGAAATTTGTGGGATTGAAAATCAAAATTGTGGAATGTTCATGGCTGACATTTTGAACAGCTTGGAATTTAAATTTGACGTGTCCACCTGTTTTTTGCACTGGTAACTCGAATGACTTGGTATTTTTATTACGAAAACAATAGTCTCTTACCAAGATTTTGACAACCTGTCATTTCGTTATCGATGACAATAATAGGGCAAAATTATAGGGTCATGAAGAACTCAATGAGACCTTCAAAAAGAGGTATGGCACGACCCCTTTTCCCTATTCAAATTTTGAGGGTTGTTCACCCCCCAGCTACAGGGTTAAAGCTACGGGGGTGAAAAAAACTGAAAATTAGTTTCCCCTAAAATCAAATATCGACGTATTCGAGCGTTTTTCAAGATGTTGATTTGAACTCCTACAAATTAGGGTGGAAAGTTTCCATTGGCCCTCCCTGTATGTTAGAAATACATACTTCGAAACAATAATTATATACACACTTTTATCCTCTTATCCTTCTAATACAACGTCTAAACGGTAACTGACTCTCAGCCTAACTTCTTCACGTAACATCCCTTGATTCATCGTATCACTGAGTCACCCGATTGAGCCACTAAGTGATATGTCAGCGTATACGGGGTGGATGCATATCCTACAAATAACCATCTCAGTATTTTTTCTTTCATCTTTTAACTGTATGAGAGGAAAACCTATAAAATGACCTCCTGGAAGAATGTTGATTTGTAGTAGGAACAGTCCTTGTGGTAGATGGTATAGACTACACAGTTGTAGCGGCAAACCATATGACGGAAGTTTATGAAAAAGAACGTGATAAACTCATTCTATCAAAAATAAATAGGTACCTAATTATATTATTAAAATAAAGAGTAACATAATAAAATCTACTATTGAAGTCAATTACTTGGAACTGATTTAATATCGACAGTGTTGAAACACAGTTACTATAATATATATTATGTATGCTTGATGCGTATGCTTTAGTATATTATGATACAAGTTTTATAAGACGCTATTTTGTCGCACGCGTTGTTTCGAGTACGACGAGCGAAGCGAGGAGTGCTCCAAGTGAAAAAGTGCGACAACGTGTCTTATAAAACGTGTGTCATATGCATTTTTTTCTACTTTGAATTGATTTGAAGAAAAAAATGGATTTAATATCGATAAATAACAGAAACATCTTCGATTGGTAACACTGAATTGACATTGAAATAATTAAAATCTGACGCACAAGCGTAAAGCCCAGTTTACAGTTGAGCGATTTTGATTAATGCAATACCAGCGGTGAAAAGTTCAATGTTGTTATTGTTTTTATTGGTCAATTTAAATCAAATTACCCTCTGAATTGAAATTTACCAATTGAAACATTGAGTTTTTCACTGCTAATATCACCAAATACAAAACGCTCAGAAGTAAACTGGACCTAACTCTTTTGACTTTCATTTGACAGTTCGATGGTACCAATCTCATAATAAAAAATGTGTATCGAAAAAGAGGCTATTTCGACACGCATTTGCGTTGCACAATGACTTCATTATACAACCAAAATAGAAAAACAGAATTTCATACTCTGCTTCAGAATTGAAAATGGAATGATTTCGAATATTTGGATGATCACTCTTCTACCAGAAAAGTTTCACGCTAGATTTATACCAGACCACACATCTGTGAAGGAAAGGAGGGCCTTATTATCAGGACATTCATAGTGTACAACCCTATATTAGGTATACCTCGAGGTATACAGATTCACAAACTGTTAAACCTACACCTACTATAATGTTGAGTTAAAGTAGATATAGGTATTCCTGTTTACATTTATATGACTAGATGGAATGTGAATGTGTCATGTTTTTCTGATGAATTGTCTGTTGATATTCATGATGTGCATGCGCTTCTTCAAATAATATCTAATGAGTAGGAAAACACAAGAGCCTATAAATTTGTCGAGAAATAACTTTAATTTATTAGTGGATAAGAAGAGAAAATGTAAGTAGAAACTGGGCAAACAATATCATTTCATATACAGTGTAATCCAGTCTTTTTCTCATTAACTTCGGAAGCCAATATATATACTTCTTCGAAATCACGGAACAATGTCAAATAATCAAATTCATACACGAATTTCAACCAATGATTATTGGAGAAGTTAATTTTTTTCCAAAATTTTCATAAATATTTCATTACCTTTGAAAAAGGTATAGGTACATCAAAACAAATAAAAAATCTATTTTCACAGATTCGAATCTTTTCGTGTTTTCAAATAACTTTTTTTCAAAATATTTTACGCGCGCAAGTATTTATATCTAGTCGTCGTTTAAGATAAAGATTTCATCAATAATATCCCCATTACTTTGAAGTGTTCTATCGATTCTTGCAGTTTGATACATGCAATTCAGCAGAGTAGGATAGGCATTGCTTTTTGATTTACAAAAGTACAATGAACGGAAAAGAACCTTCAGATATTGGAAATCAATTATTGATACTCGAATTGAATAGACACCTGAACAACAAAACTTCGTGTTGATCCGTCCCCTGAAAATAGCCAAATCCATTAGCATCGATGATAATAATAATAATTATTATGCTAAAGAGATATAGCTATTTCGTAGTATCAATATAATTGGCTGATTGTATATACGTACCAAACAAAAACAACTGAAATGGAAAATATATTTATTTCAAATCAACCGAATAATTATGATGAACAAGTTAATTGGATACATTAGCCATTATCAGCATTGCATAGGTAGGTACATAGAGTATAGGTTCACCTAGATATACGTAGTTCTTTTTACGTTTACGAAAACAGTTGTAACAATAGAACTGGTATCAATAATTCTGTAATATGCTAGTTTTATCCAAGCAGTAGCGTAACACTGAGAAAAATAATCCGCAGTAAATAACTAAATATGAATTTACTATACACCAAACGTTGTGGTTGAATAGGGTATATTATTTTCGACTTTGGTGAAACCATTAGATATACTTTATGAGAAAACGCATTCAAATTTTGGCGTCCATTCAGAAAATTCGTTTCGCTTTATCCAAATGGAAATAAAGTTTTTATATTAATCTGCGGAAAATTATAAATTGAATATATTGGCAACCATGTAACCAAATTCAAAAAGTGAAAAACAATTCGGCAGCAATTTGAATGGGGCATTCGAAGATAAAATAGGCACGGAATCGCCTTAGATGCCTAATTTATCTGAGATGGCCATGTGAAAAACAACCACCCATCGTTCAAACGCCAAGAAACTGATCATTCCAATTATTTTACAGTCATGGAAGCCCGAAACGCTGCCAACATAGAATCCACCATTTCCGAGTCAGAATTGCCCAGCTACACTCTGGCTTCCGGCCTGCCTTCCTACGAGGAGGCGTTGGAACAGCTGAAGAAGGTCAAGGACCCCATCTACGTGCCCAAGACGAGCGACTGGACGCCCCATACGCCCCCTACGCCCGTCTCGCTGTCAGTTGTCAACCTCTTCTCGCCGTACAAGGGCCAACTGGGCACGGACGTTGTAACGGTCAAGCCTTCGTGACTCACAGGGCGATATCAGAACTAATGGCGCGACCGAATTTGGTTGCAAGAGAGCGAATGTGATTGTGGTCACGTAGGCTTTGGCGGCATGCGGTTGTTTCAAGCGAAAAGAGAGAGATGTCGAGATGCCAGGCCAGAGCAGAGGGTGCAGTGCGACAGAGTGTGGTGTGGTGGTATTGGAAAGTGTTGACGCTGACGGTCAATGTTCTGGATCTTCTTGGAATTTGATTTAAGTGCTCGGATCATGAGTTCATCCAATCGATATAACTATAGCATGAATCAATCAATTAGCCAAACAGGAATCTGAAAATGGTGATATCTGCTAGAATCAAGAGACGGATTGTCGTATGAGAAAAGCTCGGAGAAAAGCATGCTTAATTGACCAATTTTGTGTATCCTACCTTCAAGAAAACTCATAATTTTTTATAGAATTTAATTTATATGGTCAGAAAATTGTACTTTAATGGCAATACCCGCGACCGTCAAGTGTATTCTTGTTGAAAATCCAATTGAACTCTGATGATGTTCGTGATTTTGATAGGTTTGGGTGTTGAAACCTTCATAAATCTCGAAATTTACCTTGAAAATGTATTTTTCTTTCCTTATTTTCTGAATTTTCGATTTTCAGATTCATTGAGTAAAATTCAAATTTCAAATTGTTTTAAATCGAAATCATTTCTTTACTATTATATAACTATATAACTGCGAATTTTATCAAAATTTTACTGAGAACGATTATCAAGAAATAATTTTCAGTTGATAGATAGTAAACAAAGTTGATTCTGCTACACCTGATCACTTATGCCTAGTTATAGGTAAGTTGAATTATCAACTTTAAAGTGTCAAATTTCCGTATTGACAATAACAACTACGTCCATTTATTTGTATATATGAATGATTATAAAATGGCTGTGCTAATAAGTATTTACTTTAGATCCACGTCTCCTTGACTAGTACTCGTAAGTCTTTTGGTAGACTTATGAGGGTTGTTTCGGCAACTGAGGTGACATGTTTTTAAGTGTACCTAGATCCTAAAAATAGTACGTATTGTAAATCTACAATGAAGTGATAATTGTGTTAAGTCTGATGACGCTGGAAGTCAACTTTGGGCCATTGTAAATATTTGTTATTTATGTTATGACGATTCTAATTAAAGCATCGTTGGAAATATCTTTACTGATATATGTTTTCATTAATCCCAACATGTTTTTCGAAAAACTGTTATTCTCTCATTACAAAGAACTCAGCATCCAGGGAACATGAATAAAAAAATTTACATCAAATAGCATATTATACATAGGCAGATGATTCCTATAAAAGTGTATAAGACATTACATCAATGTAGCTATATTTAAAATGAATCGCAGTCAGCAACTGCATTTAGAAATTCAATCTAAGCTCATACGCTGAATATTGCCAGTGAAAATAAAACTCCATCCAATTCGGTTATATTCGGTTTCAATATCTTAAAATCTCGCATACTTTTAGGCATTCAAAATATATGGTGCACATTTATATTGAAGATATTGATATATTTTGTGAATCGCGAATGAAGCCATAGTTACTATGTAAAGCTACAAAAAATACAGTCACTCTTCAATCTTTCCATCTTCTATAGGCGACGTGGCCTTATCAGCACCAGTCACCTCATTATGTTCTAGAGTATATTCATTTCCTTTTTCATCTTCACTATCTGCAGCCTCTTCCAATTCCTCGTGATCCAATTCGCTTTGATCTTTGGTGAGGTCACTAGCTGCTGTAGAAGCAGTTTCTTCTTGTGCGTACGGTTTGGATCTGCCCTTCTTCTTCGCTTTCTTCTTAACCTGAACAATTTCTTCTTCAGATACGTTGTAACCTCGTGGGAAGAAGTACTTGCAGTCTACCTCTCCTTTCTCAGCATCTGCGCTCATGTAGGAAGGTCCCAGTTCTGAGAAAGCTGCTAAACAGTCAGGATTAGTCTTCGCCAGCTGAATCACAATCTTCTCTTCACTGAAAAACGTGATCTGATTCATATGGTGTGTAGCCATAGGCACTAGGCAGTACTTACTAGGTCGGTGCACTTGTTCTCTCTTCGAATTCTTTCATAGTTTTGGCGATCAACTGAGCTTCAGAAGGTTTGTCACTGCTGAAGAATCCCATGGACATGACTTGACCAGGAAGTTTATCTGACAGTTCCACGACTTCTTGGGCTTTGAAGGCATCATAACTGATTGCGACATAAAATGGTGATAGTTCAATTTCAGGAAACCTATAAGAAGCTGATAGATTAGGAAATAGATATTTCAGAGCTGAAGCTTTGGATAGATTATTGGGAGGTGCCCAAATTCCTAAAATATAAGTTGGTGAAAGTTAAGATAATCAAAACTTTAGTAGTTGATTACCTGCGAGGACATCTTCATCCTCAACGGATTTCGACATTAGCTTTTGGCTAAGGGACTTTTCGTCTCCAGGTGGTTTCCTGGTATTTCCGTAAACCATCTGCAAAACCACATCGTCGATGTCTCCTGATAGGTGCTCTGAGCTGCGCTTCATTAGAAGTGCAAGTGAAATTCTGTTTTGTGAGAAGTCGTCAACATTTTTCGATGGTAATTTCGTTTCACAGAAGAAAAACATATTGTCGACAGTGTCCCTGTTGAGTTTTACCTTGAAAAATGAATACATTTTTAGTCTAAGGAATGCCTTATAACATTCAATACTCAATAACATTGAGTGATTGCCTTGAGAATCCAAATGAGTGATTATGCTATTTAAAATACATGTTCGTGGTTAGCTGGTTGCCTAGCTTTTGGTAACCGAATCGAAAGTAGTTAACTCCTTAGATCATAAAGAATAACTTCTACTCTCAGTGCCGGTTGCATAAAAGTTCATAAAGCCTTCTCTTATTTAATCGTCTGTTGAATTTTTCATGCAACCGGCCCTCTGACCAATAAAATACAAGATAACTGAACATTACAATCAGAAATATAATTTTTTGGTAAGTACCTATATGGTTCTTCCAAAGTCTATATTTGAAGGAATTTAGTCAACTGTGTTTGTGATCCTGAAATAAGTTGAAAACATTTGAATAATATAATCGATCTTTCGGTACAGCTAGTATATATACATTAATTATAATTCAAGGCTCGATTAATTCTGTTTCGGGACTTTCCATAGGTTCTGGATCCATACTAAACAAGTCCATATCCATATCGTCATCTCCTTCCTCTCCTTCCTTCTCCTCTGCAGTAGCATCTCCTTCTTCGGCAACTGCATCGACGATTTCTTCTTGGCTTTTTTCGGGAACTGGTTCGGCCTCTGCTTCCGGTTCCAGCACCTCCTCCTTGAATTCTTCAATCACAGTCGGTTCAATATGAATATCTTCTTCATCCAGAGATTCGGCGTAATCATCAGGAAAGAATATCTGACATTCTCTAGCACCTTCTTCTGCATTCGGAGACATGGAGAGCGGTTCCAGCTGTGCAAAGGCGAAAACGCATTCGCTTTTTCGTTTCGCCAATTGGATTACCAGTTTTTCCGCGCTGCAAAAATGGAGAGGATAGGATAACGCATGGGATTCTGTGTGGGAGGCTATGAAGTTTTGAATGACAAAGTATTATGGATAAGGAAAAACTGGGAATAGTATTGCCCATCTCAAATGTTTGTGTTTGTGCTTCTAATGACTCCTGTTTGATAGATATTATACTCCGACGAAAGGAACCAAAGTTTTGCTTTAGGTTCTATTAGGTTTTGGTTCTATTGGAAGGTCTATTGTGACTCACTTTATTCAAATGTCTTCCAATATTTCATCTCTTCTCACATAACTGAGTAGGATATTGGAAGAATACTTCATCAGACTACCTTTTGGCTTATATTACTCTTGTCAGTGCTGTGATCAAAGCTTATGAACGATTCTGGCCCATTGAACTCTATTTTGGACCCCTTTTTTGTTGAAGCATTCCATTTTTCTTTATTTTTTCTAGGCATCCAGATGAGGAGCTCTTGAGTTTCACTTTCGGGTTATCCCCGACAAAGTTTTGGAGCATATATTTGCCCTGCTTTTCGAACAGTCTTACGTTGCAAAGTAAATATCCCAGCAGAAAATATTGAGGAGAAAAGACACCGATACCTACCTATCGACAAAAAAAGTATGAGATAATTATGTAGTTCTTACAAAGTTCTCTTCGATCGATTTTCTGGCAACTCCAGCTTCCTCAAACTCTTGGCCACCAGCTCACTCCCTTCGGCTTCTTCTCTCGTGAAGAATCCATAGTGCATGATCTCGTTGGGATATTCACTCATGACCTGCATAGCATCACCGATTTGATGCGTATCGAAAACCAACGCGATGTGTTCCGGTTCTGGCTCCGGAGCTGCCAGTTGATACGAACTAGCCAACTTGCGAAAGAAGAGCTTGAAACAAGTCGCTTTGACGAATGGGAATCGTGGTGCCCAAATACCGATCAATTTGTGCTCCTCCTTGGTCTCTTCGTCTTCGATCACATGGATGAGCTTTCGATACGGACTGTCCTCTGATCCAGGAGGTCTTTTTTGTTCCCCATAGACTAAGGTCAAGATGGTGTCGTCCATGTCTTCGATTTCTGCGCCATGGTGAGGCTTGAGGCACAGGAGATTGCACCGATTGTTCAACAGGTCGTCTAGAGAGTGTTCGTCGAATTCTCCTTCTTCGTCTTCTTCTCCTTCGTTGTGGTTGAAGTATAGTAGCTCGTCTAAATTTTCTTTGGACATGTTGACCTGAGGATGGGATAGAAGGGACTCGGGGGATGGTATGTTCCGCGACAAAAGGTTGACTTACCTTCTCAGTTTGCTGAACAGTTAGTCCTGCTTCGTTTATCAAGTCGCTCATCACTTCCCAGTACTTTTCCCTAGCGTTGGGAAATATCAGGATGACGCCGAAGCCATGCAAATTATTGAGGATATTTTGGCACTCGTCTACCTTCCAATCGTGTATTTCTTTTGCTCGCTTTGCTTTTTCCTTTTCTTTGGCCTTTCTTGTGATGCTTTCTGATGCTTCGTTTCGCATTAATTCTATTTCTGTCATTTGAGTGATATCTATTACGTTTTCTCGAATTTTTTCCCCGCTGACGACCAGGTGTTCATTTTTGAGTTCTTCGATTATGAGACGGGTGAGTTTTGGAGCATCTGCACCAAACATCAGACCCACCATTTTTCCTTTCTACAAAAATCAGAATAGAGATAACTAGCATCAGTCTTGTCTGTCTGAATGTCATATAGAACTCTGACCATAGACATTCTGATTGATAATTAACATTTTCTCACGGAAATTAACATCCATGTGGGTTCACTCTTGTATCTGAACCTCGCTAGGTCCGTTATATTATCACATTTTGCCTGAAATCAAAGTGATGAAGGTTTGAATAATTTGAATGTTCATTTTTATAGTACTATAGCTAGTTGGAGCATGTCTCCTCCAATTTCCAGTTTCAATTTCTTTAGGTTGGCTGCCATACCTTGGCAAGGACCACACCATTCAGAATACACATCCACAACTGAAACAACAAAGTCTGATCAGTTTTTCGAAATATATTAACTTCTGGCGTTTTGGTCATGGTTCAGTTGAATGGTCACGAAAATGTTCAAACATCTCAAACTACCCTACCCGAAATGCTAAGAGTTATCTAATTGTGAATACCACTCTTGACTGTTGAGGAAGAATACTCTGTATTCTTGTTATTTTTCAGGATATTTAGTAGTATAATCCAACTTGTTAAAGTTTTTAAGCAATTTATATTCTACATAAATATATATCTAGTTCATTTTCACCAGTTGCACGAAAGTCTTTTTGATCCATTCCTAAGAGACCTTATAATGGTTAGTTGAAGGTTTCGTTATACTTGACAGAGATGAACATTACACATAACATTACACATACCCAAAACACAGAAAACATCGAAGCAGTACATTTCTGAGGAAATTAAAATCCGAGTCTGATACCTACTTACCGATGAGACCATTCTTTTGCAACAGCTTTTCCCATTCTTCCTCAGTACCAACTTCTGTTTGCAGTTGTACGGCTTGGCCTTTTTTAGCCATTTCGACATTAAATCTACTAACTCCAAATCGGGTGAAGTTTGTCTCAGGCTGTGCTGTCTCCAGTTACTATGGAGTTGAGAGTTATTGATTTAATATTTTGTTGCTGCGTGATTTTTTTGGAGTACAGATAGTGATTCAGTAACTCCTCTTGGCCCTATAATTGAAATTGAGAAAAATAACAAGGAAAAAACTATGATAATTCAATATTCACGAATTGATGAGTATTATTGATCTCTTTATTTTTTTTGCGACTATTAGGACCAATTTATCTTTTCTTTCTCGAGTGATCGTATGGCTTATGAGTTGAATGATGTGTCGATTTGCTGCATAAATAATGGCTAGTTGCCATGGTTACATTGGTAAACAATATGGCGTCAGCTGTAAGGTTTAAGTTCGGAATTACACATTCAGAAGAGGCATCATCATTATCATCTCTATAAGTATCATTTATTGCGAATAGAAGTCAGCAAAACATTTATTTCTTAAAGCTAAATATGTCAAAAATATATTTCATTATATTTATATTATTTCAAAAGAAATTTATATCCCGTAATCGAAGATCTGATCACGGCACAGTCATGTTTTGCTGCAATTTCAATAATTTGGGCGCCGTAATTTAAAAAAAAAGTTAGAAAGAGAAGCATCTTTGAACTGCTCAAAGTAATCTGGCTTTACTTATTTTATGACCATGAGTTTGGCAATTCAATTTTGAGTGATTTGTGACGGAACAACGGAAAGACACTTGGAAGGTAGGTACCTACTTTGAAAAAATGAGGAAACCATCGACCCTATATTGATGAAGAAAATCCACCATGCAAGCATGCATTTTGAAGGTGAAAAAATGTAGCTCTCAAATTTGAGAGAAAATATTGATCGAAAAGTTAATTATACAACAATAAATGGATTAGGGGTGAAATTAGAAAAAGGGGTGTGCATATTTTGAAATAGACATTTTATTGAAGAAAAAATCCAAAAATATTAAGTATAAACATATGAGAGAATCAGATAAAAATATAATATGAAATAAGATTTATTGTACATTCACGAATAAACAATAACAGAGGAAGTGATTTTTGTCTGAAACATGCATCATGTATCTAACAGGTATCCTGAGAATAGAGATCAACTGAAATACATAGGTAATTTACTTATAAATGACAATACATTGTAATTGTAGACATAAGGATTGTGTTTGTTTCAAATTGTATTCATATAAGAAGATAGTTGTAAATATTCACATATAAATTGGGTTCTGGACTTATCACACGAAGTATGAGTTTGTACTTTGTAGTAGGTATAAATTTCACTCACTATTGGCTTTCAAGAAGTAAAATTGAGCGTCTGACTTTGCGTACTCCTGAAATACCGTAGTTTTGAATATTTTTGAACAGGGGGAGAGAATAATTTAATGCCGAAAGGGACGGCAAATAAAAGTACTCAAATGTAAGTTCGACGTGGCAAAACCTGTTTCTTAGGTCGTTCCCCCTTCAACAAAAACTACTTACGCTGTATTTGTAATTTGTACTTTTCAATTGTTGATAGCGATGTAGATTAGACTACGAAGTTGAGCTCGGAGTCCTCAGATTCCGACTGGTGAAAGATTTTGGAGGGTAGCTTAATCAGCTTCACCTTTTCAAGTTCGTTCGTCATGAGGTGCACAATATCGTTGAGGTACATGGTCTCTCTGAGGTCTTTATTGAGTTCTGTGGCTTGTTTGAGCAATTTATCGACCTTCGTTTCAGAATCCTGTAAAAAACTTGGATTCAGTGATTGTTGCAAATGGAAAAATTACAGATTTGACAAGCATATATGGAATCATGGAAAACATTTTTGAACTCGCTTGAAATGTCAATGTTCATTGGCTTGGTGATCATTTTCAACAACTATAATTTCGTAAACCTGCTGTTTTGATTTTTTCGCAAAAATTGTGCGTTCTTTCAGAATTTCTGTTGTGACACCTTAACACCCTTTATACTAGACCTAAAAATATGATGGATCGTGTGACAAATAAATAAATTTGTTTGATACTATAAGAAATAATCCAAAATGATGTGAAAAATTAAAAGGTGTGCCCTTTAAAAAATATGTGTATTCTATTACGAGACTTATGAAAGCAATAAATTATTTTCCTAGGACCATCTATGAAAACGTCAATAATCACACTGTTTTGTTATTCAGAAAGTAGCTCATATCACCATGGTATTGTTTATTTGAAAGAAAAAAAGCACTAGTGTTGATATGAAAAATATCACAACGGTCATCTGAATTGATATTAGGAATAATTAATTAGGTATATTGTGGCCCACTGTCAATATAAGCGTTCTCAAATCAAATTCATATTATTTATTTAAATTTCTGTCTCGTTTTGAATTATACCGAGAACTCTTTATCTGTTAATTTCAATGTGTCTGATACATAACCTCTGAATTCACTTTAAAACTGGAACCTATACTTTTTGCTGGAACTATTTCGATGTTGATGACAGCAGGTGAGATCATTCAAAAGAGTACGGCTACAGTTTTATGCGCGGCTTGCTGCTTGCATCAGTTTGATATCACAGTATCACCAAAGAGAAGATTCTTTGGTATCACAGATGTTTGCAAAGAGTCAAGGACGCACCAACTCGAGTAACTCGTACGCGCTTGCGAACTACGTACTTCTATGGTTCTGTATTCCTCGTTGCGTGATTACTGGCGCTAGCAGGTGAATGGTGTCAAGGTTGTTTATGTACGCTGGTGTCAATATCAATAAAATTTGTCCAAACTAAACTAACTCAATCAATCAGTAATTCACATAATGAGGAATTGTCGGAGAAGTATTCAAATATCATCTTGAATATGGAAATAAACAGTACTTGATATTGAATCAAAACTACCTGAAATTCTAGAGACCGCTCAAGTTACATTTTTGACCTCCCGCGAAATGAAAGTATTCGGAGTCGTAGGAAAAATAGTGTACAAAACTCGTTGACTTTCCACACTTGTTGTGTAATATACTATTTTTGCACAATTGTACTTGATATTGAATCAAAACTACCTGAAATTCTAGAGACCGCTCAAGTTACATTTTTGACCTCCCGCGAAATGAAAGCATTCGGAGTCGTAGGAAAAATAGTGTACAAAACTCGTTGACTTTCCACACTTGTTGTGTAATATACTATTTTTGCACAATTGTGAGTAAATTGGGATTAACCTCAATAACGTCTTTGCGAAATCAAAAAAACCGATGCTTTCATGTGACAGATGTATAGATCGATGAATCTTGTTTTCCTGCAGAACTGAGATTTGCCAAGGAATAAAAGTCCATCTTTTCCATCAAGTCCCTTACCTGAAAGCTCCTCCTAATCTCTGCAAGCTTAAGGTGCATCTCGAATGTTTCCGAACAGAAATCCTGTACACTTTTATACTCTTCGCTGAGTCCTATGCTGCTCATGATGTGCGATCTACTCGACACCTAAAGAAAGAACACGTGAAAAGTTGGTAATTCTCAAAATAAAAATTTCTAATGATTTCCATTGTATCTAAACTATTACTGAACATTCATCAAACCTACACAGGCGAGGCATAATTTTTTTGTGAAATACTTTGTCTTAGGAGTTAAAAATCATGTTGATCGAATCCGTTATTGATAATATTTCAGATTATTGTTGTGATATTTCAATAGATGCATCAACATACTGCGATTGTAATAATCGAACACACCCAAGTATAGGTATAAAATAATATAGTGGGTGTCAGTTCTGAATTCCTGAAACTCTTCGTAAAAATATCATTTGTTCGACAAAAAATACCTGTTTTCAATGAATAAGGCTATAAATTTAAAAAGTTGAGAACAAATAATATAGGTAAATAGTTTTTACCGTTAAATTATCTGTGTCTTGTGTGTGAGTTTCTCTGCTTGAATTGCTGCTATGTATGCTAATGCCCAAATCGCTGGTTGCAGTTATAGAATTTGGCGATTCGGTTGAAAATTCGTTCATTTCTGACTTGGGGACATCGACAAGATCATCTAACTTACAATCAACATCTGAAAAAAATAACAGATTATGTTTAGCTTCTGTTTTGTTATGCTTTCAAAAGTATGCGAAAATAGCTCGGTTCCCGAAGAGAACTAATATCTACTTATTGAAGTAGAATAGTATCATCATTTTTCAAGAGTATAATCACTCGGTTTGTGTTTTCAAACAATAACCAATTGAATATGGAAGAATATCTACCATTCCAAATTTCCTCACTACTTGCTGATCTGAATGTTTCAAAAAAATGAATTGTAGCCTTGATATCAGTCTTAATGTACAAGAGTTGTAGACAAAAACCTTTCAACTTCTAGCCATGTCTATCGACATTCTTGAGAAGACCAAAAGATTTACCTATTATCCCATTTACAGTTGACGACATCTCGGTAAAATACACTCTGTATATATTCTTCGAGAAAACTTAGGTATGCAAAGATATTGTGACTTATTTAACAATCTGAAATTGAGCTTTACTGGTGTCTTTCATGAATAGATCTTTCACATATTAGTTTCAGAAATAATACTAGAAACCTATGAAATTTTACTTATTTGCGTAAACCATGAGCTTCCTTTCCCATTGGCCTTCATCATTCATTATCAAAGGGTATTATAGGATTAAGATTTCAATGGCCGAAATTCAAGGCTAATTTGAATGAACTCTACCTTTAGCTTTACAATCATCTTCAATACTATTTTTCGTGAAATGTCTAAATTGCGGCAATATAAATATACCTTTTACATCTGTTGAATCATTTGAAAATGCACATTTGATTCTTGAACAATATTAATTTGGTCATTAACTGGGTAACCCAATAAGGTTATGAGAATTAAACCTATTATAAATAGATCAATGGAAGTATATTTTATTTTTACAACAAGTATAGTAGATACTGTTGATGTTATTATTACCTGAGTTCAACTTTTTTATGGAATATGAAGATGGAATATATCAAAAATGAAAAATCTCACAAATTCATAATAATTTTCATTGAGCTTTTTATATTACCTGCTAGGATCAGCTCCATCATCAGTGACATCATATTCTCCTCCTTGTTAGCATGATAGTTCCTAATCTCCTTATACATATCTTCAGTCAAACTCGCCTTCCTTTCGTTAATTAGAAATTTGGAATTTGATGTCTTGAAATTGACAGTCTTCAGCAATTCCTCAGCTGTTTCTTCTTTGACCAGACTTTTGTATTTAGCATTATGAACGACGGATAACAGCATCTTGGACTCGATATTGCAGGGGGTTATCATAGCAACCAGATCCTCTCTAGAAGGTCCGATGCATTCGGCGTTTTTTATATAGTTTTCGTAGATTGCACTGTGCGCATTCGTGGCACTGTGCATTGGCTTAGCTTTGAGTATGGGGACCTTGTTTCCTGCTAGTGTTGCTGATGATTGTGCGCATCCTGTGGTGTACAATGGTAAATCTACCGATTCAAGAAGGTTTTCTTTTGTTAGCGACTTCCTTAGTCTTGATAGGCCCCTTCAAGGAAAACAACATACAATATAATGAACAGCAAATTAAAAATTTGCCAAAATGTGATTTTACGAGGAAAATTACATGAAAATATTTCGATTGAAATTTTTGATGAAATAATGTTGAGTTGGTGAAGAAATGAAACAAAAATAAAGTTCGAGTTTTTTCTGCAAGATAAATCAATGACATCATATTATATTATTATGAGAATAAACTTCAAAATAATATAATTAAGAATCTTTCCAAACCAGCTCATCTTGTGAATTTTCTTGTGAACAATACAATAGTAATTTACGTAACAAGTCCGGAAAATACTGTTTTTTTGGATGAGTGGATAAAATTCTAGGACGAGCGTAGCGAGTCCTGGAAGTCTGCGAGTCCAAAAAAACTGTTTTCGGGCGTGTTGCGTACACAATTTTTTCGGCAACCGTGTAGAATAACAAATCAAAGAAACACATTTCTTTATTAGAACAAAATTTCGAACATTTCAATTCTTATTTATATTAATATTTATATTAAAATTAGAACAATTGTTAATATTGAATGGATTCAATTTGTTTGAAATGCTCGGTATATTTAAGTGCCTTTTGTTGAAGTCAGAACAAGAAGGTAAAGTTTCCGTTTCACATTGATTGTTTTCATCTGATAATTTTTGAATGTTAGCTAATTTTATGTCAGATAGCTGTCAGTCATTATTTTGCTGCTATGGTAATGATCAACTGCATTTATCAAAACCATACTCCAAGATTTTCATATTTACAATGACAACAACGATGTGATTCTTCCCGGCCTAGTCCGGGAAGTACGTACTTCCCGGACTAGGCCGGAAAAATGCCACTTTCTCAAAAAAAATCGTCTGGAAAGTACGTACTTTCCGGACGGTTGCCGAAAAAACTCATTACATTATAGATGGAGTATGATTTTGACCTAATTAGATTTTGACCCTAATTTTGATGAATTAGAGCTTCAATTTATTACTGTGAAAAATATTCGTGCTCGAAAAAGAATTTTCTGTTTTTAATTGAAGCTAGGGTGGTATTCGGTAAGAAAATTTCACACCATCAAGTCTCCAGTCTCCAAGTCTACGCTAAATAAAATACAAAATACTGACCTAAGTTACTCAAAATGATAATAAAAGTAGCTGCAGGTAGGTCAAACCATTATTCTTGACTAACTTTATTGCTGGTAGAAATGTACTTTCTTACAAAAAACTTGAAGTGGTACTTGATATCTCAAATTTAATCTATGTATGAAAGTTAAAAAATTTCCAGTATAAAGGATGGTTCATGCTCATCCGAATTTCGCGAAATTTATGCGAATAAAATGGCCGCTGAAAAGAAATATCACAATAAAGTTGAAATATATGAACTTTGCGGATTTTTTTATATTAATCATGATACCACAGAATGCATAAATCAATAGTTTTATTGAGTAGGAATATCAATGTAATATTATAATTTTCCGATTCGTATCAATTTTGCGAAATTCGTATTTAAGCATGAATCTACCGTAATACTTTCCCCCAAGGAGAAGAAAACAATTTCCGGAAATGTGTTTAGTTGCTACGGTAACGATACAAAATATAGGCTTTTTATTGGTCGAATATGTTAGGTGTGAAATTTTCACTGTTAAAAAATGACGCACCTCTTTTATCGCTGTCAAAATGATTTACGAAAATTACGAAAAATATTGGCTATTGGAAACCTAAGTTGATAAATCGAGTTCTCTTCAAATAACTTTTGATGCGGTAGGAATGTTGAATCGGCTGTAATTTTAAAAATGTTTATTTTAAAATTCGGTATCTTATGACATGAAAATATACAGGGGTTACAATTTGAAATATAATGCGCTCCAAAGTTCAAAATCTATGAACAAGAACAAGCGATGATGATTATCGTATAAAAAATATGTGCATAACCCTTCCTCTCGTTACTTACTTGGTCTGTTTGTTATATTCCTCGAAATCTTTAACACCTTCGTCGACTTCTATTTCAGTAAAGTACCACCCAAACTCGGTGTCTTTTTTTTCTTCCACGTAAGTTCCATCACTCTTGTACACCCTCATGGCTATATCGAGTTTCTGTAGACTGAAAGACTGACTGTACAGCCCCAGTTCACTACCTAATCAATTTAGGATACCCGGGTTGGCAACCCTCAGGTACCACTTGTAGGGATTCATTTGTGACAGCATGCATTTGCACGCCCCCGTAAATCGGGTGGGGGTAAATTTTAATTGAACAGATAAGTCGTTATCTTTCTTTGTTTAGCAATCGGAGCTGGATGTGTATTGAAAATGTGAATTAGATAGCTGTGATTTTATGTCGATTGTTTTTCTTTATCGTCGAAGATAATAATAAATGAACTGTGCATGTAGAGGGGGAGTATACTATTATTAACGGGTTTATTTTTGTCCTATATAGACCCAAATATACTGAGGATTAAACAGTACTGGACAATGATAATATTGACACGCTACGCTGATAAGGCTGATTCTCTGTTAATGCGCTTTCTCAGTGAGGTCTTTTATACCGAGTGATTGATTTGAATATCTGGAACATCGGAAATGCTGCGTTGAATTTTCTTTTGCACTATGGCTCATTAATCATTATTGTGGAAAATTATATAAACGCTAGCTAACCAAGAGTGATGATATTGCAATGCTTTTGACAATACTTTATTCTCTTTATCTCGCAATAAAAGAACTTAAGTTTAAAAACATAAACCCTAATATGAATGCACCTTTTTGTGTTTTCCGTAATAACATCATTTCCTTATTACACAGGACAACTAATACCTCTAAGGGATATATAGTTTTTCTTTAAATAACCTGAATTTAAATTGTACAATACATTGAATTAAATTCCTCATACACATCTATGACTCCTTTTAGGCTTTCTCGATCGAGATCGATCTTACGCATTATAGGAAATTTGTTTATAAAATAATGGCGACCTTTCACATTCCACAGTTTTCAATCTAGTTGGAAAGTAGCCTAAACATGGCATTTTTAAATTTTCAACAGGTCAGGAATGTTTCTAATCAAAAAAATTGCCTGAAAAATACAATTTTGCAGTTTGGTTTTCGAAAATTATGCATATTCGTACATATATATTTTGGGTGATATATGTCGAGTCTTATCAATGAAACATACGATGATTAATCAAGGGTATAGATACAGAGGTAGCACAATCTTAGAGATAAATCTTCATTGATCTTCTCGATAACTGTTATCAGGCTTTTCGTTGAGATCGAAATTATAGAGAATTACTGGTTAATGGTCTCGAAATCCAAGTGATTGATGTTTGAAATATTTGGAAAACTATGTTGGAATTCGAGACCTCAATCAGTTACCTGTTTTTTGGACCTTATCAAACCAACCCCAAAATTTTTTTTATAGTACGTTCGAATATTGATTAGGCATTATTCGATTTTCAAAGATAATCAGTAACGCATTGTTGATTTTTTTTATTTTTTTATTGATATAATATATATATCGTATCTCCATTTCGATTGAAATATTCGATCTTAGGTGATGAAGTGGTTGCATACCTTTTCCTGGAGGAGATGGAATTTATTCAGAATTTATTTATAGGTAAAGGTACTTATTGAGGGAACAATATTTAATTAAATTAATTTGGCTAGATATGCGCGTTGCAATAATTATCAGGAGTAAGCAAATATCTCTGAAGTTTGAGTAAAATCTTCGTGGTATATATACATTTTACTATCTGGTGGGTTTTTTATTTGATTACCTATTTTGATTACATTTTGAAATATTTGCCCATCCATTAGTGTATAGCTATACCTTCCATGAATTTGCATTTTGACAGATAACAAAAAAAAAAACAGTGCACAATAAGAAATGCAATATGACATTGATATCTCTCCAAGATGGCGCGGATGGTTTTTCATTCTATCCACCAAACCTTTCTATCCCTTACCGCCTTTATTTTACGTACTACAATGAAACTTTTTTCCTAAGAAAGATGAATCATTATGTTGGCATTAAAGTGAGAGTATTCATTTTTGAACTTATACAGGAAAATTTTCGAAAAAATTCAATTTTTTATACGATCGAAGCTATTACGCCCCTTAGCGGTGGACTTATCAATTTAAAAAATATTTCCAGCAATTTTTCTTAGTCGATTTACTCTGATGGATTTTTTCCCCAAACTTCTACGACTGTTATAGTTACTGAGATACAGTACCTCGTTACCTTTATTGAATCACCTGGTACAAAAGTAAACGCCTGAACATAATAAGAGAATTGAATAGAACAGATAATAGCAGGTCACCTTTATCTTAGGCTAGGTGTGTTGAAAATATGCGAAGTCAATATTAGTTGACCATTTAATTTCAAGTAAATTTCATTTTGTATTTAGCAACAAGAAATAATTCTTTCATACAGTATAGTAATTATACAATGATTTACTGTGGTATTCTCAGAAGGACTATAAAGTAAAAATTAAATTTTACTACTCGAATGATATTAGTAGTCGACAAAAGATGCATATATGCATATATGAAAATAGAATATTTAGTGATATGATGAATTTAAATAGTTCAATTTTGGAATGTTAATTTCAAGGATGTTAATGTCCCAGGAATAAACCAAGGAGTTTTCAATGTGCGTTTTTTTTCGATATTGAGTATCTTCCAAGTCTCTTATCAATTATTTAACATATCAATAATTTATGCATATGAAATAAAAGCTGCTACATGGGAAAAATAAAAAACGCCAATAAAGCGTCTTTCATAAAAAACGGCTAACAAATGTCTCGAACATGGTTTCAAATTATTGTAGAATTACTATTTCAATCAATAATCCTTACAATCATTGCACCTTGGTGTTGCAAGCCAATGTCAGCCTGACTTATCATTTGCAATCTAACTGAGTAGTTATAATTATTTGTTCTAAGCATATACGAAAAAATGCTTATCGTACCGATAATAAAATATGTAATGTACTCAACAATTACCAAGTTACCAGTTTGGGTGTTACCATCATAGCAGACAGAGAAAATCTGAATGGTCCCATATTTCTCCAACAGATGTTTAAAATGGTTGAATGCAGGAACGGCCCATCAGTGATGCTTCAGCTACTTTACAACTGGGAATTCCATCAGTGGGCTGTGCATTGTGCAGTCCTATAGCCAAGGTGGATATAGGATGGTGAAACAGCTCTTCAATTGTTTCTGCGAAAAACTTGTAGACCGTTTGAGAAGGTACTAATATTTCCACGACTTGAAAGAAGATGGCGGTAAGATCGATTATCGAAGAAGATTTCTATTGCTTACGTATTTCTGTGGTTCACATCTGACAGACGTGACTTGAAACGACATTAAAACAATCTATTTTCGATAAATCTGGAATGAATATTGATATTTAGACTCTTCTCAATCATTTTTCATCTAGAACAGATGAAACTGATAAAAGTATGACAGATGCAGAGTTTCTGTTTTACCGACACAAGGTATGTCGCCATCTCTGATAATAATAATAATAATAATAACGTTTATTCAGACAAGGATAAAAATAAGAGAACAATGTTCCTATGTTTGAAATAAAACGTTGGGATGAAAAACCGTGAGCGTTGAGCACTCCCAAGGGAGGAGCACTGAATGCTGTGTGCGGCAAGTTAAACATATTTCAGTTTGACTTCATGAAATTTAAAAATGAGAGGAATATAAAGCACAAAGTTATATGATTACAAAATAAAATACAGGTTATAAATAGAAGAATACAAGTTATAAATATAAATAAAATGGTACGAAAAATAAAATACAGTGTATATATATATGCAATGTGAAATATAAATAAAATATAAAACATGAAAAATACAAAATTTCAAAATCAGTAAGATAAGCATACATGAAAATTCTGGAATCAAGGATGAAAATTTTTTCTCAGTTATTTTTAGTGTCAATAATTTCAGGAAATATTACTACGGTATGAAATCAAGTAGGCAAAGGTCTACAGTTTATTCTAGTGCTTGTTGATAGGAAGCTGTTTCACCATCCTATATCCACCTTGCCTATAGCTATAGGATATTCAATAACAAACCATATAAAGTTTGGTGTTATGACAAACCAACCACATGGAAGAAGAAGTAGCAGTTTCGCCAAAGTACCTGCATATAACATCGACAATATTGATAGTTTTCAAAACGAGCGACATAATACGTTATTTGTACATATCTGAAACTCCTCTCTTTTTGCTGTGTGTAAACATTGTTGTTTGATGACTTGTCCGAAGTTCCCCAAATGAACCAAACAAAATTGAGAAGAAAAGGACAATTTTTGAAATTTGGAATCACGACAAACACATCACTGTTTACGGGTTCAGTGTACCACTTTCAAAATTTTCACATGTGAATATATTCAATACCACTGATTACTTTGTTATAATGTTTTCAAGTGTCTTGGCATTTTTTGGTTCGCATTAAAATAGCCTAAAACGTGAAATATTCCACAAGTAATCCGCCTTCTCTGTACCAATTCAAAACCATGGATGGTTTTTCCCAGGGACATACAAAAAGAAGGACTTTTGCATTGGAGAAGATAATATTCTTCAACATAAATTGTTTCACCAGAGAATTCGTTTGAAATAATTGTCTCAAAGTAAAATTATTGGAGTATTCTAATATGGAATATCATTTTTCCAGGATATTCACCTGATTTTACTATATATTTATATTCAAGAAGATAATTTTCTTAGCAAGGTATAGAGAAATTTATTCTCTTGGAATTTATTTTCTTATGAGCAGAGCAAAATTCACAATTTTTGCTCTTTCTTGGAGGTGTCTCAGATAATTTACAGTCAATATTTTCAATCATGCAAGAAAATATGAGTTCGTTTTCAACAATATACCATGGTAGAGGCGAGAGAGGTGATTATTTTCGCTCACGAGCGCAAATGCTGTCACCTCGGCTATCACTTCGGAGAACGTCAATTTTGTGTTGATATTTGAAAGGGTCAAAGGCTACTTATAGTTAATCGGTTGTAGTAAAATGATGTTTGAAGCTGTTTACTTGGTTCTACGATTTCATATCATAGATGGATACACTTACTGCTTTTATTTAAATTCGTTGTTGAAAAAATTATTCATTGCAGAGGGTGAAGTACCTTTAATAGGAGTAAAGTTGTAGTAATTTATGTAGTCTCCGAAGAAACAATGTAGGTTTATTTGAATTTCATATCAAATCAATAAATACTGAAAGGTTCAAAATAACCAAAGGAAATATGCATTTACTCAAAATAACCATTTTCTGAGAATTACTTTATCATTGTATTGATGAAAGACATTTTTCATTTGATATTTCAAGCAGCCCATAAGCTTGGTTGAATAATATTTAGATAACTGCTTCAATTGAATTTATATTCATTCCAGTATACCGGTTGTAACAGGATCATGGTACACCTCCCGATTATGATGAACTTCATTTGCTCATAAAAAACGCAATTTAGTATTTTTTTCGTGATTTCGATTTTTACAGGGCAATTGTGATGAATCGGAACTATCATGGCATACCTAAATGGAAAACTAAAGATTAAATCGAATCAAATTATCAAAAATTTTGACGTTTGAAATGTCACTTGAGTAGTATCATTGGATTCAGAAAATCATGGAGATTTCGAAAATGTAATAATATAGATGGTTGAATGGAATAGCGACCGTTGAATTTGATTTCAGGGGTTGAATTGGCGGGAATTCGGTCGTAATGTTGAAGAAAACCAGTTGCTAAATTGTCAACGTTTCGAAACTTTATTGTTTCATCTTCAGGACTCTGAGGTATAAACAAGAACATACATATTATAATGGTATTCTAAAAGGTGATTTGATTAAAACAAAATAAATTATGTAAAATTACAATCGTTGAAAATTGAAACGTTTCTGATACTTTTTAAACCCGGAAAGCCACCCTAAATGTAAGTACCCAGGATTGTTGTTTTCTGTAAAGTATCTGAAACGTTTCAATTTTCAACGATTGTAATTTTACATAATTTATTTTGTTTTAATCAAATCACCTTTTAGAATACCATTATAATATGTATGTTCTTGTTTATACCTCAGAGTCCTGAAGATGAAACAATAAAGTTTCGAAACGTCGACAATTTAGCAACTGGTTTTCTTCAACATTACGACCGAATTCCCGCCAATTCAACCACTGAAATATAGATGGTGTTCCATTTGAGAATCGAAAGTTGATATCACTTTTGGCGAAACAGGAAGTGAAAAACAAATCATTTGTAGGTAGGTCAAAAAGTGCCGCTTATTATGAATATGGCATATTTCAGATTTCAATATTCGATCGAAATGTATATGTTTATGTGTGCACTATTAAAGGGCTCTTTCTAGCCGCATTTCCACATGATTCGCCCTTCCTCTCATAGACGTCCTCACCTCCGCATTCCAACATGGCCGCCTGGGACGCCGCCATCGATTTTACAAGAAAGCGTCATGCGCAGCTTCTCGTAAAATCCACAAACTACACAGACTCTCGGCACTACTATCAAACGACACATTCTCCACAACGGCCCCTTCGACAATCTGGCTGAAATCATCACGGGAAAAATCGACAAAACGCGCCGTCGGATCGTCCATCTCGTAGACGCGTCGCGACGCTATAGGTTGATGATTTGAATGTTCCGCGACGTAGGGACGAAATGCCGGAGTGGTCCAGTGGCATGAAGTGATGATGACGTTAAGGTATGGGGGCCCCGGGCCCCCTTGGGGCCTCCTGTTCTTCCTATGTGTTCTGTTCGTTCTTGTGCCATTAGGTTCCCATGCAGAGAAAACCAAGAAGTGTGAGTACTTTTGCTTGGTGAATGTGTTGCCTCTTACAAACGTAATTTTATATAACCTCGCGTGATTCGAGCCTGTCATTGGAGGTCTATGCAACTGTGCATCGAAAAAAACCTATCTGAATTTACACTTTTTAACAATAAACGTTTATTGAATACGTAAAACCGATATTTCAACTCTCAAGTTGAGAAATAATTACCTATTACTTAAAATAAGTCATTTCGGTGAACACTTGAAATTGATTTTCATTTGATTCAGTCAAGTATACGTTTTTTTATGCGCAGATACCATGATTTTACTCAAAGTTTGAGTTTCACACATTCTACAAATATTGAGGCGCTCATTCAAACTTTTTTATGCAACAAGTGAAACTATAATAATTCACAATCAATTGAAATGAAAAATGAGAGAAATAATATCGCCACGGAATCGTTTGAAAAAAAAATAAGACTTTGATGATAAATAATCATTCGTTTTTTCCATAGCTCATACTGAAAATCAATATCAAAACTCATCAGGCATCAGTGTTCTTCAAAATTGGATTTCATGAAAAAATATATCAAAGTTGGGGAATGTATCCTTATATATTTCTGTTTCTAAATATCGGAAAAAATTGTTTTCTCTTTTGAAAATATATGGTGCGAATCTTGAGATAAAAATAGTCATTTTGTGATAACTTCTAGAATTCTGGGGTATATTATTGACAAACGCAGATCCTCCCTTTTAAAACATTTTTTGAGATACAAACTCACATACTTTCAACATACGAAACTATATAGTTCTCAGCCTATACTTCATGGGTCTCAACAGTGCATATTCATATGTTTCTAGAGCTAAAAGAAATCTAAATATATTAGGAGTAATGATCTCTTCAAATATTTATGTCTTCCACATGTGATCTATGTTTGTGAGAACTTGACATTAATTGTTTACTTTGACGAGTAATTCACCATATATGAAACAATTCGAAGATGTTCACAATTCACATAGTCTATACTATAATATCATCTTGCTGTAACACGATTCACGATTTATACATTGTATCAAATTCGAAAATCGCTAGTTTTAAATATATTTGAAATGAAAAAAGATATCAATAAATGTCCCATACTCGTTTTGAGACAAAATCGGGAAAACTGAATTTGCGAACCTCTATACTCTCCCCCTAGCCCCTACTATTTCAGAAGTTGTCATATAAGTACGTGGTATAGTAATTTCAATGACTGTAATTTCATTATCTTCTTCGGATGTCATTAGATTAATAGATATATTAATAGGTACCTTTCGAACAAACAATGTTGCTTAACTCTGAAATTGTTGAGAAATTGACACTCACTATATTATTCCATTGGATTTCAGCAAGATTTGAAATATCTATAGGTGACAGACTGGCAGCTCTTGGCTTTGATCTCCATTTCTTGATCGCTTAGAAGTATTGTCGATTTTCCTGGAACTGTATTGTATATTGTTCAGAGTCTGAGGAGTTAGTATACTCGAACAAGAAATAAGTCATTTAGTGGAGAAATCTCTCCAGAAAGTCAGTTACAAAACCCTATTCGCCTACGGCTCTAATTAAAATTGTCATTAGTCCTTGGAAAATTAAGCTGTATATTTCAGTGCTTCTTGATATTATAATTGTTGGAGATTGTTTGCAGAACTTGTAAACTTGTGTACATTATAATTTTGTTCATGTATACTGTCCCAGATGCTTCCACACGAAGAGTCTTCAGCAATACCTATCTGAAAGTTGGTTAATAAATATATCGTAATCATCAAGTTATTTGAACTTCATGTAATAACAAAGTTGAAGGAGGAGCTTGAACTTTTTTGGATATATATACTTACTTTATACAGCTATTACTTCGATCTCAATATACATGTATGGAATTATGGAAACCTAGACTTACACTGATTTCGTAGAACCATCATAAAAGAAAAAAACACCAACTTCTAATAGAACTGATCAAGAAACGGATTTGTGATATATTATTATAGTACTCTCAGTACCTACTTCCAGATCATCAAGAGAAATAAGAATATTGGACCACCTCACAATTTCACTGGATAACAAGTGTACATACATTCACCAACAGAAACTCAAACACAAAATCACTTCAACCTCTCACTGCTTCATCTTAATTGAATAACTTTGTACCCAATTTCTCATGAATATATTTTCCGAAATTGTATCGAAGTTTCAAATATTTCATGTGATAAAAAATACATTTGTGACGAAACAGAAGGGTGCATTTTATGAATAACAATGTATGAAACTGCCACCTTTCTCATAATTTGTATATTTAGATCCTGTAAATGCGAATACGGCGTCAAGTAGGTATATAAAAAATATTTTGCAGTTTCATTTGCAATGTAGAACTTCCTTCAACTTCCTTGCAGTCGACGAACTTCCGGAGTCTCACCTTTTTTCAAAGTTAGTCTCTTGACTGCACGTGGAACTTCGTGCAAGCCAGTAGAAGGATATTGGAATTGGATTGATCTCTGATGAGTATCGTTCATGAAATAACCCTATAGAAAAGGGAGAGATCGCCGACTTTTCTACGATTTTCTACGAGGTCAAAGAATTTGTAGGTACAGTTTTCAAGCAGACGAACTCACATGTTTGGGAGCTGAACTCTAAACATGTGATGATTTATCCATTACTTTAGAGATAGGGTTCCATCGAGACGAGACATCTCGTTTCGAAGGCACTTTCTCGTCTCGTCTCGATCATCGAGACAAGAAATAAACAAATTCTCGCCTCGATGAAAATTTCTTGATCTCGATTCGAGAGTCTCGAAAACAAAAACCGAATATTATTAAAAAATCAAATATAGAGGTTATGAAATATAACACAAGGCCAAGTCTGCACCAAAATACAGGCTATTTAATTTTTTCTATACAAAAAATACGTTTAAATACAGAGGTATGAACTGATGAGAGTGTTCCAAAAAATGAAAACTAAACGAATCCTTGATGTTTTAATTTAATCTTTCAACCATACATTTAAAATTCACCTTGGTGCGAGAGGTGAAAGTTTAAAATGGTTTTTTCGTCAGTCTGTTGGTGTGTGGTCGCAGTACTGCATGAAGAAATATAAAATAGCATTGTACAAGACAAAGTTTTTGTTTAAATCTAATAAAAATATGATGATAATCATTGATCTCATTCTCATTTCTACTTTATGATTCGACCTGGCAACGCAGACCGGGCATAGTTTTTTATTTTCTCTCTTTTGGCGTATTTAGAGCTGTGAGTTATTACAACACATATATTTTTTCGAGAATTCTCGAAATAATTTCTCCATCTCTAAGAAATCTCTCTCGATATCGTTTCGAAATCCAGACGAGACGAGAAATCTCGAATTTCGAGAGTCTAGTGAAATCCTATTTAGAGATGATATATTGTAGTGCAATGGGTCTGTAGTTACTTGGTAGTTACCTTTTTTGGAATTTGTACCATGTTTTTACTTTGGCTGTCTTCTAGTACTCCAATAGTTCCAGTTATTGTGTATCCAGTTATTATTTCTGTAAAGATTCATGCCTTATACAAACGCGTGAAAATCACTGAAGAATAATCGAGTCGGTCGATTTAGTGGAAGTAAATCAGTATGGAAGTAAGTGGATTCTGCAGTAAAATTGGTTTTCTTCGATTCGATTCCTAATCTGCGCTAAAACGATCACAAATAAACTTTTCGAGATCAGATTTCACCTTAAACTTTCCTTTCTCATTTGTGTCGATACAAGATAAAGCCGAATTCCCTCACGGACAGTCTCTTTTTAGAACTTCTTTTATATCTCATTAAAGTTTTATTGCAGGGGGAAAAACTGAAAATGGGATTTGAAATTACGGCATCACATTATGGTCATGTAACGTATATATTGTCTTCAACCTATATAGAGGATGTTTCAAAAGTCAGTACAAAAACTCCATACTCTTAATCTAATTTAATCAAACCCAAACCCAAACCCAAACCCAAACCCAAACCCAAACCCAAACCCAAACCCAAACCCAAACCCAAACCCAAACCCAAACCCAAACCCAAACCCAAACCCAAACCCAAACCCAAACCCAAACCCAAATCCAAACCCAAACCCAAACCCAAACCCAAACCCAAACCCAAACCCAAACCCAAACCCAAACCCAAACCCAAACCCAAACCCAAACCCAAACCCAAACCCAAACCCAAACCCAAACCCAAACCCAAACCCAAACCCAAACCCAAACCCAAACCCAAACCCAAACCCAAACCCAAACCCAAACCCAAACCCAAACCCAAACCCAAACCCAAACCCAAACCCAAACCCAAACCCAAACCCAAACCCAAACCCAAACCCAAACCCAAACCCAAACCCAAACCCAAACCCAAACCCAAACCCAAACCCAAACCCAAACCCAAACCCAAACCCAAACCCAAACCCAAACCCAAACCCAAACCCAAACCCAAACCCAAACCCAAACCCAAACCCAAACCCAAACCCAAACCCAAACCCAAACCCAAACCCAAACCACAACCTGACCTGACCTAACCTAACCCCGCTTCGTTCGTCGTACTCCAAGCAACGCGTGCGACAAAATAGCGTCTTATAAAACTTGTATCATAATATACTTTTTTCTAACTGAAATTTTGCATGGACGAAATAATGTTCCAAATCATGAACATTTAATGAGTAAGACGTTCCAATGGTTAATGAGAAACCCTAGACAGCAACAACTGTTCGTCAATAAAGACAGAAACAAACGTTATTATATCATTACAAGCAGAAAAGTCAGACGGATTTCATGGATACCTTAAAACTTCCCGAAATCACATTAAAACTTGCCCAACCCAACAAAAACTTCTTTCATTTTGTACCACTTATAGAGGTAGCAGGATGAAAAGTTTCGGAAAGTAGGTAGCTTTCATATCGCTCGACCATTCTTCTCACGTAAACAAGATTACGACTTTTCAGGAATTAATCTTTTGCCATAATACGAATCTCGTGACTATGGAGAATTTTGAAAAGTTGATGTTTGAGAATTCTGTTAGGTTGGGGCGCACTCTCTGATTGTTAATTATAAATGAGAAGATTTGATAATCTGCTCTATTAAAATATCTAGCTGACAATACGCTCAATCATCAACTGTCATTTTCCTTGTTAAATATATACATTGCTATCAATACTAAGCATTTTACTAACGTTGTAAATATTGTTTCAATCCTCTCAGATAATTGATAACCGAATCTATACTCAGTATTTTATAATTTCATTTCTGAAAAATAGTTTCTGTGAATGTTATCTATATCGTATGATAATAAGAACTTGTATTTGGCGAAGCGAACATCCCAAATGTTATTTTAAATGCTACTGATATCAATATGAATCCTGATGTAAACTAATTTTGAAAACAGATCGAGGTACACTTCCTTCAAAGAGATCTGCTTCGATTCATTTCGAGAATATATTTATTTCAATTTTACTGCCTGATATCGAAAAATCCACTAAATGTGGTGGTTGGTTCTTCTGAAATCATTAATATTTTTTCCTAACAATACAACTCTAATCTCTTTTTTCTTGTTCAGAAATTTTGACATTTTAAGTTAATTTCTACTCTGGGGACAGCATACCTAACGTTAAAAGCGAAAATAAAATAAGAAAGGTAAGAAAACATTAAGTTGATGATGGTAGCCAGAAGACGAAATGTCGGTTGATAAATCTGGGAATGCCATCGTAAATGCTCTAACAATTTTATCTTCGAAATTTCGTTTTTTTCAGATACCTCCGGACATACGCGAAACTTTTTCAACGTCATAAATTTCGTTGCACATTTTATGTCCTATAATTTCACCATCTTCGTTTCACTCATAGTTTCATGCATGGCATTGTTCTATTTCAAATGGACATAAAATGTCTCTGGTCTAGAGATTCTTCTCGCATTATTTTCGCGGATTAGCTTACGAAAGACCCTGTATAAATGAATGAACTAATGCCGCAATCCTACATTTGTTCCCGCCACCATTCTACATGCAGCCGAAAACCGCCCCGAAATGCAAAACATCCCATAAACAATTCATTGTTGGCGGTTTGGCATATCCGAGGTAATTTCGGAAGAAGCAAAGGCAACGTAACAACCTCCGAACGAAGAGACGAAAGGAAATACGCCATGATAAATTCTGCTTGCACAGTATCTGGGGTGTTATTAAGCGATTATTTGATGTTTAGTGAGCTGAGAGCAGAATTGACCCTTTCCAGAATAGTTATCATGGCGGTTTTTGACATTTGACAGATTTAGTGAAAAATCTAGGAAAAAATTTGACACTTGACAGTTGACAAAATAGGTTTTCCATGTCAAAATTGAATAGAGCATTTTAGAACACGTGACCTTGTTGGACCAAACCTTAGATCATAAAGGTTTACGCTAGATCCGGCATCATGTAGTATTTGTTGTAAAAAAGTACAATGATATCACGTGGTACAACATATACATATGTATGGTCAAAATTTTAAAACGATCAATCAATGGCAGAACGTTAAATCCCCCTGGACCTACCAAACGAATAACCTGGATACCGTATCTAGCGTAAGCATATGTGACCTAAGGACCAAACATGGCGCTAAATTATGTCAATACAAAGTAAATGCCAGTGAACAGGAAAGTTAGTTGCCGATTTACCAGATATTTTCAAGATATTATCAAGATTATTTCGTTCATGGCTTGTTAAGGTAAAAGTAAATATTTATTGGGTTCAGAAAATTCTGGCAGTGAAGCTGAAGTGATATAGGGATCGATAAAATAAGAGTCATGAATTCTGTTGATCCCTATGTTATTAAAAATGATGGAGTAGAAACTGACGTGGAATTGTTTCCAAAAGTTGCCTCCTTGGACATCATCAGTATTTAGACTCTTTCGGGACCAAGTACTGATTGTAAATACTTCCAACAGAAAAAAAATCAACTCGAATGACAGCGAAAATATGTGTGGTTATGTTTGTTCTGGTCCAGCAGGTCTAATTTGACAGCATTCTAAAATACTCTATTGAAATGGAAACATATCCAAATTCCAGAATATCGATATACAGTGTCACACATAAAGTTCGCGACATATGGAAGTTTTTTTTTATTAACAGATATAAAGAAAATTCGACTTTGCAGTTAGTTTGTGCTTGAGAAATGAGTAAAATACAGCATCTTTCCATTTTTTCACTCTCTAAATCTGTCAAATTTGACATTTCTTTCGAAAATCCTCGAAAAGTCAGTTTTTTGAAAACTTCGAAAAATGCCAGAGAAACAAGTTACCCAGTTTCCAGTTTTATGCATTTGTTCCAAATTTGGACTCTCTACTGTCACTTCGACTACTACTAAGATGTTGCATTAGTATTGTTTGAAATCACGAAATTTTATTATAATGTCTAGTAAAAATCGCTATAGAACGAAAGTATTTTGATTCGTTATGAAACTGTAGGTCATTGTTTAGTTCACAAAAAAGTATGATATTTCGGGTTTGTTTGTAACTGAATTATTGGTCAGAAAAATAATCAAACTGGATAAAAATCTATTAAAAAAAGAAATACGAGTGTAATAAGAATTAAGAGAAATTCGTTTATTCGAATACTGACATATTAACGTCCATACATTGAAAATCCACATCAGTTTATCATTGAAATGAAAGAACTAGATGAACTTTGCAACAAAAAAGACGAATTTCTAGAGATGCATTTTTTTTTATTTTCTGGTGACAGGCCAGTGTGGGTATTTCCTGGGCAAGATATGATATTGATTATGAAATTTGAATCATGTTTCGTTCGAATCGATAGAGCGAAAGATTCGAAAAATTAAAAAAAATTTAAAATGTCGAGGTGACAGTAGACAGTCCAAATTTGGAACAAATGTATAAAATTGAAAACTGATCAACTTTTTTCTCTGGCATTTTTCGAAAGAAAAAAAAACTAATTTTTTGAGGATTTTCGAAAAAAATGTCAAATTTGACAGGTTCAGAGTAGCACATGAAAAAAGGAAAGATGCTGTATTTTACTCATTTTTCAAGCACAAACTAACTGCGAAGTAAAATTTTCTTTATATCTATTAATAAAAAAAACTTCCATATGTCGCGAATTTAATGTGTGACACTGTATACTTTCTTTGGAATTGGTGAAACCTAACTCTTACAGCTTGAAAAAAACACAACAAGTTTACAAGAAATGGTAAAAAATCTGCAAACAACTATAGTGTTGATTCTGGAGCACATTTGTTGAGAACGATTGTATGAATTGAGTTTTCAGTATTTCTACGTCTTGCATTCTTCTAATTCGTTCCAAACCAGCCGAGGATCGCAATCCTTCCGTCGTCATATTCAACGGTTCACAGATGCCCACGTCGCGGCGGTATACGTAGTAGACGTCAGCGTCGAGTGCGTCTCTATCGATTACGCGCTAAGAGTGGTGCGGGGATGTACGGGGGTCGGAAAAGGGATCAATGCTGGCGACCGTGTCAAGTGCCGACCAACATCAGTGAAAAGGGATCCCACTTCTGAAAATGCGCTGTTCCGTGGGCGGATTGACGGCTTTGCTCTCCGATCACCTGTCATGAGTTAAGAACGTTGGAGTGTCAAGAACGCATGCCATACACCGAATTGAAATCAGAGATTTCGGCCTCGAATCTAGGATAACCAATGCACTCCAAGCAATAAAAGACATTAAGGGCCGATTGTACATTGGAGGCTTAAACCTCAGTTCTTCTTGAACCGTAGATAAACTTGAGTTCAGAGAAAATGTGAGTTGTACTGATAAGCTAGTCTGAACGAGAAGGTTTTATTCTGACAGATTATAAATTATTATTATAACTAAACGTCATCGTGGTTGTCATCTCAACACTCCTCCTCAACCATGTGACTTCAGTCCCAGCTGGACTCGAAATTTCTCAACTTTGGATTTTCCTAAAGCCTTTGTGAGAATGTCAGCTGTTTGGTTCTCAGTTTTGATGTAATCTAATCGAATTTCTCCTTGTGCCAGTATGTCTTGTACGAAATGGTAGCGAATATCAATGTGTTTCGTCTTCGGATTAAATCCGCACTTACTTGCGATAGAAATTGCACTCTGGTTATCACAGTGCATCATTATTTGAGAGTTAAGTCCCAATTCTTTAGTGAATCCTCGCCACCAAATAGCCTCTTGCATAGCCGATGACATAGAAATATACTCTGCTTCGCACGAGGAAATTGAGACTGTTGGTTGCTTCTTAGAACACCAAGATATGGCTCCTCCTGAAGCTACAAAGACAAAACCAGTGACTGATTTACGGTCATCATGATTCGTAGCATGATCGGCGTCAGAGAATCCGTTGATATGAATATTCTCATCCCTGCGATATGTCAACTTCATTGAGGACGTCCCTTTCAAGTAACGTAGTATGTGCTTGGCGGCGATCCAATGATTCCATCCAGGGTTAGAACTATAGCGACCAAGAAGATTGACACCATAACAAATATCTGGTCTTGTGCAATTCGCCAGATACATCATGCATCCCACAAGTTCTTGATACGGGACATTTCGCATTTTTGCTTTTTCTTCTTCAGTAACGGGACAATCTTGCTTAGAAATTCTTGTAGCGATGTTAATTGGAGTACTCACTGCATGGCAATCGTTCATGCCGAATCGATCAAGAATCTGTTTTATGTATAATTCTTGATCGAGGGTTACTTGTGTATCCGATTTAGTTACTCTGATTCCTAGAACGTGGTTAGCATCTCCTAAATCTTTCATTTTGAATGTGTTGTTCAGTTTTGTCTTCGCTTCGGCTGTCCATTCGCTGCAATTCGAAAATAATAAAATATCATCGACATACACTGCAACGATGAGCATATTTTTGTCGTGAACACGAAAATATACACAGGGGTCATAATGAGAACGTTGTAAATCAAAATCCTTCAAAGCTTTATCCAGTTCTTCATTCCAGACACGGCTCGACTGCTTTAGTCCATACAAAGCTCTCTTCAATCTACAGACTTTCTTCGGATTATGTGAATCGACAAAAAATGGCGGTTGTTCCATATAGACTTCTTCATTCAATTTTCCTTGATGGAAAGCTGTGACGACGTCCATCTGTTGAATGTCTAACTTGTATTGAGCTGCCAAAGCGAACAGAAAACGTAGTGATCCATGACGAATAACAGGTGAAAAAGTATTCTCGTAGTCGATTCCTTTACGCTGCGAACATCCTTTTATTACCAATCTGGCTTTGTATCTGTCAACTTTACCGACGACGTCAAGTTTGGTCTTGAAAACCCATTTGCACTTGATTGCCTTTCGACCCATAGGAAGATCGCAAATGTCCCATGTTTGATTTGCCTGCAATGCTTCATATTCTTCATGCATGGCGATTTTCCAACAATTTGCACTAGGGGATGCAAGTGCTTCCTTGAGGGTTTCAGGATCATCTGAATGCTTTTGTGGTAAGTTTATTTCAGTGGCACTATATTCGCTAGTGCTTGATGGTTCAATTAAAAATGCCTCTTCGTTTGCGAGGTAATTACCATTGAGCTGGCGCATTGCAATCCTGCGCTCAAAAGTTTGTCGGGATTCTGTTGCAAAATTATTATGCAATTGCGAAGGCACATTTGTTTCAATAACATGTTGTGCTGTCTCATTCACTTCAGTTATGATGTTCTCATCTTTACTCGAAACAGGCTGAGTCATGTAACCAGGAGTATCAACAATAAAATCTTCCAATTTCTTCGATGGGAAACGCTGTCGAACGCTGCGTTTTGGTTCTATCTCGGGTTCCATTGTTTCCATGTCTGATTCTGAGAGCGAAGAGATCGCTTCAGATTCCGTTTTCATAGATTCTCCGAATGGGAAATGGAAAATGTCAGTTGACTTCATGGGAAGTGATTGCATTTGCATTTTACCTTCATTCAAAAATATCACATTTCTATTTGTTATAATTTTTCCAGTTGTCTTGTCAGATAGCCTGTAGCCCTTCACAGTTGAATTAATACCAACAAAAATGCACGGTTTTGAATGGGAATCCAATTTCTTACGTTTTTCTTTGGGAATTTGTGCTTCAGCCAGTGTTCCAAAAATGCGAATATTGCTTAAATCTGGAATCTCACCAGACCAAACTTCTTCGGGAGTCACACCAGCAGTATTCCTACCTGGAGATCTGTTTAGAAGATACGCAGCGTATTGAACGGCTTCGCCCCAAAATGACTTTGACAATTTTGCGTCTTCTAACATGCATTTAACTTTTTCCATAATTGAACGATTGAGTCGCTCGGCCATTCCGTTCTGTTCTGGAGTATAAGTACAGGTGGTTTGATGCTCGATACCAGCTTGACGAAGACTTTCCTGCATCTCGGCATTCATGTATTCTAAACCATTATCCGTTCGTAGTTTCATAATCTTTTTGCCTGTCTGGGTTTCAGCATAAGCCCGAAAAATATCGAAAGCGTTCTTTACTTCGGCGGCTGATTTTGTCTTCAACAGATATATGAAAATCTTACGTGAGAAATCATCGATAAATGATAATAAATATCTTGCACCAACCAAGTGAAGAGACCTGTAACGGTCCACAGATATCAGAGTGTACAAGTTCCAACAGATTTGTGGCTCTTGTTCCTTCCTTTGGAAATGGCTTTCGTGTAGCTTTTCCTCTAGGACATGTAGTGCAATCTTCATGTGATGAAGTAGATATTTCCATCCCACTTGCAATATTCGGCAGTTTCTTCAAAGCTCCATAATTTAGATGTCCCATTCGTCGATGCCAAACATCAATCGGGGCCCTTATGGTGAAATTTGCTCGTTTTGTCGGAACTTGAAGAAGTCGGTACAAATTGTCTTCAAGGACTCCTGTAGCAGTCAAAATTCCCTTGCGACTGTAAACATAACAAGCACACTTGTCAAATTTCACATTGTACCCCATTTTTGAGATCTTGCTGATGGACAATAAATTAGTTGAGAGTTCTGGTACACATAAGACATCTTGAAGTATCAGCTTCTTTCCTGTAGTCGACGGGTAGATATGAATTTTTCCAATAGCCTTGATTTGCATTGATTTATCATTAGCTGCATTTACATTTCCGTTCGTAGGACGCGCATCGATCAAAAAATTTGAATACGGTGTCATATGGGAAGTTGCACCGGAATCAAAATACCAATCATTCTCGGTAGTATTTGATATTGCTGAAAGAACGGTGCACCAAGCGTCTTCCGTGTCTGAGTCATCCTCCAGATTTAGGTTTGAAATTTGAGGTTGCTGAAGCATACGACAATCTCGTTTGAGGTGACCAGGGTTATGACATTGACGACATATTGGTGGGGATTGTGGGGGCTTACGATTTTTTTTACGATTAGTGTAAAAAGCACCATTATCATTGGCAGGTATGTTCTCCTGAAGCAGTTTTGTTTTAATGTTTAGGCTCGAAATCTTCAACCCCGAATTTTCCAACGCCATAATCATGGGTTTGAACTCTTCTGTGAGGCCAGCAAGCATAAAGGCTCCCACCATTTCCTCGTCAAAAGCAAAGCCAGCGTCACGTATTTGATGTGCCGTCGAAATAATCAGATGCACATACTCAGCCATGGATTCGCAGTCGATAAGCTTGATGGTACACAATTTTCTCAACAGGCTCACCTTGCGATTCAAGCCCTTGCCGGCAAAAAGATCTTCAACGCATTTCCAAAGGTCATAAGCGGTGTTCTTGTCCTTGAGATGGGAATAAAGAGAAGGATCAATTGATAATTTGATCTTCGCTCGTGCTTTTCTGTCTTTCGCTTCATCAATTTGAGATGTGACTTGTCCATCACTATCAACTTGTACATCCACAACACCGGTCCATAGATCCTCCAGCTCCAAAACAGCTTGAATCGTCTCCAGCCATGTGTTGTAATTTTCGTGACCAAGAAGTTTCTCGATAGATACACCTCCTGTATTGAAAGTAGCCATCTTCAAATTGTCCTACGACTCACACTTAATCTGTGCCGATTCCCTGATTAAAAATTCGCCTCGAAATCAGCAATTCAAATCAGCAAAAGGCCCATAACCTGATAAGCTAGTCTGAACGAGAAGGTTTTATTCTGACAGATTATAAATTATTATTATAACTAAACGTCATCGTGGTTGTCATCTCAACATGTACATTGGCGGTTCAACACTGAGCTTGAGCTTAACCTCAGCTCAAGTTGAACCTCTCAAAATTGACGGTTTAAGCTTCGGCTCAGTGTCAAAACCGACATGTAACGTCAGTTTCAAGCGCGGATTCGCGAAATATTGTTCGAGCGCGCTATTTCAGAATAATTATAAATAATTTATAACAAGAATTGATGTATTTATGGATACAGATGAGGAGGAAATGATTGAATTGGTAGGTCTAATTGACCGACAGCGAGCTCCCAAGAGTATTTCGCACCCGTGAAAACCATCATAACAAATGGAATTATGCAGAGTTTGTTGAAATATTGCTTTTTCAAAGAATAGATAACGTAAAAGAAGAAATATCACATACTACGCGAAGGTAAGCAAATATACATAACTTTTTCAATATATTTACATAAGTACATTTTTGTAGGAATAATGCTGTGTCCGCTGAAACAATGGTATTCGTAACTCTTCGTTTTTATGCAACTGGCTCCTTTTTACAAGTAGTAGCTGATTTTCTGGGTATCGATAAAGCAACAGCCTGCAGGATTGTTCACAAAGTTTAGCAGAGCAATTGCTTGGCTTCACAATTTGTTTATCAGAATGGCGATAAAATGAGAACAAACAGTACCGAATTTTATAATATTGCTCGTTTTTCATCGTGTTTGAATATGTATGACATCCCTTTAAACTATTTTTCAATTTCCATCCGTACTTTAGATTTTTCTGAGTGCGTCCTGGTGTCTGTTAATTTGCATTTCAATATACCTTTTTGCACGATTGATCATTTTTGACTGTTTACCGTGACAGATTTTACGTCAGTAGGTGACATTTACTAGCAACTCGACGGTAAGTAATCCAACTCGACGGTAAGTACTCCAACTCGACGGTAAGTAATTCACCTACCGTCGAGTTAAAGAATCTCTTAATTTTAAATTATTTTTATAATTCATAATGGTATCAATCGTGCAAAAAACGTTCTCCATACTTAATATAATATTGTGTGCTTTTACCACATTTATAAGGAGACTTTCCATCTTGGAACTGAAATTTGCTGCCTGTTTCGTGAACATTATAAATACTGAAGAACAAATAAGTGTTACGAGCGGAATTGTCGAAAGAAATTTAGATAATATACTTGAATACAAGAGAATGAATACATCAATAATTATTATATTATTGTGTCCTCGATTTGTCACTCTCAAACTGTACTCGTGACATTTCTCTCAAAATATGTATGCAAAACTCCTACTAACCATATAAAAACATTGTTCTCTGGAGCTTAACTGAACTCGACCTGAATGTAATTTGTACAAAGAACCAAAAGCTTAAGCTTTGGTCCAGATGAACTTCGGTTCAGTTAAGCTACAGCTGAACTCCCGTTTGTACAACCGGCCCTAAGAGGCGTTGAGTCTTGCATAACCTAGTTCTGCTTGTTTTGTTCGTACGCCTTACCAAAATAAGAATCGGCATTGTCGCGGTTATTTCTGGACTCTGAAGAAAATCAACGGGAAATTCCATAAGTTGATCTTGATGACATGTCAGTTACTCAAAGATCCCAGACCTTATCCAGATTTGTTTCAGTAAACTGAAGTGTTTTTGAAACTTATTGGAGAGTTATTCCCTTCGAAAAGGCTAAATAACTCATGGGGTTTGCAGCCTGAAAAAGTCCTTTCAAAAAGCATGAGGCATAGGTGTTGCCATTTTCATTACCTTCTTGATAGGAAATAGCTGGGAAAGTTCTACTTTATTCGTTGAATTTTTAATACAGAGCGTAAAGTTACCTGTTAATCTGTGTTCACTATTTACTTTCAATCTAACTTTCTCTCTGACTATACAAGTTATTTCGAAACTCGCCGACATTGGACTGTTTTTTTAGAGGAAGACAACCTAGCAGGCTTGCATAATTTGAATTAATTTCGTTTAACTATTCGGCGATGGCGGCAAAAAGTTGTGGTCCAGCGCAAAATCTGAAATGTAAATCCTCTGGATCTCGTCCCGAATAATTTTCCTGCTGAAATTTTCCTTATTCACCACCCTTTCAGAACAATTAATGCTGGCGCAATGCGATTGACCTCCTGCAGACGAAATCCAATGGATGAATGGATCTTTCTTGTGTTCTCCAGAAAAGAGAAACAGCTTCAAAAATCGAAGAAGACGGAAAAAAAAAAGAAATGAAGAGAACCTATACTTAGAGACAATTATTAGAAAGAGGGGAGAAGATGGAAAATGCTAATCTGGAGGAAGCTATACATCTGCATTTTCATCGAATGATATTCTAGAGGGAAAGATTTTGAATCGAGCATGCAAGATATGATAATCAAAAAGTGGTAAGGTGAGTCTCAAACTACCCACTACTGGTCCAGACACCAAAGGGGGTCAACCTCAGAATTTATCTTGACTTCTACCTGAATGATAATAAATGTCACCTATCTCAAAAGTCGTAATAAAGATCATGTGCGAGTCAAAGGTCAAAGGTCGCAAAAATCAGTTTTTGATTATACTTCTTTGAAATCACTTTATTTTCATCTATATTATAGCAATTTCCATTGTTCATGAACTAGCCGGGTTTTTATGCACTCAATATATCTCTGTCTTTCAGAAATCTAATAAAAAAAGAAAGGTATACACTGAGTGCGCACTGGTTTTTGCAAAACGATATTCTTTATGAAGTCGATTCTCAATGCTAAAGAGTTGTTTGGCCATTAAAGATAATGACATCAACAAATATCCAAAAACTATTGCTTTCCTGAAGCGTCAAGCTATATTCCAAAAAAGTCCAAAGTTGTGACAGCAGAACAAGTAACAAAATTTTTATGTTGGTGGAAAGCGGGGCTGATTTACTCACTTTGAAAAGACACGGAGTGTGACGTTCTTCCAATATAGCAGAATAATATATAGAAGAGTCTATACAAATAATTGTGGTATCACGTGAACTGTCGCAAAATACAGCAACTGTATCATTCGTTCGAGAAAATCAAGACATTTGCGAAGAGTCTGCTTCAGTAACTGCAGTTTCACAATATGAAACTCCAAAAGGACCAAATCTGTGCAATAATACAAATTGTACAATAAACATAACCATTAATAATAATTCAAATTAAAATCAATATTTGTTAATGCTGCTTTTATAGTATAGTTATAGTTAGTTGATTTTCGATATTCTTACTCTAGTAGTTCCAAATTTTTTCATTCCTACAACTGTGAAAATAACATTTTTCAAGTTTCTTTTGTGTCTTATGTTTTCATTTTCAACGAAGAATAATAAAAAATATCGTTAATTACACGTCCAGAAATGATTTTTCCGTGCTTTGATGACTTGAGACATGAGAATTTTTGTCACACGCGCACGGAAAAATTTCTATTTCCAGAATCGTAATGAAATATACTATATGACTGGCAAATGACTGGCAATGACTAAACAATTATCACGTGACGTGGACAATCATCGTTTCCCGCGACTTTCCCGGAAAAAAGGAGGGTACATTCGAAACGTGCATTTGAGCATAATGATTGTGCGCTTTCATCAACGTGTGTTGCTGTCGTAACACGCAAAGCAGGCCACGTTTCACTTCCGATGTCAGAGAATATTGTTCCGGTTCGGACTAAAGTACGAGTACCGGATGTATGGACAATTTCAACAAGAACCAGCCAATCTGGTGGTTTAAATTAACGCAGACGATGATTATATTCCACGCCTTGTTCTCAAGATCATAATGTAGTACTCCCGATCCCCGCAGAATCGCACGATATTCAAAGCTCTCAAAATTGACAGGATCCGTGTTCCGTGGCATCCACGGTTCCGTCCGTCGTCGTACTACCCACAATCCTCATTATTTCGATCGTGCGCAACAAGGTTGCACGGTGTTTTCGAGCTCTCGAAATAAAAAATATAAAATTGTTTTAAAAAGAAAAGACGTAACGACAAAAGAGAGGAAGATCATCAATATGATTTCCTCAAGTTCCAGTAGTGCTGATGTGGAGCACAAAATGAAATATTTACGACGGGAAGTAAAGATATCGTAGAAGAAGGTTAGATGGTCCAGAGATATGGAGGATAAAGAAAATGGCCGGTATTGGTATTGTAAAAAACAACGAAGGTTTTGTCTGAATTCGCTTCCAGCGATTCAATATTCGATTTGAGTGGACCATCGGACCATGAAAGTAAGTATTATTCAATACTTTATGCTGTACCTGTTTCAATTCATGAATACCAAGCTGAGAAAAAATACCTATACAATACAATATGGTTATGCTAGCCTAGTTGACCTGTGTGGGTCTTCTGGAAGATCAAGTATTTGACAGCTATTATATAGCCAGCCCTGGTTGACCTGTGTAGGTCTCTCAGAAGGTCATGTATATGACAGCTTTTATAGTATAGCCAGCTCTAGTTGACCTGTGTGGGTCTTTTGGAAGATCAAGTATTTGATAGTTATTATATAGCCAGCCCTGGTTGACCTGTGTAGGTCTCTCAGAAGTTCATGTATATGACAGCTTTTATAGTATAGCCAGCTCTAGTTGACCTGTGTGGGTCTTTTGGAAGATCAAGTATTTGATAGCTATTATATAGCCAGCCCTGGTTGACCTGTGTAGGTCTCTCAGAAGGTCATGTATATCACAGCTATTATATAGTCAGCCCTAGTTGACCTGTGTGGGTCTCCTGGAAGGTCGGGTACCTGACAACTATTATATATCCAGCCCTGGTTGATCTGTGTAGGTCTCACAGAAGGTCATGTATATGACAGCTATTATATGGCCAGCCCTAGTTGACCTGTGGGTTTTCTGGAAGATCAAGTATTTGATAGTTATTATATAGCCAGCCCTGGTTGATCTGTGTAGGTCTCTCAGAAGGTCATGTATATGACAGCTGTTATATAGCCAGCCCTAGTTGGCCTGTGTGGGTCTTCTGGAAGGTCAAGTATTGACAGCTATTATATAGCCAGCCCTAGTTGGTCTGTATGGATCTCCTAGAGGATCATGTTGGTGACAATTGTTTTGACCTTGGTTTGTATAGATCTTCTAGATGATCAGGTTTGTGACAAATCTATAATAGTATATATTAATTTTAGTTGACCTGTGAGGGTCTCGAGGTATGCCTGCTAGAATGTTCAACCCTTGTTGATCTGTGTGGATCATCTAGACTCTTGAGGTTCATGTTGTGACAATCAATATATAATTGAATCCTGTTGATCTGTGTGGATCTCCTAGCTAGAGGATCATGCTTATGACAAACATTTTTTTGACCTTAGTTGGTCTATAATATCCTATAGTAGCATATATTAGTTGCCAGTGACCTATGTCTTAAATAATAATAATAATTAACGAGCTTTATTGGATACCTAAAAGGCTACCGACCGAGGTCCTTCAGCCTGTGTTACACAGTGATTATATAATGGATGAAGGTCTTGTTATTGTTCTGTTTTTTTTTTTAGGTAGACATGGAACAGAGAAGAGCAATGGTGAAAAAGATTCACTATCCATATAATTTATAGAGGTATCATGCTTAGACTCATTGATTCCTAGCTATTTGCTTTCCTGAAATAAGTCCAAAAGTGGAAGTTTCTTCTAATGAGGAAGTCCTAAAAGGGATGGTTATTTAGAAAAGATGCAATCACATATGGGGCAAGCCTGTTAGCCTTGGCCAAGCACTTTCTGTGGTATTGAAATAAATAAAAACCTCCAGGTTTCTAGCATTCAATTAAGTCTTGGATTACTTTTAATATCCTCTACAGAACATGCCATTTTGTACCCTACCTCGAGTACAATGTCAAACGTGCCATCTAGCTTCAAACCCCTTAAGCTACCCAACCATTATTGGTTGCCTACCTATAAGGCCTGATGACACACCTTCCATCCTGTTGAATGATGTATAGAGGAGGAGGGGAGAAGGCAATAATCTACAATAGTAGAGCTGATAAGTGAGGAGGCCTAGTTAATAACAGATTTACACCATGAGGAGGCTAAATCTAGACATACTGATTAGTCTTAACTTATTAGACAAGTCCTTGAAGGGCTATTTGAAGGGCATGATTCAGCAGAAAGGCTTAAATCTTTATTAGAAGCTATTGAGAAATCAGCTGAGAGATTGAGGAAAACCTTTCAAGCAAGGGCTGGAAAATCTATACTTTTTTCCAAAATATGTGTAATACCTACATAGGCAAGTGACAGCTCTGGGTGGGCAGAGACAGCAGTTGAAGGCCTGGAATCAACAAGTTGCAAGGCTCCCAGTTAGCCATCCTCCAGTCTCTAAGATCAAATATCAATGTCACCAATATGGGACATCACAGGGAAAGGAGAAAAAGAGGGAGAGGAAGCCATAGTCATAGAATATTCCCAATCAATAGGGCAGGTCATTTACCATGTTCTTGAAAGCATGGAGAGAGACCAAACAGTTAAGTATCTTGTTTTTGGTTCAAGGTTACCAAGAGGAAGGTCAATCAACATAGAAGTTAGTAAAAATAAGGACATCAACTGAAGGTTGAAATATAAAGTGTTTTTTGAAAACTTAGTTGCACAGCAACCCTCGAAGTCTCATTGAGACTTGTATGAGTGAGGAAGAAGGGGACCTTAGTTAGAAATGACAGTCTTGTGAGGGACAATTCATTTCGAATAATGTTCTAGTTAAAAACAGAATGGTAAAAATTGTATGATTTTAAACTTGATAGAACTGGACAAAAGTTTTAGTGTTGAGCATATCAAGATGCAGGATATGAAAACTGACCAATCAGAAAACTAAAAATTGGTTTCTAGCAACCATATAGACCTAAGGAAGCTTATTCTTGTTCAGGGTCTGTAAGACAGAAAATTTCTGTGATTTGAAATTAAGGGAACACTGTATGAATATACATGATCCCATTTGGCTTATATAGGGCACCATTGTATTTACTTACTCAGGTGAAGCCTGTTACTTATTTTATGAGAAATTTATTATCTGTATAATTTATATTTATGATTTTTATTATTAGGGGCGTCCGCATGGGCTGCCTTAAAATTTTCAACTGCAATGTGTTGGAAAATCTGAGTGTCATAATAAATTTTGAAGATTTAGTACCTACCCAATATGCAATGATGATTATTGGGGTTTTTCTTTTTGATTCAGAAAGTACAAAAAAGGTAATTTTAACCTTTCTAATGTGGGGACCCCCATGAAAAAATGCTCATTACATTTCCTTGTACAATTGTTGGTGAGCTGATAGCAGCATACCCAACTGTCAGATAGTTTGATGTAAGTATGAAAAGATTTGAAAGGCTTAGCCTTCAGAAAGTCTGGGGACAATAATTACAATAGTTAATTGGTATTCCAAGATACTTGAGAGATGATTTTATATTTGGTGGAAATATAATATACTAAATATAAAAATGTATGAGGGCCAATGTTTCTGGAATGATTTGTATAAATCATATCATATCAACAGCAGAATTGTTGGCCACAAATTTTAGGTGAAACGATTTGCAAATCATTTAAGAGACTGCATCATCCTCTATAGAGAAAATTTTTCCTTGTGGGCAGGTTATTGTCCAGTTGTATCTTCAGAAGAGAATTCCAGAGCCTATCATTGCATGACAGCTTCGATTACACTCAACACTTTGAAGCAATATAGCAAAATTGCTTGAAACTATGCTGGGATTTTTTGCATCAGGAAGCTGAATATTTTCAATAGTTCAATAACGAATATTTATGTTGGACACTCAATTGTACAAGATCAACTCTTGCTATAATTCAGTCGTCTGAACTTGGTTCTGATTATAGGGTCAAACGTTTTTTCAAGGGAATTCAACACCCCAGACCAAGAGTGTTCCCAGGTAATACTTGGAATCCATCCATATGTATTTGGAATACTTGAATATTTTGTTTTCCTAACGAATATATTCATATTTGGAACTGTCAACTAAAACATTGTTAACCCTAGTAGCATTCATTACAGCACATAGGGTGCAGACTTTATTTATTTATTTAGATATTAATAATGTTTGAAATTCATAATTCTCAAAGAATTGAAACGTTAGGTAGAGACAGAGGCTCCAACCGGTGTTGAAGGTATATTTTTTATTTCACCATCAAAACCTGTTATGTGCAGACATTTTTCAAACCTACACCACCATGCATCATCTCAATCGTTGAGCAGGTGGATTAATATTATTCTGGATAGAAGTGGGATTGACACTAGTATATTTGCAGCACATAGCACCAAGCATGCGATAACATCTGCAGAAAAAATAAATAGAAATGGGCGTTCTATTGATGTAATTGTAATTCGCAATAGGTACTGCTGGTTGGACACAACTCTGAAACCTCAAGGTTTCATAATAGACCAGTAGTTGAAAGGATTGATTATAAGGATCAATGGGCATTTTAAAAATATGTATGATTTGTTTTCAGCTACTTTATTAGTAGTTGTAGGTGATGGGAAGTTTTTGATTCCTGTTGTATGTATTTTTGTTGTTTTGCCAGTAAAGTGGCGGTTTATTTGGTGCTTTATAAAATATTAAAATTATATAAAGACATATATTAAATATATTCTGAGTGTATAATTGGAAATGGTTTATCGAATGAATATGTTGACAATGTGTCATCAATAATTCTGACTTCTATAATCAACAAAACAATAACAATTGAAATTATTGGGGCTCTACTGAGGAATTTCTAAACACTGGTATTCTCTGAAAAATGCTTCTAGTGAATTCAGGGATCTCAAATATCTTTAAACATCTACATTATGATCTTGAGAACAAGGCGTGGAATATAATTAAAAGATTAAACGAACTTACCTTAAGTGAAGTTCAATCTTAATTATATGTAACGCCTTGTTCGAGATGATCATACCCACCCTAACCCTGTCAAATGGGGACCGGATATGATGTTTAAACATATACCTATATAAAACCCATGATCATCAATATTTGAGATCTTTGCTTTAAAGAATGAGGATTGTGGGTAGTACGACGACGGACGGAACCGTGGATGCCACGGAACACGGATCCTGTCAATTTTGAGAGCTTTGAATATCGTGCGATTCTGCGGGGATCGGGAGTACTACATTATGATCATCTCGAACAAGGCGTTACATATAATTAAGATTGAACTTCACTTAAGGTAAGTTCGTTTAATCTTTTAATCATTTATTTTACTCGTTTTCGCTTGCGTTGATTTTAGCAAATAGTTGATCCGGAACTGCGTTTTCAGCGAGGATTTCAGAATAATTCCACTTATCTATCGAATTCGGTACTCTAAAATTGACGTACAGTTGTGTGCATGAAGAAGTCGTACAACAGTTAGGATATCTTGATTAAACTTCTTATCGACTTTGACAATAAGTGTCAAACTTCAAACTACTTTTGTCACAAAAGTTTCAAATGTGTAGGTGTACTACTTTTTAAGGAAATCTGGAATATCATAGGCAGGTTAACACCATACAAACCTTGTACGACTTCTTTATGCACACAACTGTACTTCAATCCAAAATAAATCAGCAATTATAGATTGTCAGATGTTTTTAGCGGAATACTCTCGAAGGTTATGGTAATAAATATGTGTGGATTTAACAGGAACAAAAACATGTCTGAGATAATCATAAGTGGCATTATGAGGTCCGCCTTCTTGGTAAAGTCGGAAATTCCGAGTTTGAATTCGGAAAAAAATAATTCCGAGTTCAAAGTCGGGGAAATTTCGAGTTCAAAGTCGGAAAAGTTGAAAAAAAAAAATTTCGGTGGCCCTTAGACCCTTAGAATCGAAATCATTTTTTTGTTATATTTTCTTAAACGTTTCACCTATCCCAAAATGCATAAAATAGTATATGAACCTCAGGACTGAAGTGTTTTTAAATCCCTCGACAAATTATAGCCCTCCCGGTGGTCTGGCTATAAACTTTTTGTCTGAGGATTTAAAATACCACTTTTGTCCCTAGGTGTACAATATACTATTTCATACGTGGTCGTAGGGAAACATATTAACAGTGCTGTTCATTTACCATGAAAATGACAATACAAACTAAAAAAAGCTCCTCTCAATACCCAGGAAAGTGTTTATTTTTTTTTAAATCACGACGAGCTCATTGGGACATGGAGCAACGCGAAATCCGGACAAACACACAATGAAAATCATTGGGACGTACACATTGTACATACACCAATTGTCGGGACTAGGAAGACTCGACTCTTTCTCTCCCATCCGAATAAATCACATCAATTACGGGCACAACGGGATGCGGTGCGGCAAATAAAAATGCCCTTCGAAAAATGCTCCCTATCGCGAGTCAGGATTCAGTCGATATCGGCATCGAATGTGAGGGGAAAATCCATTCGAGTCTGCCTTGCTAGCCGGCAGGGAGGAAATATATATTTCGGCCCTGCTTGATGAACACGGGCTGTGATTTATCGGGCCTTTTCGGAAATGCGACACTGAGATCGGATATGTAATTTCATTTCTACTGTTCGTCCCCTATGAAGTCGTACATGATTTTTTGAAATAGAGGAAAGTTGAAAGCTCCATGTCGTGACTTATTTAAATATGCATGGGAATCGAATAATTGGAAATGGGTAGTCATTCATTGATAAATAATGGTAGACTGACAAGAGCTCATGAATGACTAGACGTTTAGGATAGGCAAGATTCTGTTTCTAGTACACGTACATATTTGGAACTTTTGTGACAAAAATAGTTTTAACTTTGACACTACTTGTCAAAGTCGATGAGAAGTTTAATTAAGATTGACAAGACTGACTCAAAATAGCCTATAACTGCTGTACGCCCTATAACTGCTGTATGCACACAACTGAACATTATAAAGTGGAGTGGTTCATGCTTATACGAATTTCGCAAAATTGATGCGAATCGGAAAATTATAAATAATACATTGTTATTCCTACTCCACAACAATATTAATTTATGCATTCTGTGGTATCATGATATCATGATAATATAAAAAAATCCGCAAAAAAGTTCAAATATTTCAACTATATTGCGATATTTCTTTTCAGCGGCCATTTTATTCGCATAAATTTTCCAATATTCGTATAAGCATGAACCAGGCTTTATGCAGTATGCATGATAATCTTGTTGAAAGACTAAATTTAGCAAAAGGTGAGAGAAAAAACTTCACGTCTTCCTTATTTCTACCAATTATACAGTTAAACTAACTTCAAGTTTCATTTGAAACATGTTCATCAGTTTCTACTCAGAACCACACAGTTAACGAAGGTTCAAAGGAGTTTTAGAAATGAGGAAATTTAAATCTTTTCTACAGATAAACCAGTCTAAAACGCAAGCGTAAGTATAATCCACAATATTGGGTATGTCATCTTGATATTTTTCAAATATCAAATTCGGCCTTTTCTCGTGTATGGACTTGCACGTTTGATATTTCGATCACATCTTCATCTGGTTAGATTCGGTTCATTGGGCTCATCAATGAACCAACTCTATCGAAAATCAGTGCACACGTTACAACTCCAAGGTAAACTTTGCAGACCTTTCACTTTGGAATGATGTTCTGTCAAATTATGCAATTGGATCACCCAACTACTGATCCCAAGTTAACTAATCCGAATGTGTGAAAATTCCTCTATTTCTGTTAACCATGGAATTCTTACATAAAAGTTATTTGTTTTACTAGGCAGAAAACACTTTCGATGCCGCGGCTGGTGTTTCATTGACGAGGCTTTTTTTCAAAACTCTATTATTTTGTGTCCCTGAAAATTCGCTTCTAATGTCATAACTCAAACCAATGAGTACATAAAAATATTCTACACCTCGAATCTATATCAAAAAGTCATGTGAGTGTCTTTCGAATACTTTCGAAGTAAAACTTCGCCAAATGTTCATGTCAACGTTGTCCGTTGTTTTGAAAACCTCGAGAGTTGTAATCTTCATCAGTCAATGAAACAAAACATTCTGAACGTAAAAGAGGAGCTCTTTCACCCAGCACAAATGTGGATATAGATATGGTGAAACGACTCTTCAATAAAATTGTTTTCCGTCAAAACCTGTAGACTGGTTCAGCGAAGATCATAACACCGGTAATATTTCACTAATCGTTCGGAGATGGCGTTAATATCGCATTTGATATCAATATCGATAATTCAGTTCTCTATTAACATCCGTATTCTATAATTGATTGAACAAATCACACAAAATCAAAATGACTGAGAAATTGTGGAAATTAACATTCATCATGCGGAATCAGCAGACGTAGCGCCATCTATATGAAGTCGTGGAAGTATTACTAGTGTTTGAAACTATGATTGAAATGCAACAAAATCAAGTAGGCAGAAGTCTACAAATATTTCTAGTGCATTTTAATGGGACTCGTTCCACCATATCTATATCCGCCTTGCCCAGCACTATAAGGACCTCAGTTATAAAATCACGAGAAATTTTCAACAAGCTTTCGCACGAGTTCCAACCATTCCACGTTCGCCTGATATGAATACTCCGACGATATAAACATGGTTCTAATGGAAACTGGATCACCAGGCTCAATTTAAATTCCATCCCAAAAATGTCCGCGTCCATACCTGCCTAGCAAGCATCCCGAGAATCCGATAAGACTCTCAGGATACGGGAAGGTGGAAGGGGCAGGAGTGGGGATGAAACGAGCCCGCTAACTAACAAAAATCTGTGGAGAATGCAGATAAGCCCATAATGACGGAGCAGTTTCTGCGACCAGAAGCGCGGTTGCAAGAGTTTCCCGAAGGAGCCAACTAAACTCGATAACTACTATAGAACAACCCTAGAAATAAATAAACAACAATTGCGAATTTTTTTTAACATTTCATGTATTTATCTTGGCCACCCTGCATATTAAATATTATAGTATCATTTGATATTAACATTATAATTTACCTATTATTATAATATCACATATTATTATTGTTAATTATTATATAACTATTGTGTTAAGATATATAGATTTTGAGATATTCGATATTTTTCATAGTACGTGTTCAAAATATACGTGACGACCCTGTACCTATCAATAAGTTCATAGAAATTTAAAGAGTTTTTCAGGAAAAATTCAAATTTGCAATTATAACATATAATCCCGAAAAGATTCCTCTGTTTTTTTTAAATATGAGATATTTGTGCATGAAAGGACCCCGCATTTTTTATAGGTGAAATGGTTCTCGGTGATATTTCCCGAATTTTTAGTATATTGTATGTTATTCGATGTACTTACTGATTGAACGTGCAGAATCACAAAGTTCGTTGATGGATAGATTTTGAAATACAGGGCATTCAAGTTAAAAATCAGTATAATAATTTTCATTAATTATTTTCTCGGGATTTGAAAGTGCCGACTGCATTTCTTTCCGCTCTTATCATCAACGTACCTTCATATCACTAAATATCATTCAGATGGTGCAGATTATATCATTATGTACAGAGTTATCACAATTTATACATTTCGTACAGGGTAATTTGAAAAATTGGTGAAATATATGGCCGGTTCTTTCGTGCACATCCTGTATATTCAAGTGAATTATCATCCTCCGAAGAAAGCTGATAGCGTATAAATATGATTTCGTTGGGATATATAGGGTGATCATGAAAATTTCGATGATGAGATTGACAAAATATCAACGTTTCAGAAATCACCCTGTAATTCACGATTAACTCGGTGAAATTCCTTCATATACCGCAATATACTGAAAATTCAGACACTTTCACTGAGAATCATTTTACCTATAAAAAGTGCGGGGCCCTTTCCTGTTGTAATTATCCGAAATTGCCAAGTATTCCATAATAAAGCTCACGAAACCAATAATCACAGACTGTTTACCAACCCAGAATGGAAAAATATCCGTACTTGATGGATTAATACAAGAATTATTGCGCATCTGCAGGCCAACATGTCTCTCTTTTTTAGCACGCACATATTTCAACGTTTTAGGATTGGTTTCCATCAACATTGCTGCAGCGATATACGTCACGTCAGTTGATGAATGCGAAAAATACGAAGTGTTCATCACTAAAATGTGATACATAGAACTCGTTGATACACCCTGTATATTTAGATATCATAATACATATTCATGATGGTGGCTTAGTAGGTACCAATAGCAAAATTTGCATAATATTCATCTTCCTACCCCTTTTCTACGTGTCTGATCCAGTAGGACCTTAATTAAATATCAAATCACTGAGGAATTTCAACATCTTTTGCATATTCATGTCATCAATTTCAACCCGACATCGGGGGTAAGGACAAGATATATATATTTTGAAGATAAAATCGATAATATTCTAGTGGGCCCGACCAATTACTTTCGTGTATGAATACATTTTATATGCTATCGAAAAACAAGGAATATCTCTTGGAAAAACACACAAACTTGTGAATTTTTATTTTAATGCCTCAAATGGAATTGGTACTTAAACCTTCACTGCGAAATCGAAATAGCGCTCTTTACATATACAAAAATATTTACGAGCAAAAAAATAAATGTAGGTACATATCTACTGCGAGAATTCATCAGTGTCTTGAAAATACCAACTTCTAACTTGATGTGCTGACATTTTTTGAAATATTCGACGACGATAATGAGAAACAGAATTCCAGTTATTCTTCCAGGGGTTCAAGAATAATCATAGCCGTGATTTATTGACTGATTCAAATAACCTATTGAATAGGTATATTCCCGAGAGTGCATGGGTAAATACAAGATACAGTTTTGTTAGGAACAGATGAAGCATTTTTTTGATCCGAGGATGATAATCGTAAGCTGTGAAATAATGTTCAAATTCTTGAAATGGAAGGATATATCACATAAATGAAAATATCTAAAATGTATACATCTATGTATGTTGTATATCGTACATATGTTTATGTTTATCATTGGAAATAATGAAGTGAATATAATTGTTATTAAAAACTGTCTTTTACTAACCCTCCCCCATTTCTTGAATCATATAAGTGAATGTTGAAATAAGCATTAGTTATTCGATATTAGATATAAATGCTCCTTAAACGAAGAAAAGAAACCTTTTCACTAGTGAAAACCTTCTTCACAGGATATCAGAGAATTTTATTTTCAATGAATATGAAATTTGAGCAGTTTGTGTTCGCACCCTAGACCCCTTCCTGATCGATAGCAAGACAATTGGAAGAGTAAGAAGGGGTAGAACGCAGGGAATCCATACCGTCTCATATCTGGGGAGAAATGTTATATAACTCAAGAATCGAAAAGTCCTGAACGGCAGAAAATGAAGTATTTTGCAAGTCATTCACAGGGGCGGACTAAATGATAGTAAATTCTGGGTCTATGTGCCTGTATAGGTATAGAGCCAATACCGTTTCTTATGATGCTTTTTTGGCACTCGCACAAACAACACTGTATTCCTACATATTCCTTCCAGTTTTCTATTTCAATTTAATATCTTTCTTATCATTGGATATCAACCAAAGAATACAAGCAATATAGAAATGAATTACCTGAAAATATTTGAAGGAGTAACAAGGAGAGATAAGATAAGAAATACACGAATATAAGAGAAGAATTAGACATAAAATATATTATTTCATTCATAAAACAAAAACAATTGGGATGGTGGGGACACATACAGAGAATGCCGAACAATAGACCTGTTAAAACAAAATTATGAAGCTAAAACACAAAACAAGAGAAGAAGAGGAAGACCTACAAAAACATGGAACGATGGATGATTTCACAAGAAATAAATAAACAATGGAGCGAAGCTACTGACAAAAGACAGAAAAGAATCGAAGTTTATAATACAAGAATAAAATGATAACCCGACACCCTGAGGGTAAAAGGGTTCAAGATTGTGCATAATTATATATATTATTTTCTTATAATCCCATGGAAGTTCACTTGAATCCTCATATCTATTCAAAAACTTAATTGCTAAAAGTATAAGTAAACCAGACATTTCAGTAGATTATATTTCGTGTCACCCATAGTTACGGAATTTAAAATCAGTAGATCAATTTGATCCATCAGGCAATATCGTTTTTTTATATATTTTCACATCCTCTGCCAACTTTCTCACATTATCGTAACAAACCTTGTCAATATCAAGAATGATTCATTCATCTCGTATACTAAGAACATAATATTGAGAGCGTTTTGGCAGAAATAGGTAATAAACAAGTGGCCTAAAACAGCTTTTCTAGTGCCACGGCCTGTAAGAATGAACGCCTATCCGTTCCAGCATTCCCTCTTAAGTGACCTCAATCGAAATTTGTCCGCGATATAGTTTCCCCAATTGTCCCAGAGCGGCTTCCCATACTTTATGTCGATTGGCCAGGCGGATGAGACTGCCGTCACCAGATCGAGTTTTCCCCCATCCCCCACCTCTGCCGTCGCCCTAAAGTTAACCCCCAAACGAAGAAGGCGAACGTGAGCTACGAAGACGTAGAAGTGATGCTATTGACGGGGGTAGCAAAATTGCATGTATATTTTGTTTTTTGGGTTTCGAACAAAATTGTTATCGAATAGAGATTTAGATGGTGTTTTCATTCAAAAATGGATCTTGCACACGCGATCTTGAGGAATATAAGAAGGCTAGACTGGCTAGAGCATCGGATTCTGAATGGGAACCTAGTAGGCTGAAACATAATAATAATCTGTTCACTCAAGTCCCGAACGTCTGTCAAGTAGAGGTCGCTACTTTGTAGAAGTCGTTCGATTCTCATTTGTTTCAGTTTTTTCTCTGTCAGTGACCCAATTTTTGTCTGAAGTTATGTTCTTTTTCTTTTCATAATCTGATATATTCTTTCTCTTATACATATTTTTACTTGAATAGGTCCAATACTACTTTTTAGGAACAATAATAACGCATTCCAAGAAGAAGAAAACAACTTGGAGGTACTCACGTATATTTGGTCCTCCTAAACAAGAATCCGAAATCGAAACACAAAATTCGTCCTTCTTCCCACTAAAACTCCACACACGCTTATATTTATTTGTTCTTGACACTTTTTAGTGTGAAAAAACAATATTTTTCAAAAAAAATGTGTCGTGTAAGGGTTAAAATGTTTCGAATGACGAATTTTTTCAAATATGCTAGTTTTTTCTGCTAGAAATTGTTGAAAACAAGTGGATGCATGTGTGTGTGGTGTTTCAGTTGAAAGAAGGTCTGATTTTTGTGTGCTTTCTTCAGTGGGTTTGAAATATGCGTGGAGCAAATATAAAAGTCAACGTAAGTGATTAACATTGTATTAACTATTGTACATTCGATATGCCAATGCTTCCACTTGCCTTGCATTTCAGTTTCTCAATTTTGAACTCGTTCTTTCTACTTTATTACATTATACATTTTTCACATCCACATAACTGACACTGACTGAGGAAATGTTTTTTTCTGTTTCCTGAATCTCTGATCAATGAATCAATATGATTCTGTGCTTGAAACAGGAGCTTTGCTGTGTTAAAAGGAGCGCGTTATTCAAAATGTAAATAAAAACATTAGGTTATACCCAATATGACAATTCAAAATGGTTCACGGTTATTATGAGAAGATGTCTCTGCCTTACGGAGAAAGTTACGTCATTGTTTCCAGTGAACAGACAATATTATACCGTCTACCAGGTTTCATCCAGATCGACAATGATACTTGAAATCGGAGATCTCGCCAAAAAGGATATGAATTTCAAGGTTTCAGTATCACTATCAGTGACTCCTAGTCCTATACAAATTGAGAACGCAAACGTACTTAAGATGTTCAACAGCCCTATAATCTACCTACTAGTTTGTTTTCATCAAGTATGGTCAATGAATAAGTATAATAGAATGCAATAATGTTCTAGAAAAGTAAAAGTATGACCTGAAACTTGAGCATTCAACTAGTTTTCTTTTTTTTTCATGGTGTAACTGTACTGGGTGGGCAAATTCCCATGTTTGTATACGGTAACTAGGAGATACAAAAAAATGGAGGTCGCATCCTCGATATCTATTATAGAAACAAATTTGCTATCGTCTTTTGTTTGCGAGTTATAAATAAAAGTTCAATTTTCTACTTTTAGACATATGTGAATATCATGGTTGTTTGTAAAGTTACCAGATAATAACTTGTACATTCCTGAGGCAATTTTTACTAGAGATGCACCGGGTAGTGATTTTTACAATGCCGGGTACCGAGTTTGATGTAAAATTCACAAAGCGGGTACCGAGTACGGCTAGCCCGAGTAACAAGTACCGAGTACCCGGTATATTTACCGAGTACCGGGTATACACAGCTGTAAATAACTAGCGAACGGGTGCACATAACCTAACTTTAGTAGAACAGAATGCTCTGAAACTTCGTGCGCTCCGGTCTTGAAAGTGCAAGAATTTGACGTTGATCATTATTCATTAATTACTGAAACGGCAATGAGTGTTAAGGAACGAAGTGTGGTGTGGGATTATTATGAACTTTGCGAAGAAGACAGCACAAAGGCAATAATGCCTTATATGCAAGACTATAATTTCGCGATGTGGTACCGGGAAGTCAGCGACTACTTCATCCCTAGTGAAACACCTGCGTTTCGTTCATCCGGTGGAACACAGTGAATACAAAACAAATACTGATGTGAAAAAGAATGCAGTTTCATCACAAAAACGTCATTCTGGTGGCAGTAGCAGTAGTTGTGGCGGTACGCTTGACGTTAAACTTAAACAAGTGGATATTGAAAACTATGGTAACAGAAAATGGAAAATTAATGATAAAAGATTAAAATTATTTATTTTCAGTGTACCCAGTCTAGGCGGCCGGGTACAGAGTACCCGGTCTAGGCTGCCGAGTACTAACTGGTACCCGGTAAAACCGGGTTCATCGTTTTCTTCGTTATGTGGCCGGGTATCGCCAAAACCGAGTACTGACCGGGTACCCGGTGCATCACTAATTTTTACTGTATAATCCAGTATCGTCGAGAAAATTTTAAAAAGAATGTGAAATTTCGAGTTATGGCATATATCGGGTCGCTTTCGATGTTCAAGTCTTCAATAACGATAATAATATTTTACTAGATCACTTCTTGTGTTTTTTATATCTATTCCAAGTAGGCGGGTGTCATCTATGACGGTTTATAGATTTGTTTTCGTTACCGAGTATTCCTATTCAAACATCGAACTTTGCCCACCCTGTACATCATCATGAACATAAATCATCACACGCATAATATGGGATATGTACATTATAAAGATAATTTTGACAATGTTCGAATGTTGTTTATTTATTTTCAATTACAGTGAAACTTAGGGGCTGTTATTCTAATGAAGACTCAATATGCCTAACGTTGTAATATATTGCCAAATGAATCAAAGATTATATACACTATGATCTTTGAATGAATATAAAAATACGAAAGTTAGTGCAATATTGCTGAAGGTGCGGTTTGGTATCAACTGAAAATATATCTTTGTTCTGAATAAGCAGTAATAGCAGTAGAGCTAGTAGTTGCCGAATCAACAAAACTTCCCTACGTCACTGGTTATAGAGCGAGGGTTGATTGGTGGACCATCTGATAAATTCACGGCAATTTCATCGTGAATCGCGGTTAGCTTCGCTGATCACATATTGTGCTCATGCCGATTCCATTTGTTTTGGGGTTAATGGATTGCGGAAAAGTGGGTTGATTCTTAGGCTAGCGGTTTTGTCAGTGCATGTAAATATTGTTAATTACAAACAATAACGTTCGCACAGCATATCATTATCATCATCCCTATAACAATTTCAACTCTTCAAAGCGAATTTATTTTGGTGATGTTCTATAAACATCGATCCTGATTTGAAGACTCTGCCATGGAACACGAAAATGTGTGCAAATCGAAAACAAATTACCACAACAGATAGGACCCGTCAAAGTATTCGCGTTTTATCGCACAAATTCGAACCTCGAACGTTATATGATGCAATTGTTCCGTGCAATCTGTTCAATAACTACCCTCTAAATCACATGAACTGTTGCTCAGATGCTCTAAAACAAACTGCACATTCCCGGTATCGCGAAAGGGTTACACGCGAAATATTGTATAGCCATTGCTCGGTGAAATATGTGTTGGTTTTATCACGCAGGTCAAGCAGTTATCTCACAGGAAGTCAATGAAGTAGGCTGGGCACTCTCCAAATGAGTTGGGAATCTGATTCATTTCTGAACGATAAAATCGAAAACTGAATACTGACTCACGATTTAGGTACCCAAAAAACAATTTTCATAAAGCCAAGAACAACACATTAGCCATTTTACTCTTCAAAAATGACAGCAACAGGGTAGAGGCAAAGTTTGTAGAGGAATCCTTGAATCCTGTTAACTTTACAGAGGAGAAATGGCTGCTCCAGACCTCTGAATTGTCTCATTGGACCTTGTGGTATACCTGAACTAGTCAGAGCCAGATATTATCATCGGTTGTGATGGCAGCCCTTGTCAATATAATGTTTTAGAAAATCCTACCTTCACCATGACCATCAAAACCTATAATGCAGATCCAGAAAGGAAAAGTTACAGCTTTATAGAAAAAGCAAAACAAAACCTATGAGAAATGATAATTCATCTTCTTCAAGGAATTTGAGTGATGATGACTATGAAATTGAAAGATAACTTAATGAAGACTTGTGTTTTATGTTTGGAGAAGAGAATTTGGAGAACACGAAGAGATTGTCACGGCTGATGTGATTACCTCAACAGCTGAGCTTACTTTCTTATTTTATTTCGTAGGAAAATTCTGATTATATTCTTAATAGAGGTGTTTCATTGATGAATTTGTATATATTTATACTTTAACCATTCACTACAAATCAGAAGGAGATTTGCAGGGTATTTGGTGAGATACTGTCATCTGTCAATTTTTTGTTTAAATTTTCATACTCATGCTTGTCCTGCTGAATTCAGGTTGAGGGCTGGTTTATCAATGCAGGGTTAGGTTAATATAACCCAAGGTTAACAGCTAACTCTGGGATAGAATGTTTATTCACTTCGAGGTGGGGTTAAATGCTGTCAAAATGAAACGTGGAATTAGCTCTAGGATAAAGTTAACCCCGGGTCAGCTAACCCCGCGGGATAACCCTCCATTGATAAACCGGCCCTGAATCATTCAAGGTGCCAAATCCAATTGGTACATATATTAATATCATGGGTGCTAGATGGCGACAGCTCTCAACGAATCACAATCTCGAATAACAAAAAATAAATAAATGAGGGAGTATATGATATGATATTCCTCAGCGCGAAACAGTTCTGAATCAATATGCTTTGTACTCGCAATTTGATGGGGAATCGAAACGAACTTCGTATTTGCATTTCGCATCTGGACTATATCGGTCTGCTAAGTTTGGGTGTTGATTTACCAAATCGTAGACAAAGCTCTACTGACCAAACTGTTTGCAACACAAATACGGACGAAGTTTCAGTTCCTTGTCCTTCCTGCCCTGAGAGCTTGAATAACACCCTCATAGGACAAAAGACGATCCACTTCCTCCACAAGCAACTCAAAAGGAAGACTCTACTCGATTACTTGTCTAATAATTATCACACTGTGTTGCCAGCTTTATCGTGAGAGATGGGTTCATTTAAAGAAATTATTGAAAATTCAGAAATTACTCTCATGATATATCGTTTCCGACAAATATCACGCAGAAATAGAAAGGCCTGTAATAATCTGGATCTGATAGTATATCACTAATCTGTGATGAAGATATCTCATCAAATATTTCATCAAAAGGAGAAAAGACGATCCACTTTCCCCACAAGCAACTCAAAAGGAAGACTATACTCGACTACTTGTCAAAAACTTATCACACAGTGTTGCCAGCTTTATCGTCAGAGATGGATTCATTTAAAAATATCATGGAAAATTCAGAAATTACTCTCATGATATTTTAACCGAAATCAATCGTCTTTGAGAATTATCACGCAGAAATAGATAGGTGTGGAATAATCTGTATCTGATAGTATATCCCTAATCTGTGATGAAGATATCTCATTAAATATTTCATCAAAAGGAGAAAAGACGATCCACTTTCCCCACCACCAACTCAAAAGGAAGACTATACTCGACTACTTGTCAAATATTTATCACATAGTGTTGCCAGCTTTATCGTGAGAGATGGATTCATTCATAAATTTATAAATGACTCTCATGATATTTTAACAGAAATCAATCGTTTCCGACAAATATCACACAGAAATAGAAAGGCCTGATATAATCTGGATCTGAAGATATCCCATCAAATATTTCATATGTTTTATATATTATCCAATATGTGGTAATCTAAATTTCTGCATGAGAAAAGTAGATTTAAATTCTAGTTTATATAGTAGCCGGCGTCATTGAAGAATATTTCTGCTTATTATAATAGTTCTTTGAAATATTACTGATCTATTCAATATCAACATTTTACTCTTTGGCTCATTCATTTCCGCATTATAAAAAATCATATCCTTGATTATTAGGCCGAAAGGTGATTTTTTTAATACTCGATTGATTGAAGCGGATTAATTCTCAGGCGTTAACGTCTGTTATTGACAACAATAATGGGCCCTTTGAAGTCTCTCGATTACAAAGCCTAATTAATTGTTGATGTTTATCGTGTCAAACGTACCGGAAAGATATGGAGGGATCACTTATCGAAAGATAACATATTTTGAAGAAGAACAATGGTTAAATATGTACTTATAAAAAGGTGTTTTGATATTGAAAATGGTTTAGTACACAGAGTCAGCAAAAAAGCCACAATATTGGTCCATATAGAAAAGTATACGCACAGCTTGCACTATAGATTGGCTACCAAAATGTCCAATAAATATTGATACAAAGCATCTCCTCACAATGATCTATAAAAGTTCTTCTATTCCTTGCGGGAAAGTCCCGGAAAAATCTCCACTTATACGTAGTCATCAAGTCAAGAGGAGCTGCTGTAATATGATCACGTTCGTGCCATCAATCTGAACGTTGTGGACGAGTACAGACTTGTTAACTCACTCCAAATGAGGTGCGGATACAGGAGGTTTCATACTAGCATGAATCAGAAAATGAGAAGAAATCTCTTCAGAGTATCAGTGGTATTTTAACCTTTCTGAATGTATGTAAATGGAAAAATGTAATAAATGACGAAAGAGTTATTCGCTTTCGCCAATTACTCAAAATGTACCAGCACTGAAATAGATAATAAAACAATCAAATGGGATATCGATCGGATCTTATATGAGAGATGACATGATGTAGATGACGTCTACCCTAATCTCTCATTCAGGTCAAAGATCATTGTTCTTGGAACAAAACCCATTAGTCTTTGGTCGATTTAATGAAACTATCTACCATTTAATGGGAGGCGATAAAATCTCAGAATCGATAGATGGCATAGAATGTGAATATCTGTTCGGAATTCAAGCATAAGGCAAATGGAAAATCGAACTACAAAGAGAATAAACGGTAATCTGGCCAAACAGAGTCTGGGAAACTTGTAAACTTTTCTTCTTTTCTTCAGATTCAATAACCAAATAGCTCTTTGATCCAGATCAATTAGAGTCTTACACAGGCGGTGAACTTTAATTACTTCTTCTTTGTGCAATTTAACACTCATATTGCAGTTGAATTATGAAATATGCAGGGATAGTTGATGTATCAACTCAACATGTAGATTGTGACCATTCAACAGATTTTCCACAATATTTTTTGTTTCACAATCTAACTTAGGGCTTTCGTGTTTATATATCCATGATTAAAATAATGGTAGGTATATCAATAACATCGTTTTGAAGTATAGTGTTCAAAAGTATGGTGAAGGATTCCGAACAATACCTACTTTTCAGGAATCACATCAGTTTTTTTACATCATTTATTCATATTTATTCATATTCTTTCAAATGTTCTCAAACATAAGGAGGTTATATAGCATTAAGATTTCCAACCCCATAATAAGTTTGGTTGACGTTCTTTTATTTCGTCTGCTGGCGTTATCATCACCATACTTACCGCGCCCTGTAATATCTTTTTCATGATATGAGGTCACAGTGACAATCTAGATCCAGTTCGAACTTCACAAACCAATATCGATCGCCATTTGGTATTCCAACTAGTCGTTTGCAGCTAGCTGTCGATTCGAACTTAATATTCCCCAGGAAGCAAGAGATATTATCATATATGAGAATTTCTGCGATAGTGGTATGAGGGATGGAGAAATCGAATTTCTGTTAAGATAGACTCGATGCGGCTAAGGAATGTGATGGGAGAAAAAGGAGGATGGAGCTGGAAGAACTGTCAATATCTAGATTGTTTTTCCCCCTTATTGACTAGTTCAATTGAATTGTTGTTCGAGAGAATATTAGCCCACCTCCAAACTCTAAAGAAACGATTTCACGAAAAAAAATCAGATAATGATCCGTATTTGTTCGCCAATATTTTCTTCCGTCGTCATTCGAAAGTCCCGCGATTGTCCGATTGTCCAATTCCTCCATCAGCTTCCCGGAAATCCCCCCGGAGCTGTTTCCGGGTCAGAACAGATAAATCGAGTTTTCCGCCAATCCCATCCATTTGGAAAACAATACGAAAACCCTGAAAGGAACATTTAGCCAAGACCAGTCGAAATATTTTTTCTAGTTATGTCCAAATGGCCAGAGGGTCGCAACAGTGAACTTTAGAAAGAAGTCGATATTAGGAATCGAAAATGTCAAGCATTATAGAAATTCCAAAGATCAACGTACTTATCTTATGGAAATGAGTGATGTTTCTGATGAATAGACTTCAATTTGGCATAATCATTCGAATGTGATGGAAACTACGAGGGTGTCTTGAAGGAAGACAAAACAAGAAGTAATCAAATTCCATTAGGAATGAAGTAAAACTTTGTTGTGAAACACTATTTTTGAATTTCCCTGCATTTATAGCTCTTCATCATGTACATGTCGGTATGATTTTATCTGGCAAGCCGAGTGCAGAAAACGATTATACTCACCCTTAACATCATTAGTAACCTCTGAACAATCCAGGGTTCGTATCGCTCTTTATAATTGGATCCCAAACTTTCCATAAAGATTTGTACAGAATTTCGATTAATACTGCAAAATATAATTTGGCTGTACCCGTGGGGATTGTGCCTGAAGCCAGTTTCAGGTTTCTTTGTCTTTCTGATTACACTTCAATCAAAAAGGTTGGTAATAGGTTTTTTCTATCTAAGTAAAGCGTATTCTGGAGAGAATTACTTCTTCTTAACAGAATGGACTCTGTACAGAATGGACTCTACTTAGTTGAGAGAAGATCCTGAAAAATAATTATACTAGAATAAAACCAAGCATATAAATTATTTAACTCCAGCTAGTCTATTTCTGCTGTGAATAGCAATGAATTTTTTGTGCGCGAGATCATAGGTCACGTTCTTATTTGGAATGCAAAGTTGCAAAGATACATTGAGACCTAGAAATCAGAATCAGCAATTCATTAATCGTATCCCTACATGTATAGAGGAGAAAACCCCATGGGAATGTTTCAAGAAATAAAATGTTCGTTTTTGTTTCAGATTCTATGCAATCTCTCTGCAAGAATCACTTTCTCCAGAACCTCTACCGCAAGATAGATGGCGCTCTACTATGGTCCCAAAACGAGCGTAACCTAGACTGCATAATCACCTTTCAAACGCATTCGATTCTACAGAGATTCATGCTTCGCTTCGATTTCCTTCAGCTGGACTGCAATGACCACCTCTTCATCTACGATGGAGCACATGCCGTTGGAACGTATAAGGTGAGTTCCAAATCATCCGCTTTTCAAAACAGCATCAAGAATCAACTATAGCACCAAACTATAATCCATAATAGGAACTACATTATAAGGACATTTTCATAGTCGATTATCTTGTTCCAGTTCGATCTGTCGTGCAAAAATACGAAGCAGAACTTGGGAGCAATGTTCACACGTACCAATTACGTCACTCTAAAATACGTCACAGACGCATGGGGGACAGACTCCAACGGATTCAAACTTGTCATCACAGCTGTCAAAGACCCCAGTGAGTATATATACCGTTGCTTAAATTTGACGCTTTCAAATCACAAGACAAAATTCCGAGGAATGTCATCAACTGACAGCATTTGCGCTCGTGCACGGAAATAATGTCATTAAGTGACAGCATTTGCGCTCAGGATTCGAAAACGAACTAAGTTTTTCTTGCATGATTGAACATAGTGACTGTGAATTATCTAGGGAACCTCCTCATGTAGCATCAGAATAGCATCAACACAATTTGTGTTCAAAATACACACAAGATTTTTTTTACCACCGCAGTTCGTTGACAAAAAAACTCGATACTTTATTACTACCACTACTGATGGTGCTTCTCAAACTACCATAGAGTATTGTAAAGTATAATTGCAATTTACCTTTCTCAGTAACTATTATTTTTGCTTTAACATTCAAGCATTTCATGGCACCATGTTATGAATCTCTCATATCATAATTCATACTTTTCCTCGATTTGTCTGGTAGGAGGTTCAAATTTACAATTTTTGCTCTTTCTGCCATACATGAGGAGGTGCCTTACCTTAGATAATTCACAGTCACTGAATGACAATCATCGGAAATCTTCCATTTTGATAGCGTCAAAGTTTTGTTAACCGATTGTAGAAAAGTAGCTTTTGTAGTGTATCCAAATGTAAAGGGAACTACCTCTGTTTTCTGCGTTATTAGCCATTTCATAGGAAAACCGTGAAACAGGCACGCTATCTTGTTGATCAATGTAACAGTTCAAAGATTTGTAACTTTTTGGAATTGAACCCGTCAAAACTTCGAACCCTTCGAAACTCTTTCACAAAGCCTAACTTGAGTATCTTTATACTTTATCAATGTTGAAATTCGTTCACTATACAATTACGTGAGTTGTTCTGCATTTCTGCTTTCCATTATTCCCAGATATAATACTGAGCAATGGAAAACGGGATGTCGCGCTGATGAATTGGTTTTCCGATTGTTTTTCCTTTCATTCTGCCGACAAGGCTTTTGTCTCCTGCTTGACAAGAAATTATGATTTACTTCTATGGTTAGAATAAGAGGATGTTACCCATCGAAACAATCAGAGAAAAATATATGTATAGACTTCATCTTACTATAGTGTTCTCAAAGAAGTGTATATAATCTTTGGTGTTCTCAATTCATTGAATAATTGTTACTAAGGTAGTGAAACACCATAACTTCCTCTATGAATTGACCCTGATGAAATAATTCATCAACACTTTTTTTCACTTGACTTTTGCAATTGGGCTGAAAGGTTGAATGATCATTTTATTTTCAGAACATGCCTGCACTGAATTTCGTTGCAACCTTAGGGAATTTTGTATAGCAACAGAGTTAGTATGCGATGGAATCAACCACTGCGCAGATGGATCAGATGAAACGTCCACTACATTATGCCAAAGTAAGGAAATACCTCAATTTATAAACTCCGCTGTCGTAGCTACAGTTGACGCTGCCGTTCCAAAATGTATTGAGGAGATATACGACGGCACCTGCGTCAGCTGCGTAGTTTATGAACAGATTTTTATTTTTAGCATATTTCAATTACGTACAGTAACTGCAACGTCAACTGTAGCTACGGCAGCGGAGTTTATAAATTGAGCTTTAGATTTCTGTTATGCCCTCACAAATTCATTGAACGATGTGACATAGTCAGTTGTTATTCATACCAGTTTTCATAGAATATAAAAAATCCAGTAGGTAACTTTCTGAATATACAATCTACATCGTATGAACATAAACAGTCAGCTTATGTACATATTGAAAGTTATTGGGATAATGCAAATTATGTGCCTACATGTTTCGTTGCCGTAAACTATAATTCACTTGATTATTCTACATCATCATTAGACTTCGAATTCCTAAGAAGGTACTGACTATTTATGTTTATAGGAAGGAGTGAAACATAGTAATCCCCCTCCTCACTAAGTCTAGAAAAACTTAAATTTCTGTTCAAAAATAATAATATCTTCCTAAGACTAAATGACGAATACTGGAACTTTTGGCATGATAATGAACATATAAGCACGATTTTACTACACACAAATTCTACGACTTTTCAAGAAAAAATATGAGACTTACATATTTATTTAAATATCATATTTGATCCCAAAGGCACCAAGGGACTAGACAAAAAATTTCATAGAATTAGGTTATATAATAGATATACTTGAACATTGAGAAATTCACGCAATAAAACATAAATGGGACAAACTAGAAGACCTTTGAAAAAATCAGATTCAATAAAGAACACACAGCACATTTTAAATATGGAAGAATAGGCACAACACAAAAATACTGAATTTGATATGCAATAAGCAAGTCAATAACATCAGAAAATAAGATGCATACTTACGAAAGCTAAAAAATTATTGAACAAAAGGAAAAAGTCATGAATAAGGGTGGAGGACACATCCCCACAAAGCCTTTTGTATAACTTGGTCATCTAAAAAAACTTTAGTTCCTAGAACTGAACCGTGTGAATGACACTGATCGGTCAAGTAGGATTTTTGTACAGGACAATGTTAGTTTTCTAATATCTCTTGGAGTCTTGGAGATGCTGACATAATTAGTGAAACACGTGTCGGGGTGTAAAAATATTGTTACATAGTTTCAATAAGGAGTAGTTAAATTCGTAGTCCTATACTGATATATTTTCAACAATCTCTTTGACTTGTTACAAATACTATATCTATATTATAACCTCTGCTTGTTTTATTGAGTATACAATACCCACACCTTTAACTTTTTCATAGGCTTAAAATTCTCAATCTATTGTCTCCTTGATCATGATTCTTTGAGAACTCATAAGTGGGTACATCTTCAACTTTTATGACTTGTACTCCTATTTGCACATTAGTTCACGATGTCTATGATTTTCACAATGAGGTGACCCCACAAATTTTTTCAGACAACGAGACCGGTACCATCCTAGGCCTGGAAGTGACGTGGTTCGTCGTGGTGGTTATCAGCACTCTGCTGGTACTGCTGGTCCTCATAGTCGCTGTTTCGATTTGCATATGCAGGCGTGGCTGGAACAGTTCTGGAGCCGGTAATGGTGCAGTGCAACAGCAGAACGTTTCCTATTCACGTAAGTCCATCAGATATCATCCTCGATATTCATACACTATTTCGAAGGAGACGGTGGAAATACCAATCCAGATTCCAGAGATGTTTTTTCAAGTGTTTTTTTAAGTGTTTTTTTTAACCGCTAACTTAGTTGCGGAGCAACCCTCGAAGTCTCATTGAGTCTTGCATGAGTAAGGAAGACGGGGACCTTAGCTTTTGAAGTGTCATCCGAAGCACTACTCGGCTGGTTATCGTTGAGAGTCCGAAGGATTGAAATCTAGGTACCAAGAATGTTCGGTTGGTCACCTATCTCCTCGCGCTAAACGATGCTATAAATAAATATTTCTAATAGTCGCCGCGGGATTTGAAACGGGGCCCTCTAGAGCCAGAATACCTCACATTGTGAGGATTTTACGTCAATGTGAGTGATTTGTGAGGATCCATGCAAATGTGAGGTCTTGTGAGGATTGAGACGTGCGTCGCAAAAAAATCCACCATTGCCAACACAGGAAAGTTGGTACTCTGGTAACTGTTTCACATGTGTGATCTGGTGTTTACGAAATGTCTGGCCTATACATATTATGTGATCTGTGGTCTTGGACCATAAAGGAGCGGTACATGTTCCATGATTTTGAGTTCGAATCACAGTTTGACCATTGACAACTGACAAGCAATAACGTTCCTGAAATGTCAAAATTGTCAACAATTCAATAAATGAAACAAACAAACGAATCAAACGCGATCATTATAAACTAAAAAACTCAGGAAGAAGGAAAGAAGAGTTCTTGAGAAGTGATGTCCGATGTGAATTAGGAATGATTTAATTTTTTATCTATACTTGTTGAATAATATTTTAGGCTGAACTTCGCCCTACATCAATGCATGTAGTTACATATTCTTATAAATTGCATTCAATGAATGATTACCATTATTATTACTATTATTATATTGTTGTCAAAAGTTATAATCAATGAAAATATTTTATTGATTTCTCGCTATTTTATAAATGGGAGGATTTTTTAATTCAGGCGGGAATAATGTGAGGATTACAGCTGCCCAATGTGAGTAAATTAGATATAAACCCAAATTAAGAATGTTATTAGAAAACTAACCCAACATGTGAAAATCCCTAATTTCGGATACTTCCAAAAAACGGATTTTAGTCATATGCCTTGATGCTCATTGACCAATACAATCTCCAACTGAATCATAACATCTCGCCAATGGTCCAGTACCACATGAATGAACCAAATGAAAGGTTTTTTCGTATTAAAAGGAGGGTCACGGGCCGAACTTTCGACCATTCCGAAAGAGGTCTCTGGGATGACCACATCGTAAATAAATAATCATACGCCAGAAAAGCCAGTAGAAACCTTCACGTCCATCTACTCTTTCCAATTCGCGTTAGTCAGAAAGCGTTCTCAACAGGTGTCACCCCAAAACCTCATTTACATTGAAAATTACTGGGTAATATTGTTTTCGTCAGGACCGCATTGAGGAATATTATTCTTTATACTGCATATATACTGCAATCATTTTTTCAAATCCATTTATATCGAGAACTCGTAAGATATAAATATTGGATAGTATAATTATTTCAAAAGAAATCTTATTATTATTGGAAGACAATAACTCGAGAATTACCAACTTCATATTTTCGAGAAGGTTTTCCAAATAATATGGTCACAGCATGGAAATACACCAATGAATCCTCGTAGCTCTCATTTCGAAATCACAATGAAATACAAGGCCAAGCGATTTTGGTTTTGGCGATACTACCGGTGAAAAATCTAATGTTATTAATGGTCAATTTCAATTTAGATTGTGATTCGATCAAAATTTAACCAATAACAAAATGGCAAGCCAAAATCACTTGGCAATAAACTGTGCTTGATGAATACAAAATTTGGTAATTGAAACGAGATGTATGGTTTTTATAGGAAATTATGTATGGAACTTGGTGTATTTAGGGCCAGAGATTGAGGTTTGCACAATTGATCCATCAAAAACTATTGTTTGAAAAGCCAAAGGTAGGTATATGTAATCAAAATCTAACCTAAGGAGCGAAAATGTCAGTTCTTGATTTTGATTTAACTTGATTGAGATGATTCATCTGTGTAGTTTTATTGGACGCATCAATCCTAAAAATCCACCTATGATGAAAAAAGTACATTCATGTCAAATAATATCCACCCGTTAGAATACTCAATCTGCTTAAACTGTGATCTCAAACATGACGTCAGAGCGTTTTCTTAGGCACCTGCCTGGTTCTGTGAGAGACAGAGATACATTACAGAATTACCCTAGTTCATCTTATGCAAAAACCCTAAGAAGGCAACGCAGTGACGTATTTGATAGGATCACTTCGTAGCATGGGAAAAGAAACCTTGCAAAGTATAGCAGCACATCTTCCTTACTCCTTACTCATACAAATTCTACGAGGGTTGCTTTGCAACTAAGTTGGTGGTTAAAAACACTTTTCAAACACTTTTTCAAACATCAACTTATCTATGTTTTTTCCACTGTGCTCAAAATATCCAAGAATGTTCAAAATATTTTAGGATCTGAAAATTATCCGCTGTTCGAAAACAAACTAGAAAATCATTGAGATTGTATCTGAGTACAGACCTGCAACGAATCTCCGACAATTCCTACCAGCATCTCCATTGATGCCAGTATTGCCAGTTAGCGGATAATTATTTGATTCCCGGATCTTCTGGGACTGTAGCGTAGCGGCCTTTATAATATACATACACTAACATTATGATATTATGATTATTATTTATCCCTCAGCTAAATTCGAGTCATGAATTCCATTTGAAATATTGCATGAATATTATCGAACGTTAATCCATAATTTATAAAGTAATTTGAAACTATTAATTACAATGTAGACTTTTTCGTTTCCAAGAAAGATATTCTTCGAACTCATATATTTATTTTGATATGTGACAATTTTAACAATTCCGTTTCCGACACTGAAATTAGCCTCCTCACAAAGAATCTGATAGTAGGAATAAGTGGTGATGGTCCAACTCTCCTTGGTGCTGATCCATACATTTGAAATATTTTCAGCGCTATCACCTATCGGGTTGTCAGAAAATATCTCAATACCTTTATGCCTATCATTGCATTTTTGGATTGCTATATTTTCAATTGTTATTGAAATCAGGAGCTTTTTATCGCAAACAAAAGCGTTTGAGAGTAGAAAAAAAATAAGAAATAATTGGATTCATAGATTCATGGCAAAATGCATATTTTGTTTGATTTAATGATTTTTCGATTGCGAATTCATTTTAAATCAAGGCTACTTCTCTCGTACTCACAATAATTCGATATATGTATATGCAAAAATAAATTCTAATTGATTTATTTGGTGTGATATTTCTGTACCTGAATACGCGATATTCAGGTATTGAATTTTCAAATCTATTTCATAAGATTCAATATGATAGGTATACCTTCCTAATGATTTTTCCATTGAATATCTCGGCCATATCTCAAGATCATGAAATTGCTATCGGAAATAACATGTCTACTGATCTCATATCTCACCAAGTTTACGAAGTCCCTTATTAGGTTAACAAAATAGTTGAAAAAGTAGAATCCCCAATAAATTTATTGTGAGATCAGCTACCTATCCTTCCGAAGATTGAATTTTTAAATTTGTAATTCTTTTCTTCATCGAGATTTTTGTGTATATTTAAAACTGAGTCTGAACACGAAAATCATCGTTTGGAAATTCCTATTTTGCAATTTTTCTTCAGTTGGTGCTCATTTTTTCAGTTGTTTCTCACAATTCATAAATTGCACGAGAAGAGTGAAGGGCAATACAAAATAATATGTGGTGATTTATGGTAATTTATGCAACAAGCGCTCAGAGCATCTATTGATTGGTTTCTGCGCGCCGAACGGTTTCATTGAATCTGGTCTACTCCATACCGTATACGAGGAACGAATGAACAATAGGGTTCGTTTTCATCCATGATTCCTCGTTACATAACATATGAGTTTTTGAACTATCCCTATATATTCAATATACCTATTCCACTGAGATTGGAAATAATATAAAAATATAAATCAAAACAGTGTTCCGCAAATTTTCATTCGATCTTGAATTTTGTATGCAGAGTCGATTGATTTTCATACTTACTTATACTATATTCAACACATTCAATTTTTAGATTTTAAATAATATACGAATCATTATTTCTTGAATAAATTCTGTATGTGGGGTCGATTGTGAATCGAGAATTTACCTATATACACAGGGTATAATATGTGAATTCACAAGCAACCACGATATTCGCATTTCAAAAGTCGAAGAATAGAACCTAGATTTATAACTCGGAAAAGAAAGGCAATATAGCGAATACTTGTTCTCGCCACTGAATTCATCTGAAAAAAATAGATGACTTGTAAATTTTTTCATATCTTCTATAGTTATAAACTTTGAGATCTGCTAACGCTGTCTTTTCTGAGTTGAGTGGAATCAAAATAATATCCTATTGTTCATTACTCACTGTCACACGATAGTATTTGTGATGCAATTTCTACTTGGGTTCGCTAATTCAAACACTCAGTACAGGGCAAACAACTCCTCAAAAGAGCGTACACCATATTTAAAATACTTGTAATTAAGGTATTTAAAAGCTATTTGTGATTACTTAAAATAATTAGCAAGTATTTAGAAGTATTGAATATACTTGAAAGAATTGAAAATATTTAGAAGTCATGAGTAGATTTTCGAAACATTTAAGGGTAATATTGGTAATACAGCAGTATTTGATAATAAATAGAGGAATTAACAAGTATTCAAATCTATTTCAACAACTTAAGAACTATTTAATGATATTTATCAAGGAATCAAAAGTCCTGGAATATAAATCAATATTGATTTTTCCTTATTATGAATAATAAAATTGAAAATTAATTTATGTCGATAACAGAGATAGATATACTATAGCCGAGGCAAATATATTCAGTATATCTTTTATACTCCGAAAATCCAATATTATAATGTAATAATATGGTGTTTGTTTTGAAATTTCAAAGTTGGTTTAGTAACACTAGATCTGGCAACAGGATAGCAGTAAAAATATTTTCAGAGGCTTTCCTATGCCTTTCAAAATTTAAAATGACAGAAAGTATTAACAATCAGCAATACTACTGGTGTAATAATATAATAATGATTTTTATGATTATTCTTCAGAAGTAAACAACTAAAGTTCAAAAAATACGTTTTTTCTCGCCTGAACTGAGAAGTGAAAAAAAAATATCAGTCATGGAAGAATGATCACAAGCCGTCGGGACGCGAACGGGTAAAAATCCTAACCGACATCGGAGCCGATATCTGATATTTCAACGTGCATCTGATATATTTAAAGGATTTAAAAATGTATTTAATGTACTGGAGATGTAATTAAAGCACTTAAAAAATATTTAAAATAAAGAAAAAGGATTTAGAAAGTATTTGAAAGGTAATTGAGAAATTGAAGACGTAATCAAGAGACTGAAAAAATAATTAACAGGTATTTGAAATAATTAAAAGTATTTAAGTACTTAAAAATTCAAGGTGTACACCATATTTAAGAGTTGTTTGCCCCTCGACAAAAACTAAACAATTTATTCCACTAACTATACCTAATATATAAATATACATAGTTCGATAAACAATAAGTCACTACCCACACTATTCAAGTATTCACTTTGAACGCTATTCGCTTTCTCGTATTTTAGATAAGACTAGGATCTCCAATTGTCGCAACGGGCCACGGCAATAAATCATCCGCTAATTATTATGTCGGCATCTTTTTGATAATTAGCCACCGCGCTGCCGAGATGAAATGATTCCGATTTCACGGAAAAAATCCGTAACTATTCTCTTATAGATTCATCATGTATTTTCGAAATAAACAACGAAAGATGTACAAATTAAATTAGCACTTATCTTATTGGAAAAACAATCACCAAACATTTCTTTTATTTCCTAAAGAATTCGATCTTTGCATTTTACCTTACTCGTAAATTACTAAAATAATGAATATCGAATGCAAATAGTAGTCCCAAGAAGATCCGGCAACCCTGCAATTCATCTACGCATTAAAATAAAACACTCAATTATAGTTTTTTGCTGACTGGAATTCTGCAGCGCCATCTCATATTCATGAAACGCTAATAGAAAATGCGATGGACATTACCGCCATCTGTGAGGCAAGGTCTGAACTACTAATTTCAAGATCCCTTCTCGCTTTATTGAGTCCCTGCTACCCATCCTTGATATTTATGTGGTCAATGGCGGTTTTGCTGTCAAAATTATTCGCTATATTCAATTATAGCCAAACGACTACATTTCAGAAGCTAATATTCCGGTCATGTATTACTATATATCTAACCTCGGAAGTGATCATAAATTTTTGTGAATCCAAAGCAAAAAAGTTCACAATGTTTACATATTTTTATCATCTACAGCTTTCTTTCACGAATGAGTTTCAACTTAGGAATGCTTCATCGACACCTCCCAACTTTGGTCTTTTCACTGGTCCAATCCATTTCGCAATTGGACTTACAGAAACTTAGAAATCGACTATTTACGATGGGTCTGCATGAGTCGCATTGTGAATCCCCCCTCTTAATGGCCAGAAATCCCATTTCAGATATCTGGAATAAGGACATCATCCTATCCGAAATTTGGAGACCATTTTTCAAAGAGTAAAAAGTGTATGAATTTTTTTTTTCAATCTCGAAATCCATTCACAATGAATGTTCTGTTTGTTATATTATGTTTAATTACATAATGTACTGTGTTATAGAGCTGAAGAGAAGATGATTACTTGATATCTAATACGTGATTTCGGGCATTTTCAAAAGCTATCCGAAAATCCTTTACTCATGTCTTTTTCCGTAAAATTGCGAAAAACGAGAAACAGTACTATTTAAAAGTAATGCACACATTCATTAAAAAAACGTAAACTGGAAAGTGTGCAAACCTATTATCATTTCAAATTTAATTTTGAAATGTTTGAAATTAATAATTTGATTTCAGCACGAACATAAAACGTATAGCAGATAGCTATCATCCATATATAGGTATAGGTAGTTAGATTGTCAGAAATGCTTCATATAATATAATTTCAGCCAATTACGGGTATTCAATAAAGCACTCAGCGCTTCAGTGTTCGTCTTGATGTCAATAATATGACATGTAATACAATTAGCTACTATCTATTTGAACAATGGACATTAATCGATATATTCTCCGTTCATTAAAGAGTTAGTTTGGAACATCAAACTCCCATTATTTTACAAAAAATTCTTTTTTTTTTGCTATAGAATTTATTGACATCACCTATAACGGTGAGATATTCGACAACTCGAAAACGATCTTAAGGTGCGTTTCCTATGGAGCGGCTGCCAATCGCGGCCGCCGATCGGCTGCCGCGCAGCGTCTGATGCGCAGCCGTCTGACGATGGCGGCTGACGCTCGATACGGAACAGAGAATTTTAGAATGCTGTCAAATTAGACCTGCTGGACCAGAAAAAACATAACCACACTTATTTTCGCTGTCATTCGAGTTGATTTTTTTCTGTTGGAAGTATTTGAAATCAGTTCTTGAGACATGTTTGGTCCCGAAAGAGTCTAAAGACTGATGATGTCCAATGAGGTAACTTTTGGAAACAATTCCACGTCAGTTTCTACTCCATCATTTTTAATAACATAGGGATCAACAGAATTCATGACTCTTATTTTATCGATCCCTATATCACTTCAGCTTCACTGCCAGAATTTTCTGAACCCAATAAATATTTACTTTTACCTTAACAAGCCATGAACGAAATAATCTTGATAATATCTTGAAAATATCTGGTAAATCGGCAACTAACTTTCCTGTTCACTGGCATTTACTTTGTATTGACATAATTTAGCGCCATGTTTGGTCCTTAGGTCATATATGCTTACGCTAGATATGGTATTCAGGTTATTCGTTTGGTAGGTCCAGAGGGGGGTTTAACGTACTAAGCCATTGATTGATCGTTTTAAAATTTTGACCATACATATGTGTTGTACCACGTGATATCATAGTACTTTTTCACAGACCCCTCTAATACCAAACAAATACTACATTATGCCGGATCTAGCGTAAGCATTATTTATGATCTAAGGTTTGGTCCAACAAGGTCACGTGTTCTAAAATGCCCCATTCTCACATGAGCAGTAGTACTATAGGCGGCAGACGCAGGCGCCTACCAAAGAAATCGAGGAAAAGTATATGAATTATGATATGATAGATTGAACAGATTTCCCAATGAAACGATAGTTTTGAGTATGGTTCAGCAGATCTCAAACTGAATACGCAGTAATGGCAACAACGCCCAATGTGTAACGCGACGTGGTAATTTTGATACTGCCTCATGTAAACACAATTGACCCTTACCAGAATAGAAAGTTATCATTGAATCAAACTGTGAACAAAGCCAAATTCCAGAACAATATCCTTTTTCTTTGTACCTTTTGAGAAATATATATTATATCGATATTCTGGAATTTGGATTTGTTTCCATTTCAATTAAATTTTGACATGGAACACTAATTTTGTCAACTGTCAAAAGTGTCAAATTTTCCCCTAGATTTTTCCCTAAATCTGTCGAATGTCAAAATCCGCCATGATAACTTTCTATTCTGGAAAGTGTCAATAGGGTTATAAACCCCTAAAGCTTTAGCAGAATTGATGGTAGTTTTCTGATTCTTTACCAAACTACTACCGATATGCCATCAAAATTAAATCGGAATATTCTTTTATGCTCGAGAAAATCGAAATCAAAAATAATTATTTGACAGCACCATATTTCTGCTGACGTCACCTGGTAGATCTGGATGGTATCGTAAAAATATCGAAAATAATAGGGAAGAAGAATTTTTTGACATAAGTGATGGCAAATAAGTCAGATGACAATATCTCAATTTTTAATTCAAATTTTTTTCGATAACGAAACTAATTCAAAATATTCAAAAGGGGCGCATTAATTGATTGTTTATCATCTATATAACGCAAGTCAGGTATTTTATATAAGTTAATAATATTTCTATAGGATTTTCAATACCACTTCATCGAAAACTATGAGACGATTGAACTCAGACACTATAAAATTAGAGAAATAAAAATGAAGAATTAACTCAATTACTAAGAATAACTGAGGATTTAGGAAAATACATTTATTATTTACAGGAGTGCCTGACAATAAAGATTTGGTTTATTAGCTTATTCCTATTACTAAAATACTTTGTGCTCGTACTTTACAGGTTCTCATGATGTTCATGTACATAGATTCAAAGAATAAGGATAAAAATTTTAACTTAGATCAAAATTATACTTGCAGATGTAGCTGATGATATGTGTTGTCCTACTGCATAACACCAAGTTTGTCTCAAATTAACACTTGGAGTACAAATATGTAATTCGAGAATCCACATTATTGTTGCTACATGAAGCACAAGTCTTTGAATGCTTAAATTTTCTGAAAATAGTGGTCAGTGAAGAGTATAATGAACGCTGAACAATGAAATAAAACTCAATAGTAACTTACCTTCAATCATCCGAATATATTTTCGCAGGAAGAAATAAAATCGCCCAGTAATTTTTTACCGCCATCTGTCAAAGATGACAGAGATTGTCATTTCTTCTTCCACTTCGAACAGAACCTGAACCAATCTACCAGGTGACGTCACATTTTTAGAAAAGGATGGGAAACATTTCGATTTTTGAATGCCGATTTTGGAAAAACCCTAGAAAATAACAATTTCAAAAAAATATCGACGTATTCTCTGGAGACCCGCGTTTCACATATATAATTTTTGAAAAAAAGTGTACAACCCTATTGCGTTTCTTTTGTTTGCAGTCCAGCAGATGTACGGCTCGAACGGCGCCCTCAAGCCGCTGACCGGGGGCGGCAGCACCACCACTCTCACGTCGGGAAACTGGCGCCACCCTGCGGGCCTCATCGGGTTCCGCCTCAGCACACCGGTCCGGGTCCGCCTCTACTGCCAGGCAAAGTGAAGCGCGTCGCGGCGCCTGTCAACGGTAGCGGCGGCGGCCACGACGCCGCCGACGCCGCCGACCATGTTGTCGGGCAGACGCAGCAGAAGGACGAGTGGTTCGTCTAGCAGTAGGTGAGAGGGAGGTTTTTTTCTACAATTATCATCACTACCAAGAATCAATTGTATTTCAGAATAGTGAGTTGAATTTCAGAAAGCGTCAAATGTGTTTCAGAATTGTGAGTTTAATTTCAGTATAAGCGTCAATTGTATTTCGGAATGGTCACTTGTAATTTAGAAAGTATCAATTGTATTTCAGAATAGTGAGTTGAATTTCGGAAAGCGTCTATTGTATTTCAGAATAGTCAGTTCAATAGCAGAAAGCGTCAAATATATTTCAGAATTCGTTATTTGTATACAAATGATATATTCTGAAATTCAATTGACGAATTCTGAAATTCAGTTGACTTTTCTGAAATACATTTGACGCTTTCTGATATTGAACTGACTATTCTGAAATAAAATTGATGCTTTCTGAAATTCAAGTGACTATTCTGAAATTAACTTGACGCTTTCTGAAATACAACTGGAAAATGTGTAGTAAATACCACTACACTTTTTCCAGTTGTATTTCAGAAACCATCAAGTTTATTTCAGAAAGCGTCAATTGAATTTCGGATTAGTCACTTTAATTTCAGAAAGTATCAATTGTATTTCATTTTCTCTATTGACTTGGCCGTTACTTGATGAAAATCCCTGGTTATTGTAAACAAACGAAAAACGATAAGATTTTCACGATAAATATATTTATATATATTTGTTCACAACATATTTCTAACTAACTACTACGATAACAACCATATTTATACCTATATATACAGGGTGTTTGGTAGCTGGGTGCAAACCTTTAAGGGTGTAATACACTAGCCCATGTAGAACATATTCATACAAATATTTTTATTTTCTAGCGCGTTTTTGATTTTTAAGGGAACTTTTACGATTTTTAGTACAAAAACCCAAAATTGGTCAATTAAATGCTTATAACTTTTAATCTTAACAGAAATGTCCGGTTTTTTTCATTCATTTTAGTAGTCTTATGTGTCCCCAATCGTACTAAAGTAGTTTGAAGCACCATTGTGTCCAAAAAAGTTATGTACAGAGCATTTAAACTTTACAGAAAAAGAAAGAAAACAAAAAATCTGACCTTTGATGCCAATTAAAAAAATAAATAAAATAGCGTAGTTATTGCTCTTTCATTTGAGGTATCATTTATCTAAACTTTTTTAATTAGGGTGCCTGAACCAGTTAAGGGTCGTAAATATGGATTTTTTTGGAATTAAAGAAAAACATGTTTTGTACTGTAAAAATTTATTGTTGGTGTTCAAAATGTCCTCCACCATTGCGTATACACTTTCTACAACGATTTCGTACTTCAGTTGTGGTTACTTTCATTTGCATTTCCTGTTTCATAATTTCAAACGCTGCCTCTATTCGCTGAAGTAGTTCTTCTCTGGTGGTGATTTCTGTTTTGTATACGAGTATTTTCGCCCGACCCCACACAAAAAAATCCAACGGAGTCAGGTCGGGCGATCTGGCAGGCCAGTGGATGGGTCCGTCTCTCCCGATCCAGTTCAGTTTAAAAATAATATCGCATATTGCTTTAGGATTCCAGTTCAAAGGTTTTCGAGCTAAAATTAATTTAAATTACTTTTTTTTTAATTATCCAAATATCCCTATTTACAACCCTTAACTGGTTCAGGCACCCTAATTAAAAAAAGTTTAGCACCCTAATTAAAAAAAGTTTAGGACTTAGGATAAATGATACCTCAAATGAAAGAGCAATAACTACGCATGTTTTTGAAAGTGTCTGAACACCTGTATGTATTTTATTTATTTTTTTAATTGGCATCAAAGGTCAGATTTTTTATTTTCTTTCTTTTCTTGTAAAGTTTAAATGCTCTGTACATAACTTTTTTGGACACAATGGTGCTTCAAATTACTTTATAGTACGATTGGGGACACATAAGACTACTAAAATAAATGAAAAAAACCGGACATTTCTGTTAAGATTAAATGTTATTAGCATTTAATTGACCAATTTTGGGTTTTTGTACTAAAAATCGTAAAAGTTCCCTTAAAAATCAAAAACACGCTAGAAAATAAAAATGTTTGTACGAATATATTCTACATGGGCTAGTGTATCACCCCCTTGAAGGTTTGCACCCAGCTACCAAACACCCTGTATAACAATATTTGTACCTGTAGGGATTAAAGAATGTTTATCCTCTATATTGCGGCAAATAACAAAAATAAAATGAATATCTAATTAAGCTATTTTTAGGAAAACAAATTCAACAAAGGAGAATTATTCAAATCTAATTGGTCATTAAGCAAAAGATTTGAATTATCAAGTCTATTAATTTCGAAACACTATTATGCCTTCTGATCAAAATGAATGTCATTTGATAAAAAACAATAAAATAGTTGCAGTAGAAGTCCGTGAAGTTATACCGTATGTTGTTCAAAGTTGAGGTGCCCCTTGGAAATGAAAATTTGTAATGGAATATCGCAGTACAAGATACCTTACAATTGTTGCATGAAAGATTGGCTCATCAAAATATAAGATTGGTAATATTAGGTACAAAAATATGTACAATATAACTGTAGAGGTTATTTTTGCACTGAAAAAACTCAAAATTGAATACATCCAATATGATATATTGAACATAATTCTGAAAAATAAAAAAGAACGCGGTTGCTCTGCCTCCTGTGAGGATTGAACTCACGACCCCTGGTTTACAAGACCAGTGCTCTGCCACTGAGCTAAAGAGGCTCCTATGTAATCCCTTTGATTGAACCAAACTAATAATTGCAAAATGTTTATTGTTACAAATTTGGAAAATTTTAATATGAACAAGATAGTAGATAATCTAATTTCAGAATCAAGCTTAACGGTAGCTTTGCTCTGATGTATAGACAATTCACGAGATGTACGTGGCCGATTACGCGAAGTCGAGATACTACTGGCGGATACAAGGGGCTGATAACCCCCAACCTTTTTTCCTCTTTTCAAATATACTACTTCAAAGTAATGAATGCTGAATGAAGATAAAAGACTTCTTATAGCTTTATTCGGGATCGAAGAATTACTGTTTTAGAACTGCGTCAGGAGTCAAGAGTTTGCGCAGTAGAATTGGTTTAGTTCGGGTTTTTGTTGAATTTGTTCTAGGACTGACTTGTTACGCATTCGGGTTTTTTCAAAATCGTCCTGGAACGGTCCTAGAACCGTCCGAGACCCAGTATCTGCTCTGATGTAGTGGAGCGACTGGACTCTGGAGCGTGTACGACTCAGTGTTGCCAACTCAAAATCTCAAAAATCTCAAAATGACTTCTTTGAAAACACCAGAAAATCACAATTCCTGGTTAAACGAAAAAAATGCGCCGCAGGCGAGAATTTTTGAATATCTAGTGGTTTTCTGGTGGTTTACTACGATTTAAATCACTAGATTAACACCAGATAATAGCTAGTTCTATTGATAAAACTGGAGCGCACTCGGTGTAAATGTTTCTGCTTAATCGAAAAGGGTGCTAGTGGTGCTACTAATGTAATTTATGTCAAACTAAAATCTATGCTCAGCATAAAACATGAGACATGAGAGCTCAACATGACGTTGACGATTTGACGGATATATCGAAATCGTGATCCGTGTCATGCGCATGCGTCAACTGTCAATTAGTAGTGAAATCTGTGGCAGAAATCGAATATGGAAGAAATCTTAGAAATCACCAGATTTCCACATGAGTCATGAAAAATTCACAAAAATAACCACAAGCCACTAGATGCAATTTTTCGTCACAAAACGATAACTCAAACCACCAGTTTTGGTGTAAAATCCACTAAGATGGCAACACTGGTACGACTACTACGACTGTACGTGTACCGTTCTGTTCTAGGACTATTTTTGACGCATGGTCAGTATAGTCGTTGGTCGCTCCCTACTATTATGGTAGATATCTCTTCTTCTATCCTTTCCTGAAGATACTGTTCGAGCTTATACAAATTAATAATGGATTATTTTCGGATGGTCGGCGAGCAGTTCTAGGATTTAAACAAATACGCACGAGTTCTGCGCAGTTCACGCACGATTCTTATAAGTTCAAGCGCGCTATCAACTCGCTTGATGCATTCAACAACAATTTTTATTCGTTTCAGGGGCAACCGGGTCGTAGCCTGCAGGGTGAGTCGGGTGCAGAACCCAGCGTCCGACCAATAGCGCAGTTTCCTACGATACCGACAATGCGCGCGATACTACTTCGCGCGATTGTTATATTGAGTGTAAAATGACTTTAAAATGTTAGTCTAATAATTATCAATAATGGTACGGGACGGTGCGATTCGATCAACTTCATCCCCTCCCCTTTCCCTCCGCAGCATCAGATGCTACTCGTATCGTATCCTACGCTACGTATTCTGTACTTGTTTCTTCCTCTTCTTGATACGAAAACGCACGGTCTCAGGTACATTTATGTGAATATTTTCCGCGATTCTTACTCATTTTCCAAGTGCAGGGTAATCTTACATGGGCTCTCTGATGAGTAAGAGGCACAGAGCCACAGATCGTCAAGGGTGTACCTATCTCTTGCACCATACCAAATGTACACGGTTAACCTTGAAACAAATCTTAAGTATTCTTATTGAATCGATGAAACTGGACTTCATGTCGTTTAGGGTTAGGTAAGCTAGAAAAACTCATTATCTTATTTATATCTACCCACTTATATGCGGTGAACTTCATAAGTCTTCTTTCCACCCTGTTTTTTCAAATATATCTATACTTCCTTAGCTCATCAGATATGTTGACCAAGGACATATACCAGGTGAGTAAGTTAGTTATAGTTACATTGTCATGCATTTCAACATCAAGGGTAGTGAAATTCACAACTAAGATCACCAGAAGTTTTATAGGTAATAAAAACAACATCTGTTATTACAATTGGTTGTAGTGTACAATGTTATTTTGAACAGGGTGGGTGGAGGACATGTGATTTCTGATACCAACTATTGGTTACTTCCTTTTTCGGAAAATGAACTGATGCATTTATCACTAGGATATTGTGAAAGACAATATGTACTATTATCACTACTGTCTAGTAATCTGAAATTATCCTAATAAATGTGAATGATGTAGCCTAATGTAGCAGAAAAAGTATAATAGCAAAGATTTATTTGGCAGGTCCGATTGCTGAGTTTTTGTAAGTACATGTGTCGAAAAGTTTTTCCAACAATTTTGATGGATTGCATTTGTAAAGTTGTCACACAGCTCTGTACTGCCGAATTCGAATACCATGATCGTAGCTTGTGTCATCATGCCTAAGATATAACTGCAGATATCATATCCTTCAATACAGGGTCATAATAAAGTTTCAAATAAGCAAGTCCCTAGATGTTGAATACAATATAAGATCTTGTCAATTTATGTCAACGCATATCCAAAATAGAATCATATCATCCTTGAACGCAGTTCATACAAATAAAAGGATAACACAATCTATGATAGAAATGTTGAGAGATTGCTTAGGAGTGTAAAATATATACGCACAGCCCTATAGACAAATACAATTGGCACTATAGTAATGTTGATAGGATTATAAGATAGAAAAATTAAACACTTCTTTGCATAGCACCAGTCTCTACCAGACTAGGTATAATATGGTCATGGAAATCATGTATGTATATCATCAGAAAAAGAATAAATCAAGAGGGGGATTCTTTATTTTGTGGTTTAACTAAACAGATGTGTATAAAAAATACGTGACTGTGAGAAAAGTGGAGGCATCCCTTAGACGTAGAGATAATTTAAGCAAATAAATGTTATCTGGATGTAAAAAAATAAAATATTTATTTCAGTAGAAACTATACCTATTCAATCAATTCAGGGAGGAATGGAAAATAAGTATGTATATCTAAAAATTTTATCGAATTCAATATTCACGGAGACAATTCATAACATTAAAAAGGTAATAGATATCGATAATATACATTATTCAGCTAATTCACAAGCTGATGAGCAAGTACTTTTATGAATTTCCAATCCCCCTAAATAGAGACGGTCACTGAACTATGGGCTTGCTTCCACATAATAAATCTTCTTCAGGAAGTCCCCAGTTCTCATCAATGTATAGAAGAGTATAATAATTAGGATAACGTTATTTAAACCAAAATTTTCTTCAACTGCTGCAAAGTTTCGAACCTCCATATTTTTATTTTTCCTCGACAGTTTTAAATTAGTTTGAGGCCTCATCGATATGAAGGAGATTGGATTCATGGTCGAGAGTTTATCAACATAGTTAGAGGAGTTTGCAAAGTAGCGGAAATTATTCCGCGTTTTCAACGGCATGAAAAGTGGCGTTCTCGAAACTTCGATAGGATGTTATCAACGACTATCCATCAAAAATACTTTTATCTACGGTTTTTATACTATTGCAAAACGCAAAACACTTGTGATTTGTATTATGTACAAGATCATTCTATATAGTGTGGTCTTCCTCCTAACTTCCATGTTATAAAATGTATAAAATATTTTTTCTTTGGGAACGTAATTTCTGATACCTATCGACATACATTGCGAAGCGATTATTTTTCCGATAGTATTCAAAGGAAATACAACTCATTCGTTTCACAATATTTTATATCTCTCATGAGAAAGGTGTGGAGTGGAGTCCAAAATATATAGTAAATAACCTTGTACATATTCCTAAAGCTCTATAGGATATGTAGTCGAAACGCTTATTTAATGGAATGAGGTTAGGAAAAGCTTATTTCCATTGTAAAGAAAAGCTTGTTTGTATTTCACGAACTTGTGAGCAAAACATATCTCCAATTGATTTTGAATAGCAATAAAACTGCGATTTTATCTCGACAGCTGAAAACATGGTTTATACGTTTCAGCAATTTCAGACATATCAATTGACATTTCTCGAGTATAGTCTCATAATTTTGATAGCAAATTATGATTTGCTCACGAGGAAGTTGGTTCCCTTACATTACGTGTGATATTTAGTTATACACGCTGAATTCAAAGAGACATAGATCTTCAATACTTGAGCTTCATCAAGTAACAGTCTGGGGAATAAAAATAAATTATCTTTCTTGTATATACATCATCATTTTTGTGTGAATTCCAAAATTAGGTCGAGTCAAATTTTTTTTAGCTGCGTTTTGAGGTGAATGCACCTCTGACTTTCAATTTTCATAATCTATTTCAGTTAATGTTTCCGCACTGTACCTCCTATAGATAACATATATCACACTCTATAAATATAAATAATCCTGAATTTAGTTCATTCTCAGCCAGATTTTATCAATACAAACACATATTTATACACCATATAGGTATAAGATGAGACTAATGAAGTAGAGCTGTGCATAAATGAACTAAATTCAGTACCTGATTTTCCCCTAATATTCAACCTGATATGATTACCTAGAAATAAACAAAAATCATTTTTATACTCGATCATTCTTTTCGAATATAACAATACTATTAGTTGTAAAGTATTCAATATAACTATTATAAACTTTTGTACACTTATCGAATAGATTCAGTATGGAAATTTTACAGACAAGTTGGAAATGCTGTTGACCAATATATTAGAGAAACATACAGTTCCCATTTAGCAAAATTAAAGAAAATGTCCGTGTGTGTTATTCAATGGAGTACAGAACATGTTTATTTAATAAAAAAATTTAATGAAATCATTGTTTCATTCATTGTAGAACTTTTATCGCCCTGCCCTGGTCCTTTCCAATCAAAGCAAATATAGCATACCTATGTAAAGAAAGTACATACATTATTTTGAAAAGGGTTGCGTTTGAATAATTTCTTCGCATTTTGATTCTGATCCAGAATGCAATATTGTTTCATTGTTTCATGAAACAGATGGTTATCACTTCAAACTGCCTGTAGATCTGTTAATCTCGAGATGAAATATTATCCAGTTGTGGCTATAAAAAATAAGTGCGACTAGGCAGAGCATCAAAATGCATAAAGGGAAAACATAGGCGTCCATCAAGAGGTACGGAAAATGGAGAATGATACTATGTAATTGTACAAATATAAATCTTTTTCATTCGATTGCCTATTAGACGTTTCTGGAATTTTGAAAATTTGGTTCCTTGAGTAATTAATTATTTTAAGTGTTGCGGCTTCACCGCGTTTGTATAGAAAAGTAGCACTAGTAGCAGCAACTTTGATTATTTCAAACTGGACCCCCTGTATATTTCATAACAATCACAGATTTTCCTCCCTTAAGTGCTGATTTCGTCGAAATATTAGTCAAATTTTCGAATTTAGAAATTTTTTGTATCTAACCTAACATTTCATTTACTATCTACTGACAATCAATTGAAACAAATACCAAATATAGAGGGTGATGGTGCCAAGTTCAAAATATGGAACCACAGACAGAGTGAAGAAGCTCTGTTGTAAATTTGTTGTTTTTAATTGAATATGTCTTCATGTATTTGCCACTTTAGCCGCCTCCAGAGAAAACAAATCACGACGCCCATGAACATCGATAAAATCTCCCCTTTCATCGCACTACACAAATGGGCGAATAAAAATGAAGCAAGCAAATTTTAATAAACTGTTGCTCTTTCGTTCCCGTTTGGAGCTGTGATTCTCATCTATTCGGGATGAGATATCCAGAAAATTACGACGAATGGATATTACAAGGAATTTCATTTAGAGTGAAAATATAGCGTAACAGATAACAGATGTAGATACCTCAAGAATTCATTTATCCAACATAACAAGAATTACCACCTATTATTATATTCGAGGAAAGTGAAGAGAATCTATAGAATTTAAATTCAAAATCATGACTAAGGATAATTTATTCTTGTACTAGAGGTGGACATATCGATAAAGAAAAATTTTATTCTTCAGAATGAATTCAAGTCTCAGATTCTCTTACTTATATCATCGTCCATAGATGAATCTATGGACGATGCTTATATGAAGAAAACTGGCTTTTTGTCATTTGTTTAACCACCACAACCACCTTCGCCATTTTAAAAGAACATCCACCATTTTTTGAAGACGAGTATAGGTGAATCAGAAGAATTTTGCGATAAATAGGTACATCTAAATGTGAATTCGGCTTCATACTGACTAATTTGACTCGTCTTGGAGAAAACCTTGTTTGTATGAAATAATAATAATACAACTCTTCTGTTGTAATTAGAATCTGTTTATAATTATTCTATAGGCGGTGGCTCAGTTTATAATGTGAAAAAATATGTCACGTGCCTGTATCCTTCAAAGTAAAATATTCTTGAATATAATATTTTGCCACATGAATTTTCTTCGAGTCTTACTTTTGTTTTCTAAAGGAAATTAAAACCTGAATTTTGCATGACCTCAAACCCAATGGATGAGAAGTAACAAAATACATTTGTTAATTAGTATTGTTCAAGTAGATACCCTGCCTTTTTTTTCAAAAATCACAGAAAAGATATGTCAAATCTGAGGTCATTTCATGTCTAGGAAAAATGTATCTCCTTTAGATTTTTTTCTCAGAAAACAATGTTAGATACCAAAAAAATCAAATGACCAAAAAGTTATTTTCAATTGCTTGATCTTGAAAAAAAAAGGAATTCGGAATAAAACTGTGGTATGACATAGTACTTCCAAAAAGGTGCTGGGGAATAATTAAACATCAGAAGAAGTGTCTTAGCAATGTTATATATAAAAATCGATTTTTTTCTCAAGGAATAAACACAACGATATTCGAAAACCTAGACAACCCTTTATATTTCTCGACCTCTCAATCGAACTCAACCTCAGTTTACTTCACCCTAAGTAAGGGGTCGTGACAGTTCAGTATTTGTTTTGTGTATGTTCGTGCGTATATTGGCCCAATGTTTATGCCAGTTTACCTACCTGGTAAATGATGAAAATTCTATGCGGGCAATAAGTTACCGTTTGACTAGAGATGCTGTGATGCCTCTTAGAAAAGTACGAGAAAAACTGATACCAGCAACGACGGTCATCTCCGGGCTATTTTGGTCCAAGAGAACGCAGTCACGTTCAGACGTTGTCGAATCTTTAGAGAATTCCCCATCACAGTGATATTTTTAAACTTCGACCGATAAGCGTTTCAGAAATAAGAATCTATATTCGGTTCGTTTCCACACAATTATAGTTAGAAAATGATTACCCATGATGGTGTTATTTAAGACGACATAAATGTACCAAAAAACATGTGGATCAAAGAAAAAACATGATTTGCTGTTATGAACGAGGAGAGTAATAATTTCGATGAGAATATGGATATATAGATGTTAGACTGTAATATTTAAACGCAAAGGTAACTTTGTAGTTTTTATGTCATGTGAATTCGACCATTTAATGCGATAATCTAGTGAGCTTATGATGATAAATATCTAATTCTGAAATTAATGAACACAAAAATTTGTCTTTAATTCAATATACATGAATTACATAGCAAGAGTGGAAAAGTGAAATATTTCGCACGAGTAGTAGTTGAGACAGAGGCGAGTGCAAAAAATGTAACGAGTGCGGAAAATGCACTTTCCACTATTTTTTGTTTTATTTTTTATTTATCGAAACCATACCAACTAAGATCCTTCTCGGGCTAGGCCGTGAAATACGTACTTCCCGGACTAGGCCGAAAAATGCTACTTTCTCAAAGAAAAACTGTATTGGAATGAAGCTGCTAGCTTAGAATCTACTCGTGACCAATAATCAGTTAGGTACTTGGCAGTATCACGGAATATCAACTTGAAATTCGTATAGTATACAACACGTCTCTGAGCCCGGCTCCTGCCTGAAAATGGGACATCCTCTACAAATTGGGAAACCTCCGAGACATGTAGAAGTCCTCCAGTAAATCCGGCAACGTTGCGTCACCCCAACCTCGGCAACGTGCTTAAGCATTAGGTAAAGCCGCCTTACTACCTCAGTCGAAGACGTTGCAGCATCCGCTCTGTACCACGACACGAACGAACCTCAAAGCCACGTGCTTCCGCTGTTTCATAAACAAACGAACGGACTTCCGGCTACCGCATTTTCGCGACTGTTATAGTCGGGGAACAGTGAGGGATTTTCGGGCCACTTGCCATGTCGCGGTTGCCGCGGGTGCATGTGGAGTGATTTTTTTTCTGGTCGCGAGATGCGGGTGAAACGTTTTTTTTGTGTGCTTCTGCTGACGGCGACCGTTGCGATCGTGGATTGCGGAAGGGGCAAGCACCGATCGAATCCTAATGGACGTCAAGGTAATTTTGAAAATTGCTCGGGTGCCGTTGGCTTTCTCGAGATTGCGCGCGTACCTCGACTTTTTTGCCGCGGTTTTCGCGTTTGTCGGAAAACGAGGTGAATGCCGGGGTAATCGCCGGTAATTGAAAGAATCGCGGTGATTTGTCCGAGAGTTTTGCAGACATATAAAGAGTGTTCAACTCCCATTACTTACGCAACGCAGGTGCAACACGTAAAAACATAATTTCACATTCGTGTTGGAATTCAAGTGCATACCATGGAAAATGTACCGTCCAATTTGAATTTTCATACGAAGCATCTCAAATATGAAATACATACCAAGCGTCACTCAAGGTTTCCAATGGTACGGTCCTGACCGTATTTTTACGGTATTTTTGTCCAAAGTAGGAATTACGGTCCGAACTTCGGACCGTACCCGAAAAGTACGGTCTCTAGAGTCTCATAATCTGAAGAATTTAATTAACCAGAAATCATTTTTCCAGAAATAACATGATGCAATTACACATATATGCGCATTTCTTTCCTTTAATTATTTTCAATGTCTCATTCTCATTGGTTTTGGTCTGTTCCTATTTGGACACTAGCTTTTGAAGTTTTTCAAGGATCACAGTTGAATGACAGTCTTATTCTCATTCTCTGTCGACTGGTTAGACTATAGGTATATAATTTTGATTATTCGCCTTTTTCAGACGGCGTTGCAGAATCCAAAAGGAGTTTTAGTTAATATAATTTAAATTTTTCAAAAAGTGAGACGAAAGTAAAATAAAATATCAGGTATTAATTTTTTTCATTAGAATAGATGAAGTCCTACTTGTTGAATGTACGATAAGGTGAAAGATAAAGACTTAAACCAAAGATTAGTGGTTGAAATTCGAAATACGAAATACGGGAATTTCAGTAAGCAACGAGGTAAGCAAGTCCAGACGTTTTGAGAAGTTGGCAACCCACGCAAATTTTTTCCTCTGATCATTTTCAATTTTAAATCATCTCGATTTGTCGATATAATCTATGACTAACATTTTATTTTTCCAATTGTTTTCAACTTTACATACCTGTATCAACGTGAAACGTGTCGTGAAACTACGAATAAGACATCTTTACACGAAAGGAAAAATAATCATTTCGTCAATCTCTGATTGATAAAGAGACTAAATCAAAAGCGAATAGAAAAATTTCCTGAAATGTAAAAATTGGCGCCCCTGAGAAGGGTGAAAATTACAACAAGAATCAAACAAGGAAGCGCGCGCGTTCATTTGTAGTTTTAAAATTCGCCTGCAGTGCATTTTTCGGTAGTCGACGTATTTTTCGTTTAGGTCGAGTTTTAACTCGAGTTTTAATTAAGTCTCCCTCTTGGTTAAAACTGAAGAAAATATGTCCCTGTATCTACCAAAGTGTCTCTTAAAATCGTTTTATTGTAAGCGATAAACGAGGTGATAATAAGTATGACTTCAATTTCTTGAAGACTCTCTGATGAAATGATTGCAAGAATAGTTGATGGTGATTCCAAAAACTCATAAAATAGATATTACCTAAATGGGAAAAGGAAAAGGTCACTCAAACCTTCTGGCCTTTAAAGCCATCATGTTGAAACCGGAGTTAAAACATAGTTTTCTCCAGAGTTTGAGGATCTTGATATAACCACTCGTATTACCGTATTATACTTATTGAGAGTGTTGAAACGCTTATACTCAACAGACAAACTATTCATAGAAACAGAAATGTATGATATTCGACAACTTTTCCTCAAAAATATCCTTCTCAGAATTTATAAAAATAAACATGAACTACTTGAGATAAATCACAATTACCATACAAGACATAAAACCAAGTCGGTTTATGTTCCTACACCAGACAACAATTTCATGATGAAGTCTTACCTGTACCTAGCACCTAAAGTTTATAATATTATACCAACAAACATGAAAACAACACACTCGTTAGGGTTATTCAAAAAATATCTGAAATTGTGGTTACTCTCTACTCCCAGGAATGAACTACACAAGATCTTTGATACCCAATCAATATAAATCGATTTGAATAAAAAACTATAAATAAAAAGTTTAAAAAAACCCTATTACCTACCTATACATATCAATTTATGAAGTATTCTTAATTTCCTCTTTCTGTCAATTCTTCAAAGTTTTACAACTATGAATGTATCAATATAAAATATAGAAGAGCTTATAAAATGATGGTACTTACTTACCTGATGGATGTCACTCAAACCTAGTAAAGTATGTAATGTGTGTAAAGTATGGAATCATATATCTTTACATCACTGTTATGCCTTTTACCTACTCCTATTTTGTTGTTAATAATTATAAGTTAGCTATAGTTAATAGTCCATAGCCACGCACAGGCTTGTCCTTCTGTGGTTTTTTCTATATTTATTTACTGCCTTTTGTAATGGATGTGTGAATAAATATTATTATTAATTTGTCAACGAAGTCAAAGTATTACAGGAGGATCGTTTGCTAGAACCAGTGTTACTAAAAACATTTTTTTTAATTCGTGAACACGATTGAAAATAGCTCGGAAAATGGTCATTAACGAGCTCATAAATGTATACTTGTGTAATTAAGTATTTTGGATTAGGTCTGAGTCTCGGTCTGAGTTAATCAATTTGATTATTTCTGAGATTATGTTCTTCGATTCTCAAAAGCTCATTCGATTTATAACAGAACATTTCTAATGAACGTGTTGTATGAAAAAATATCTTTATGGGTAATTGGAACTCTCGTTGAAATCCAACAGACGTTATCCAACATACATTCCTAGAATCCTGCCAAGTAATTATTTCTGTTGATATATTTTCGTGGCTCCATTTTACGATATGTAATCATCCTCGATGAGTACTGAAAATAAATGACAATTTAATTGGACTTTAGAGCTTGACAAAAGCATAAAACGAGAATTTATTGTACAATAAATTATCAAAAAAGGTGCGTCCTTGCTGATGTCCTTGCCAAGAAAATAAATGTCGGCCAAGTAATATCGCATGAAGTGATTGAGAATGTGATAATAACTGGAAATGGGCACATGACAGTATTTTTGGAAACCTCTCGCCGAAAAGCCATAATTTTACGAAAATGTTTGGAGATTTTTCTGTAAATATTCTTCTGTTCTTCAGCCAAAAAACAGATTCTTCATTAATTATTATCGTGCACATTTCTCTATTAGATTCTGAAATGATAGTCTGCAATAACTATCCAGAACAGTATGGTATCTTCCGGTATTTTCCGGTATTTTCCAAGGTATTTTCCAGATTTTCATTGATTCCATATTTGTTTGTTTGTTTATTTTTACTCTGTTCTACAGGATAAATCCCAACTACAGAACAGGAACGTAGGCAGGATTAAAATTACATTAGCTGTTGAATTAACAAGTGATATCTCGAGTAATATACAATAAATAAAAAAATAAATAGATCATTTCAAACATTTTTACTTATTAATCGAATTAAACAGTTGAAAATGACTATAGGTTAGAGCTTATTGAGTTGTAGTTTGATAACATAACATATAATGGGGAGTAATTGTGCTGCTGGAAGATAAAATGTGAAGTTTACCCTCGAGTTTACCCGAGGTGCAGTTCTGGGAATGTGAAAATCAAGTTTTTCTACGATGTTCGGACAGTCTATTTTATTGTTGACAATTTCGTGTAAAAAAATTATTGAGTTGCATTCACGGCGACTTTAGAGCTCATTTATTTCATGCATGTTCAGTAGTACACTTTGAGAAATACCAATAGGTGGATAGATCTTATCTATTTTGAAACTGAAAATTTTCAGAAAACGACGTTGAACTGACTAACTTGTCTACATGTACCTGCTAGTGAGGATTCCAAACAAGAGAGGCATACTTGAGGGCATACTCTAGTTTGGATCTGACGAAAGAGAAGTACAGGGTTTTAGCTGTAGATATGTCAGAAAACCTTCGACTGGTACGAACTACAATTCCATACATTTTGGATGTTGTTAACATGAGGCACAAACGAGAACTGAGGATCAAATATTTCTCATAGGTCAACACATTTTTTAGACCAATGCAAACTTGTTCCACCAAAATTATAATCAAATATGAGGGGTTCTGATTTGAGAGTGAAAAACATGACATTCCACTTGAATTATTTGACATACACCTCGACATACACCAATCTTGAATTTTGATTAGGTGTCTAGAGATACGCTCACAATTCGTCAAGTCGTTAATAGTGCAGTACAGTTTCATGTCGTCAGCATTTAACATCAGTTACATCGACAATCATTGATGAATATGTTGAACAATAGTGGGCCCAGATTAGACCCCTGTGGTATACCAGAGATCGCAGGATATTCTAGAGATTTGAATCCGTTGACAACAACGTATTGATTCCTGTCATGAAGATATGAATCAATTAATGCCAGCAGAGAATTGGAGAGTTCATAATGAACTAACTTCTTCAATAAAATTCCATGGTTGAGTCTGTCGAATGCATTAGAAAAATCAGTTTGTCTATACGGTTGTCAATCGTTTCAGCAATATTCATGCATGTTCACATTCATTCTCGAAAAATAAACTGTTCAGTCGATTGAATCTATAGTTGAGCGAAAATACTTCCTACACCCCCTGCAGCTAGATGATTACCTCTCGGTTAAATCCGTCGTTCATGATGTTGTGTGGGTTTAGCGCGTGATGTCGTAGTTTTCAAATACTATGCTTCTCCAGTCTCCACTCACCCACACTGCCTACCTCCTTCAAATACAATCATGATAACCTATAATCGTGTGCGAATCATCTTGGATCTTCAAACCTTCAGTATGAGTAGTTATATCGGGGGTTTGAATACGGAAATGGCCCTTTTCCTATATCCCCGTATGAAAACGTCATATAGCACACTGTTTTGTTATTTGGAAAGTAGCTTATATCACCATGGTGTTGTTATTTGAAAGAAAAAAGCACACGTGTTGAAATGAAAAATATTACACGCTCGCCTGAGATGATAGAAACAATTAGGTAGCTTAGTTGGTACTCACTGTCAATCTAAAAGCGTTCTCAAATCAAATTCATATTATTTATTGAAATTTCGAGAATGCTTCTCTAGGTATCTATTAATTTCATTGTGTCAATAATACATAACCTCTGAATTCACTTTCATAAAAATTAGGATCAGTGACTGAAACTAATTCTATACATTTATAATGTTGATGATAGCGGGTGAGATCATTCAAAAGCGAGTTCAAAAGAGTACGGCTACAGTTTTATGCGCGGCTTGCATCAGTTGCATGTTGCATCATATCACAGATGTTTGCACAATTTACATTTGACAAGGAGTCAAGGACGCACTAACTCGTACGCGCTTGCGCACTAAGTACTTCTGTGGTTCTGTATTCCTGGTTGCGCGATTACTGCGCTAGCAGGCGTATGGTGTAATATATCAATAAAATTGTTTGTCCAAACAAAACTAATTCAATAAATCAGTAATTCACATATATGGGAATTGTCGGAGAAGTATTCAAATATCATCTTGAATGTGGAAATAAACAGTAGGTACTTGATATCCAATCAAACCCACCTGAAATTATAGAGACCGCTCAAGTTACATATTTGACTTCCCACGAAATTAAAGTATTCGGAGTCGTGGGGAAAATAGTGTACAAAACTCGTTGGAAAGTGCATTTCCTTCACTCGTTACTTTCCGCACTCACCGCTACGTGGCTCGTGCTAAACGACTACTCGTGTGAAATATGTCACTTTCCACAATTGTTGTGTAATATCCTCTATATCCGAGTTCATGTCACTTTTATTAAGCTAACTAAACCACTAAAAAATTCTTGAACCCTACTTGGGCTGATTCAATACCTTATTGCCCAATTTTTTGCTCTAAAAAAAATGCGGGTTGTGCCTTTTTTGTTGAATAAATGACAGCAGCTAGCACAACTTCTCATTGAGGAGGAAGTTCGTCTGAATCTGAATATACTTACCATAATTCAATAACCTAGTTCTAGTTTCGTAAAAACCCGCGGAAAAATCTCTAGAGAAGCAAAGGTGGTTCTCTTCACTCTCAACCACAGAAATCTTATAAATCTACGCCATTATTGAATAAATCCCATCATTCTGTCAGAAAATCATGGTTCTCGATGGGTTTGGTAACATTTTGAGAATTTTTCCAAATATACTAGTTTATTCTGCTGAAATATGTTGAAAACAAGTGAAAGTAAGTGTGTGAGGTGTTTGAGTTTAAAGCGAGGTTCAAAGAAGGATTAATTTTTATGTGCTTTCTTCAGTGGGTATTAATTATGCGTGGAGCAAATATACAAGTCAACGTAAGTGATTAAAATTATATCAACTCACGTTGTTTTTTCTGATTCCCTGATCAATGATATCAAATAATTCTGTGGTTGAAACAGGAGATTCGCTGTGCTAAAAGGAGCGCGTAATTTAAAATGTAAATAAAAAAGTTTGGTTATGCCCAGTATGACACTTCAAGTGCAAAAAGTTATTTTATGAGAAGATGTCTCTACCTTACAGAAGAAGATGCGTAATTGTTTCCAGTGAACAGACAATATTAAGGCCGATTCAGATTCATGCATTTCCATGCAGGGTTTTTGAAGCACGTGCGATTTACAGGCACATGCATTTCTGACGCTTGTGCCTGAAAAAGGCATGACACTTCACATAATTATGTGCATTTCCATTGCGTTTCTTACCCAAGGTCATATTTTAATTGGTTTTTTCAATATTGTCAGTTCAAGTAAATCGAAAATTTCATCAAATTCATTTTCTCGAGATTAAAATCACAACAGAGAAAGGCTGGAATGTATTACAAACTTTACAAAATGATCATCAAATTCAAAATAAATCAAATGTCAAACTCAAATACAAGATTGTCAAATATTCACAGGCTTCTAGTGATGTTTCGGCAAAAACGCATGCAATACAGTGGAAAATAAGAACTTGTCCTTATTCCATGCATGCCCACCACGCATTTTACAAGCACGCCGACAGGCATAGATGTGAACGACGACAGGCATGCATTTTTCATGCAGGGTCAAAATGCAGGGTGGGCATGCATGAATCTTAATCAGCCCTTATAGTTCTAGCCAAGCTAGGTTTCCATTTAGATCGACAATGGTCCAACAATTTGATCAAATTCGCCTGTTTGACTCAAATGGTTCAAAACGTCAAGAAATCCTGATCACAAGATTTGAAGACTTTTGAACAATAATATTGGTTATGTTTGTTATGTTTGTTGGTTTGTAATACAGAGAGTGATTAAAAAAAGAGAGAGATATGGACAAGACAATGCCTTCAAAGAAAAAATATTGGTATAGAAAAAGATTTTCGATTTTTTTGTTCTTAAAGTAAGCCTTAAATTATGGTATATTGAAAATTTTCACAAACTTCCTGTTTTGCTTCATTTTTGCTCGAGGTGTTACTACTGTTATTGCAACTAACGATAAATAAAACAAGGAGCAAAAGAATTTTCGAAAGAGAAATTAGTCTATCCAATTAGAATATCAAACATAGTTTGAAATGAATGTCTGGTAGACTACGAGCAGAAAACAACTACTTTCCTGGTAAATACCACGCAGAACATTGAATTATATCTGCTCGTAATCCATGCAACGATTCACACTGTGAATGCAGATCGCAAATGTTTCTTTCTTCCTAAGACGTGACAAATTCACATCGGGACAGGCACGCCTAACAACCTACAGACCGGTTTCGGGCTTATTGGCCCTCATCAGTGCAGGGTAGTTATCCGAGTAGAGACCGTAAGATCTCCACTCGAAGCGTTGCCTGTCCCAATGCACCTTCGTCGCGTTTATTTGACCGCACTGAGCCGCGTTCCAACAGACAATTGGAAGTGGCGACACCATGCGGCAGAAGAAAGAAACACTCCAGAACTAAATCTCCCAAATCACAGAACTTGGAAGTGGCTTATAGCTCGACTAAGCTAATAAATGAAAAATGGAAAAGCCATAAATTGGACAACAATTTTAGAAAGAGAAATTAGTCTATCCAATTAGAATATCAAACATAGTTTGAAATGAATGTCTGGTAGACTACGAGCAGAAAACAACTACTTTCCTGGTAAATACCACGCAGAACATTGAATTATATCTGCTCGTAATCCATGCAACGATTCACACTGTGAATGCAGATCGCAAATGTTTCTTTCTTCCTAAGACGTGACAAATTCACATCGGGACAGGCACGCCTAACAACCTACAGACCGGTTTCGGGCTTATTGGCCCTCATCAGTGCAGGGTAGTTATCCGAGTAGAGACCGTAAGATCTCCACTCGAAGAGTTGCCTGTCCCAATGCACCTTCGTCGCGTTTATTTGACCGCACTGAGCCGCGTTCCAACAGACAATTGGAAGTGGCGACACCATGCGGCAGAAGAAAGAAACACTCCAGAACTAAATCTCCCGAATCACAGAACTTGGAAGTGGCTTGTAGCTCGACTAAGCTAATAAATGAAAAATGGAAAAGCCATAAAAATTGTTGTCCAATTTATGGCTTTTCCATTTTTCAAAAAAATTTTCGTTTAATTGAGGCGAATACGCGAATATACCTGTCCTGGAGACTTGCCAAAGCTTTGTTGTGTCTGTCGGAGTGTTTTCATATGCGAGGAAGCTTTGAAATCATGTTTGAAAGTGCAATGAACGGATCTCCCCACGCATCCATCAAAATTCACGCTCCCATCACCTGTGCTCTGTGCTCCCAGACCAGACACTCATTTACAATTTCACATCCTTCGAATATAAACACAAACGTTGATGCTTTCAGGAAATCTCTGCGAGTCCTAAAAGGTGACAGAGATATTTACGGATATTTATCTGAGTTTGCATTTCGGAGAAAGTGATGTTTGCGCCGAACGTCTGGAAAAATTGAGGAAAAAACAACCAGAGTATATTTATAGAGGAGATGTTGCAAATTTGGAAATACATTTTTTTTACACAACTTCCAATGTAGTAGGTGATACTAGGCTAGATTTGGTTGAGTTTGACCCTCAGTTTGACCTAAGCTGGTTATGGCCGAGGTTAGGGCTAAAGGCGTTCAATCAGATTTAACATATTCATGAAACTTTTTTGAAAATAAAATTTCTTACAAAAAATGCTCGAAAAAATTGAATTCGAATAAACCAAAACTACACCTTTTCCAATTATTGTAGTTCAAAAAGCGTCAAGTTTATTTCAAAAAGTATCAATTGTATTTCAAATTAGTCAATTTAATTCCAAAAAGTATCAAATGTATTTCCTCGTGTATTTCAAAATTATAACTTCAAAATGCGTCAATTGTATTTCAAATTAATCAATTTAATTTCAAGAAATTCCATTTCAATATCAAAATCCATAATTTCAATTTCAAATCTAATCATTTTTATTTCAAAACCAGTCTTTTACAATCTGATATGTGATAATATATGATAGGAACCAGAATCGTTTCTATAACAGGGTGAATGAAAATATCACCTTACACCCCATCTAACCTTTGCCAGTGCTTTTTCAGTTTTGAAATTGAAATGATGCATTTTGAAATACAACTCAGGAATTTAAAGTGTTAATTTTTGAAATTGAATTGATACTTTTGGAATACAATTGATGCTTTTTGAAATCCAAGTGACTAATTTGAAATACAATTGAGCATTTTGAAATTGAATTGATAATTTTGAAATACATTTGATGCTTTTTGAAATTTAGTTGACTAATTTGAGATGCAATTGATACTTTTTGAAATCCAAATGACCATTTGGAAATACAATTGATCATTTTTGAACTAAAATTGGGAAAGGTGTAGAAATAAGATTATACTGTTTACGTGGAATACTATAGTATTCCATATTTCCATCAACACCCATTGACAATTGTTAGGTTATATCACACTACACAAGTTCAATTTTATTAATGTAGATAGTTCATCTATAAGTACAAATAATATACATAAAACAACAAAAGTTTTGACAGCATAAGATTCATAATAACAGTTCTGCCAGACAGCAAATTGTATACAATGGGTTACACCGCAGGACTTGAAGGCGAGCTTAAAGGGATGAACCGAGGGATGAACAGCTTAATTATAATAATAATATTTATTGTATTCAGAAATCGTTCTTATAGAATTATGTTCTCGAATTTTTTTCCAACAACGCTGCAAACACATACATAACCCACGATCTAGACACACCCTAATCAGTAGGGTTGGTCATTTCCATAAAGCTGACAACGACGCATAAAGGTGAGTTCCCAATGTAGCGTTTTTGCTTATCGCGTCATGCACTCTGATTGGTGAAGCGGAATTCAAAATTGCTGTGCTGTTTTTGTTTATTCTGGTTGTTCCCAATGAAAGAATTAATTGCGGTCGAATGAATGAAATGATGGAGGCCATAATGAAACAAAAGCGAAGAAAATTATTAGTTTACTTCCTAGGAAAACGTAGAAGACAGTGTAAAATACGTTCATGCTGGGTTATATGCTGCCTAATCCACAATAATACTGCAATAATTTGAAAACCTCAATAATATGATTAAGGATAACAGCAATCATTTTACTCACTCTTAAGATATCCTCATGCTCTTGTTCCTCCATTTCAGTTGAATAAATAACCTAAACAATGCCAGCAGCAAAGTTTACAGAAACTTTGCCAGCAGCGATCAGCGACGGAAGAAAGTTGAAAATATTGAACTTTTTCGCTTCAATATTATCTCAATTCCGCTTCACCAATCAGAGTGCATGACGCGCGACGCGTGAAGCAAAAACGCTGCATTGGGAACTCACCTTAATTCGACCTGATGAGTGATGACGTAACTCGCATGGGCGCCTCCAGGAACAAATGCAGGGGGAGCACGAAAAATTCAAGGGGGGGCATAGGAGATCGAACAAAGTGTTGAAAACAAGAGATTCACACCTATAATAACGGACAAATCGTTTATACTCAAGTTTAGTTTCCAGGGGGGGCATCCCCCCATCTCCCCCCTCCCGGCGCCCATGGTAAATCGCTATCTCGAATGAAATACCTGAAGATGTCGTTGATGGATATCGAATGTTTGTAGGTGGGCGATAATTTAATCCGATTATTTCTTTTGTGTGAAGCGCAAATGGTCTTCGTGACTATAATTGTGGCAATGATTAGGTTTTCTCCATCAAGACCGCCGTGGGAACGCGAAGAAGAAGAAGAAGGTAACCGCACGACGAAGAGCCAATCTCATTTTGTCGCTGAATGGACTGTATAACGGTCGTCAAAATAAATGTACTTTCTTCTCTCAGTTATGATCTCGGTTATGATTGAATCTCGAGTTGAATTATATAAGAAGTAGGTATACGCAATAGATACACATGAATTTTAGTTCAAACGAAATTTTCTCAAAGATGTTCGATGTTCCTACCTTTCAGTATCATTTTTGGGTTTCCGGATATAACGAGAGATGAAATAGTATATTATACACCTAGGGACTAAACTGGTATTTTAAATTTCCAGACAAAATGTTTATAGTTTGTCGAAGGATTGAAAACACTTCCTGAGGTTTATATACTATTTTATGCACAGCTACATATTCCAAAACACTTTGATAAATAAAATAACAGCTGCAATAATAATAATGTTCCTCTTTTTCACTAAGCTAATTGTGATGGGGTAAACCGAGGGGTAAACATTTGTAACATAATATCATACACTGTATTCACATCCAGGCAACAAGCATCAGTCATTGTCAACATAATATTCAATGAAGAGTTGTCAAACATATTTCAACACATTTCTGAATAGTTATCGATATTACAAAAATAAATGTTAATATTAATATAAATTACGTTATTGTTTTTAATAGTTTAATATTATTGTTCTAAACATGTTCTACTTTTGTTTCATCCTTATCATGTGATATTTCTAATGAAATTAGTGAAAATAGATTTCTAAATTCAGCTTTTATTGCAGAGAAATAAATAGGGATTTGAAGTACATTTTAAATCCCTAGGGATTTAAAGTAACCCTTTATTCCTATGCGGCCATTAGCGTCGCTGATTTTAGAATTATAGACGTGCAGCTTTTAATTCAATATTTCATTCTGAATTTCTCTAATGCCCCACTCCATCGATTTATCTACTATACACACGAATTATTACCAATTAGTTTTTTCATTATTTCAAAATATCCTTGATGAATGGTTCAACGTCTTATATATGTGCGGCTTTATAATAACCCTGCGTGTCAACATCGTTTACGTTCCTCTCAGTAATCAGTAAATGGCTATTTTGTGCTATCGTGAGTAAGCAGTTTATGCAAGAAAATAATAATCTGTTACTTTCGTCATATTATACGTGGATATGCTTCATATCAAAAGTTATTTATACTTTTTTTCAAAGAATAACTATAGAAATTGCTCATTTGACAACTGCTATATAATTGTTATAGTGACTCAGGAAAATTATAAATAACCGAAAAATACAATTCTAACAGGAAAAAAGGTTTTTGTGAGATGCGTATCTCGTATCAGATGAGTATCATCATTAACTATCCATGTTTGAAATATAATTTTACTCAATTTGGACATCTAAATTCTACTGGATAAACCGGCTATATATCGAGGACTATATGTATTCGGATACGCTTCTCTCTCTTATATGGGCTGATTCACTGTAAAAATGAGAAAAATACCATAATTGGAGAAGAACAAAACCATCAAAACTTGATGATATAAAAGGAAGCTCGTGATATAGTGAATATTGAACTCTGAGACCAAATAGGAAATGATAAAGAAATTGAGAAAATATGAATGCTTCCCACGACTGTCGATTTATTTACTGTGGCACATAATGGGTAATGAGATACTACCAACGTAGTAATTATACCTCGAATTATAATGATTTGAATGCCGGTTTTCTATAGAGGAGACTACAAAAGAATGGAGTTAAGACAATAAGGCTTTTTCAATACAAATTGAAGTGGGCAGGATTTCAAACTAAACTGCAAAAATATATTGAATATTCTTTGATGAAATAATCACTTGATCATTTTATATGTGACATCGAACCAAAAGGCAAATATATATAGGCTTCTGCCGAGCATTTCTCATTCACGCTGTCTGTAAAGATTTTCCATATCAATTCCATTGATTTTTCATATTGTGGAAAGTTAACATACAAATAATTGATCTCGCCTGGTTTCCGTATATCGGCGTATCTCTGATTCTCCACAAAAACAACTCATTTCTTCTCAGGTTGAACATATCAAGTGTCTTTCTTTACATTGTCCAACTCCATTCCTCGTATTTCACCTCCTATAGAACTCAAAGGGGTTTCAAGAAAGATGTTTATTCAACTGAATCCAACCCCGATTTTCCGTCAACAGTTTGTCATGTATATGTAATCAAGAAGTAAATCAAATGCCGATTCAAAAATAACTTGACATACCAAATAAACGTGAATTAATCGGTGTTGTTTTTGTGGGTGCATAAGTGAATTACCATACTTGGCCGTATGTCAGCACTTGGAGGAAGAATTATGAGGAAAATAAATCATCAGGACATAACTTATGGGGTGCCTCATCATGCTTGTATAGTTGATTTACCATCATGCTATGAACATGATGTTGTCTTTCATCTTTCCCATCTTCAGCTGTTAGGATCTCAATACAGATTTTGATGTTTCTTGAGATTTGAATTGGTTATGTTTTAGCTAGTTAGGGAACATATAAAGATCGATCTGCAGGAGATTATCTCCCGTCACATACCCCAGAACTTGTGATACGTATTCCGATGGAAATAGGAATGCATTGAAATTGTATAAAACGGACGTCAAATGCACAGTGGAATCTGAACCGAGTATTCTGGAATATCATGGCATACTGGAAATTCATGAACATGTCGGAAAACTAATTCCTAATAACTGATAAAAGCGAATAGTCTACCATCCAGTGTACCTACAAATCATATTCAAAATCAGATATGATTTACTTGTGTACGAGCTTGTGTATAATCATGAATAATATTTATCTTCTAAATTTGAATCTATGAATCTGAATGGAAGTTGATGCTTTCTGAATTACATCCAAGAATAATGACAACTACCTATACCTGTCTGCTAGAGCCTAACCTGGTTAACCACAAAATGAAAAAATTGTATTTACGTCTTACCAGACTCTGTATGTAGCTTGCCTTAATTTTGCTTGTGTTGTAAAACGAGGAAGCAGACTGCCTGTGGACTCTCCAAGGCCCACTTGAAATAAGAGGTTCGATGTTGGGAAGCGGATGAAAAAATTAAATCTCACTGGTATGTAGTGCCAGGATAGGCAAGCGAAAAGGCTAGTGATTCTCTCGCCAGGGAAAGCTAAACAACTTCTCGAGTTAGACAAAAAATACTTGAAACTGGTAACGGGACTCCTCACTGGACACTGCCCTCTAAGATCTAAGATATCACCTCAAAAAGATGGGTAAAACAGCTACTGCGAGAACTTCGCTGAAACTGCAGAACATTTGCTTTGCGAATAGCCAGCGCTATTGTACAAGAGGTTTAAGTTCCTGGAAGGGGCATGCTCAAAGCCCTCTGATGTCAGGAACCTATAGCTCCCAGGAATTTGATAAACATTGCACGAAGTCTCGGAATCCCGGGTCTCGAACAGTTTAATGGTTATGCCCAAAAGATTTGAAAGGTCGAGGTGATTGAGAGACTGCTCAGCATTGATGACTGACCTTCCCTTCATTTAAGATCTACAATCCTCACTAGACAAGCTAGATAGTAACCTCCTAGCTTGTCCTAAAGAAATCTTTCCTTAACAACCGATCAGTGTATTTCAAATTTTGAAATTCAGCCAATAAAATCGGAATAACAGTTAAAATAACAAAACTCAGAAAAAAGCGAGGAAAAAAGTAACATATCTACCGCATACATCACTTTCAGTTTATTTTTCCCATGCTTGTCCGACCCCGACCACATTCGAATTCCCGCGACTCTGGCTATTCTTCTTCCCTTCTTATCAACTTTTCGTTCATGGTTCGAGATGCATTATGCCTGTCCTATCTCTTCTTCAATAAATCATAACATAATACACCTTTCTCGTGTCAACATTATCGTGAATGCTCTTCTATATCGCTACCGTCCACAGTGAGGTGGTCCATCTCTAGAGTCTGAAGACCCCGATCCATTTTATCGGCGATTTTTCCACGTCGGACCGATGTCTCACCTGACCGAACGATAACCATGTATACCGGGTGGTCCACGAACTTTTGACATCTGGATTTGTCGAGTCGTGGTGGAAAAATGTACCAGTCCGGTTTTCGAACTTTTTGCTGGATATATATTTGCATCGTTGGAGAGATAAATCTGGCACAGCTATCATGATTAGTAAGATACAGGGTGGAATTGGTAGTGTTCCGTTCGGGATACGAATCAGCTGTTTTGTAAGATATCTGTCAAACTAGCTAGAAACGATTTCCTAAGAATATATTATCGGTGAATTACGAGGTGAATTATGTTGTTCTGGTGATATTCAAATGGCGTATATCTGCTATAGAGGCACTTCTCGTGAAGTGTTAAAACAAAAGAACACCCTATTCTGGATACATTAAGGAAATAATCTTATTTTCCAAACAGAATATTGGTAAAACCGAGGTTATATCATCCTAGTCCACTCGATACCCTAATGCACAGAAATGTTGAAAAAATGCTGCACCTTTTTGGAAGAATATAGAATTACAGTTTATAAAAGCGCCATTTTACCTGCAAAGGAATTGGCTGAAGAACTATAAATTAAACCTGCTTAGAATTCGACGTGTTAAACTTCCAGCTGGTGAAAATGACTTCAGAAAAAAATTGAGGTTGCATTTTTCAACTGTCTTCCGGTTACTACATCGATTAAAGATAATGAAGATTTGAATAGTTCAATCAGTAGGTAAACGGAATCTTTGTCTTTTTTATACAATATGAAACAGATTTTGCAAAAAACCGACATTGTCAAAGTCTGTGGTCTCCAATTGAAATTAATTATCTGAATTTTTTTCTTGCCTGATCAGAATGGTTGGTTAGTCCTGTTTTTGTTTCAAATGTTATCAAAGATCGCAACTTACTATAGAACTTATCAAAATGTGTGGATAGCATTGCAAATATAATTGACTATATACCTATATATATAACGGTTGCCTGAGAAAAACCTATCAGCGATCGACAACTTCTTTTAATCTGTATTGACAAACTTGGCAACTTTGTCAATTGACAACGAAATTGATGAAAACATCGACTTTGATATTCCAATAAGAGAGTTCGCCTAAGAAGTAAAATTTCATCAGATACTTTCATTATCTACTTTCAAAATACTCTTATTAATAAATGGTTATTTCATTATATTCTTTGCCTTCTTTTCGTATGGGTTTGAACTACAGTTAGGGGGCGCCATTGAAATTCCGCCCAGGGCGCTGATAGTGCTAAAACCAGCACTGAGTGAAACTCTCGGTAAAACTAGAGAAAATATTGTATACATGAAGTCAATAAGATCTCACAGTTTTGTATCTCTTGCCCTGTAAATTATTAATTTTTTTTAATTTTAATTTATTTCTATTGCCAATGAATTCCGAATGAAAATCCATCATTTTCGATAAATTATAAGTTAGCTGATTTATAATATACGACATGGTTCCTTCGAAAAGCTAAATGGTATGTATATTGATCATCTGAGAGCTGAATAAACAGAAATTTCTTATTCATCTACTCCTACCTTATACGATATTATTTACGACAGCCGGTGAGATAAGGACATAATAAGAACCCCGAATTCTTTGAAGGTTTCCGGGTAAATCTCTGCCTCACTCTCCACTCATAACAGATTTTTTATGGTTTTATAACTGCAGATGTTCATAGAGATATTACTATTTCTGTTTGTGTTCACACTTCTGATTGCAGCGGTTGTGTAAATACCAGTGAGGTAGGTTAATCCCTGTAAATAATCCTATTCCCAGCAAATGAGTCACGCACTAAATTTATTAACTTCAACATGCCTCAGCTAGCTAGATGTGCATAGCTAAACCAAATGAATATAGTTATCTTTAGACAGGTGCAATATTCTCAAATGTGAATTTTTGTATACTCATTGTTTAGTACCTACTCGGTACAGAACCTGCTATCAAAATTTAAAAGTGCCTTCTTCTCATTTATGATAACATTTACCTATGATAATTGAAATAGAATTGATACTTTGTTTGCTAATTCTGAGAACTGTGTGAACAAAGAATTGATGTTATGTATCATATTTAGAATTCCCGGCTTGCTATTTATGTATATTTTCCGGGAAAATAATAGATCTCTTCACAGTATGGAGGATGTATAAGATTTCATTTGTATTCATAGAGCATGCAGGGTATAAAGTTTCATTTGCAACTCCATCAGTGTAGCAGTAATGCCTTGAGTAATGTTCCTTGCTTTCAGCCAAAGAGACTACTTACATCTCTCCTTGTACTCATATATGCATCTCGTGGCTGTCATTTGTCAGCTCAACCAAAAGTGTCCTCATAAATAATCCCATTTCGTGGCGTTTTATACCCCATGAAATATCTCTCGAGGAAATCAAGGTTTCTTGATTACAGTTCTAACACAACACATACTTCAGATTTACTAGTTCCGTCGTTCATTATGAGTTCCATTGCCTCGAACGGAACTATCTGAAATACTCCCTTCTCCCATCAGGATTACCTCTTCCCGAGATGTTTGTCCTCTAAAGCGTATCGCGTCAAATACCTTCGTTTCCGAAGAAAGAGCTGAAGCATGTTCACTCGACATTTAACAGTCCATAAATTGTTCGAGGGCCAAATACTCTTCTTCTTCTCTCTTTTGAGAGGTCTCTCGCCGCGCGGTGTTCCCAGTCGTAATTAACTCAGAAGCGACAGGTACCACTCTCAGCTAGAGAAAAACGTTCCGGTGGAGCATCAGGTACTTCTTCGGGTGTCGGATGTCATGCAAGAGCAAGAATATCAAAAATGTTTCAGCAGAAAGATCCTCGATTTGAAACAATTGAATTTCAGCTCATTACGTGGGGTTCTCCTGTACAACAATAGATGGAGATACTGTAGATAGGTATATGAAGACATTCCTTTCAATCATATTCGATTCATATTCGCATCAAACTCATTGTAAAATGGCTCCATGGAATTGTTAAAAACGATTATAAGTCATTCAATCACAATTCATAGTTTCGTATTGACACCTGCAGTAACCTGTAAATTTGGTTAAAATCGCGGCTTCACTTAGCGAGATTTACCCACGCAATGTCAGACACGTTTTATCGAAGTAGGCGAAATCAAGAGATTTGGTACATGTCACAGGATAGGAAGTGAATTCACCAGTCTATCTATTCACCTCTATATCAAAGTATAGGTGCAAGAGCGATTGAGAAAACTGTAGAAATGATAGTGTACCTATCTAAATAACGGAAAACGCCTATTATTTTCATTACGTGATAGCAAAAGTGAATCCAGTTTTGGAGGAACAGAACACTGCCTAGTCACTAAAAATCGTTTCAAACACTTGATAGACAGGGGTTATCCTACTATCTAGTCCTTATAATGTCAATATCATTCCAACTCCCGCCTGTCATGGCGACCATAGAAACAAATAAGATCTTACCGCCATCTTCATTCAAATCTTGGAAATATTACTACGCTTCTAAAATGGGCTAATATAAGTTTTTCGCAAAAACAATTGAAGAGCTCTTTCACCATCCACTATCCATCTTGCTGGAAGGTTACTCTTACATTCAGAAATTTGTTCTGATCTATTCATTTATGGGTATGCCGTATACCGAGTTGTTCTACTGATTTGATTATTCAACTATCTGATTGTGATGCATGAAATAATGATAGTCTATCGGAATATGTTTTAATGTTCCCCATCCACATTCTCCTATTTCTGTTTAGCAAATAAAAACAATAGCAAAATTTAAAATGGACTGATCAATGCTGATGTGTCTTAGGAAATAATATTTTTCTCTTGAAATCAAATTGTAATTTAGATATATTGATCCATATACCTCCTTATTTGAACATTTAATTCATCGACATCGGCTAAGAAATCCCGTCACTAATCGAATAATTGGATTGATTGTGTACTATTCATTTGTAACATGCCTTTAATAACTCTTATAATATAATTTTGCATTATACCGTTTCGATTTCATATCACTAATAGCAAAATTGTCTTCTGGTATGTCCGCAACATCATTTAATGATTGAGCTAATTGAAAAAGTAGTTTTCTCAACAAGATACCATGTTATGGAATGTCCCTCATAATCAGTAGCGCTACTATACGATATTTTACGATATATTTACTGATTCTCATGCAGTTCAAGTTCTAAAAGTACGCTCTAGCTTATATGAAAGAAGTGATGTGGTTATGATTGTGAACAACGCTGAGGTTATTATAATTTCCGAAATATCTTTGTTGACAATAAAAAGCCATCATTTTTGTGGTGCTGCCAGCTTAAATAAACCTTTCTTTGAACCTTCAATAGGTTCTCGTTCAGAATATCCGTAGACGATGAGAGTTGTTCAATACATCTTCATTTTGCTCAGTTTCTCGAGCGTGGCATGTAAACAACATTCTAAGATACATTAATAGAAGGTATGACCACCGTTTTGATTATACTTAGTCGTACTTATTATTTTATAGAATGTGTGGCTTTCGATGTACCGCTAATTCCGTTGAGATTCAGATCACGCCATCACCTCGCATGCCATCTATTTATCTCGATTGTCTCGTTTACATGACATACTAAGAGATATATAGTATGCTTGACTAACCCATCGTGAACACACATTTTATTCATAATGAATTAAGATGAACCAATACTTTAATATGCGACAAAAACAACCAACAACCTGCTCCTACTAGATGACAAGTTACCAGGATTAAATGAATCGACATAACCAGGATGGTCTGAACTCAGAAAACTGACGTTTCAAATAAAGCTATTTCATTAGCAACTTTCTGTGCCTATCTATTAAGTCCGTGTCTCACGGTCAAACTATTTGATCAAACTATGGAAGTGTGATGTCATCTATGACTTAGACTTGAGTTTTGGATTTTGGAAATGTCTGCTGCTTGAAATTGGACCGAGGAGCGAGTAACTTTCCTAATAGATCTCCATGAAAGCAAATAACTTTTGTATAACATCAGACAAAAAGATTACTATGAGAGAGATAAGGTGTCAGATGCATTGAATGATATTGCTAGTTATTATCCCTAATTCCAAATAACTGGTAGGTGTTCTGAATCATTCGTTATCCTTTTAATTGATAATAAGTACCTACATATATATTCCATAGAATCAAGAATTTAGGCATTATTCAATGTTTTGCAAACACATTTCAATAGGGAACTGAGGTAGTTTCGATAATTATTTGGATCTACCAATCTGATTCCTTGAAAAATCATTGATAGGACTCCTCTATACCAACATTTCTTCTTTCGAGCCATTGCGTTGTCCATATTTTAAGTTTCTTCTTCACTAATCTCTGAAGGGGTGCACAACATACCATGAAATAAATTTTCAGATATTTTTGTGTATTATTTCTATTCATATATTGATGATCAATCAATTTTTGAAATATTTGAACAAACTTCTTCAAATCGTGTGAACATGATTTCTGCACATTTCAAACATTTGAAACAAATAGACAGAAATGACGTCACGTCAAACAAATTTGATCAAATAGTTTGACCGTGAGACACGTTGCGAATCATTTTATAACTTGAAACAGTATCCATATGCTCAACAGCTAAAAATTAATCAGAATTTACTTGCAGCATTTTCCGTTAGACTTTACAGTTCCTTTCGTAGAGTGTGCTCTGACTGTTTGTACACTGTACTATTAACTGATTCGTTTTTTTTATTTATAGAAGTAGAAAACGAAGTGGTAGGATAGAACCACAACCCCACCGTGCGGCATATTTTCAATTCGTACACCCCCCAAATTTCTCAAAAATCTATTGTTCGGTAATTTCTCGTTGTGAATGCAGCGTGCAGCGGCCTAGTACCTGTTCTTTCGGGTTCAATATTTTCACGCCACGAGTCGGCTTCAGCGACCACTAATAAAGTCAAGCAGGCCGTGTGATAATCGCCTTGAACATAACCCGAGAGAGTCACAGGTAGGCAATCATCCATTGTGAAGGTGTTTGGTGTCGGGCGACAATTTCCTTCGAGATAACAATTAATCCTCGACATGTTTTTGCCACCGGCATGTTTGCTATATGGTGATCTGCGAGATATGCTGGTACAAGCAAGAAGTGCGACAATTGCTGGAGCTCGTTCGTTTAGAATTGAACATCAAGTTGTCACGTGGTATTATGTGTTTCAGTAGAAATAGCTCACATAGGGGAATATCTTCAACTGACCACTAGAGTTTCAGTAGAAAAGTGAATATTTTCATGTCAAGATTAACTTTCGTTGCTTCGAAGGAGTGAAAGATTTTTATATACCTGGCCATAATTTCAAAATAAAAAAGTACTCTATTTTAATATTTATCTTGTCTATAATCAACATTCCCGTGGGCACCGGGATGAAATTTCAAAATATAATTCAGTTTCAACTTGAATTATTGAACAAATGATACATTGAATATCATAGCAATACTAAGATATTAATGCAGAATATCCGACTATTTAGACATATCGATACTTCCGGCAACTGTGTACAGGGGTAAAAGTGCTAGCGTGCGTCAAGACAATGATGAAAATATCTTTCATCTCTGTCAAGGCTCTTCTAAAGTTCTAATTAGTACGTCATCAGAATGGTGGAGCAGCCGTAACTACATTTTTGGGAATGTTAGTCAAATTTGAGGTAACGAGGTAAAGAAAAAATACGTATTCGATGAATTTTCAGAAACTTCAACTTGGAATGAAAATCTGAATTTCGGAAACTTCCCCATTGTCTGCTTTGTTGTTTCTTTCTGATGAGATTTAAAAATAAGTCGAAATCATGATGAAACTGATTGAAGTAATATTAATGCCCAAAGCGCAAACACAAATCCACTATGAATCCAAATCTGTAGTAGCCAAATTGTTTTTATTTTAAAATTTTTCCATTAAATCACATCAATTTCGAATTTTTGCTGCAGGCAAATGTGTCATTTTCGAATACAAAACATCAGCAAATCCTATTTTCATTTATATCAATTTAAGACTCATTTCTCAAGTTGGAAGTTGGTCATCTTCTTGAAACTTATGATTTTACCCTTAGGTATTGAATCACATTAACAATGATTTCCCATATTCCATCTCTCTTAGGTGATGAATCTTAGATTTTAAGTGATAAATCTTGGGTGTTTCACAAAGTCACCCTAATTCTATTTCTTCTCGATCTCGAATCTCTGCCATTTCCACGTCGGTCGATGACATCTTGTGGCTCTCGAGTCGCGAACTCGTTACTTCTTGCATGTTGTCCCGTCTCGTCTACGCCATAAGGGGACTCATACCGTATACGAGAGGAGAAGATCGTGTTTACGAGGTACCGCCATGGGAATACGGACCTCTCGGGCGACTCTGGAATTTGCGATTCGCTTTCTTTGTTCGCTGGCAAAGAGAATACCCGGAAAGATCGCGACGACTCGCGGTCAGCGGCCCAATCCATTTTGCTATTTTTCCTACGAGCGTGCGCAAAGTTGTATTTTTTGCATAAATTTGCATGCGCAAAGTTCCACTTTTCCGCACTCAGTGCGGCCCAATCCATTTCGCTATTTTTCCTACGAGCGTGCGCAAAGTTGTACTTTTTTTGCCTAAATTTGCGTGCGCAAAGTTCACTTTTCCGCACTCAGTGCGGCCCAATCCATTTCGCTATTTTTCCTACGAGCGTGCGCAGAGTTGTACTTTTTTTGCCTAAATTTGCGTGCGCAAAGTTCCACTTTTCCGCACTCAGTGCGGCCCAATCCATTTCGCTATTTTTCCTACGAGCGTGCGCAGAGTTGTTCTTTTCTGCATACATTTGCGTGCGCAAAGTTACACTTTTCCGCACTCAGTGCGGCCCAATCCATTTCGCTATTTTTCTTACGAGCGTGCGCAAAGTTGTTCTTTTCTGCATACATTTGCGTGCGCAAAGTTACACTTTTCCGCACTCAGTGCGGCCCAATCCATTTCGCTATTTTTCCTACGAGCGTGCGCAAAGTTGTTCTTTTCTGCATACATTTGCGTGCGCAAAGTTACACTTTTCCGCACTCAGTGCGGCCCAATCCATTTCACTATTTTTCCTACGAGCGTGCACAAAGTTGTTCTTTTCTGCATACATTTGCGTGCGCAAAGTTACACTTTTCCACACTCAGTGCGGCCCAATCCATTTCGCTATTTTTCCTACGAGCGTGCGCAAAGTTGTTCTTTTCTGCATACATTTGCGTGCGCAAAGTTACACTTTTCCGCACTCAGTGTGGCCCAATCCATTTCGCTATTTTTCCTACGAGCGTGCGCAGAGTTGTACTTTTCTGCATACATTTGCGTGCGCAAAGTTACACTTTTCCGCACTCAGTGCGGCCCAATCCATTTCACTATTTTTCCTACGAGCGTGCACAAAGTTGTTCTTTTCTGCATACATTTGCGTGCGCAAAGTTACACTTTTCCGCACTCAGTGTGGCCCAATCCATTTCGCTATTTTTCCTACGAGCGTGCGCAGAGTTGTACTTTTCTGCATACATTTGCGTGCGCAAAGTTAGACTTTTCCGCACTCAGTGCGGCCCAATCCATTTCGCTATTTTTCCTACGAGCGTGCGCAAAGTTGTACTTTATAGTTGTACGTTATAATTTTTCGTTATCTGATACAACAGAGTGATTTCCGAGGTGATTTCAGAAGTTATTAATAATACTGAAAATAATACTTATTTTTGCAAGATTATTCTGAATTGCTTTTTTTTGCGCAAGAATGATCACATGTGAGAGCGAACCGTTTTTGAAGATATTGAAAAATGTTTGAAAAAAAAAGTTGAATGAAATGACTTGTATTTCGATTCACAGATGCTTTTTGATTTTCCCGAAATGGACACCAACTTTGGTTTTTCAAATAGAACATCATGTATATTTTTTAAATATTCTATAGAACTTTTTTTCTGATTCCGTAAATATCAGCAAGTTGAATATTTATGATAACTGAGTGGTTGACGATCAAAGTTGATTAAAATAAAGATATAATCCAATGTTCTGCGTGGCATTAGCCAGAAAAGCGTTATCATGCTCAGTTTTGATCGTCAATAACTCGTCAATAAACATATTGTTCCATTTGAAACACCAAAGTTGATGATGTATATTTCGGAAAAATGAAAGGACATGAAAATCAAAAAAAAAACATCTAAAAACCGTTATTCAAGTCATATCATTCAACTTTTATTCTTAACATTTTTTCATGACTCCAAAAACAAAAAAATTGGAGGGGGGTTTCATTCTGAGGTGCACCCTGTACTGAATTCGTATTCCTGGACCAATTTCAAGTAACAAAGTTCATGTAAACATGTATTCTGAAATGTCTGGTTTTCAAGATATAGGGTGTCGATAAATAAAAAAGAAATATTATTTCATCGCATTCACAAGACACTATACAACTAGATAACTATAGGAGGTAATTGAGAATTTATTCAGAACAGTATTGAAAGTAGATAACTCTATTATAAACATCAATTTGCATTTTTCTCAAAATCCTTTCTTCTTGTAGGTACTCATCCCACGATATTATGTTAAATTTCATATATCATGTAATGAAGTGTTTTTCGGCGACTTTCATTACTACAGGTCGGATACATAAAACGCTCGGTATATTATTCGAATCATTAGTATTTTCCTAGGTAAACCATTTGTAAAATATTATATCTGATATTTCGTTCCTGTTTTCATGATTCTTATCGGCAATGATTCGATATATAATTTTCCAGAAAATCGGAGATATTGGTACATTCCTCATTATAAATATTCACATATATTCTATTCAGAAGAAATGTTATTCCTGATATTTTTTGTTTATATTCTTTCCACACTCTGCTACCTGTTTTTACACTGAGTGTATTTTGGTTCATTTCTTGCTCCGTTTTAAAGGTCAAACAATGACAAACAATGTCAAGCAAGGACAATCTGTACCGTTTTTATCCTGATTTTTTGGAAAACCGAGTAGTGCATAAATACCCCTGAACGAAAATGAGAGGGGTTAGTCAGTTTTAGAACCAGAGTCAGTTAGCATCTGAGTGGGTGAGAATTAAGTCAACCTATACTCTTTGATTAAGTTATTGCCGAGACGTGTGCCGTGATCGAAAACTCTTGTAGCCGTGTTCCATTTTGTTTCCGTATATTTCGCCGGTTAGTTTTGTGTCGCAGTTTTACCTGTGAAACACCCGTTATCGTGAAAGTGCTCCTGAAAATAGGATTAGCTGAACCCAAGGTGGATATAGGATGGTGAAACAGCTTCCTATTAACAAGCACTAGAATAAACTGTAGACCTTTGCCTACTTGATTTCATACCGTAGTAATATTTCCTGAAGTTATCAGAGATGGCGACATACCTTGTGTCGGTAAAACAGAAACTGTGCATCTGTCACTTTTTTATCAGCTTCATCTATTCTGGATAAAAAATGACTGAGAAGAGTCGAAATATCGATAATTATTCCAGATTCACTGGAAATATTGTGTTTTGATGTCATTTCAACTCATGTCTGTCAGATGCGAACCACAGAAATACGAAAGCAACAGAAATCTTCTTCGATAATCGATCTTACCGCCATCTTCATTCAAGTCGTGGAAATATTAGTACCTTCTCAAACGGTCTACAAGTTTTTCGCAGAAACAATTGAAGAGCTGTTTCACCATCCTATATCCACCTTGGCTGAACCGGTGGTATATTTTGCTGCTTACCACCCAGAAACCCTGTAAGCCAGAATCTTGTGTTATATTGATTCGTGTAAATATTCCTGATTGTTCCTTAATTTTTTCTTTTCAATTAGAGAACGTGAAAATCAAAGTTTTCACTTTCATGTCTAAATCTAGTTCAGAAAACCCTGCCCGAGAATCAATTTAACGCCCCAGAATATAATTTCATTGAACCAGAAACCAGAATTGCACTTTACCGGACACCCGTTTTGAATTGCACTTGGCCTGAATTCTGAATCGCTTTCCTGACTCGTAAAGACCAGCCAGATCTACCGAAACGCCCTGTATTGTAAAATCCGAGATAAAATTAAAGTAGCACGATCGATTTCTCATTCAGTGGTGGATTTCCTGTAATATATGTTTTGTTTCTTTTTATTGATTTAAGGCTGTTTGATTATTTCATATTGTTCTGCAACATCTGGCGAAGAGTTGTGTTCATGAAATAAATAGTCTAAAACCTGTCCCGAATTTCATTGATTGTATTTAGTGGATGAATGTGTGATTTGATTTCACCTGTAGATCTCATATTTCCGGTTAAATCAAAAAATTAGTATAAATATATAACATCTGTTGGAAGTAGCTTGTAATCCAGATTAGCTTAAGAGAGTGTAATTAAAAACTACATTTTCCTTAGAAACTTTATCAACCAGTCTACTCATCTGACTCCTGGTTTACATAAGGGGGTACATTGTATTCCTTCTCCACTGTTAGCTACCCTAGGGCCTTCCAAAGAACTCCTAGTTATGGAAGAAAGTGGAGCATACCACTTCATAAAAAAAACTGGCGCTCGAGGCAACCGCTCTAAATTAAATAGAGAACTAAGCCCTGAGGCCCTTTGTAGTGCTCTTTACCGAAAAAAGAGCCTTACAATCATAAAATGATGACAATTCGGTTTTTCCTTGCTGCGTCATCAGAAAGGTAGGGGAGTCAAATCTATTTTTTTTTTAATTTCTTCTGGAATCAAATCCGATCGCACCGAAGAAAAAACACGATCTTTTGTATTTTATCCCGACTTGACGGTTCCGACAATGGAGGGAACAGGTTGTTCGATGTCTTTTCAGACGATGACGCCGGCGCCAGAACATTTTTCATCTCCAAAGTGCAACTGTCGACAATGATCCCTTTTTCGTATATTCCCATCCAAGGGCGCCTTTTGTCAATACACCAACAAGTGTCACATTGTATGGGCTGTCAAGGCGCAGGCTGGAATGCGACATAAATTCGTTCCGCATTTTTTCTTGTCGGTGTCGGTTTACCTAGAAGATAAATTGCCCAACGAGTTAGAAGAATGGTGGGTGGGTCGGTTATTCTGGTATGGGAATATGGGTTGGCAGGCGCCCTTTTGAAAAGAAAGCGACTGGCAAAATTCTACACATTGATATTATACTGAAGATTCCTTTTTCCTTTCATATCGGTGCTCGAGCAAAAGAAAACTAATTGATCCCATGAAATCTTTCTGAATATATTGGATATACATTATGTATATATACATTGGATTTTCAGTGGTCTCAATTTTTTGATCATATAAGGGTAGAATCTTACCTTTCGTGGAGGTAGTATTTTAGTATTCAGTTAGCAATCGACAAGAATCACGTGGGTAGTAGTAGATATATTTTGGGTCTATGTTTTTTCTATACATGAATATTATCGAAATACCATAAGAAGCTTCATCTTATCATCCACATTATTGAAACAATGGAGCATATTAACCTGATTTAACTACAAGGAAACAATCAGTTGAAGAAATTGAGAAGAAGGGTGTCCCAGATCAATATTGACTCATACGATATTTCTGTGTTGGTGTAGGTACCTATACAAATTATGAAAATTCATCAAAAATCAGCTTCTAGATCACTTCAAATCAAGAATATTGATGGTATCTCAATGGAATTAGAGCATGGTACTGTCAAAAAACCAATAGTATGTTCCGAGATATGTTATATAAAATATTATTCACCTGAAACAACTGTTGTAACCACTATTTAATATTTTTTTTAGAATAAACCGATTATATTCACTCAGTCAACTGATGAACGTAATATATTACATAGAATGATATATTCACTTTCTGACACGAATTGCTCCAGGCTTTCAGAAAAAGCATTTCTAAGCGAATGAAAAACGGCCTTTCGTTATCTTGAGATTACATCTCTCATATGTCATTTGTCGTAATTAATGTATGCTAACGTCTTTATCTTAGAACATGTCTCGTATTTACCAAGAATGCATGGGTGGTGACTAATCATCATTTCATATTATTCTGCGTATCAGAGCTCAACGAGACGAATATATTATATTACGAAATATGACTATAAGAACGTTGATTCTAGTATTCCAGGGATTGTTTTTCCTAGAAGAAAATAAGGAGTTATCTTTGAATCATGTTTGGTGAACAAATGAATTTATAATTACTCAAAAAATCAAGTAGACAGTCTCTCAGCCTGGCCTAATGCCATATTTCGAATTGTGCTATAATAATGCTAGTATATTTCTCATGAACGTTTTCATAAAGAAGATATTATGACTAGAGAACTCTTGTAAGAGGTTTTAACAAAACCTTCAAGAAAGTGTGAAAAGAAAATTCAACAGGCGCTTTTTTACAAAAAATTACTTCATCAGTGATTCGAAAACATCTGAATGATAGATATAAAAAATTTGCAATATGTACTATCTGATTCACAATCTATACATATAATTTCTCTAATCCGAAATCAGCGAATGTTTTTACATAGCGAACCATGTATAGCAATTCCATAAATAGGTGGATTGTTTCGATACCAAATTACGAAGAAAGAACTTTTTGTTTTCTCGAGACGGAAGTTAATTTACAGACATTTTTAAAAAAATCACTCGAAGAAAATGTTGGATATGAAATTTCAGTCAATATCGATGGAATAATCATGTAGGATTTTATCTAACCTGACCTTGGCTGGAATATCACGTTTTAGCGACACTACTTTAGTAATGTTTCCTTCTAAGGCTGGCCTTCAATGAAAATACAGAAAACAATGTATCGACTTCATATTATTATCAATCACCGTGTCATGATTAATTTTCTCATTTCATTTACATGATCTGCTTGTTACCTAGAAAATTTTCTCAAATTCGCTTCCATATTTTCCAAAATTTTCTCGCACTATAACATTATTCTCGATAGTCTCCCGGCCTATAATTCCTCATGATGAGTCACCGCAGTCTCGAGAACGATTTCAGCGGCAAAAAGTCGATCGGCGGAGTCCGAAGCGCTACCATAAGTGGGTGGAAGAACATTGAACGTCGATGGAAGAGTATCGCATTTTCAACATAAAAACGGTGAACAATAACATTCTACCGAAACGATGTTGCTTGTAAGGTTGTAAACTTCCATACAGGGTGACGTGTGGTACACATTTGCAGAGACATACGAGAGCGGCTCTGAAAAACGTAGATAGTGCAGTGACATCTTACGATACCTTGAAATCCGCTTCAAATGTGCTTCAGTGCTTGTCACCCCTCAAGGCTCTATTCTGGGACCATTTGTGGACATAAATAAGTAACAATTGACCATATATAATAGCTATTGGTGGCAGCTGGCAGCTTCTCAGCGTTCTAGGGTTGGTACTACTCTATCATAATTGTTAACTGTCAATAATGTCAACTATCATTAATGTCAACTGTCATCTAATTTGATTGTTTTCATATCCTGGTTTTATATAATTTTTTTTTAAATATGAAATAACCTCGGAAATAACTAAATATCTATATGAATAGAAAAATATCAATGATTTGGTGGACTTATAAATTCATCTGCACAACTGACATTTATGACTATTGACGTTGATGACAGATTCTTGCCAACCTAAGATGGATCAAAAAGCTGCCACCGAAAGGTGATTGATATGGTCAATTTGATAAAAGCTAAACGTCTACAACTATACCTACTAATAATTTGTCTTTGGATAGATTGTAGGAGGGTAGTTTAGGCTGTGCAGCCTCTCAAGCACCTAGACCTATCAGATTTCTTGTGCATAACCCTTAATTTTTTCGAGGCCCGGGATTCCGAGAATTCGTGGAAAGTGTATCAGTTTCCTGGGAGCTAGGTTCCTGACATCACTTTCTGTTTTACCCATCTTCTTGAAGAGATACCTCAGAGGGCAGTGTCCAGTGAGGAGTCCCGTTACCAGTTTCAAGTCTTTTTTGTCCAACTGGAGAAGCTGTTCAGATTTTCTTGGCGAAAGGCTCACTAACCTTTTCGCTTGTCTTTGTTCTGACACTTAATTCCAGTGAGATTTCATTTCATCCGCTTCCCAGCGACGAACCTCTTCTTTCAAGTGGGCCTTGGATAGGTGTTCTGGGCAAGGAAATTGTTTATTTGCCCCTTCTTTGGAAGGCATGCAGTCTGTTTTCTTGTTGCCTTTAACTCCCGTGAGACCTAGATCCCACATCATTGTGACCTTGTTGTTCACTGCCAGTTGTCTCATGGATTGTTTACAGTCTCAAGTCAGATTAAACCCACTCAACGGTATAGCTTTGGTTCTTTTAGCTTGGCTAGCTGGGATACAAAAGAGATTCAACGTTGAAAGCTTCTTGGAACAGCTTTCAATGTTCTTTCTATGTATATATTATGTCCTATTGTTTAATTTCGTACATTGGAATGGTAAAATAAAAATGATGGGTCCACAATCCTGAAAGTTTTATATGGTGAAGTCAGGAGTAGATTTATGACTATCATTATTTATTCAACAACCAACCACTTTTTCTGGCTTTTCCGCATCAAACATGAACTTATCCACTATCACAAATTGCACACGCGAGCTTTGCACATTGCATATGAAAAAAGCGTAACGGCCCTGAGCCCTCCTATTTGGAAAATATCAGCTATGCCGAAGGAGCCAGTATAGATAGTTGGGAAGCCTATCATACATATTCTCATCAAACTCGTTGGGAAATGCTCAATGGAATTGTTAGTAATGACAAAGTTTACAGAATAAACTTTGGTAATGACCTCTAAATCATCATGCTTTAATATTGTCAAATGCAGTAACCTGTAAATTTGGTTAAAAACCAGGACTAATTCAGCAAGATTTAATCTAGCGATGTCACCAATCGCCAAGTTTTTCGAATTAGGCAAAATCAAGGGATTTGGAAACAGGCCAGAATAGAGAGTGGATTCACCAGTCAATATTCTATCCATTCCCGATATTCACTTACTTATTGATTATTTCCGAATCTGTCTGATGTGACAAAATCTGGAAATTTATCTGAACGTATTGAATTAAATGACCTCGAGAAAGGAAATCTGGTGGCGCATGCGTTAAAGAAGCTGATCGAATTGTTTTCCCTGTATTCTTTGGCATGAATCCACATTCACAACTATTTTACAGTCTGGTGCAGTAACACTGCAGGCAACCCTGGATTTCCCAGGAAGACCTGCTGCGGCAACAATTCGCAGAGCTGTTCTTCTCCCGACCTTCCATCTTAGACTCAACCTAGACACGCGCTTTGTCGTCAAGCCGCAGGATATCAAATTATTATGCAAATCGCGATAGTCTGCTGTTAACGCTCACTTATCTTTTCCTGCAACGGAGCCGCTTTTCTTTCGCTTAGCGGCGATGATAATGAGTTGGAATTACCTGTTGTTTTTGCGTATAATGTGATAAAAACACGGCGGCGCCGGAAAAAGAATGAGAGATTCGGAATGGAGCTACGGATTGGCGGTTGGTTTTCGCATGGGCGTGATGGAACAGCGGGGTCGCGAGGTTTTTGTGCTCTTCACTCTCCTCGGCGTGTCACAAAATCAAAAAATCGTGGGATGAGGGAGATACAAGGTGGTCCAGTTAATTGAAGCGAACAACCGACAATCCTTGAAAGTTTTCCAGATCGGGGACAATAAATAGTACACAAGACGTTTGACGTTTGTAAAATTGCGCCAAATCAACACAAGTGCCGTCTACGTAGATATACTCACAATAGTAGCCCCTTTCGTGCAAAGTGTAGCACTCTCCTACACCTCGTGTACTTTGCACCACTTTGGAGCCTTCGTTTGGCGAGGTGTATTCTACATCAGTGTAGTTTATCTCCACCTAGTCCGAACCAAGCATAGGAACCAAGTGTGAAATTCACTCGAAATTGGTTTGAAAATTGTGTGGTTACGTTACATAAAGGTGGATATAGATATGGTGAAACCAGGGGCGGACACATCACCGGGCAGTTTGGTGTAGTGCACAGGGGCCCCGAGCTTGTGGGGGCCCCGGCCAGCTCCTCCGCACTCGAAGTTCTAAAATACCGACCTGACCTAAATCAAACTTAGACATCTCTAATTTAATAGATCGTTTTGCAAATGCCAAAGTTAGAAAAAGGGCGCTACAAGCTATAATAACTAATAAGTTGTGGGGGCCCCGGCCAGCTCCTCCGCACTCGAAGTTCTAAAATACCGACCTGACCTAAATCAAACTTAGCAATCTCTAATTTAATAGATCGTTTTGCAAATGCCAAAGTTAGAAAAAGGGCGCTATAAGCTATAATAACTAATAAGTATACTGTATAGTCTATAGTGTATAGGTACTACTAGTTTATTAAGAATTTCTTTGTTTTATTTAGAATGTAGCTGATACTTATTTTATATTTTCTGCTTGTTATTCTTGTTAATAGTTTGAAAATAAATTAAATAATCCAAACCATTCGAGCAGGGGCAAGTCATATTTTAAATATTAGTTTTGAAGTCAGAGAGGCCAAGCACTTCTTGCACCGAGGCCCAATCTTACTTAGATCCGCCCCTGGGTGAAACGACTCTTCAATTGTTTTTCGTCAAAACCTGTAGACTGGTTCAGCGAAGATCTTAACACCGGTAATATTTCACAAATCATTCGGAGATGGCGTTAATATCGCATTTAATATCAATATCGATAATTCAGTTATTTATTAATATCCGTATTCTATGGTTTCATGTTCAAGTGACAGTGACAGATCATTCATAATTCGCGATAGGTGCTAAGCGATACGCTACCTAGCGATGACTCGTGAACCACTCGAAGTGGGATAACCACTGAACTCTCTGGAGGATAACCCACAGACAAACTTAACCTCTGTTCTGTTTATGTTCGCTTCTGATGTGAAAGGTGTACTTCCAGCAGTTTTTCGAGAGATGTTCTGGTGAAATTCGAGTGAAATTTTATCGTTTTTCTCGTTTCACTTATTGTTTGGTGGCAAAGGCACAAATGTCAGTAATTGCACAATGACACAAATATCAAAAAATATGAAAACAAAACAAACACGATACCACTTCCAGAAGTTCGTGTTGCTACCATGATATAGTGTACGTGTTATTTTTTATGGCGAATTGTGATATATAAAGTCGAGGAAGTATTACCAGTGTTTGAAACTATGATTGAAATTCAACAAAATCAAGTAGGCAGAAGTCTAAAAATTTTTCTAGTGCCTTTTAATGGGACTCGTCTCACCATATCTATATCCACCTTGCGTTACATGTAAACAAGCTAAACAAGAACATTAAATCGATGCTAAATGGGTATAATCTTGATATAATTGAATTCAAAATTTGCGAGTTGGTTACAGGGGGAACTGAATTAAAGTTTGTGACAACATCAAATCGTGGTGTCATTGTGATTGAAACAAAACAACAGTTCTGAGATCAAATGAAGTTTTCGTTGAAGTTGATGGCCTCGTGGCCTGACAATTACTGTCAATCACTCGGTTGAAGCAATACGTTCAATTCTGGGTGGTCTTCGACTTCCTATACGGCCCCTTTCGCACCGAATCATGGATAAAAAATTCCGTTGTACCGCTAATGCGATATTAGTTTTCGCCATTCGTCATGCCTGTTGCATTTCCAGACCATTTAAATTCTCCATCGGAGTGATTAAATATGATTTATTTATCGAGAAATCGCAGCAACGGCTGCAGCTCAACTGACTGCTTTGCCGCAAAATCAATTAACCGAGGAATTTGTTCAGAAACAGTTTACTAGAAATGAGGAAAAAAGGAATGGAGTTTTACTGTTGGAAAAGACATTGACTCGAGTTCAAGCGGTTGAATGCCATGATTGTCTTGTGTTCGAGAAAAATATATCGGTTTGACATCTTTCATAGTTGATTTTATTTTGGCTTTGTGTTGAATGTGATTCCCAAAGATTTGCACGAGCAGAGATCTTTTCGAACCGCAGAATTTCATGCAAAAGTGCATCAATGTCGTAAATTCTTGTGGCCATCAAACCAGGAATATTCTCTTTGTGATACAAACCAATCAAAATTTGTTCTTTGATTTCTTTGAAATCTTATCCAAGAGCCTGACAAATGGATTTCAGAGCAAACTCCGACTAATACAACACCTGAATATCAAAGTTGTCCTTTTTCGAGTCCTTTTTATTATACATTTCAGAGTGTTGAGTGGTGTTAGTTCCGATCTAAGTAGTGAAATATGATACGAGCGAGGTGAAGTCGAGTTTTAAACCCCTTTAAAATAATTTTTGCTACACCCATGATGTTCCTCTCGAAAAAGCATGACATGAGAATGTTTTTACTTTTTCTCTATCTCTTAGAATAAGGGAGTTATTAAGGGTTTACAATTTGCTCATGTTCCAGACTTGATGGGTGAATAAATAGGCTAGTAGCCATATTTGCTGTCAATACAGACAATAGTTAGTACGAAATGCATTCCAGTGACGAAGAAAGTGTGAATTGTACTCCACCAGAAATCAGTAAAGCAGCTGAGGATGCGATTTATTGTCCGGCGGGCGGGAAAGTGCCATTTTACGCCCGACAGGCGGTAAAGTAGTCCGAGGGAGGTAAAGTGCTATTTTACGCCCGCAAAACCGGGCGAATAAGTGCCATTTTACGCCCGGTCATGCATAAAGTCTTAGATTCCCATCTTTTCGCATGGTCTACCACTCGCACAGATCAATGGAATTTACTTTCAGCAGGAAGGGGCTAATCATAATATAAGGTTCATTCAACCCATTTAGAAGAACTCTCTTTCTTTTCTTTTGAAGATGTTTATTATGTATATTAAAATATATTGTGCTATACATATCGACATCTCCTTCAGAATGAACCGCGAGTCGATCTCAAAGTTTGCTACTTTTATAATGACTCGAGAGACATGACGTGTCTATTTTGTGAAAGAGAAAAATAGTCTATCCAATTAAAAATATCAAACATAGTTTGAAATGAATGTCTGGTAGACTACGAGCAGAAAACAACTACTTTCCTGGTAAATACCACGCAGAACATTGAATTATATCTGTTCGTAGTCCATGCAACGATTCACACTGTGAATGCAGATCGCAAATGTTTCTTTCTTCCTAAGACGTGACAAATTCACATCGAGACAGGCACGCCTAACATCCTACAGACCGGTTTCGGGCTTATTGGCCCTCATCAGTGCAGGGTAGTTATCCGAGTAGAGACCGTAAGATCTCCACTCGAAGCGTTGCCTGTCCCAATGCATTTTCGTCGCGTCTATTTGACCGCACCGAGCCGCGTTCCAACAGACAATTGGAAGTGGCGACATCATGCGGCAGAAGAAAGAAACACTCCAGAAACGAATCTCCCAAGTTTTATAGAACTTGGAAGTGGCTAAGAGCTCGACTAAGCTTAATAAATGAAAAAATGGATTAGCCATAAATTGGACAAAAAAAATTTTTTTGAAAGAGAAAAATAGTCTATCCAATTAAAAATATCAAACATAGTTTGAAATGAATGTCTGGTAGACTAGGAGCAGAAAACAACTACTTTCCTGGTAAATACCACGCAGAACATTGAATTATATCTGTTCGTAGTCCATGCAACGATTCACACTGTGAATGCAGATCGCAAATGTTTCTTTCTTCCTAAGACGTGACAAATTCACATCGAGACAGGCACGCCTAACAACCTACAGACCGGTTTCGGGCTTATTGGCCCTCAACAGATATAATTCAATGTTCTGCGTGGTATTTACCAGGAAAGTAGTTGTTTTCTGCTCGTAGTCTACCAGACATTCATTTCAAACTATGTTTGATATTTTTAATTGGATAGACTATTTTTCTCTTTCAAAAATTTTTTTTGTCCAATTTATGGCTAATCCATTTTTTCATTTTTTCATTTTTTTCGTGTCTATTTTGGTTTTTGTCATTGGGACAGTTCTCAAAAAAAACATCTTGTTTTAGTTATTGTAGGGAGGGATGTGAATGGGGGTTCGGAACTGGAGGTTTGAAGAAATCAATAAATTGCCGCTTTTGGAATGGTGTCAAATTTGAACAACTTTCATCCTATAAGTTATTTCTGTGAATTTTTTATTTTTTTATTAAATTATATTTTTTGTTATTGTTATTAAATTTTGAAATATTATTTTAATGCTGTTTATTGCTTTCTTTGGACGATATTAATTGAAAAACATATTGTTTTATCCACAAAAACTGTTACTTGATTATCAATTTGTGATTGATATATTTGGATTCACAACAATCATAAAATACTGGGTTAATACATTTCGAGTGTACTTTTTGTACCTGTTGCATGCAAAAAAGCCATGCTTTCAAGTTGCATACGATCCTAACTAAACTATTTTTATTATTGATATATCGACTTTGCTAAAATGACGTGGTTGCGTTCAAACCGAAACTGTAATAAACAGATGAAAGTCGTGACTAATCCAGCAAATTGATTAATAGATTCGTCATGAACTAATAATTAGCTGGCGTTACAAACAATATCGCTTTTATAGTGACTAAGTGAATTATGGGTGAAACATAGTTATAGGATAGTGAAGCGAAATGGTGTTCCCTACAAACTACAGACACATTAGAAACAATCAATGATTGGTCATTTACCTACGGAAATAAAATTTTATATTTTTTTACGAACCTCATAAAAAATCAATAAATGTCTAAATGTGGCTTTTCAAGAAAGGAGCACAAACCCCGTAATCTCCATTATAAAAGAAGTCCTTGAAATGGAGTAAAATAGAGAGCAGTTCTTCTCTAGACCAACAAATAGGAAAATACAAGCTGAGTATATTGGATTATCCAAAACCATTATCAATTATTGCGCAGCCTGATACGAGTTTCAAAAGGTATCCCATGAGATGGATGAACAACTTTAATTAAGAAGCAGCTTTCATAACAATAAAAGGAGAACGCCACAGGTAGGTACATCACATCGCAAAAACAGCTATTTCTCTGATGGGGGACTGTCCGGATTTATAAGTTCGGCCAAGTTTATGCCATGTTCCAGTGGCTCATTTAACGCGTGTTCGGATCCTCATGATGACCTTGAAACTCTAACAATGTGAGTTCACCGATTGATTGATTTCTCATGTGAATGAAATTTCATTGTGATCAGAATTACCATCGAGAAAATCCCATTCTGATGGGCAATTTTAAGGTTTGAATCTCTCGAGGCGCCACTGCCTTATAAGCAAACCCACATCTATCACCTCCGCTCCATTATTCTCTACTGTGATGGCTCATTTCCGACTGGAGAACTGAAATAATACACAATCGAAAAGAAATAAAATTGTTCTTCATTTGCTCTTTTTATACCAACAGAAAACATACGTAGGTATTATGTAAAGTTGTGCCTGTAGAAACCGATGGCGTAACAACTGATTCCTCATTCTTGCTTCTATAGATCCATGAATTATTCCTATGGTATCTTCTCTCTTTCCAATTAAACCACGTGAGAGGATTTGCAAAGCAGGACCGTTTTGCCACAATTAAGGACAAGTCAAAATTTTCGACATCATGTAAATTATAGCGTATTCTCTGAGAAATATATTGCCGTAAAAGACGTCGGCTAACAAGTAGAAACAGAACAAGCTTTGTGTGAGTTTGCCGCCAGTGCCAAGAGATTTATCTCGCTGGATTTGTCTTTTCAGTCTTTCCGAATAAGACAAACACCATTATTGTAACAGATGCTTTTTTACGGCATTACGGCCCATTATTTCTTTCTCCTAAACGGTACTTGGCTATTTATAAAGACTATGTTTTCGGGGTCAAAAAATGAGAACATCTGATGTCCAAGTCAGGCTGCGCCGCAGTTATAAACTTACCCCAAAATTGAAGAAAACAAATATGCTCCTTGATCTAACAAAACTGAATCTGGGTAGGCTAGTAAAAGGCCTACTTACTGATCTTTGAAATATCACCTCAACATAATGAGTAGAAGGTCGAACAGCCTGGCTATCTGATATGATATCTTATAAATCAAAATCTTGCGACCCACAGAAATCTCCATCGTTGGTATAGCTTCTGAAGATCAGCGAAATACGTGTACATTCCAGTTTTTGACTTCAAATATGCCTACATTAGGAATCATCATATAACTATAGCGTTGATTGGAAATCTGAAGAAGATTATAGTTAATCATATTTTTCTGCAACCGACTCAAAATTCCTCCATCTTTGTTCTGAAATCAGCTCTAGAAGTTTCTATTAATGATATAATAAAATCATTAATATGTTTGTTGCTAAGCAACACTTGTGTCTAGGCGATACAGCTGATATGTTATGATCATCATTTCAGAAAGAATCAACCTATTAAGAATAAACAAGATCGTATTCATATATATTCAACATAAAAAGATATTGATATTGAAACTACACTTGAAAATTGAATAGACCTGATTTGTCAACAGCTACAAATAATAAATATTTTGTTGTTTCTTCTAAATTTTTTTCTAGTGCCACCTTTGAAATAACAAATTCTGAATATTTTAGGCCAGAAGAAATAGAGGTAACTTTATAGTTCTTCTTCTTATTTTCGTCCTATTGCTCTTATTGGCCTCTTCCCTTCCTGTCAGAAAGTTGGTCAAGGTTATATTTGCGTGAGCCGCAATGGTGGGTTATTTCACTTACATTTTATTAATTAGATATCAATTATTTTGGTTGCAGAAAAAAAAAGGCATGTTTCCTTCGGATCAAAAATGTCACTTTTGATCCTAATAAAACAATGTACTATATTTGAAGATTTCTACTTTTTTCTCCCTACCTTGAATCTTGTTTCATCTGCGGTAGACGGACAGACCTATATTTATGGTCCCCCATAGTGGAAACTCAGATGTGAAAAGAAATGAAGACAAAAGCCTTGTTGTTCTCGAAATCTTGACACGCCTTTACGCGGCCTAGCCAGAGTGGTATCGGAAACAACCCCTTTTCAGTTGATAGCGGGTGAACGTTTTTTCGAGTAGTCTCGGACAGGGGACCCGAGGAAATGGGGGATGAGATGAATGATGCAAGCGTGTTTTTTTGAATGAATGATTCAAATTCACTTTTTGAATCAATGTTTAACATTCCACCTCCGAACAACAAACCCACCAAAAAAGTAACATCCCAAATTGTCTGAAGCCAACATGAAATTCATATTCTTATGTTTTTCTCCCACAGAGGTTTCCACATCGTAACATTTGATAATCATCCCATGACCACATTTTTTAAGGTTCCCAAATATATATCTCCCTCAGCTGGTACTTATATATATATATATATATGAGTCAGATGAGTGTATATAGATAGCACGTCTTTCAAGAGATTGTGATATTTTTGGTGAATGCGCCAACGCCGCTAATTTCGTTCAACCGATAATCAATCGAATGCTGACAGTGACAGCGCGAAACGTCTCGTTTTCAAATCAAATTTTGTTTGATGGTTAATGGAACGCTATGATTCCAGTTTTGTATGGAAATTCGAATAAGATTCTACCTAAAAACTTTGTTAGTTCTGTTCAATTCGAGTTTTATAGATGGTGAAACGCTGTGAAATAAGTAAAAGACAGTTTAGAAGTGGTGACCATAACACAACATTTCACTGGTTAGTTACTCAGTTTCAGGTTAAAATTTTAATTGAATTGAGGAATTGCAGAACCGTAATTGTTTCTTGAATGGGCCGCAGGCCTACTCTTTTTGGATAAGATTGAAGATCGTTCGTACGTTTCTCAGTATTGTGAACAGGACAAAATATTAATCGAAACCTTTGATGGAAAAGAAATGAAGGAGTTCTCTTTTTCTCTTCACACCTTGAAGAGTGGATAATCGTAGTATTTTTGGTTAGAGAAAAACTAGCTATTTGTTCTCTGGATTGTTATAGAAATTATATTTGAGAACTTTGAAGGTTTCCTCAAGGTACGCCTCTGATTGGCGCCTGAAACTTTTTACCCTTCTATAGGACCCCTACCCTACGAAGACAATATAATATAGTGGCGTTCTCAAAATACCTACAAGTCGACGTGAGTTTTATGATGCTCATAAACCAGTATTGTTAATTTTCTTCTGTGCATGTGGAGGTTAACATTTCGTGATTTGTTAGATTCCGAACAAAATAAGATGCTGTGAGAGCATCAGGTGGAGATACTGTATTTACGATGTGTTGATCGCGAATTTGCGGGCGGTATTGACATACATCCAAAATTCCCAGAACGTACATAAAACTTTTGAATCGTTTGAGATGAAATCTTGAAAGTTGGAAAGTTGATTTAGTTTTTGATTACGCATTTACTGATAGTTCCGGTTTAAAAAAAAATGAATGTCACAGTCAACTTGATGTTTTTTCAATGGAATGCAATTCAAGAGACAATTGAGAAATAAATAAAGAATACCACTTTGTGATATCTATATTAGCTGATTTCAAAGCAGATTTATCATTTGAAAAAATGACAGATATGATTGTCGTTAGGTTGAAACACGTTACGAAGGTACTTTTTTGGATTTGAAATTTGTATCTCCTCTCCCACTAAAAAACTACAGGCTGTTAAATAAACCACAAAGCAGCTTTAGTTACTTGAGTCTAATGAAACTTCTTATTGAGAATGGGAGATTACAGCTGTAGAATTGGGATACTTTTACATCAATAATAAAACTTTTAAACACAATAATATCTTGAATTCATAAATATCTGCACTTATTTTTGAATTGTGGTTTAAACTGTGCCTCCCTTCTCAATTTTCTTGGATACCCTCAGTAGTCTCACTCAGTAGTCAAGTGGACAGATTTGTCTTCATATACCCATCATCAAGACCTTTTAGTCTTGAAACAATCCCTCCATCTGTCATTGCTCGTTTGTCACACACCACCGCTGCTCCACATATTTCGAAGGCTGTAGAGGCGAAAAAAAAAACCGACCCAGGAAATCTAAATTTAACCCGCTATTTCTCACTAATAGCCCTTGATGCTCTGTCGATAGGAAAAGTAGATCGGTCGGTTTTCCTTAATTTTTCGTCACCTTACATGTCATGAAAAGGAAAATATAAAAGCCTTCTCTTTATGAAACTCACTTCCTGTAGCACCCATAGAAATAAAACTAATGTTGGTTCTGCCCCGGTGCGGTTTTTATATAGAGGCGTTTTATGTTCATTTCTTATTTGATTTTCTTCTCAGAGAGACCATTCACGTTTCTTTCATTACGTTTTGGATGGATTATTCGTTCCATTCTTCAATATTATAAAAATCCAATAATACGCTATTCTACTACGAATTTCAGAATATATCATTATTTTAATGATGAAGAATGAGTACACGCCGTCATCCAAATTTCCTTATTTCGGAAGATATGATGCTGTTTTTGTACAATAATCTAATGGTTGAAACAACTAAAATAATTCATGAAATTCTGAGAGAATATAAAATTTAAAATTTAACACCCTTGCAACTTTATTTCATTCAGTATATTTTCTTATAATGTAAATTCTGAAAATTTATTCAGATTCTTCAAAACATAAAACGATTGAATGATCACAAAGTGTGCTGAAATTGTGTGCAAAAAATATATTTTTATTTCGTAAAAGAAAAGTTTTTATTATATAGTAATCTATCATAAAAGAATGATTATCACACTGAATATTTTTTACGCTATTCTTTTAAACATCTCATTTTATGGTGCTAGAACAAGAGGAATTTTCTCGAATCTTCTCTTATGCTCTTCAATTCTCCTTATTTGAAAAAATGCCGAAAAGTTATCATACCATATTAATATAAAACTGGCAACGTCGTACGTTCTGCTCACTCATTTCATGTATAATTCGAAAGCGTTTGAGCCAAAATTTCTTACTCGTAAGTCCCGAGTTCTTGTACAACACTGATTTAATGAGTCGGTGAGGAAGTTTGCGGTTTTTGTATCGCTCCTCATCCCTCAAAAATGTCATGAGCAGAAGGAAAACGTCGCGTTCGAGTGAGAGTTCAAAAAGAAATTGTGTCGACTTTAATGTTTAGGGGGGACGCGAGTTCAAGGGTGTTTTATGAAGTTAGACGAAGTTCATGATATAGCAGGACACGTGGCGTTGATGGGTTTTTGGGTAGGTATGTTTTGTTTATTAGGGAGGGAGTTTTTTATACTGATGGGTATCTCGATCTCGAATCTCGCCAGTATACAACAAGGTGATAAAGTAGCTAGAAATTGTTCACGAGACAATTAATAAATATTGTAATGGTATTCGGCAAAGTCGAGAAGAAGTATGGCCGAGATTAAAATATCCTCCAGTATTTGACATTCCAGATAAGTCTCGATTGTTCGTGATAGATCTAGAACAGAAAAGGATTGAATATCCTGGAAGCTATCAAATGGAGATAGATGACAGGAAAGTGATAGTTCCCGAAAGTTCTAGAACAACACAAACATGATATATATTATATACAGAGCCAGTTAATGGCAGAAGTGAGTTGAATACGAAGTTGCAATACGTGAACATCGTTCATAACCTCCAAAATAAATGAGCTTTAACTCGGTCGTCGTTCACTTCTATACCAACGAAGAACGTAACAATATGTTGAGTGTCTGCAAAATGCATCATTAGAATTGTACCACTCTATAATTTTTTTAATTTTTCGAAAGCTTCATTCAATTTCAGTATGACACTATGTAGTGTACCTCATACACATTTGAAAAACACAATTCAGATATATTCGAATGATCTCTCGTAAATTTTGACAAAAGACGTGATTCTGTCTTTTGAATGTAGAAATATTACTGTCGAGTGGAAAACATCGGAATTCTGCTTTCACCAACCCGATGATAATATTCCTAGAGCGAAATCCTAGGTACCCAATATTTAAAAGTAGCCTCACAAAATGAACTGCGGTTTTTATCAGTTTCGATTACGGCTGTGAAATGTCATGAACAAGGTGGATATAGGATGGTGAAACAGCTCTTCAATTGTTTCTGCGAAAAACTTGTAGACCGTTTGAGAAGGTAGTAATATTTCCACGACTTGAATGAAGATGGCGGTGAGATCGATTATCGAAGAAGATTTCTGTTGCTCATGTATTTCTGTGGTTCGCATCTGACAGACATGAGTTGAAATGACATCAAAACACAATATTTTAAGTGAATCTGGAATAGTTATCGATATTTTGACTCTACTCAGTCATTTTTCATCTAGAATAGATGAAACTGATAAAAAGATGACAGATGCACAGTTTCTGTGTTACCGACATAAGGTATGTCGCCATCTCTGTTAATTTCAGGAAATATTACTACGGTATGAAATCAAGTAGGCAAAGGTCTACAGTTTATTCTAGTGCTTGTTAATAGGAAGCTGTTTCACCATCCTATATCCACCTTGGTCATGAAAATCGGTAGATCTATATACGTCCATGGCTAGATCTAACCTACAATATTCGTAAAGGAATATATCATTGGGATGATGCAAATGGAATTTATAATTGTACTGGTTGTGAGATATAGTTTGACACCGGAATTGAGGGGAAGGTTCAAAAACTGATGAAATGTATAGAGATTATCTATTCGAGATGAAGTTATTCCAAACTTTCTGTATAACCGGTCTAGAAATCTATCGAATAAATCGTAGACTCATAAAATATCAAAATAATTCAAACAAATGACCAATAACAAATTTTCATTGATTCATGGGATCGGCTTTCAGTGGAAAATCCGGCATTATCATTTCATCAAATTCGGTAATACTATAAGATTAATTAAATCGTAATTCCGCAAAACATGTTCTCTTCATACACACATGTATGTACATATAATAAATATCTAGAATTCAATCCACAATTTTTTTTTATTTATTTACTTCGAAACATAAACCTATTGTTTGAAAGAGAAAATAGTCTATCCAATTAAAAATATCAAACATGGTTTGAAATGAATGTCTGGTAGACTATAGACCTATTGTTCCCGTTATATCCTTTCATTCATCCGTTTATCAGAACCCTCTAACTTGCGAACAAAATGAGATAATATGCGAATTTCTCACAGGGTGATTGCTTTATAATTATATTTAGGTCAATTGAAACATGGCACTGACGGTCATGTTTCGGCATTGAATTTTCTTATTGTTCTTGATAGGGTATAACTAACTATATGAAGAAGGTCATGCATGAACAATAACGACTGAATTATTATGGAACTGAGTAGAAAACTACAATACTAAAAAAATTATGAAATTAATGAAGAAGTTTCCTTCTAATGAATATTTTTTCAGCGAAAAGAATTCTCCCACCGATGAATTTTCTATAAATTTTTGAATTTTTTTCTGTCAGATTATAATTGTCAATCTGGATAAATATAGTAATAACTTGGGCACAAATCATTTAATGTGCTATAAAGATCGCTCCAATGGTTTCATCGGATTTAAGAGTAAACATATCAAAATAAACCCTATACAACTCGTTAAAATTCACTGTATCAGTCCGGGGCTGAAATCTGAATAAGCCCCGTTCATGTTTGCAACTCGTAAATTCCAATCGATACAGTAATTGCTCCGCATAATCGTCAGATATAGATAATTTTTTCATGTATAATTGAAGTTCATTGCCAGTCTCGTGTCTTCGACTATTAAATCAGACGATTCGCTTATGAATTGGGAACTCGAGTTATTTCGTCGGTACGGAAATGAATTTATAGCCAACAATTTGTTAGATCGTTCGGAAAGGTCGGTTTTCATCGGTACAACTGTGCTCTTTGAACCGAAATGCCCCTTTCTCTGTCCCACATATCAGCAATTATCAACATAAGATTAGTGCACTTGTGTGCGTGTAGAAAAATTATATTTGGTAAATCTCCGTTTATCGCACTGCTATGAATTTGAAACAAATTTTTGGTGGAACTTACTTATTTCGACCTCCTGATCACGAATCTGAAGTCAAAACGCGGCGGTCTCGAGTATTCTCGGAGATACGGCCCCATTTTGTCTCAAAAATATACCATTTGACATCTCAAATTTCTGCTATTAAAACCAAACCAAATTCACCCTTCTTTGAACCAAAACACGCTTACATTTACTTGTTTTCAACACTTTTTTACAGAAAAAACTTTTATTTTTACAAAAATTTTTTTTTTTTTCAAACGTAAACAAAACATCTTTTTTCACTGATTTTCTGGTTATTTTTATTTAACATGTTGGCAACGTCTTACCATGAGCCAAACAATCACGTTACCAACATCATCAATACAAATTAATCAGAAAATCAGTGAAGAAAGGTTGTTATGTTTACGTTTTGGAGAAGGGTACATTTAAAAAAATAATAGTTTTTTCTGCTGAAAATTATTGGAAACAAGTAAATATATGCGTGAATAATATTTTGGTTCAAAGAAGGGTGAATTTTGTGTGTTTCTGATTTTGACATATCAAAAGGGGCAATTTTGAAACAAAATGGGCCGTATCTCCGAAAATACTTGAGACCGCCGCGTTTTCACCTCAGAATCGTGATCAGGGGGTCAAAATACGTAAGTTCCGCAATAATATTGTAAGATGGGCTTTTTTTGGGCTAGCGCACGGAAAGAGCGCACGGAAAAACGTTGAGAATAACCATGGAAACAAATCATACATGCTATTGTTTTGTCAGCATTGTTTATTCTCTGTCAATCGAATTTATGCCAACAAAATAAACTCAGAAGAAAATCCCGAAATTCCCGATAATATCCTAGAGCAAGCGGCAAAAGCGACCGCGAATTTATTACCAGTAAAATCCAGGTCGAGATATGAACACGAATATTAACTTTTTACCGAATGGCGAAATCTGAACAAAATCAAAACTGTAATTGACGATATTCTTCTAGTTTATTTTGTCAAAAAAGCTAAATCTATGAAATCTTCCACGTTATGGAGTCGATTCTCAATGCTAGAGAGTTGCTTTTAAGATAATTACATCAATAAATATCCAAAAACAATTGCTTTCCTGAAGCGTCAAGCTGTAGGATATATTCCGAAAAAGTCCAAAGTTTTGACAGCAGAACAAGTAACAAAATATTTTTGTGAAGCTGCATATCAACAATATCTACTACAAAAAGCAATTTTAGCTACGTTTAAATTTAGACAATGTGGTGTAAAATGAGCGCTCTCTTAACAATAAACATAACCATTAATAATAATTCAAATTAAAAACAGTATTTGTTAATGCTGCTTTGATAGTATAGTTATAGTTAGTTGATTTTCAATATTCTTACTAAGTTTTTTCATTCCTACAATTGTGAAAATTAAAATGTTCCAAGATTCTTTTGTGTCTTATGTTTTTATTTTCAACGAAGTATAATAAAAATATCGTTCATTACACGTTCATAAATGATTTTTCCATGCTTGCATGAATTTGTCACACGCGCACGGAAAAATCCCTATTTCCACACTCGTAATGAAATATACTATCAAATTTATGCAGAAGATTATTTTTTGTGAATCATGGAATGCAACCTTCCCTTTACTCTCCAAAATATCAATTTTTCATTACTTGTACATTAATAATGAAGAAAATGTTCAGGATCATGAATTAAATCGTTTGGATCTCCACGAGAATCTCTACAAGTGGTTATTTGACATTTATTCTATCTGCGTATTCTTATTTTATTCATCTGATGACATGTGTAAGCCGTTAGAAAATCACTCACAATTCTATTGACGTCCAGTTGCCGATCCAATAAAAAAATAAAAATAAACCCAATCAATATCGTCCGATTATATACTGTTGCCAATAAAAACCTATCAGCCAACGTATTTATTCATTACTTTTTCTAATTAGGATCAGTCATGCCGTTTCGCTGACAGTTCCATTTCTTACTCTGAAAATAAATTGGTATTTTTAAATCTGAGCCTTTCTACGTTACATTTCAAGACTTATCTTGTAAATATCTAGATTCAATTTATGGTGCTTGTCTCTCGGTGACTGTACCAAATTGAAAAGATTTCGATGTCCGCTCCATTTTGGGAAATATCAGATTACACTGAATTTCACTGCATACACAGGGCCTTTTTTCTATATCCGTGAAAATGCCGATATTGTATTGGACGTTCCAACAATTGATATTCTCATGTGTCTGAGGTTTGAGACCTTCACACCTATACTAACTTTTCTAATTTTTTCAAATTCCACATTTGATACACGTAAACCAATCGCTGAAATTAACATGAAATCATGGACATCATCTAGTTGTCTAATTCAAAGAAGAATGTGTAGTTGCCTGCCGGTAATTAGTAGGTATAATATATTTCACCAAAATATCTTTGGAACAGTGTCTAAGTAAGTGAAAACATACTTTATTCTGCTAAGAGTAACGCAATGTTTTCATCATTGAATTTTTGGCTTTGCGTATGTTGATATGGGTATGAATTCATTATTATCAACATAAAAACTCGACATATTGGGAAATAGTTGCTTTAAGATCCGGAATTTGTGAATAACAGTTGACAAAAGTATAATTCTAGTGGAACCATTCTATCAAAAACATTGTTTTCTAACGTTATGCTCCCTCCCTTCGGGATCAAATATGCTTGATTACAAAAGATGGCTACTATACTATATTTTTCGTATCACCCGTGTCGGTGTCATTAGCATATACTGTCGACCAAGTCGACGAAATTTTATAGTGCCATCGGACTGGCTACAATTCGAAGCGCCTCGCCTCATTCGCAATTCCGCCTGATTACCATTTTCCCAGCACTGCCAGTTGTGCTAATAACTGGCCATAACCTACGACAATGTAACGCGAGTCTCGCTTTTGAACTTGCTTGCACGGATTGCAAATAGTACAGGCATTTTCTGTCAGAATTTTTCCAAACGCATGATGATACAATCTTCTTCTTCTGGTAGTCCACTGTGAATTCGATTATAACTTGTAGTCCATCAATCCTGTTATATCCCCGAATTTCAGTAGTTGTCAGTTGTAATTGGATTTGGACCTCAATATTTTCCTTAGATGATATAGGCTTACGCTAGACACGGTTATTTGTTTGGTAGTTCCGGGGGGTTTGAAAGCTCAATTTATAAACTCCGCTGCCGTAGCTACAGTTGACGCTGCCGTTCCAAAATGTATTGCGGAGATATCCGACGGCACCTGCGTCAGCTGCGTAGTTTATTTTTAGCACATTTCATCTACGTACAGTAACTGCAGCGTCAACTGTAGCTACGGCAGCGGAGTTTATAAATTGAGCTTTAAGTAAGCCATTGGATTGGTCATTTCGAAATTTTCACCAAACATATGTATTGCGCCACGTGATATTCGATATTCGAAAATACGTGATACACGTATTTTCTTGCAGACCCCTCTGATACCAAACAAATACTACATGATGCCGGATCTAGCGTAAGCATATTTGATCTAAGATATTTTCAGCACATGTGGTATGCGATTTATTCTATAACTGAACTTTCCGAACCAATAATTGTTATTGAAATTGTCAGGCCGATAATTGTTTTTCATTCGACAGGTTTATACCTATCCATATATATAATAACAACTATATGGATAACACCTATTCTTCTCTTCACGCGAAAATGAAGCCAGTTTTGGAAAAACAAAAGACTGTCTGGCTTGCTAATGATGAATTGTGGGCATGCGCGGGTTTTGACGAGTTGAAGTCTACTGACGTTTTCAGAATTTCATAGGTTAGGTATGTTTGTTGACTCAAATTATGTAAAATAGCGTTAATATAGTTATTAATGTACTTACTGATTGTTTACAGAAGTGATTAGTGAGTGATAACAGTGATTGATCAAAAATTAGCCCACGAATCTTGTTCCGATGACTTTATCGTGACAGGTTTCTCAGCAAATCGCAAGTATCGCTTTGTAGATCACATCCATTTCTGCATTTATCATCAACTATTATTCAATATCGTCCAACAATCCATCAATGAATGAATATTTGAAAAAATATATATGTCATTATGAAATAAAAACATCGAATTGAAGGTTACGTGACACATTTGATTGATTTTTAATAATTATCATACGTTTGTCGCTCACTAGAAAGCTACTCTCCTCCATGATGAAAACGAATGTCGATTCTTAATTCAAACTTGCGCATGCGCATATTCGCGATTGGCCCCGCAGACTGTCATTTGTTTTATTTTTCGGCTTCAGCTCTGGTATCCATGTTACCTATATAGTTATTATTAAATATATGCTTCGATCATATAACAGACTACAGATAAATAACGCACAATCCTTGCCACAGTAGTTGTTTGAGGCCAACATCTGAATCAGTTACTAGGGTAACCTCAATCTAAAAGAAGGATAGCAACAACAGAATCCTCCCCCAGTACCAGTGTCTTGCTATCTTGGAAGGATCTGAATTTGAATAAATTGACTTGTAACAAAATTTTTCTGAAAATATACATCTTAGCTTTATTACTCGAATGATAATAGATTTAATTAAGTGTCAAACTATATTGTTTATTTTCTGGTAATATAAAGTTTCGAACTTGAAAAATATGACATCAAACATATTGTTATTACCTTTCAATTCCACTAAATATAGGCTTATCTACTACTCTGATCATTTTCTCACCTCTAGGGCCAACCATTTTATCCCTTGTAATAAAATGATGCGAGCATACTCTAGCGTCTCAAGAAATATTCTCTTTTCCGATCATGTTTGTCCATACATCCACTAACTTTTCATCTCGGGGAAACCAGAGAATGTTTTGAAATCATCGCAAATTGTATTGCATATTAGGATGGGTAAATAATGTTTATACAACGAATGATACGACACTGAGTAACTCACTAGTGAAATGTTGTGTTCTGGTCACCACTTCTAAATTGTCTTTTACATATTTCACAGTGTTTCAACATCCTTTAAATTCGAATTAAATAGTATAAACATTGTTTTTAAGTAGAATATTATTCAAATTTTCAAACAAAACTGGAAATATGCAGTTTAATGAACAATCAAACAAAATATGATTTGAAAACGAGAAGTTTCACGCTGTCACTGCGTTGATTATCAGTCGAACGAAATAAGCTGCGTTTGGCGCATTCACCAAAATGCCGCAATCTCCAGAAATACGTACTATCTATAAAACACTTTATTCAAATGTGGCACTGTCTTATATGATGAAGATTGAATAAATAGATTTCGATACACTTCTATGATTCATATTATTAGTACCTACTGAAGGATATATTTATTGAGGAACCTTAAAAAATGTGGTCATAGGATGATTATCACTTTCAAATGTAACGATGTCTAAACCTCTTACTATTCTAGGGGTATTTGTTGTTGTTCGGAGGGTTTATTTTACAGACTTTTTGTGGAACTCAGAGGAGTTTTCATTGTTTAATCCCATGATTTCCTCGATTTTTTACGAAACTGGTGCTAAGTGTGAAAGCCTCTTGAGATTGCCCAATACCACCCGAATTTGCAGCATTATCAGCGCAGCTATACAGGAGAAAGGTGGCCGGCCAGTCTGGAATAAAGCGACAGTGTCCATCGTTCTATTAGCGTCCGCGTGTATAAATAACCGCCAGACAGATGTGTCGGTGTTCGTGCTTGTTTATTCGCAAACTCATGAACGGGACGTTATTTTCGTACCGTTTTATGGGGCCCGTCTTACCAACACGAGACCCTACCTAATGCATTCCGGCTTCCTACCTATCTACGTGCCTGTGCGATTTTTTCGGCAGTAAAAGTGGAGATGGATGCTTCTGCTCGCTCCAGTTTCATTTAGGTGAAATTATTCTGGCAGCTTCTCCTTCACTGCAGACGGATAGCCGGGGCGAGGTTTTCTAAGTCGGAAAGGAGCTTTAACGACCAGTTCAGACTGAGGCGTCTGAATTTTTAACACCACGTCCCTGAAAAACCAACCCTCGGGTTTAAGGACTATGAGATGGCTGTGCTTCAGCATTTCGTTTGGAGTCGAATATGATATTTTCAAAACTGATCTGAAAATTTATAAGTAAAGGCGGATTTATGCACAACGGTTTTTTATTAATCTGTTCCTTTCCCTCAATGTCATGAGACAATATTTTCCTTGAAGGATTTTGATACCTTTATGCACGATCTTCATTCGCTTTAAGCTTTTCAGCTATTTGTCATACGCAAATATATATTCCTATCCTAAATGGACTCCTACATTCCACACTCGTATTTCGATATCATTTCCCCAAGTTTTTGCTAAAAAATAAGAAGACAGTACCCGTTTGAAAGAATCGCGCAAATCACATTTTTACTTTATTTGTCGTTGAAAGATGAGAATTGGTTATCTTTCAAAGAATAGTTGAAATGTAAATACTGAGTTCGAACATCTCTAGTGAAAAAAAATAGTGATCGAGAAATTGTATAAGAAGAGGTCGCTGAGCTCAAAACTTCATTTTTTGAGAGAAATATTGGGTCTGCATGCTCCCATGTGTGCTTCAATTGGAGATGAATCAAAGCATTACAACTTTATATCTCATCTTTCCAAGGGTATAAGATCCGATATTCGGATCAAAAAATTACTGAATTCTAGAAAAAATGCTTATCTTCAAGCAGTTATGTAAATCTGGATCTAACAAGGCAACAGAGCAGGTGGTTGGGTTTGAGTCTGTAGCAAATTCAATCTTTGTTGAAATAGTGACTATTGTGAACGAGCTCAGTGCTTTTTATTATACATTTCATAATTGAGTGTTAAGTTCTGTCAATTTTGATCTTATTAGTGAAAAATAACACGAATGAAGTGAAGTAGAACGATTCTGAAACATAAAATCTAAACACCAAATGGTTGAGGTAGGATTCAGCATCAAGAAAATCACAGAATGTGCAACACGCCACTGCGGTGATGTCAAATTGCTCTTTCGGAAATCCATAAACAACAGCACCAAAGTGTTGATTCTGCTGAATTCAGCATTAACACTAGTGTTACTGACAACTGAGATTGATTGTTAAAAACACCTATGGGAAATATAACATTTGACACCTACAGTGGTGAAAAATATACCGGTGCTTATTACTAAAATACCAGACGGTGTTAGCTAATGTGAGCTGTTGTAATTTATCTTTAAAGAGTATACACAAAATATCCCTAGATTTCTCTCACCAAACTCTCACTATTGGTTTTCTAGTTAATTTTCAAAATCTTGTTCACCGGGTTTTTCGGTAACGAAGCATGTTGAGTCGAAATAACCATGTCACATATATTTCTCCTCATTCACCGACCTCACCTTATTATAAGCGGATCAAATACTTGGCCGAGTCGGTAAAATTGCAGAACTAAGTTTCGAAAAATCCCGTGTGGCGACTCTGTCCTCGCTGTAATCCTCGACCAGAACGTTGAGTGGATGGACTCCATATTTTCGTCGTGATGGATAGCATTTTATATCCGAATGGGGATTGCGACATTGTCATTATTGTGTCTGTAATAGGGCCATCATCGTACTCGTCTCGTCCAACAAAAACTGTATCATCCCCGAGTTAAACGATTCATTATACAGTGGACATTCCGAGGATCGAAATACGTATTATTGAATTTGATACATCATTTCCCGAGTCATTTCCTCTATATAGTTTTTTAATAGATATTATATACTAACTGAACGACAATTTGGTTTCATCAACAATTCCAGCACAGAAAATGCCATAATAGATTTCATAGGTCAAACAGTTGAAGCCTTGGATAAATCATCAAAGTGCCTAGCGGTATTTATTGATTTAGCAAAGGCTTTTGATGACGTCTAACATGAGATTCTATCGAACAAACTCTCCACATACGGAACTCGAGGCCATGCATTGGACTTATTGCGGGACTATTTTAAACAACATGGTCACAAAAAGTTAAAATCGGGAACCAACTCAGTGGGCCATTAAATATACCTATTGGTGTACCGCAGGGAACAGTTTTGGGCCCAATCCTGTTCCTTGTATACATTAACGCTTTATCCCAAATACAAAATTTCAATAGCATGTCATTTGTTACGCTGATAACAAAGCGCTAATATTCAGAGATGACAGATGGCATAATATCTTCAATCGATCTGAGGAAGACCCACAGAAATTGATAACTTAACCTACTCAGTCTTAATATAAAAAAGACAAAATGTATGTGATTTTCATTAAACTCTGCATCAACCACCTCAGAATACATATGCAGGGCGGCGCATTAGTAATATAAGATGCAACTGCCCAAAAATAGAAATAACTGGGCGTAGTTATTGATCAACATCTGAGGTGGGAAGAACACATTTCCTAAGTTATAAAAATGATGAGACTTCTCATGTTGAAATTCTACTCCCTTAGGAGTATACTCTCTCAAAAAAATATATTAAATTTATATAATTCCTTGGCGGAAACTATACTCAGATATTGTATTGTTGTGTGGGGAGGAACATTCAATAATGCCATCAATTGCCCACAAATAACCGAGAACTCATTAATCAAAATTACATTTAAGAGAGGTTTCCCAACGGAAGCAACTATACTAGGAAACCAAAATACTTAACATTAGATCGAGCTTATACAGCTACCAATGTTTGGTATGGATGTTCTCGAATATCCAGAAATTTAGTTTTATCTCTCACAAAACGACAAGGACAGTCGAAAATTTACACATCAAAATTCCGCTTTTCAAAAATAGTCACACACCAGATATTCGTTTTCTTCTTCGGACCTAAACTGTACAACCTTCTTCCAATATACCTGAATTTTTTTTTTAATTCGAACCGACCTTCAAGCTACATATTCTGGAGAATTCGATGACATTCAAAATAGTTTAAAAATATAAAGGATTCGAGGAAATCCAATATCGCTGATCGCTATCCCTTACTCTCATTATTATTTTCATACCTTTTTATAATTTTTGTTTTCTAAATTTGTATTAATCTTCGTTTTCTTCCACATTGACTAACGTTCACCTATGCAAATTCAACCGAATGCAATTGAAAAAGTCCCCACTATATTCGGGAGGATACTTCTATAACATGCTACCATACAAAATTAAAAAATCTGAGAAAATTAATGAATTCAAGTCCGTTTTGAAATAATTCCTGATCGAAAATTGTTTTTACTCCTTGGATGAATTTATAGACCAATGCTCACAATGTCCACAAGACTAGTTTAATCCACAATAATAGTTATATAATTTTATTATTTAATTAACCATATACTTTGTTGTTCGTGCACATGTACCTTTATGTTTTGATTTGTATCATACTCCACTGCATTTTATTTATATCTATGTTTAATCTAATGACTTGTCTCATGTCATGTATATGATTCGAAGAGATAAATAAAAATCTAATCTAATCATTTATCATTCTCATCTTCATTCTCTACCACTGCTGTTATTTTATGCATGAAAATGTTATTACAGAAGTTGAATACCTCTCCAAGTGGGGTAAAAAAGCACAAAACAGGCGACATACGCCCAGGTGTAGTCTACCCCACTTTGGAAGAAGCAAGATTAATGTTGTATATAGATATATTATATTGTTTTTCACTTTGAACATTTTTAAATTCTGGTGTCTTTATGATATCTTGTTTTATATTGAAACTGTATCTATAATAACTGTCGTTGTTGTTGTTGAAATAAATAAAAAACTATATCCTATATGTGTTTGTTGTTAATGTCACAACTGAAGGAAGGATGCGGGTTAAGCTTCACCCAGAAGTATTTTGTTCAATGGGTTGGGAACCTTTTTTATTACCCCTTGATAATGGATCATTAATTATTTATGAAATCTAGGGTATGTATACTCAATATTCTACTCTTGACATCTCAAATGCTCATTAGCTGATGAAAAATATCCTTGCGACCCGAAAATGTAGCATATAAATTATTCTTATTCAAGCAGGTGCAATATATGGCCATTACATGTCCCCTCATGAATCCTTTGAGAATGAAGAAAGCCACGTAGAAGATTTCCCAATAAAATTTATGAATTCATTAGTTAGAGGAAGTCGAGTAATTAAGGAAAATAATCGGAACAAGCCACATAAATAGCTGCAGATTTTTATTTCCAAAGCCTAAAAGCATAATGTTGTGTTGTAATAAAATACCATATTATGTATTTATTATTGTGTATAATTTCATGTTGATCTAATTATCAGTTTTTATATCGTGATTAGGTACGTCATTATTTGCAAATCTATTATGTATAGTGTTTGGTAACAGATCAATTAATGCTTTTTTCATTTCATGATTCTGAAGCGCCTCTGAAAGAACCCGGTGCTTAAGCAATTAAGGAAACGTATTGCGTTTTCAACATCGCTTTATTTCGTTTTATGCCAATTAAGAGGGAATTTTCTTGTTCAATTTGAGAGTTCCCGCGTTTGTTCTTCGGTTCCTTGTTCTCTGTCAAGGAAGGTTTATAACGGCGTTCGGGATGATTGATATATGGCCAATGCAATCTCTTTCTTCGAAGAAATAAACTGCATGGAATCATCGATGAATAACAGTTCATTCATTTATAGCTGGGAATTTCATGCTTAGAAATCAAAATCCTTTAACAAATGTTTTTGTTCTTTAGATTTTCACAAGGCCTTCACTGATATTTAAACTTCAATAAGTCCCAATTCAACCTCTAAAGTTAAAGTAGTAATAGTATATCCTTGGTCATCAGGTACAGATAATTATGATTCAGTTGCAGCAAATAATTCTATTCATGGAATGAATACCTCCATGCCTTCATATTATTATTAGTGTTAGAGATGTTATGATATTATTATTGAATTACCCTGTATTCGAGTATGTCGATAGCCGTTAGAATCATATCGGATGATCATGAATCATATTGTTAATCATATACAGATATATTTTCGGAGAGGGACAGTGATACGAAAGAGGTTGAATAGATTGTATCGAGAGCAATATACGTGTTACATTGTTGAGACCCTAACATTAGTGTTATTTTTTTAAGAATATCTCGAAAAATTCTTATTTCGTCCTCACTTTAGCAAAGGCTATCTGCTTCCTACATATAATGAAATATTCTTCATCATTTCAATACTATATACTGAATCTCGTTTGAAAAAAGTAATATCGTTTTTTTACAAATGCCATATGGAAAAATAGTTATAGTTATTCCTTTAGTGATATTAATTCCATATCCGATAGTCCTTTATAATGCAAGTAAATGGAACCTGAAGTCTCATAAAATATTCCTTTATGAAATCCTGTAATGAATGGCCGTGATTTGTGATCAAAGTACCGTACAACATATTGTATACACAGAGCACTATTAGAGAGTGACATAGTATTTCCGTTCTTCATTCCATATAGTGATTTGTGCGACAGAGATTCAGATTCCACATATATACAGCCAAACAACAATCCTAATTCATTATTCCAAACATAACGAGCCAATTATATCCAATAACATAATTGCTCAATTACTCTAATTGTGGTAATGCCCCGTTGGAGATGACAGTTTGACATTATGATCCTCGACTACTCGACATAAAATATTTGACAAAATGCCTTCTCAGGCCACAATGCATGAATTGATCAGCTCAAAAGCATCACTCCGTTGATTGAGAAATAAGTTTTTTCAATCAGCGATCACTCGCAACTTAATATTTGCGTTGGTAAAAATGAGGTTTTAGTTATAATGATATCCAAAAGAGGCGACAATATCATCAGTTACATATAAGTATATTACATAACAAATGTGGAAAATTACATATTTCGCACTATTTTTCCTACGACCAAAAATATATTTTTTTTAATTCGCGGAAAGTCGATATTTTAGGTAACAATTGAAAACTTTTTCGATAATTCCATATGTGAATTGCTGAATTTTCCTCGTTTGAACAAATAATTTCATTGATATTTGAAATCACATGTCTGAACGAATGTCACAAATATGAAAGAATCACGTAACCAGGAATACAGCAATGCATATTGACATTATTATTTAAAGGTTGGTGCGAGTACGTCAGTACCTCATTCGGTTATTCAGTTCAATTCATGAAATCTACAATTTTCATAGTTTTTATGGAAAAACCACAGCTTATAGTGAAGCCACAAAAAACAAGAAAATCTGACATTCATGAAACGATGAATTAGACAGTTCCTTCGACTAACATTTCAGTACAATTTGACTATGGAGCCAAAAGGAATACACAAATTATACTTCCAAGGACAACGAAGTGAATGTATCATTGACACATTGAAATTAGTTATTAATTCTCCTTATATTCCGAAAAGAGGCAGAAAATCCAATAAACATAAATGAGGCGTAACAAAGCTTTTATGGTGACAGTGAGAACCAACACCTAATTATTTATTTCCATATACATGCGAACGTGCGATTTTTTTTCATTTCATCACTTGTGCTTTTTTTCTTCAAATAACATATCATGGTGATATGAACTACTTCCCAAATAACAAAACAGTGTGTTTTATGACGTTTTCATACGTGTTATCATCTCAACGTGGTCGTAGAAAAAAATTGTTGTTACCTAATAAAGGTTTAGATTGTAGGGGGTCGTTAAGGCTGTGCAGCCTCGCAAGCACCTCGACCTATTTCAATAATTATTTTTATACATAAATAGATAAAAGTGAGGTATGGGTAGGAGGAAGAGGTGGCACAAAGTAATGTGGCTAAGACTGTGCTAAAGTGAAAAATTATGTCCTGTATTTTTATCCAGACACAATATAAACCAGTAAGCGCCTTGTATCTCATTAATATCGAATGTATCGGTTGAGCAAGATCGCCGATGTTTACACGGATATTCGAGCCGATGACTTATGATGCACGAATCGAATTACTTTGTCGGCACCTCTTGAGCGATGGTCTAATAGCATTTTATGAAAGTTTAATATCGTATCCGGGGGTAGTTTAACCATTTATGGAACCTCGACGATTTATGATAATGGGATCATAGTTGTGATATATGGAAGATGAGGTTATAAGGCATAAATCCGAGATAGATGAAACGCTGAGGCATGACCCTATCAAAAACTCAATGATCCCTCTGAAAGACGGCATATTCTCACTGCATGTATGTATAAGTAAACTATACAGGTGTGAGATATGAATATCAAGAATAAAAATACATGACACGCAAACACCACGAATACAATTTTTTTGAGAACTTCGGGTGAGTCCGAAGTATATTCTTGCCCTATAAGGGATCCCAGAGGAACGTGCACATACACACAAGCTCATGGTGCATCACCCTGTTTCTTGGTATACAAGTCCTTTTACTTCGTTTCCCCGGAGGGCATCAGGGATTTGAAATACAGGATGCTGAAGTTTATGTATGATTTATGGTTGTTCAAGAGGGTATTGTATGCGGCTTTATACTTGTTTGTTTTGATCCATTTTATTTAATTAGTAATATATTTTATATATTAGGGTCGAACATAATAGATAGATAGATACTCGGATAGATAGATATTTTATTACCGTTTCTGTCATTGAAATACAATGTGTCGGTTCGTCTTTACATTTTAGATTCCTACATTTCTAGTGACGTATAGTATATAATATATATACAGGGTTATTCAAATTCGACAGTTATCATTGGGATCTCGAGAAGAAAGTTGCGTATATATAATTTGATTTCGTAATCGAAAAATACCCACAAATACTTGCAAATACATACCAAACTTGCTTCGGATTCATGCACAAAAAACAAAAATTGAAGATTCTACTTTGATGCTCTGTATCGAATAACTAGCAAAAGAATATTTGTTTCATTCCTATTATTATAGGAATGGATGTATTTATTCTTCTTAATTGCTCATAACGAGTGCAACGAAAACAAACCTATAACAAGAGCAATTGTTATGATCAAAGTTGTAGGAAATGAAATTTCCTAACGATTCGAACATTACCATTTTTACGTTACAGTTGATAGTAAAATACATACACTTCTGCAAAAACATACCATATTTTTTGTAGGACTGTGTTAAAATTGTGTTCTGCACATTATTCCCAATTGGAAAAAATTCGAATCAGGTTGTTATTAATGAAAAAAATATCTCCGGAAAATCGACAACTTCCAAGCGTAGGAATGGGAAAACGTACCACTAAATTTGTAGGACTATGTGATATTCCTAACGCTGTATAAAAAAATAAGCTGGTTATTAATAATTTTAATGACTTCGTTTTTAAGACATATTCGAGTCAAACCATCAATTTTGTAGGACTTTTGTTTTTCCGAGTTTATTACCGTATTATCTTATCATTCAAATAAAAAACTTACTGTTAGTCAGTCAATTTTAATATGGCACTAAATTGACATGTTTAACACCTGCGCATTACATTACCTACCACTTCCGAGAATTTTCAGAAGAGAAACTTGCGGACGTCTTGTCAAACCGAGCGTATGTAAGGAAATTCAGCCTGTTATTAATCACTGAAAAAAACAGGCGGTGGCTGCTGGACTATAAGTAACTAAATTCTTCATGGTCGCCGAAAATATAATGCATAATACGCAACACGTGTGGAAAAAGTTTTTTGGACTCGCAGACTTCCAGGACTCGCCTAGAATTTAGTCTAATACTCTCCCAACAAAAAACAGTATTTTCTGGACTTGTTACGTAAATTAGTATTTCGTCCCCCAGGTCTGCGCTCCCTGAAGACCCACCGCGGCATCGGCTGGCCCGCCCGCCGTGCCGCCCCCGGTGACTCGGGGGCGGGCCTGTGGCCGCCCGTCTTCAACGTGGCCACGAAGGCGGCGGCCGCCGCCAACGCCACCTGTGGGCGGCGGGGGCGCGAGCGCTTCTGCCGCCTGGCCGAGGACGGGCGTGGGCGGTGCGGCGCTTGCGACGCCGGCGCCCACGACGTCGGCAGCGCCGTCGACGGTGGCGCCGGCTGGTGGCAGAGTCCGGCGCTGCGGTACGGGCCCGAGTTCGAGTTTGTCAACATTCAGCTCGATCTCAAGCAGGTGAGTGCTGGAAGAGCAACTTTGACAAAATATGGAACTCAATTATATAACCAGATTATAGTGCCGTACTCTTCGATCATACTTATAACATACTAGATGAATAACGCTCAATCCTTACCAGAGTAGTTGTTTGAAGCCAACATCTATAAGTTACTAGGATTACCTCATTCCAAAACAAGGATAGTAACAACAGATTCTCCCAGCATCAGTGTCTTGCTAGCTTGGAAGGGTCTGAATTTGAATAAATTGACCTACTAACAAAATTATCGTATCCATTCTTCCTAAGACTAAATGAAAAAAATATAATATCAGAGTTTGCTGAAAATATACATCTTTGATTTATTAGCCGAATGATAATAGATTCAATTCACTGTCACAACTATATTGTTAATTTCCTTGCAATATAAAGTTTTAGAGTGTCGTACTTGAGAAATATAACATCAAACATGTTGTTATTACTTTTCAATTTCACTAAATATAGGCTTATCTACTACTCTGAGCATTTTCTTACCACTTATCATGATACGAGCAAACTCTAGCACGTCTTGAAATATTCTCTTTCCAGATCATATTTTTACATATATCCAATAACTCTTCATCTCGGGAATACCCGAGAATGTTTTCAAATTACCAAAAATCGTTTTGCATATGAGGGTGGGTGAATAATGTTTATACAACGAATGATACGACACTGAGTAACTCACCAGTGGAATGTTGTGTTCTGGTCACCACTTTTAAATCTTCCCATACACATTTAACAGCGTTTCACCATCACCATTTTTAAATGTTACGATGTGGTAACCTCTGTGGGGGAAAAATGAATATGAATTTCATGTTGGCTTCAGGGTGTTACTATTCTAGTGGGTTTGTTGTTCGGAGGCCGTTCTAATCAAGAAGGTCGTAAATGGAGTTCTCAAAATGGAAATCGATCATTCCAAAATTGAATGACATATATACTAAAAAACTATATTACCAGGATTTGTTGCTTTCTTGTTGCTCATTTGATCCTCCTTCGTTTTCGTTAATTCGAAATGAAATAAATTCCAATATTTTTAAAGATCTACGAAGCTCTGAGGAAAAAACTTTGGAAAAAAAGGTTTGGAGTAGTGACCTGGATTGTGTTAGTTCTAACTTTTTATGGGATATGGCTATATTGTAAAACATTTTCAAAATAGGACATCGAAGGAACTAATTGGCAACACAGGCAAACGTACTAAGGAACCACTTCCAGCTTCATTCTTACAAACTGACTTGATTGCATAACGGCTCTGTATTTATATCGTGTACATCTATTCCAGAATATTTTGGATGATCCTCTACTGTTCCATTAGCTTAGATAAATTTCATTGCAATATTCAAATTCATTACCCTATTCGGATTCGAAAATATCCTGCGGTTCATTTGTCTACGATCATAAACTGGAATCTGGGGGCTTGTTTCATCTGTGGTTTCATTCATGATGGTGCGGCGGGCGGGTAATCATAAAATATGCGACTTTACAGCGATAACAGGGCCATCAGTTTGCAATATATAAAACTATGATTTATCGCCCTTTCCTTCACGGTTCATCGAACTAGCATTAGGTTGGAGTTTGTTGATCTGGAGATGCCGATATACCTACTTTGAGGAATTAAAAGCTTCATTCTCACTACATACATTGTAATTATGATAGTGTGCCTATAAATTATCGAAGTTGGAGAAGTTGAGAGCATAATGGTCGGATAGGCCTGACACCTTATAGCGTTCCCACGTTTTAATATATGAGGCAGCTCATGCGATGGGAGCACCACTCGATTATTCTCAATGGCGTTTTCAATCCTTCGGTATTTCGGTTTAGGTAATTCGGGCCACCCAAAAATATCTATTATCGATCAGCGTTCAATTTTCTCGTTGCGCGCTAGCTTCGGTGGGTGGCTCAGTTATTTTATTCAAAATGTCACTATACTTTATGTTATCGAGCTACTGAATTTTCGTTTGTGCTCTTGGTCACTAATTGCTTCTCTGTAATTGTGTACTACTGTTTCGAATTGTCATTCAATGGAGAATGTCATCATTGATACAATATTTGAATAACATAACGATGAACTTATCACTAATAACAGATTGTACACCATTGGAACTTTTTCGAATTCTTCACGGATCGACCGATTTTTCCCCTCTAGGGTATCATTTTGTTTATTTTTTATCCATTTGAATCGTGGATAATTATTATGTTTCAGAAAGAGAAAATGAATTAAAGAGTATATACAATTCAACTCTTCAAGTGAGTTCGTTATATATAATATTGAATTGATAACTGAAAATAATGTTCATTTTTTTATTTTGAAATTCCTTTCAGAACGAGTAGGCACAGTTGTTTGCATAAAAAGGTTGTACAAGGTTGGTATGCTGTTAACCTGCCTGATGTTCCAGATTTCATTAAAAAGTAGTGCACACACATTTGGAACTCTTGTGACAAAAATAGTTTGAATTTTGACACTACTTGTCAAAGTCGATAAGAAGTTTGATTGACAAGTTTGTCTCAAAATAGCCTATAACTGGTGTACGCATTTTTTATGCACACAACTGTACATTACTGTATTTGGGAAAAATATGATGTTTTTTATTTCAAAATTCCTCTCCAGAACACCTCATCAGAAATGTTTCGTCTGGCTTTTTCTCTGATGGAGTTAGCAAAATCATTTTATTTTATGGACCATATTGAATTATTCTGATGCTTTTATAAGGATGTAGAGTAATAAAAAGCACACTCCAATATAATCTCCATCAACACCACTTACTCATTCATCAATAAACTGGAGTATGTACGAGCGGTATATTACCTTAAATTACTATGAGGCCTATGACTAATCATTGATTTTTATTTATTTGGTAGAAGGTACACCATTCTACAGGCGAAGCCAATTATATACCTAATGGGAAAGTACAAGTCATTAGTAAAGAGAATTAGAAACAGATCAAATCACGCACTACATTATGACGTACATGAATGATGAATCAAACAAACTCAGTGAGAAAAAAGTTCACAACTTCTCAAGTTGGTGTGTAAAAGCGAATAATTTTTTCTCTCAGAACTGTTGTATGTAAGTTAGTCTCAAAAATAATGGAATAGTTGGAGTAATAAACATAACGTAGATTTGAACTCTAACAATACAGCACTATACAACACAAAACTATAATGTGAACCGTAAGTAGTAAAAATTTTGCATTATACTGTTAGTGTTCAAAATTTATTTTCATCAAGTATTGGTAGCGCCTATTAAAATTGATTTGACAATTTTCCACTTGTGTACATCACATCAATAAATATGGTAAATTTTCTACTCTAGCTTCTCGACATCATGTCAGTTTTTCATTTCCACAAAGAATACGTTGTCTCTTATTGCAACATCAATTTAAAGTACTAATAGCGTCACGGTTCCAAATGAACCTACAAGGATTCAAAGAATTAATGAACAGAAAAATTGGATGAAGTCAAGTAGAAACGCCCTAAACGACGCCTTAGACTAATTCATCGCATATCTCAACCTCGACTACAAATGTACGGGATAAGTGTTATTTATACACAGGGTGAATAGAGTCTGAGTCAACTTGGTATAAATTTGCCAGTGTCTTTGTCAAGCATGTATACAGATTCAGAATCGTTTTTCCTTGCTTCATTTATAAGACTTGTGTTGGTGTGAGGTCATAGTACCTTCCAACTCTGCCTAATGCTATTTGTAAACATTCGGTTGTTTTCTTTCAGAATTCTTAGATATTTCACATATTTCTCATGAGAATTTTTTTCAATATGAGCCATCATCCCACAAGTTTTCATAGTTCGGTCCCATCCATATATTTTGTCATATCATGTTTTAACAGAATTGCATTTTATTATTATTTCAATAAGAATAATGCTAAAAGCCGATTTCTGAAAAATCTATAATTTCTCAAAAAAACTTTATACTGAGGTTTGAGATCAGTGACGAAAATCAGAAAATATTTGGTAACACAGTTTCTTCACAGCTATCCTGAAAAGAATTGTGGAAATACAGATTATCACATATAATATAGCACTAGAGCTTCAATTATTGCTCGAAATTTTCTCGAGAACACAAACTTTCTAAAAAATATTCATGTTCGAGAAAGAATTTTCTGTATTTAATTGAAGCTAGAGTGGTATTCGGTAATAAAATTTCTCACCAAGTCACCAGTTAAGATTACGCTAAATAAAATACAAAATACTGACCTTAAGGTGCATTTAGTCAACAAGGTTTTAAAATTGTGCTTATGTTTATGTTAAGGACGAAAGTTGCACTTGTTATGTCAAATGGTACCAGTTATACCAAAAATATTAAGTTTATGCTAAAAACATGTGACCTTGGAATTCCCAACTTCAAGAATCTTATGATTATGATAAAAAAACTTTGCGTGCGCCAAATTTTCATGTCAGCTGTCAAGAACGATACATGTTCCATGATTACTATTTTTTGTATTTTAATAAATTTGCAATGGTTTTGTCGCTAGAAAATAATGAGTGCTTAAAAAAGATATCATGAAGAGCATATTCTAATTGATTTTGTCCTTAAAAATGATCTATCAAAACACATCAGAACTGTATTCTTGACTGATTGTCCTTTGTCGCTTTCAGTGACTGTCATTCTCAAATTTATGCTTAGATTAAAACTTTATTCATTAAATATAGATTTCATACGTTGATATTTTTACGCTTATGTTTATGATAATGCTTATGCTAAGGTTATGTTTATGTTGACCAAATGCACCTTTAGTCACGCGAAATAATAATAAACTAAATTCATTCCACTAAAATTGGTAGAAATATCCTTTATTACAAGAAACTCGAAGTGGTACTTAATATGTGAAGTCGAATTTGAATGACATTTAACTTATAAACGTCAAAAAATTTCCAGTTTAATACCATGCTCCTTCCCCAAAGAAAGAGAGAAAAGCTTCCGGAAATCGTTCTAGTTGCTATGGTAACGATACAAAATATAGGCTCTCGATTGGTCGAAAATGTTGCGTGTGAAATTTCCATCTGAAGAAAACAAATCTGGGATCTGCTCAAAAATATTGGATACACCCCATTCTTGCAATAACTTAAAAATACCAGAGTCCCAAGGCTCCAAATCTGGTTTATTAACAAAATTTGGACTTCGAACTTTTATGTTAATCAACCAATTCATTGCAGATTTAGTCACTAATCAGTAGTAAAAATGACAGGTAATCTTGTGGACACCTGGTTGGTATGGGAAATTATCATGGGATGCAACTGGTGTGTATTTAATAAAAATGAAATTGGAACAGCTATGATTGCCTTTCTGTCATCTCAAAACTGATTGCATTCACGTGAAATATTCTCCCGTGACTTCGACATATTTCAAAGTCATAACGGCTCGAGGAAGCAATTATGTCAAATTACTCGAAACCGATAACTTTTATTATCCACCGTAAAATCCGGACGGCACCATTTCACGTTGAGTTTTACACCTGATGCGAGCCTTGATGTGACACCTCAGTTTCCAACTGCCCAGAAATAACCGAAAATGCGATTCTGGTGTAATTTTAATGAGCGATATGAACAGGGACGGACGAATAAATTAACGCGAAAGTTATGGAGTGCATCTAGCAGACTTCGAACTTTTCGGTTCCTGTAGTCGTTAGAGTGGTTCTCATTTCACGAACGTAATTTATACAATTCCAGACTAGCCATAGGCGGGTACTCATTTTTTCTTCGGACTGATCTGGGGATAAGATGAATTAGAATTATTAGAACTCTACTATTGTCGTTCTAAATGTAAACCTAGTAGGCTGGAACTATTGTTTCAGTTTTTTCTCTGTCAGCGACCCAATTTTAGGTTGGAGTTATGTTCTTTTTTTTTTCTAACTCCTGCACATATTATGTATCTATCATAATCTGACATATTTTTACTTTTATACATATTTTAACCCAAATTGGTCCAATACAAATTTTTTTAGGAACACGTATTCTGGGCCTCCTGAACAAGAATCTGAAGTAGAAACGCTTGTTTCGTAAATTTATGCTACTGAAAACACAAAATTCGTAAATCTTCCAAATAGAACATCAAACACGCGTACATTTACTTGTTGTCAACACTTTTCAGCGGAAAATTTGGTGTTTTTCAAAAAAACAATCGTTCTTCGAAGACACGAGACTTTGATCTGACAACTTGAGACTGTCACAAAGTTCAGCTTTTTAAAGGGCGAATTTTTTCAAATATACAATTTTTTTGCTGAAAATTATTGGAAACAAGTTGATGTAAGTGTATAAGGTGTTTTAGTTTAAAGAATGACTAATTTTTGTGTGCTCTTTTTCAATGAGTATGAATCATGAGTGGCACAAATATATATTCTAACGTAAGTGAGTAACATTCTATTAACTATTGTATTGTATTCGATATGTGGATACTTTCACTTGCCTTCCATATTAGTTTCCCAATTTTGAACAGGAAGGGTCGCGTAGTTCAAAATGTAAATAAAAACGTTTGTTTATGCCTAGTATGGCACTTCAAGTTCAAAATGGTTCACGGTTATTATCAGAAGATGCATGTCTCTGCCTTACAGAAAAAGTTACGTCATTGTTTCCAGTGAACAGAACATATTATACCGTCTACTAGGTGATCATTTAGATCGACAATGATTCGATGATTATTTCAATCATAATAACTATACGCGAAGAACAGTATTTTTGATGGTATTTATCGTCTATGGTAAAATAGATGTAATGAGTAACTTCTTACCAGAGATACTCGCCTATATACCTAAGATATCATGTAGACTTGTATATAATAGTAAATAAGTAGTATTCAGTAAACTTTGGTAATAGCAAATTTTTCAGAAATTACTAATGGTTTCAGCATATAATAAGTTTCCATGGTTCTAACTTTAAGAAAGGAAACTTCGAGAAAGTTTGACGAAATGAATGAGTGTAGTTTAAATAAGTTAGTGTAGGTAGTGAAATTTATTAGAAATAGACCGATGAGGGTCATTCGTTCTTTACTGCAACCAACGAATTTCGTATGTAGTTGATATTGAGAATTTCTGATCCTGTTGCTATACGCCGCTGGTTTGAAGCAATTACCACTTGAATTATTGTCGAGTTTTTTGCGGTTTCTTACTCTCTCGCTAACTTGTAATGGCACTTGAAGCCTGGAATACGATCTCACACTGATATGCTGCAACAATTACACTTCACGGAAAAGTTTACTTCGTGTTTAAAAAGGTTTCTCACCCTCTCCATTCAAACTTTCATCTTAGGTTGGTCCATACAGTTTGCAGATTCCATATCCGTATAGCTTATTACAAGAGTTAGATGCTCGGTTAGATGTTATTGACAATATTTGTTTATTGTAGCATCAAAATCACATTTGAATTGACACTCCTAAGATTCTGGAACCTGCATAGCCTCTCTTCTGTCTCTTGATTTGTCAAATTGCTTTCGAAATTATTTCCATTTATGATCTACTTGATGATGTCAATGAGAAGGGCTTTCGTAAATAATGCTTGTTCCAATGAAATCCAAACTTTCAAACGTGCAACTGATGAGTTCACTGTTTGTCAGTAATAGTATACCTAACTTTCAACCTGCTTTCAACATACCATCCAAACCTCATGGGAACAACAGTCGATCGACTCTATTACCTATCTGAATTGTTCTAAATTGTTTGCTATACTTCAAAGAGAGGTCAGAGGACTACGTTATCCAAACTTTCATTTTGTGTAGTTTAAACGGTTAATTGCTGAAAAGGAGAGTTTGACCATTGGGAATAAATGATGAGTGGTATTGTGCTGATGCCGCTTATTTTCATTAATTTTCCAGCATTTCCTAGAACACTGCTTCATCCATATCATTCATTTCTTAGAGAATTCATTCACGTAGTTCAACTCAAAAGCAATTTGGTCGTTGTTCATAGCTCGCTTTATTACCTTAAAACCATTCTCCTGAGAGCAAACTCGTTATATTAATACAGAATATAGACGGTGTTTCACATTAAGCCATTTTGTGCATACATGAATGAATGTATATGTTCGTATATTATTACCACTTATCTCACACCTGGGTTTAGTTCTAATGAGTTTTTCAGAGAGCCATGACGAATTGGAAGTTCAATTCCCAATATTTCCGTTGAATTGTTTATTTTCTGATGGATTATTTCGAAAGTTGCATTGTAGTTTGAATAATGGTGGCAGGTGTGGGACGATAATTATTCCACACCACACTGTTCCATATGGTCTGTAGTTGTGCAATTTCGAAAATAACTAGAGTGGACGAACCTAAACCTGGGTTTACTCGAGAACGATATAAACGTCGTCATTTCAAATATACCAATATATTTTTTAATTATTTCGTATGCTCATGAATATTTCATTTCATAGCATAATTTGTGTTGTTCAAGACTTCTGCAAATGAAAATTAGAGATTTAGAATCTTCGATACGCCTTATTTTCCGTTCAGGTAAAATAAAATTCTAGGGATAATCCTCCACTTCAAGATGTACTGAATGTTTATTACAACGAGGATGCTGATAAAGAAAACAAAATTTTTCGAAATTTACATTTTTTATCAAACCTTGTTCGATTTAACAACCAAAAGTACTCAAAGTTCGAGCTTCGTACTCCAAACACGTACGTTTTCAGATTCAATGATTCCACCTTTTTTGCCTATTTCCCTACGATGATGATATTTGTTAGTTGCGAGATTGGTTGTATTGAATTTGGAATAGAAGTTTCAATTTCTTTCACCTGAATACTTATCACTGCCTGGATGATTTTCGATAGGTAGACATTTTCCAGGATTCACATCAAGAATAAACCTTCAACCTATTCCAAAAAGAAACAAACTATACATAAAATTGATTAATTATTGAAATGAACTCACTGATTATTGAATATGCCTTTTTCCTACTCATACGACTACGTATGAAAACGTCAATAATCACACTGTTTTGTTATTCAGAAAGTACCTCATATCACCATGGTATTGTTTATTTGAAAGAAAAAAAGCACTAGTGTTGATATGAAAAATATCACAACGGTCGCCTGAATTGATAGAAATAATTAGATATATTGTGAAGGTACTCACTGTCAATATGAGCGATCTCAAATCAAATTCATACATTATTTATGGAAATTTCTGTCTCGTTTTGAATTATACCGAGAACTCTTTATCTATTAATTTCAATGTGTCCATAACCTCTGAATTCACTTTAAAACTGGAACCTATACTCTTTGCTGGAACTATTTCGATGTTGATGACAGAGGGTTAGATCATTCAAAAGAGTACGGCTAGAGTTTTATCAAATGCGCGGTTTGCTGCTTGCATCAATTTGATATCACAGTATCACCAACGAGAAGATTCTTTGGTATCACAGATGTTTGCAAAGAGTCAAGGACGCACTAACTCGAGTAACTCGTACGCGCATGCGAACTACATACTTCTATGGTTCTGTATTCCTGGTTGCGTGATTACTGGCGCTAGCAGGCGAATGGTGTCAAGGTTGTTTATGTACGCTGGTGTCAATATGGTGTCAATTTGTCCAAACTAAACTAACTCAATCAATCAGTAATTCACATAATGAGGAATTGTCGAAGAAGTATTTAAATATGGAAATAAACAGTACTTGATATTGAATCAAAACCACCTGAAATTCTGGAGACCGCTCAAGTTACATTTTTGACAAGACCTCCCGCGTATTCGGAGTCGTAGGAAGAAAAGTGTACAAAACTCGTTGGAAAGTGCATTTCCTTCACTCGTTACGTTTCCGCACTCACCGCTACGCGGCTCGTGCTAAACGACTGCTCGTGTGAAATATGTCACTTTCCACACTTGTTGTGTAATATACTATTAATTACTCTTTTAAAACGACTGAATTATATATCAGGATGTTCCATTTATAACAATGAAGATTAGTCCTCATCGTGTACCACCCTGTATATGATTCAACAACCAAATTGAATTCTTCTATACATCTACAGGAATAGAGTTCCGCCAGCATGCTATTATAAAAAAAATTTCGACAAGACCAATGCAAGCGTTATTGTCCATTCAATGTAGAAACGATTTCTTCAATAATGGTATAGCTCGGTAATAAATGTTGGAATAGCTGAAATAACGCTCCAAAGGAAATACACCCTTGTCAATAATTCCGGGACGAGTGTGGTCGATATTGAATTCACTCCCTGTCGTAAAAGATTTCAGTGGAGATTCCACGGCTTTCGAAGTACGAATGGAAACGGTGTTTTTTTCTAATCTACTGTCAAATAAAAAACACTTTCGACGTCGGCCATAGAGAGACTAAGCATTATACAGAGACGAACGTCTTAACTCAGTTTGCAAGCTTATTCAGGGTGCATAATAGCTATTCATGTATTTAGAGTGCAAAGTGACCAACGCATTTCCAGAAAAGAAAATTCGATACTTTATTATTACTACTACTGGTGCTATTCAAGCTACCATAGAATATGAAGTTTAATTGAAATTTACCTTCTTCAGTGAATATTATTTCTGTTTTATATTCAACAAATTGATGTTCTTTGAGAAATGCGACAATTTCATATGATAATTCATATACTTTTCCTCGATTTCTCTGGTAGGAGATTCAAATTACCAATTTTCGCTATTTCTGCTACATCAGGAGGTGTGATAATTCATTGTCACTATTATTTTTCATCATGCGAGCGCACAACTGTCACTTGATGACATTATTTCTGCTCACGTGCGCAAATGCTGTCATTTTATGACAATCCTCGAAAAACGTAAACTTTGCGTTGACATTAAAGACATTAAACGCTACTTTGTTAACCTGATATAGAAAAAATGTTTTGAATCCATAGGAAAACACAGATATAGCTGAGCACGTGTCGGTACAAAAATCGATTTTCCTCAACTATTTAATGATCAATTCTATCTATTCATTCAGAAATATCACATTATTTTTATTAATTTATAGTCGAGTTGATATAGTAAATACTGTGAGGATTTTTATACCCTCAAAATGTGGTCTTTACATGTTTCACTTGAATCGATATTTGAGATTGATCTGATGACCTTGTTCTGTAGATTGAGTGTACTCTCAACAGATGTATACATAATTTTTTTCAATAGTTGATTAACACTTGTTCTGGATGACCGTAATTTGTTATATATACTTATATAGATTCTGAAATCTAGTGGGTACTTTTCCAGTTAGTGTCGTATAATTATCAGTACGAATGAAGTATCCCTGTATAAATCCCTCGGAAATGATTATCACTTGTAATCACCCTAGCAGCAGAATTATTACCGATAATTTTTTTCAAGGTCACGAATGTTTTTGTCAACAAAAACATGAGTGATACCGAGAAAAAAATTGTAGGGAATTAATTCTGCTGTGTGGGAGATTCGGTAAGAAAATTTCATAAATTGGAGTTGCTTTTAATATGATGAGAAGATGAACCCTAAGACCTATTCTGCGTAGATAGTAACTAAGGTTTATTACTAACATTATGATATCAGATGTTTCATTTAAAATAGTAATCCGTTTAAAATCATAACATCTGATATCACATGTCTACGCAGATTTCATTCTGAATGACTTTTGTCAATTAATATGAGAAGCTTCATTTTTTACAGAAAAATTATCACTTATTAATTCCGTCAATAGGAACTAATATAATTATAATATAATCGCCCGTTGCTATAAGCAACGTATACAAAAAGGAGCCTTCTAATTGGTTGAAAATAAATTTATGAAATGTTCTCTATAATAGTTGGATATCTGGTGAAATGCGTCTGATCCAACAAGAAAATCAATAAGACTCTTGAGTGCGAGTTTTTAGTGCTATAAAATATATACTAGCAGATATTTCTCATAGTTCGACTTTTGATATCACTAATGAAAAAATAAGAATTGTTCCGAGAGAAACCGATAAGCTGTACCTCATGAAAATATCACCGTCGATTTCCACCATCTATCCGGCGAAAACCAATTACATCCGGTATTTAATTTGACCTGAAGATCTATCGCTCGTTGTCCAAAACGTCTAGCAAAAATTCCCCCGCTCTCGGCTAATAGCGTTGAGAGGAAAAAGCTCGCAGACGCCAGATAATTCCCAGTTCAACCGCAAGGAATGCGCCGGTCCCCAACTCCCACTTTCCAACCCAACGAGTTTGCTCCGGAGCTTTCCTGGACATTTTTCGCGGGATTAACGCGGTTATACGGTTGTACAGTCGGTTGGAACCTTCGATCATAAAACAGTCTAGATGAATAACGCTCATTCCCTACCACAGTAGTTGTTTGAAGCCAACATCTAAATCAGTTACTAGGGTTATCTCATTCTAAAACAAGGATAGCAATAACAGATTCCCCCAGCATCAGTGTCTTGATATCTTGGAAGGGTTTGAATTTGATTTCGAACTACTAACATTGTACCATTCTTCCTGAGACTGAATGAAAACAATGAAATATCAAAGTTTTCTGAAAATATACATCTTTTATTTATTACCCGATTGATAATAGATTTAATTCACTGTGACAACTATATTGTTCATTTTCTGGCAATATATAGTTTCAAAGTGTCGAACTTGAGAAATACAACATCAAACATGTTATTACTTTTCAATTCCACTAAATATAGGCTTATCTACTTCTCTGAGAATGTTCTTACCACTTGGGCCAACCATTTTATCACTTGTAGTGAAATGATGCGAGCAAACTCTAGCGTCTCTTGAAATATTCTTTCTTGATCATATTTTCACATATACTAACTTTTCATCTCGGGGAAATCCGAGAATGTTTTCAAATTACCAAAAATCGTTTTGCATATGAGGGTGGGTGAATGATGTTTATACAACGAATGATACGACACTGAGTAACTCACCAGTGGAATGTTGTATTCTGGTCATCACTCTTGAATCGTCTTTTACACTATTAACAGCGTTTCAGCATCCTTTAAATTCGATTTGAACAGAATAAACAAGGTTTTCAATGAACCATCAAAAAAAATTTGATTCGAAAACTAGACGTTTCGCGCTATCACTGTCAGCGTTAGGTCGATTGAACGAAATTAGCGGTGTTGGCGCATTCACCAAAAATGCCGCAATCTCCAGAAACACGTGCTAACGATAAACCACTTTTATATAAATGAGGCACTGTATTATATAACGAACATGACTCATATATGTACCAACAGAAAGGATATATATATTTGGGAACCTTGAAAAAATGTTGTCTTGGGATGATTATCACCTTCAAATGTTACGATGTGGCAACCTCTGTAGGGGAAAAACAAATGAATATAAATTTCATGTTGGCTTCAAGTAATTTGGGGTGTTACTATTCTAGTTGGTTTGTTGTTAGGATAACCCTACACGATGTAACATCAATATCAGATGTTTCCCTCTTTTAGGATTAAGTATTATAAATTTTGCTTGTATAGTCTGGAATGGAAATGGATTCAATCTCGGTTTGAATATTTACTGGAAAGGAAGATACCTACATAAGATTTGAGTCAAATAACTGCACTAAATGCACACCTCAGATACACTCTTCTCATGCGTGCTTCTGTCCAAAGGTTATTTTTTATCGCCTAAAAGTATGATTTTCATATGTATGCTATAAAAACATAAAGAAAATAGAACAACACACAACCACATTACTTGATCTAGAGATATGGTATTTCTAAAGGCCCATGGAAATACGTACGAAAAATGCGTACAGATCAATGCCATTGCTATAAACAATTACTCATAATAATAAACGGAAAAATCTTATGTGAAGATTGAACTCCATGTCACCAGAGATAAGTAATAACAAGATGTGCACGTCTTATGGAAGATTTGGAAATATAGTCACGTGATTGATTTTCGTTTCAACGTATTATCACAGATGGCGTTTAACGCATGAATCTCAATTTTTGTTGATATGAAGTTAGCGTTTCGCAGCTAATTCAAATTACGAACTTTCACGAACATAGATTACATTACAGTGTGTTACAAGTTGATTTGTTCACTTCACGTTTTACTCTGTGGTTTTTTATATTTATTATTCCTTAAGGATGAAAGAGAAGTTTTGTTTGATAAATGATAACAGAGGTTTCATTAATATGGTGAGAAAATATGAATCACTATCAACTATTCATCCTGGTCTAAACAAAATTAACACATAAGACATGTGTAGATAATAACTTGAAGATTGGAAAAAAGTGATCTGCATTGAAGATGCGCGATGTGCCTTTGAAGCAGATTCAAATGAAATAACTACTGAAAAAATCAAATTCAGGAATTTGTTGGTATGGTGCCATGAATGCCATGATCATAATTTCAGTTGCCACTTTAGTATGAAGAGGCTGTTTGCCTTTGAAATTGGGTTTCCACTTTTTATTTCTTTCTATCTCTATCCTCATTAGGGATCTTTTGATCATACAATTTGAAAAAAAGCAATGTAATAATATCAATTGATTATGAAAAATATCTTTTACTGTTGTATGAATAAATATTGAATTGTCAGTGATTATTTTTATACAATATTCAACAATACATTGGAACTGGTAATTATTTAGACTAGTTGAAGATACATTGGCTGATGCATTGCTGTCCCTCTCCTCATCAATTTATTTACGTTTTTTTTTCATACTGATGGTCTAGAAAATGTTCTCATAGGTGCTTTGGATATTCAATCTATTCCTGAGCAATGGATTATTATCATCAGTGAAATGATATTCACAAACTAGCCCTTTGTACAGTTCTAACCAACTCGAATCTATTAGCTCAACATCTCCTGTAACAGAAAAAGAATAATCAAGTATATAACTCAGAACATAGTGAGTGTAAAATATCAACTGGTAGTGTGACGTACCTGAATAATTAACGATCCAATTTTTTGTTCGAAGAAAATCTTTGATTGGGAAACGAAATCCTCATTTCGGCGACGTGTTCTTTCACAGTTCAAGTACTCGCAATTTCGCAATTTTATTTCCTGATCATGACATTGCCACTGTCACTGCATTTCTCAATAATAAATTGATTATACAAATATGCAACTGGAGTATTTCATATTGTTCAATAGTACTTTGGTAAAGATATGAATGAAATTCTGATGTAAAACCACAATATTCACGAGAACGGGAACAAATTTCCACCGTACAAAGTCGATAAAAATCAATAAAAATAAACAAAGTGGAAGACAGTTGAATACAAAAGACAAAGACAAACTGATGAAGAAAAAGACAGAAAAATCTGACCATGAACGTGGCAGCCAGATTTGGCAGCTGAAAAAGCTATGTTCACTCTTTGGAATCAACGGCACTAGTTCCATCTTGTGGTTGATTCCAAAAGCATGAAAAATATATTGCCAAATTTTAGCATTGACGTGCACATCTTGTTAGTGGGTTACTTATCTCTGATATTACCGATTAAAAATATGATTACTTATTTTTTGATATAATCTGATTTTTCGATTTTGATGATTTGGAGACAAAAAATTCCTCAACACAAGTGATCTGTGCTAGTTGCGATTCATATTAATTTTTGAAAAATTTTTGATATAAATTTGTTCATTTTCCACCACTGATAGGTCCAATTAACATTAAATTTGTATAATTCCGAGTATAATTCTTATGTCCTTTTTTCTCATCTCTCGGTAGCGGCAAGACACTATATGCGTTCTGAATTCACAAAAGATTTTTCCTACAACTCTATTCGCGATAGAAAATAACACGTAGCACTATCTCATGGTAACAATTCGAACTTCACGAAGTGGTATCGTTTTTGTTTTGTTTTCATGTTTTTGATATTTGTGTCATTGTGACATAGGTTTCTTTGCCACCAAACAATAACTGAAACGAGAAAAACGATCAGATTTCACATTTATTTACCAGAAAAACTGCTGAAAGTACACCTTTCACATCAGAAGCGAACATAAACAGAAAACAGAACAGAGGTCAAGTCTGTGGGTTATCCCCTAGAGAGTTCAGTGGTTATCCCACTTCGAGTGGTTCACGAGTCACCGCTAGGTAGCGTATCGCTTAGCACCTATCGTGAATTGCTACTACTACTCGACTACTAGATACTAAGATACTGATAGTGGTTCTCAAACTAACACAGAGTATGAAGTATAATATAAAGTTACCTTTTTTAGTAACTATAATTTTGGTTTATATTCGATTAACTGATACTTTTTGAGAAGTGTGATAAGTTTATGATACTTACTTTATTCATTTAAAAAAATGTGTGATGCGTGAATAATAAAACAGCATTATCATTAATATAATAATGAACTGTATTTACTCCATTTTGCTATTTTACCATACCACTCATCTTCGGATCTATTAGACTGGATTGATTGTCCATAAACTGAACACCCAGCCAAAGAAACCCGCGACTGCATTTCATCCCAAAACAAACATTCTGATGGAATTCAACGCCCTTAGAGAGAGTGGACAGCGTACATCAAAGAACACGAAATTCCTTTTGTTCCGACAAACCCACTGCCTACTTCACTCTTGTGTTTTGTTCGTCGAACAGTGGGAGATACCAATAAAAAAGAAATGACTCGTGGGAAACACACTACGAGGTGGATCGATAGTTATAATCCAACTGAATCTCAAACTAAATATATAAGTCAGCCAGAAACAATTATTTTATTAACTTATAAGCCACCGTATTACAGAGTTATAAGATCGCGACTATAATTTTCAACGCAATGATATCGAAAATAAAATGTCGTTTTTTTCAGCATTTCATGTATTTGTTTCAGATTATGCAAACACACAACATAAAAAAGTATTATTTCCTCATATTCCGATTATTTCACCCACCCTGTATGGTTATACCGTTTTGTACCATGATTGACAAGTGAACGGATGGACCAATTCTTAACTTAGAGGATATAATTTTGATCATCTTTTCTATCTATCTCATTTAAATCCATAATTTGCAGGAACTATTCAAAATTTCAGTCAGGAACTCTAGAACCATATCGATAAACGTTTACTAAATACTGGTTCATTGAAACGAAAACCCAGGATTATTCAAGGAAATGAAAAACTTTTTTGCTATAACAACTCCCAAACTATGAATAAAAAGAGATGTCAATGTCAAACAATAAAATTGAATTTGTTTTATTATCCATGGCTACTTTGATATAAGCCAATCGCAGCATTGTCGTCTGGCGTTTTACAGCTGCCTTAGATCTGTACGAAAAATCTATATTTTCCGAAAACTGATAAAGATATCCTCAATAACGTATATATATTTGAAATCAGAAAAAAGAGTTCTACCGATTGGGTAAAAATACCAGTAAAAAATACCAGTTGTTGTAAAATTTTCAGGTTAACGATGCTTATTTGCATTCCCTAGTACTGAATTCTGAATGCCCATAAAAAATGCTACATATTTGTCCATTTGAACGTTGTTGTAGGACCAATATTAACTGAGATAGCTATTGAGTAAAATATAAACAATCACCCTGTACGGTCATAATTCATGGAACGAAATTCACTGTAGTACTGTTGGTACGAATTCAATTTTTTTTTTCATCCTGGGGGGGTGGCACCAGACCTTTCCTAAATACCTAAATACGTCCATGTTCATGCATGGATTTTCAATCAACTTTGGAAGTAGTATGCCAATGACTCATTAGAACAAATTCGATCTCGGCCTTTTCATGACTCCTCGTACATTATTCAGATAAGAATTCTCCCGAGAGAAGTATTCCACGTCTCATTTTAGAGGGCTCTTTGTTAACTACGGCCAATACATAACCTGCCGAACAAACATAAACACACACCGAGAGTGCGGCTCCTTTATTAAACGGAATACCTAAATCAATTTTCGATCGTGCATGAAAATGCATTATACCGAGTCTGACGCAGAGAAAACAAGGGCAGTAACATAGGGTGCATCTTAATGCATTCCGTGTATGCATTGCTGGTGTGGTTGTGGTTGTATATGTGTTATATCAAATAATTATTCAACCCGCTGAACAAACTGAAGTTGCAAATAGCAGATTGTAGGTATGCAATTATTTGGAGTAGTACAAAGAGTGTCTCCATTATCGTGTTCATAGTGGCTGTCATTATGAAAGTATAATAATAATACTAATGTTTGTTCGTATTAGCATACAGCAGCCATCCCAAGATGGATATACACGTCAGTTTTAAAAAGTTTATAATAGTATGAAGCATAAGCTTATAGACATTATTTAAAATTGAGATTTCCACATAAGATAAGAAAGAATAAAAAGAGTACAGATAATTAGAGTAAAAGAACTACTGTTGACAATTTGGGGTACACCCACTAAAATCTCATAGGTACAATATGCCGTTATGGCGTTATATATAGTGTCACACATAAAGTTTGCGACATATGGAAGTTTTTTTTATTAACAGATATAAAGAAAATTTGACTTCGCAGTTAGTTTGTGCTCTAAAACTTGTCAATTTTTTTTTTCGAAAATCCTCAAAAAATATGGTTTTTTTTTTGGAAATTTCGAAAAATGCCAGGGAAACAAGTTACCCAGTTTCCAATTTTATGCATTTGTTCTAAATTTGGACTCTCTACTGTCACTTCGACTACTACTAAGTGAAAATTTTATTTCGATTCGATCAGTACCTATACTATTTTCATCCCGAGATGTTGCATTAGTCTTGTATTTTTTTAAAATCACGAAATTTTATATCATGTCTAGTACAAATCGCTAGAACGAAAGTCTTTTGAATAGTTATGAAACTGTAGGTCATTGTTTAGTTCACAGAAAAGTATGATATTTCGGGTTTGTTTGTAACTGAATTATTGATCAGAAAAATAATCAAACTGGATAAAAATCTATTAAAAAAGAAATACGAGTGTAATAAGAATGAAAAGGAATTCATTTATTCGATAACTGACATATTAACGTCCATACATTGAAAATCCACATCAGTTTAACAATGAAATGAAAAAACTAGATGAACTTTGCAACAACAAAAACGAATTTCTGGAGATGCATTTTTTTTATTTTCTGGTAACAGGCCAATGTGGGTATTTCCTGGGCAAGATATGATATTGAAGTCTCATATTCATCAAAATTATGAAATTTGAATCATGTTTCGTTCGAATCGATAGAGCAAAAGATTAAAAAAAATGGAAAAAAGTCGGAGTGACAGTAGAGGGTCCAAATTTGGAACAAATGTATAAAATTGAAAACTGATCAACTTTTTTCTCTGGCATTTTTCGAAATTTAAAAAAAAACTGATTTTTGGAGGATTTTTGAAAAAAAAAATCAAATTTGACAGGTTTAGAGTAGCACATCAAAAAAGGAAAGATGCTGTATTTTACTCATTTTTCAAGAACAAACTAACTGCGGAGTCAAAATTTCTTTATATCTATTGATATGTCGCGAACTTTATGTGTGACACTGTATAGCGATCAACAACTTTTTACATTAATATGATTTTTTTCAGGGACACTCGGTAGTTGTGACTGAAAATAGGAGATTTAAATGTGCTGCACGATATATCCATACGGATCAGGAAGACTTGGTCGCTAGGTGAAAACCAACCCGAAATTATGCACGCAGATTATGGGGCAGTTTTCGTGATATTTAATTTATAGCGTTTAGATATACGAGTCCTGTAGTATAATCAGTATTCGAGCTATATTTTCCTAGTCGTATATTGCAGACAGAGCATGTCTATATTTTATAACAATATTCCAATATCGATTTATTACTAATAATTAGTATACAGAGTGATTTACTTCGAGTAATATTTTATGTGCTCATGCAAAATATTAAAATTCATAACATTCTAACCTCCCTATCTCTGCACAACGTGACGCCTAGAATAAGATTCAATCATCAACATTAGTATTATTGTATTTTATAATAGTTTTTGATCTTGATTGGATTTTCATTCCACTCTACATTACTCATCCTTGTGGCATTTTCTTGGATGAGTAAAACAAATCGGTGAGCATTTTTGTTCATTTCTGAAATTCTTGAATATCATCTCCTCATTTAAAGAAAAAATCAAATGTATCAATAAACAAGGAAAAAAGAAGAGGTGTTCAGTAATTTTCGAAATAATTCAAAAGCAACCTCAAAGTGGTATTTATTGTTCAGTATTTCTTATATTAGGTTCTTGGTATTTTTATTTTCGATTATATCGCTATCGACCACTATAATTAACTATGTTTACATCATTTGCATGAAACAACTTGTTGGTTGGGCCAACAACTATTAAATCGTCACAAATGACCGATTATACAGCGTGTGTAAGTAATTTACGGCGAAAGAGGCGCGACCACTTATTAACGAGTAGTTTCATTTTACTGAAGACGCTTAAGTAGCTGGTATTATCTTATCCAAACTTTTCTCTCGCATTTCTTAAACAGAAAGAAGAGTTATGTCTCTAGATAAACAATTCGCCCGGGAAAAGCGTTTAGCTGTTGCCGTAAAACTAACAGTCGCTGGATGGTGTTTGTTTGCATGGTGCTTTGATTGTCTGAGATAGGTATTCTTCACAAAGTTATTTAATGTAAAGATACTAGAATATTGCTTTCTTCGGTATATTTCTATAGTCCTATTTCTCCACATATAGTGAAAAATATCGCTAATTATTGAAAGTTGTTTATTGCCAAAAATATTTCATTCTCAAAACGCGGTCGATATTATGATAATTAGATGATTTCAAAACATCATGGAAGAACAAAAAACCAAAAAACTAATAATTCACCTGAATGAACATTTCAGTAGTAGTAGTTTATTCTGTGTAATAAAATAAAATTTATATACATTCGTCAGTTTATACAACACATTATGTCACTAAGATGAAAATACATACATACATACATATACAATAAAACCGAGAATAAAACATTACACATTTTGAAATCACATGTACTACCTAATTAGTGTGAAACTCTACGAACCTATACTGAAATGTTTATAAAATTCATCAATATGATAGAACATTCTCTCAGGAAATTCTTGCAATGTTTCACAAACTGTTGAAAAATTTAAGGGACTGGTATTTTTAAGAGTTTGTATTTTCATTAAGTCTAAAAAGTGACATTTGATAGGGTCTTAATCTAGTGTCATACCTTTCTTGTATCTGCAAAGTTGATTGATTTTCTTTTGCATATTTCAGAGCATCCAGTAATATTTTTAGCTTTTCAAACAGGGGCCTGCAATGTTCTCTATAATTTAAATGAAGAGGGAAATTTTTATTAAGTGTATAATTTCATTAAAATTGCAAAGCGATTTCGACTTCCGTCATCTTCAGTGCTTCAAGTCAGATAACAGGAAGTATTACAATCTTTTGAAGACATCTCAAATGCAGTTTATATAATTTTCGAATTTAATTCCAACGAAAAACATGTTAGAAATTTAATTTTTTTTTGGACCTTAAATTTCTAACATGTTTCTCGTTGGAATCGAATTCAAAAATTATATAAACTGCATTTAAGATGTCTTCAAAAGATTGTAATACTTCATGTTACCTGACTTGAAGCACTGAAGATGATACAAGTCGAAAGCGCTTTGCAATTTTAATGAAATAATACACTTAATACAAAATTTCCTCTTAATTTATTTTATTCTACGAACACGCAATGCAATAATAGTATTCATTCGCATGTGATGGATTACCACACAGAAGTATGCCATATGACATTACACTGTGAAATAATGCATGGTATATATAAGCCATAACTACGAATTTTATGTCTATTATGCTGGTTGAATTTTTCAGGAGGAAAACAATGCTCGCGAGTTTGCTAGATAGTTTTCCTATAACTGAGTTATCCATCATGGATATATTCACCTGATTCATTGATAAGGGCACAATTTCTCATCTTTTCACTCAGATATCATCAGACGAGTCGCCTCCATTTTGTAGGTTCACATTTGAGTTCCTCAAACTTTAACACCCCCGTATTTCCTACAATCTGATAGTGGCAACACTGACAACCCCGCGTAAAATGAAATAAATATTCATATTTAAATGTATAAAACATGGTAGTTTTATCAACGACATCAGATTGCCAGTTTATCACAAAAAAATAACAAGAAAAAAGTTTCACCCATCAATACCCATAACGATCCTCTACAAGGTATAATTACCATTATTATTATTTCTCGTGGGTTTATATATATCCCACGCACCGGGATTTTTGCAACTCCGTCCTCGCAAAGCGAGCGAAAACAATGGCAAACGACCTCATCCGGTCCATTTAATTTCCATATAAATTATCCGGATCCAGTTCAAAACCGAATGTAACGCCGGATCACACACATTTTAATATGCCAGCAGCCCGGAATAGTATCGAAGCGTGCATCATCGCTAAGAGATCGTGACGTCACGTAAGCTGCGATTGTTCCGATCCATGGCACTGTTGATTCGTCAGGGACGTAGGTGCACATGAAACTTAAGCCCAATTTATAAACTCCGCTGTCGTAGCTACAGTTGACGCTGCCGTTCCAAAATGTATTGAGGAGATATCCGACGGCACCTGCGGAATTTATGAACAGATGTTTATTTTTAGCATATTCCTTTCACGAACAGTAACTGCAGCGTCAACTGTAGCTACGGCAGCGGAGTTTATAAATTTAGCTTTAGTTTGATCATTTGAGCCGTAAACAAAAGGAAATGCTATAACTGGAAATATGGCTTGGTGATTTTAAAGATTTCAATAAATGGTTTAATCAGTGGAAGCGTACAAATTGAGTAGATTGTTGATTGTAGATTGAAGGCTGTGCAGCCTCTCAAGCACCTCGACCTATCAGATTTTTTGTGCATAACCCTCAATCTATTCGAGGCCCGGGATTCCGAGACTTCCTGCAAAGTTCATCAGTTTCCTGGGAGTTGAGCCTCTTGCAGAAGGGCGCTAGGTATTCGCAAAGCAAATGTTCTGCAGTTTCAGCGAAGTTCTCGCAGTAGCGGCAACTATCACTCTCTGTTTTGTCCATCTTTTTGAGGTGATACCTCAGAGGACAGCGTCCAGTGCGGAATCCTGTCTCCAGTTTCGAGTCTTCTTAGTCCATCTAGAGAAGCTATTTAGCTTTCCTTGGCAAGAGGCTCACTAACCTTTTCGCTTGTCTTTGCCCTGGCACTTCATTCCAGTAATATTTCATTTCATCGGCTTCCCAACGTCGAACCTCTCCTTTCAAGTGAGCCTTGGAGAATCCACATGTTAGGACACTTGCTATATGTGGTTGGTTGATTCACACTTCCATAGGATTAGAGTAGTTACGTTGTACTTATGATTCATATTGTGGAGACTCACACAACTGATAATGGCTCGACTCATCCCGATAAAGAGGATGAGTTACAGTTAGTCTAGTAAAGATATTGGAACTGTTCGGATGCCAATATTGTTGATATAGTCGCCCGTGTTATCATTGTCTCCGACGGTATCACCATCCCTCTAACAGACATGTACTCTGCTTTTTCTTTGTTTTTAACTGCCCCGGAACCCACATCAAAAAAGAGTTGGAAAAAAATCATACCAAATGTCGTGTGTTCGGTGCAATACCTTCTGTTTTATCTTATTGGTAGTTTATATTCTCGCAAATTGTGTGACTTGAAAAATTTACGGCACTGGCATTCATTCCGATACAAAAAAAATCATTGTCATTGACAAGTCCTTGTCTATGTGGCGCCACCTATTTTGTATGGTGTATAACTTGAGTTCCTAGACATATTTACGTAACACCACTGAACTGATTTCCTAGCTCTTCATATTTCATCTACGGCACTGTGCGACATCACCAATGCAACACGAGTACATCGACGATTCCAAAAAATGAAGTTACAATTTATATAAATGTCTTTATGACCTAACGTACTACGTTCAGTATATGTACCCAACACACTGTGGGAAACGAGTGTGGATCGAAAACATATAAATTATTCATCATTGCAGTAATTACTTCGTTATCTGAACGTATTTGATCATATGATGTCGAACCAGCACTTGTCAAACGAGATTGAAACGGCCAATAATCAATAATATGTACGGGGTGAATCGTTAAGAACGTTATATCCCGATGATACCTAGGTTGGTTTTACCAAGGTCAGCCCACCAATGTTTACTTCTTGGACATGTTAAAAAATGTATTGGAATATCAGCTTTCATCAGCAAATACTGCCGATATGCGATAATATCTGCCAAACATAGAAATGGTAGGCAGCAAATAGATGTAGGGGCACATTAAAAATCCCGAGAAGGTTAGATTGGGAGGAATGAGAGGATAACAAAGTAAAATCTCGAGTAAAATCTATTCCACGAACGAGAAATGTTATTTGGTGTTATTAACATGACGTCTATATATATTAGGTCGCTGAAAATAATGAGAAATCAAAAAGAACTCAGGTGACCAAAGAACCTGATGACAGTAGAGCCAAAGTTTACCGAATATACTTACGGTGGATTTATGCAGAGGTTTTAAGTCGTAAGTTTTAAGTCTCAAGTTTTAAGTAATAAGTCATAAGAAGTTCATCCATTGGTTTTTAATGTAACCATTTATACAGCTGTCATAAGTTTTAACTCCTAAGAAAAGTTGGCCAACATTTTTCTCTTACGACTTAAAACTCGATCGATTTGCGCATGCGTCTGATTTTGAAAAAGGGTATCGCAACAAAAAGCAGGAGTTGAATGCATTTAAAGCAAATAGATATAAATAAAAATAGTATTAAGGCTGAAAATTTGGATTGAATAGAAGGAAATGAGAAAAATAAGCACACAAAATAACAGGATTGACACTATTGACAGTCCTTAAAACTTCTTGCATAAATGGTCCATTTTGCCTTACGACTGAAACTTACGACTTAAAACTTAAGACTTAAAACTAACGACTCAAAACCTCTGCATAAATCCACCGTTAGAGAATTATGGAAAAGGTCTAAGTTCAGGAAAGAAATAAATAGAACCCAACTGGAGAAATACTTCCGATTAAAAAAAGAACTCATCAATGAAGATTAAGATAACCAAAGAACCTGATGACAGTAGAGCCAAAGTTTACAGAATATACTCAAAGCTAGCTAAAGCAATGAACTGATTCTAATCAGAGTGTCAGAAAATAAGAGAATTATGGGAAATATCTAAGCTCAGAAAAGAAATAATAAGCCCTATTGAAGGTATACTTCTGATAAAAGAAGAACTTAAGAAGATGAAGATATATTCTAGATCCAACCAAGAATGGGCAAATCAACAAGATAGGTAGAGAAGGCACATAAAGATGCTAATTTTGCAATACAGGGTGACAAAATGAGACGGTTTCACATGCAGGTCACGAATTTGCATTTCAATATTCCTAATTCACTAAATAACCCTATTTTCATGAACAATTACCGATAATGCAATCGGTTACCTCTGAAAGTTGACTACGCTACTGATCACCTATTCTTACTAACGAGATCCTCAATTCTGAAGTACAACTTCAAGGAGAGGGCCTAACCAGGCCTAACCAAACCAAATTACTTTTCTTTATGCTCCTCCATATTATACACACACAAAACTGGAACATGACATCGGCGCACTTCTTCTTCCCATCTAAATGAGGTTGTTAGTGGCCTACTGCGACTTAATGCGTGTATTAAAAATAATTCGGGGAATAAATCAAGCCGTGTCTCGCATTCGGCCTACTCGAATTACCAATTTATTCTTCGAGATCAGCTTCAATTTAGTTGAAGTTTAGGGTAATTTTCATAAGAGCATTATAACGGTGAAGTGCGTTGCCTCGATCCGTGATTTGAATTTATGAAATTGTTTCGGTCGGTCGTACAAGAATTCGTAATTCCTGGTCTATCTTATCTATGATAAACAAGACGGGATAGAAACCAACAACTTCATTAAATACATTGAAGAATTGTCCTATGTTATGTACATTTTTTTTTTCAATAACCATTTCATTTCCTCAAACGTTGGTCATTCATTGATAATAGGGATTGAGAAAATTTTATTTCAAAATTACAACTTTGATGATTTGACACATCATAAGATAAAACAATATACAGAGTACGCCAGACTAGATAGCGTTTCAGAAGTATCTAAAGAAAGAAAAAATAAATTTTTGAAATTCTGGGTATATATATTTCGGTACATATTCGCTTATTTTATGCTGGATCAGGCCTTCTAGTATATTTTCACTTCTGCACTGTTGTGCTACAACCAACTTTGAAATTTCAAATGATATATTATTGCATTATCAGATTGTACAGAATATTTTGATCATAATCATTTACTTAAGCTATCTCTCACTGTTTTCGAAATACGAATTGATCCTTTTCTGATCAGTTACAGCGGCTTTCTGAAAATTTTGTGCATTAAAATTTTGACGCATATTGATATTGAATCAATATTATGCAAGTTGTGATACAAGTTGTGAATACAAAAATGAGAAAACAAATTATGCAGACATCTTTATATTCGTAATAATAAATGCTATGTTATACAGAGTGCTGTGTCCTTTTTTGTGCCATATAAAAAACTAGAGTTGATGATGTTTTTTTCGAAACGGAAAGTTTTACGGAGATTTTGTGAACGCCATTTTGTAGAGCTGAACAAGAAGTAATGGGAAAGTGCCTTTCTAAAACATTTTTAAAATAACTTCAGGAAAAAATAAAAACCAAATCGTCAAATTTAGTTTTTTTAGAATATCCGGAAGTAAACAACATTTTTAGGATTTCTCACCATCTAGTTATTGGCCCCTTGATTGCACAACTTTTTGCCTATCTGACTTGCCTACTGTGTAACTCTACGGTTACCGAGATCCCCATGCTATTCATCCCTATATCACACTGCTTACCTATGCCTTCTGTTGTTATTTCATGTTTTTACTATTCAATCATGGTAGTTTTCTTTCTAAAATTCTCAAATTACAATTATCGAAAAATATTTTTTTGAGATTGTGCAATAATATGTAGGAAAATTGGCGTACATTTTTTGTGGGGAATGTGCCAATTCAACATTCTTCCACTGTGAAATGAATCACTTTTCCCACTAACAATGAAATGTACTATATTTATCCCTCTGTAGCTGATGATTGTGAAATAGTATCTAGCGACTATAGTTTCCCGCACTATAATACTGACCATATTCGATCTGCAGAACCTTTGCACATCTGATCTGCGATTTTTTCGGGATCTGCGATCTGCCCCAGATTCCCTCGACGAAATATGCGCTGTTACTCAACATTTGTACGCTGTCGACGGCAAAAAATCATGGCAACATTGTCCGCAAGAAAGAACGTGACAGAGCCATGTAGGGGACCAAGGCAAATGGAAAGAACCAAAGAGGTAAAGAGGCGCTCTCCGTACTGACTGTCCGCCTCTAAATTATTTTAAATTGGTGCGCAAATTAGCTGGAACAAAGGGTCGGCTACTTCTCTCGTTCTTACCCATTATGGTAAGTACTACCAATTAACGGTACGGGTATTACCGAGTGCCCAATCATTGCCATTACCCTTTCGAGATATGCATTACCTTACCTACTACTCGCAACAGATACTGTCTTCGGCTCGGCTAATGTTTTTTTTTTTCTATTAAGAATTCTATGTATTGTTTTTGTTTTTCACAAATACATGAAACCTTTTGGACAGTGTAGCTATACAAATATCAGTATATATACGTCGAATAAAACATTCCAACATGGACATTTTATTGATTCAGCGATGGGTATCATCGGTTTGACAAGTTAAATCGTCAAAAAATTATAATTTGAAATGATTGCATCAACGACTTGGCGAAAATCGAAAAATTTTGTTTTTTTCTGTAATGCGTGGAGCAAAAAAATTAATCTAGGGTAATTAATTAGCCTAAAATTAGTACTTGAATATCGTTATATTGAATCGCAAAAAAAAGTGGATTTTCAAAAATGGCTTTGCTGAGTTCGCCCGAAGCTAGCAAAGCCACAAGTTTTTCTATTAAGGGAGGGAGCAAAAAAAATGGGAATAGGGTAATAAATTAGCCTAAAATAAGCTCTACAATTTGGCAATTTCAAAACACCAAAATTATTGTTTTTCAAAAATGGCTCTGCTGAGTTCGGCCGAAGCTAGCGAAGCCACAGTTTTTTCTATCAAAGAGAAGAGCAAAAAATTTGGGAATAGGGTAATTAAATAGCCTAAAATGAGCCTAAAATTATGTGATCTATCCCGAGTCGAAATTCGTGTGTGGCTTTGCTAGCTTCTTTAGTATTCTCAATACGTCTGTTTTTTTATTTCATAACTCAACTGCCGGAAGAAGCAAGTCAACCGAATTAATGCTAAAATTCAATCACTTGTGGTATAACTGTTGATAATCCCACCACTGAAGCTTATTGGTTTTGTCAATAGAAAACTGACATGACTGAGTTATAGGATAAAATCGGACTGATTTAGGCTAACTTTGGAATTTCTAAAGCGTGGTGTTTGCAAGAAATGTTATTAAATACAATTACGTTATGCCTTCAATATCTTGGTGAAAAGGAAGAGATTGCGTAACCACACCGAAGGAATGTGTAAATCAATCTAATCACCGATTGCGCCACATTCCTATTTTGACTGCAGCATAAAAACACGTACTCCAACCACAACCGAGTTCCGATAAAATCTGAATCTCCATTACTCATTCTTTCAATCTACCTGTCGGTATCTCGGCTCCCGTCACTCCCAGAGCTAATTCTTCTCATTAGACACTTGAACCAAATCGAGAGCGAACACCGCTCAGAATTATAGATGAGTCGTCAATACGTCTACGTCTAACAGAAAATCTGAGTTTACTGTAGGTACTTCCATGTCAGTGAACTCTTCAATTCCGTAGATCTTCACGCGAATAGTATATTTTTCAGCGAGCATAGAATAATAGACATCGGACGGGAGTAGTACACTATACTTTCTCCACTACTAACGCAGGAAAATGTCTAGTTTTAAAAAGTACATCCTGTATGTTGTAAAGAATATTCTGAGAATTAGAACTATCTGAAGAGTTATATACACTTTTCCAAGAAATTAACGAACCACCAGAAAAACAACCGAAAGTTTTGAATTATTTTTTGCCCAAACCACTTTTCTGATTCGGACGTTTTTTTCTTTGTATAACCAGTCATCTTTCCACAATGTTGGTTCACCAACTGTATTCTGATGTTATCGCGAGGTCATAGATCACGGCCTAGACGCGAGCTGCCGAGATAATGACTTCCGGTCTTCTTGGAAGCACAGCTCGTAACAATACAATAGTCGTGCAGAAATATTATTCTTACCATCATTTATAGCAGTATTGGTTTCTGCCTACTCCTCACGATTGAGTGGGAGTATCCAAAATATCCATACACTGTTGCAAAGTCTTTTCGGTAGGTCTAGATCAAACTATGTTTGATATTTTTAATTGGATGGGAGTTTTCTTGTTGCAATTTCGAGATCTAGATCTATTTGATGATGATGGGAGACTTTGAGTGATTTCTGTTTTTATCCCAGATCAAACTTGGTAGGCCATGAAACGGAATATTTCAATCCCCATTATAGTTCTTCGACATTCAAATCATTTTGATATAATAATAACAATATGTGATAAGCTTTGTTCAATGGTATACATAAAACAAATATGGCATTCATAAGAAAAACAAAAGTTGTGTGGCATATCTCTGAAACCATGGAAGTTAGAATATTTCTGATAATTCTGACTTCTTTGAAAAAGTTGTTGTTATATTCCAAAATAGTTATTTCTTCTCTCACACCCTTCCACCAATTGCGTGTGATAACAAGCTTGAAATATCACCCTAGTTACCCATCTCTAGCTCGAGTGTTTCCAATCCAATTCTCTGTCGGCAGCGATATAAACCTACCTCAGATCGGATTCCGAGAAACGATATAGACCTCCATCTAATCTAGTGCTGTTAATTATCGAGATCATCGAGAACAGGTGTCACAGGTAACCGTAGTCTCTTTGATGTGATGGCAAGGCATTCCATAATCTCGATAGAAGCCCTACTCGATGTAATAATTGTGCATATCTGTAGCAGAATCGTTCGTCTCGATATTATATCTGATGCTGTAATGTTACGGAAACAGGAGAGGAATCCGAATGAACATCGCCCTATATTGTTAACTGATGAAATTGTGTGGCATGTTTTCATCCACTTGCTGATTTGATGATGACCATTATTCTAACCAGTGGCCATTTGTTATGGTCGTTACATAGAGCGTATTTCAGCAACACTCATGGATTTTGTGTTCTGTGCGGGTTAACATGTACTTGGGTAATAGGAGAGATTCCTAATTTGATTTCATGAATGATTATACAAATATTGAGATTTACAGGTAATGCTTCAAGATCTACTCAGAAATGATAACTGGCTGCATCAGAGTAGAATAACTGCTATAAAGAGATATACGTGCTAGTCTTCAGTACCTCGCGATTTACCCTTTGCAAAAGGTGTAGATTCCGATTTCGTTTCAGAAAAAATATGAATAGAGAATCTGTATGTGTGAGGTTTCATTCCAGTCCCCGTTCATCGTTCTGAAGAAGCCTAAAAAAAATCGCTTGTAATGAATTCGTCTGAACGCTTCTTCGTGAGATATAATAGTGGAAAGGGAGTTTTGAATAAGTTCTTTAACACGGCTTCTCTTTCTTTTGCCATGTTTCCATCGTGTAATTCTAGAGAACTAAATATAAAGACAGAAAACAAAGAATTCATAACAAATTGATGGTACGCAAGAGTTGTTGTTATGAAAAACTTCAACGCTTCACGTTTTGTTTTCTACACTCCGACGGCTTTGAACTTTGTGTTTTGTTGGCTACTGGCATGCATTTAGATGAATCACAGTTCCAGAGCTAAAACAAACTTCTCTAATTATTTCCTCTGGGGACCCTATAAACATTCCGAAGTCGTCTAAGGGGAATACACAAATAGATTAAGTCAACTGTTTGGCTCTGATGAGTTAATTCATCTGCTTTTCAAATATGCTGCTTTCATTATCGGTATATCGTAAATAAATAGATACATAAATCGTTTTGTTGGCGTGATAAAAGGTGTTTTTGCGATGGCATTTTTTTATTATCGTGAAATGTTGGATGAACCTGCATTTTCTCCACAAGATATGACCAATAACGACCTCATTGTCATGGAAACAACCCTCCTCAACGCAAAATCGATCTGTGTGTTCTAGCTGATGCCGAAGTCAATTATTACAGAGCAAAATCTTGGCGATGGACCACCTGATAAACGATTGCGTAATGGAGTAGATAGGGTTGAATCCGTTATACGGTTGAGCTAATCATATTTACGTAAAAGGTCTTAGTTCATATTAAGGATTATAAAGAGGTTATCAGAGGCGGTGGTAGTTGCAATCACAACAAGATTTCAAAGTTTCCACCCGAAATGGTGGACCACCATTTTTCTCGTATTCAGCTCAATCAGCTGCTTCATCTAATATTTTACAAATGATAACCTATACATTTAGAACCTCATACCTGCTGGAAGTTACACACCATCAGGTGACTCAAAATGATGCATACTAAGAATTAAACTTTTTGTTACCAACGAAGAATTTCATTTGATAGAATTGATATTTTTGAATATCTTTATTTTACATCAAATTCCCTAGACATCCATACCAAGAAAATTCGGAGTGACTATTTGATAAATGAATCTATATCAAATGTGACAAATGTAACAATATTCAGTTGATATGGCGGATAAATTGAAAATTGTTTGTTTTGTGTCTAGTCTTTCAGCAAGCTATAGTTTTTTTATCACAGTTCACTTTGAAATTCACAAATCATGGCGGACAGTTTTATAATTTCAGCAAAAAGGTTTCTGTAGGTAAATATGAAATTTGACAAAATCTTTCTAGACCGATATTCAAGAAGGGAATGTTTTTCCGGAAACTATAAATGATGATGAAGATGGAACGCAAATGGCTAGTTAATATTTTGAATAGTTTCATATAAGCATTCAAAATGAGCCAAAAGAAATAACCGGTAACCCAGCATGATAATGAATTTCACAACCAAATCATAATATTTGAATTGGTAGTTATTTTAATTCAATCGTTATTAATTTATTTATATTATGTGCATCTGATGAAGTTATATTTATATATATGGTTTCCTGCTGTCAAAACATATTTTGGCTTCCTTAAAATATATCAGAAGACTAATTGGTAGGTATCTATAAAGTTTAAATAGGTAAAATCGTAACCTGGTTTTCGTATGTATAGAAAAACTGTTTGAATGATATATTAGGTATTTTAAATATTTACCGTTATTTGAGACTCTTGTCTTCTAAGGATTTTTTAATAATGCCTTTTTGTGTTAGGTATTTTATATACAGATGATTAATTGCATAATCCTGCATTTACAAATTCTTCACCTTACTGAGATCTAATAGAAAAGTAATACATATAGACAATAATCCGCCATATATCATCTTCGCCATTTATGAAAATGTTTATTTTGATATTAAAAATATATTTTATTTCGCATTTTGATGTTGGTGAGTTTTCCATTCACTTCTCTATAAATCACAAAAAAAAATCAAATTTTAATGACCTCCCTGAACGAAATTTTGTATTACCCATCCAAAATGAGACCAAAATGTTCAGATTCCAGCATGATGACCGCAGTGTTGCCGCTGGTACTACTTATTAGGAGAATTTACGAAGTTTTGGTACAGTTAAATGATTAGTTGTATTCTCAAATATGTTGTGAATTCCCTTGGCGACCACTGTTCTATAGTCTAACTCGGCCCAAGCTAAGGAGGCATAGGGAGTTAATAAAAAAACCTACACATAACACTTTAAGGTCATACACAAAACTCTTCTCAACCCGCTCAACTTTCGACTCATGGAAAGTTGGCTCAAAATAAAGAAATCTCACGGATGGCCGGTATTGAATACCTGACATAGTATATTTTAAGCTAGTTTCTGGCCCATCAGTTTATTCCTAGGCGATTTTGGCTTTGGCGATACTAGCGGTGAAAAATGCCCTGTTGTTATTGGTCAGTTTGAATAGTAGGACTAGGAACTATCGCAGCCAATCTCTATTGTTTTATTTCAAGGTCACAGCTCGTAATCGCCTAGGAATAAACTGAGCTCAAAGTCCAGTTTTCTGTTGAGCGATTTTGATTTTTGCGATACCAGCGGTGAAAAATGCAACGTTGTTATTGTTTTTATTGGTCAATTTGAATCAAATCACACTCAGAATCAATATTTACCAATAAAAACATATAATCTTTTACTTCTAATATCACCAACTCCAAAATCGCTCATCAGAAGTAAGCTAAAGGGTCTATGCTGTGGCTGGGCCTAACTCTTCTGACTTTCATGTGACAGTTCGATTGTACCAACCTCTGAATAATGAAAAATGAGTATAGAAACAGAGCCTATTTCGATACGCATTTGCGTTTCATAATGATTTCATTATAGAACCAAAATAGAAAACACTTCTTGAGAACATATTATTGATAAATTGAGTTCCAAATTCTGATAACAAAATGAAGAAAACATAAAAGATCACGGCACAACCAACTTCCACTACTTTATATGTTATTTTATGATCTACCTGACCTTCTCTTTGTTGCAGGTGTACCAGATAGCGTTCGTAACGATAAAAATGGCGAATTCGCCGAGACCAGGCACGTGGGTCCTCGAACGATCCCTAGATGGCGACAAGTACGAGCCTTGGCAGTACTTTGCTAGGAGCGACAAGGAATGCCTCGAAGCGTTTGGGGTGCCAGCTACCAAAGGCAAACCTCACTACTCCACCGACTTCGAGGTGATATGCACCTCTTTCTATTCCAGACTGAACCCACTGGAAAATGGCGAGGTATGGATGAAATGGGAATCCTTGCCCTTGAACTAAACTTGTTTTGTCCGAGATAATTTGCCAGCAACTAGGGGCAAACTGTATTTTTAAATGACTCGAAAATAAACAACTCTAATAGCAAAAAATAAGACTATGGGTGATATTTCCATATACAGTGTCACACATAAAGTTCGCGACATATGGAAGTTTTTTTTATTAATAGATATAAAGAAAATTTGACTTCGCAGTTAGTTTGTGCTTGAAAAATTAGTGAAATGCAGCATCTTTCATTTTTTCATGTGCTACTCTAAACCTGTCAAATTTGAATTTTTTTTTCGAAAATCCTCAAAAAATCAGTTTTTTTATCAAATTTCGAAAAATGCCAAAGAAAAAAGTTGCTCAGTTTCCAATTTCATACCTGTGTTTCAAATTTGGACCCTTTACTGTCACTTCGACTTTTTTCCATTTTTTTAATTTTTCGAATCTTTCGCTCTATCGATTCGAACGAAACATGATTCAAATTTCATATTTTTGATGAATATGAGACTTCAATATCATATCTTGCCCAGGAAATACCCACATTGGCATGTTACCAGAAAATAAAAAAATGCATCTCCAGAAATTCGCCTTTGTTGTTGCAAAGTTCATCTTGTTTTTTCATTTCATTGTTAAACTGATGTGGATTTTCAATGTATAGACGTTAATATGTCAGTAATCGAATAAACGAATTTCTCTTCATTCTTATTACACTCATATTTCTTGTTTTAATAGATTTTTATCCAGTTTGATTATTTTTCTGACCAATCATTCAGTTACAAACAAACCCGAAATATCATACTTTCCTGTAAACTAAACAATGACCTACAGTTTCATAACTATTCAAAAGACTTTCGTTCTAGCGATTTGTACTAGACATGATATAAAACTTCGTGATTTTAAACAATACAAGACTAATGCAACATCTCGGGATGAAAATAGTAGGTACTGATCAAATCGAAATAAATATGTTAACTTAGTAGTAGTCGAAATGACAGTAGAGAGTCCAAATTTGGAACAAATTTATATAATTGGACTGATTTTTTGGGGATTTTCGAAAAAAAAAAATTGACAGGTTTAGAGTAGCACATAAAAAAGGGAAGATGCTGTATTTTACTAATTTTTCAAGCACAAACTAACTGCGAAGTCAAATTTTATTTATATCTGTTAATAAAAAAAACTTTATATGTCGCGAACTTTATGTTTGACACTGTATATGATAGTACAAGTGTTATTCTCAGATGATTCATTCAGTTGAGAAAATGAAAAAGGTGAAGTAGCCAACAGCTAAAAAAATTATTCAACGCATAAATCTGTATTCTTCGGCATGCTTATCTAAGATCAATGAACAACGATACATCTCCAGCTCATATCTTCGAATATTGGTGAAAGGTAGATTGGGGTCAAACTACCGATTTTGCTGATAGTTTACCCAAGATCAGATGCTATCGTATTTATTCAAAAAAAAAACAATAATAATGAGAATAGAATATTACTGAATACTTGCAACAATCGAATCACTATATAGATGTTAGTAATGATTTGAAAACATTATTGATCCCAATGTTTATATTTGAAAGGAAATAAATCACGTATTATTGAAGAATATTTAGAATGATTTTCAAGGAAGATGATGACTTACACTAAAAAATAAGTTGAGAGATATCCTGAATGGAAAATTTCATTACACCATAATTTTCACTAAAAGAATTCGTAATTACACATTGTATTGCTGCCTGAAGTGTATTCACGTGCCGCCTGCTTGAAAGCTGGCACGAGATGAATTATTGTCAGACGAGAAATCGTCACAATTACTTAGAAACTCGAGATGGAGTTTTTATTACAAGATAATTGAATCTTTTCGGTGATTAAAGAGCTTCTCCGTTATGTCATGATATTGCTGGCCGTTTTTCACTTGACTTAACATCAATTTTGGATGGGCAAGAATTGATGGCTCGATATACGCTCTTTCGTTTTTAATTCAATTTTACTTAACCCTTGTAAACGTAAAATGCATTTAACTGTTGATATAGTATATCACCATCAAAACTAGATTGGTAAATTGAGAAAAAAGCTACGCTGCTGTTGAAAGTAAAGAATTTCACGATATTTCACAGTTTGACGTTTGACTTCGACTAAACTACGCAACACTCATTACGTCGCACCCCGAAATTTTGCCCCTGTTGAAATTTGAATAACTTTTTTCTGATTTGTACAATTAGAATTCTGTTTGCGCTGTTCGCTAGCTCAGTCCTTCAGCTATAATCCAGTACTTTTTCCATAAAATTGCTACAAGGTTTTGAAACTGTGCAAAATTTCGGAATTTTCAAAAGGATCCCAAATGAAGAAAATAGTAATTTACGTAACAAGTCCGGAAAATACTATGAGTGGACAAAATTCTAGTCTGCGAGTCCAAAAAAACTGTTTTCGGGCGTGTTGCGTACACAATTTTTTCGGCAACCGTGTAGAATAACAAATCAAAGAAACACATTTCTTTATTAGAACAAAATTTCGAACATTTCAATTCTTATTTGTATTAATATTTATATTAAAATTAGAACAATTGTTAATATTGAATGGATTCAATTTGTTTGAAATGCTTGGTATATTTAAGTGCCTTTTGTTGAAGTCAGAACAAGAAGGTAAAGTTTCCGTTTCACATTGATTGTTTTCATCTGATAATTTTTGAATGTTAGCTAATTTTATGTCAGATAGCTGTCAGTCGTTATTTTGCTGCTATGGTAATGATCAACTGCATTTATCAAAACCATACTACCAAGATTTTCATATTTACAATGACAACAACGATGTGATTCTTCCCGGCCTAGTCCGGGAAGTACGTACTTCCTGGACTAGGCCGGAAAAATGCCACTTTCTCAAAAAAAAATCGTCTGGAAAGTACGTACTTTCCGGACGGTTGCCGAAAAACAGTATTTTTTCAACTTTAACAGCAGAGGCATAAAGGGGTTCTCATTTACTTAAACCATCTCCAGAATTGTCTTCTTAACTCTTTTATTTACAGAGTGACCATAACTTTTTTCCTCTTTTTCAAAATCTCAGGATCATTTTGAAGCTGAAACGTTAAATGAAGAGACATGAAGATTAGAATTGACTAACAATAAATATCAAAGATCAAGGGTTTCTGCAAAGGTAACTCAAATCTAAATCCCCCTCGAAATCCCTATTAAAAAAGAGAAATATCCAAAACGTTGTTTTATCGAAACGAAAATATCACCACCAGAAAGACTGAAACAAAATTTTTTACCCCCTCCGCCCCAAAAATTTTTTTGCGGGTAAAATTTTTGCTGGTCAAACGGTTAGATATATCGGTAAACATATTTCACCTGACCCCCACATCGGGATCGGAGATTGAAAAAAAAAAAATTCTTTCACCCCCTTCCCTCCTTGAGATACTTTGGGTACGGATGAAGAGGAAGGAGATTTTTGTGATTTTTTTACATATATCTTTCACGTGAGTTTCGTACAAAACTACTAAAAATCGCCCAAACTCGGGTACTCCAATTATCATAGTTTGATGTACAGGGCGAAAAAAAGTTATTTTTCAGAATCGATACAAGCGGTACCCATAGCTGTGTTCAGCGGAAAAATTTGATCAAATAGATGAAAAAATTTGTTTCATAGGCGTACGTATAAAAATTTTTTTGGGGGTATAAAAAACTAAATTCTTTGAAAAAATCCAAAACCAAAAAATTTATTTTTTGAGATCACTCTGTAAAGAAAAGTGATAAGAAGACAATTTTGGAAACGACCAAAGGTAATGAGATAATCTTCATGCCTCTGCTGTTGAAGTTGAAAAAAAACTGTTTTTCTTCATTTGGGATCCTTTTGAAAATTTCGAAATTTTGCACAGTTCCAAAAAACATCCTGTAGCAATTTTATGAAAATAACCTTAGTATCGAAGAAGTGCGAGATTAATGCTGAAGGACTGAGCTAGCGAACAGTGCAAACAGAATTCAAATTGCTCAAAGAAGAAAAAAGTTATTCAAATTTAAACAGGGGCAAAATTTCGGGGTGCGACGTAATTAGTGTTGCATTGTTTAGATGGATAATATTTGAGGATCGCAAAATATTGCTGCAAAACAGCCTCCCGATTTTTTTTTTCGGAAATTTCTTGCTGAAGTAGAAATCCAATGAAATCAGTTCATTTGTGGTCATCTGATCAAATACAACCAATCAAATCAACAATATACTGAAAACAGCCCACAAAAATATATTTGAGGATCTGAAAATATTGCTGCAAAACAGCCTCCCGATTTTTTTTTTTTTTGGAAATTTTTTGCTGAAGTAGAAATCCAATGAAATCAGTTCATTTGTGGTCATCTGATCAAATACAACCAATCAAATCAACAATATACTGAAAACAGCCCACACAAATATAACCTGCTTTTTTGAAAAAGATCGCAAAATTGATACCAGACATACGATCATTTTCAATTTGAGTAGCAGCGAGATCATAAGAGAGAAACAACACTAAGAGAGTCGCTCTTGACTGTCATCATCTAGGTACTTGTATTTTAACGCATGCGCATAAATTCATCGTTGCCAGCGATGCTTTTTTGTTTCGGCTTCAGATAGGTTGTCCTTATTATCAATATTCGTAGTTAATAGATATATGTTCGGATGACACTTAAAAAGCTAAGGTCCCCGTCTTCCTTACTCTCAATGAGACTTTGAGGGTTACTTTGCAACTAAGTTGGCGGTTAAAAAAACACTTTTCATCGATAAGTTCGATAATCATTCTTTGCACAACCTGCATCCCTCATCACACATTCCGTAATCCCCCAAGGTCCACACGTCGCTGATCAACGGAAGGCCCGGAGCCAACGAGACCAGTCCGGAGCTGCTGGAGTTCACCAAGGCCCGCCACGTCCGGATCCGGCTGATGGGGCTCCGGGGCACCAGGGACCCGGTGCCTAGGTGGCTGTCACACGACCCACGGAAGAACGAGAAGCTGTTCTACGCCATCAGGGACATCTCCATCGGCGGGCAGTGTGTGTGCAACGGGCACGCTGAGGAGTGTAGGCACAACGTGGCGTCTGGGGTTAGTGGAAAATAATTGGACTCGTGACAAGTTTTTTGCTCAGTTGTATCTGTCCAAAATGATATGCATGATGGGGAAGTTTCCGAAATTCGGATTTTTATTCCCAAATATTTAGTCCTGGCTCCTCCACCATTATTACATACTACCAAGGTGGATACAGGATGGTGAAACAGCTGTTCAATTGGTTCTGCGAAAAACTTGTAGACCATTTGAGGAGGTTGTAATATTTCGACGACTTGAATGAAGATAGCGGTTAGATCGATTTTCAAGGAAGATTTCTGTTGCTTATGTATTTCTGTGGTTAAACTTTGACAGGCGTAAATTGAATTGACATTGAAACACTATATTTTCAGTAAATCTGGAATAATTATCAATATTTTTAATCTTATCGATATTTTTTCTCCTATAACATATGACACTGACAGAAGCACAGTTTCTGTTTTACCAACACAGACACAAGGTATTGGGCGCGGAAATATTACTACGGTACGAAATCAAGTAGGCAATAGTCTACAATTTTTTCCAGTGCTTGTTAATAGGAAGCTGTTTCACCATCCTATATCCACCTTTCATGCTACCTAGAAATGTCTTGAGCGCATGGTTGGAATGCTAGTACAGGCCTGTTCGTTTGTGCATGATGCTTAACCTGCTGAACTTGATTTTTCTCTATGACTGTCTCTGTTCACATGGTGCGATTAACAGAAATGCCTACAGAAAAAAATAAACTCCAGAAGGTTGAGCATGCACGAACGAACAGACCTCTTTTTCGCGCCTGTACAGTGTGTCCATTTTTAGATGCTTTTGCATGATGATTTAGTTCTCTTTCAAGATAGAGAGCTGATGGTTTCTCATTAATGCCCTACTTTTTTGTGAAACGAACATGTTCGAAAGCAGAACTCTCATAGCCCTCCCAATTTTCGAAATAAAGAGCGAAATTTAAACTATTGCATTTTGGGCCCACCCTGTATCTCAGCTACCTTCCAACTTATAGGAAAAGTAGAAACTGTGTCTAATACATTTGTATATTTGGAATCCAGTGGTGTAGTCGAATTTTCTAAATGAGCTGTCATTATTTAGATCCAACCCAAAGTTATGTTTTTTAAATGGAACACCCTGTATATTTTTTGACAATCGAAATATAAATACTTTGCGCGTTGGAGTGTTCCGACATATCGCCCTGCAGTTGGGTGCCAGCCTTTTTTTCGAAAAAAATAATCTGACGAATAAATGAGGAATATGAAGCATATCCCTTTTTTTCTACGGCTGTAATACAAAACCACTATTTATCAACTATTCTGGGTAAGAACCATTCTCATCCATGCTATAATCAAAATTTCACAATGAAATTGCATATTTTCAAAATAATTGATGTGTATTTCAATCAGATATAAACGTACATGAGATCAACAAAAATTGAATATATTGGTGCAAAAGCTTGGAAATGTAGAAAACTGTTAATAAAACAAAATGAACATTATAGTTCTTATTCTTCATGCTGGCCCTCATTTCTTCTTTGATTTTTCTTACTCCGAGATCAAACTTACACATTTTCCAACTGTCCAGATGGAATACTGTTTTCACCTCGTTGAATATACTATCACCCTGAAAGTATTCATTTATAAGTGATAGCTCAATAACTCTCGAATCCAGGCCATTATTGATTCCTATTAATTAAACATAATATATACAATCACAAATAGTATTGTCACAATAATATTATAAACTCAATATATCGAACATCGCGCTGCAGACATATAACATAGTATGATAATACTTTAATTAATCTTGAAAAGTGTAACGCTCTGGTAGATCGATAACGAAGCGTTTGGGGACATGTTCATGGACAGATATCTCTTATTACTAGCTGAAAATTAAGATCCTCATCTCCTGATACTGAATTTTGAAACAACCAGTGGAAAAATGATTAAAAATAATTTAATATGAAACAAACCACCCTGTAGAACTCATCTCTAAAACCGTATCTGGTGGCTATTATTTTGTTTGGTTCTATCACTCCTTTCCTGGCACGTACGACCAGTCACCCACCCTTCCGAGAATCGACTTTTGCAAACCCAATAAATCATTCAGGCCGATGAAAAAATTCCGCGTCCATACGAGGCCATATAGGCAGATTCTCATGTATAGCCAGTACCAGCAGGCCAACAATTAAGGACGGGTACGCGCGAGTACCCCCTAGATTGATGTCTTTCCCACACGATAACTATCGAATGATACCAAATAAAGATCGCCTGAAAAGGCGCTGGCGCTGCTGATACGAACGGCCGCTTATAAGGCCTGTCTGCCGGCTTTTTTCCAGCTCGCGCCGATACGCTGAAATTTCAAGAGACATCAAATTAACGAGGAAAGAAAAATGTTGTCTACAGACACACAATCATGTATATATTATGTGGATAAATGTATTGAGAAATTCAAATCGAGCGAGTATGTGAAAATATATTTCGTTCTAAGAGTAGAGGAAAATACTGAATCTATTGACAAGGTGATGAACAAATTTTGACAGCAACCTATGCGCCTTATTCAAACATTAACAGAAAATATTGTATTTTTCTATGTACTTTCTTTCTTGCCAGGGGGGTGCAAGTGCACCCGCTTGGACCCTGCTAACGGCGCCCATGTTCTGAACCCTTCCATATCTTAGAAAAAATTCATTTAGGTACAGGATGGAATATAAGAAAACGATACATTCAAAACTGAAAGCCCTTCCTCATGTATTATATTCTCTTGTATATGTCAGAGTAAAGTAATGAAAATGTTTGAAATAAAATGCATTTTCGTAATGGAAAAAAATTTGCTGATGATCGCGAAAAATCAAAACTTGAGCTGAAAAAATAACAGAAATTTAAAAAACATGGAGAGGAAGCCTTTTAGGTAAACTGATCAAAAGAAGTTTCAGCAGTATGTATAATAGAAATATAATTGAATTGAAAATATCAACAATCTGACAGACGACATTCGAGACTTTAATTATAAAACAACCAATGAACTTCTTTACATCCACTCATCAACTTTCATTGTGTGTCAGTTTATCAACAAGGGGTTAAAAATTAATTATTGAAAAACCAGTTCGAACAAACTGGATTCTAACCACATATTTGCCACAGATTAGATAACTTTACAGATGAGACACTCCGTCCATTTTGTTTGATGTACCGACATCCGTTTTCATTGACTTCGGACCTTTAAATTTTGCGCATCGCTGTTGCAGCATTTTAATAATGCATAGTCAACACCAATATAAAAGATCTGTGATAAAAGGTTACCTACTTCTGAGTGATTTATTATGAACAAGTTGTCATCAGAAATTGGTGTCTATTAGGAATGAGATGGATTCTGAATTCATTTTACGATGAAATTCGAATATTTTGAATGTAACCCATTTATTGTTATCAGAGAAAATAAAACGCGATTCAATTATTCAATAAATGATCAGAATCTAAATTCGTCAACTTGTGATATAGCAGTATAGGTATAGCAAAAATGGTGATATTCTCATCAAATGGAAAAGTTTGAATGAAGTCAATAATATCACTCAATATAAGTACTCACAGTTTTTCGTCCTTTGGAAAACAATGTTATTAGATATTCTCTGATTTATTTGAAGATGATTTGCAATCTTTATATACACAGAAATGGTTGCCAATAAACATATTATTGTACCTGATTCACATTCCAGATAATGAAGATATGTACCTATGATCACAGGTTGTTTAATCTGTGCTGTGATACTCCTCGAAACCTATATTACTTTTCCTTTTGAATTATAGTTTATGAACAATATGTTATACATTGTAAGAACATAAACCAATCCGAAATACTGGATCGTGAATCGTGTTAAACGAAAACATTCGTAACATAACCAACAAAATGATGACAACGATGTAGACAAAACTCGATCAATATTTTAGCGCCTGCGCATATCTATGGCTGGACCTTTAAATTTTGCTCTAATTTTATTCGTTCTGTCTGACTGTCTCATAAGTAAGGTTTTCTAATCTGTGACCTAACCTAACCCCTCATTTTCGAATTCAGCACCCCGAATGCGAATGCAGCCACCACACGTGCGGCCCGAACTGCGACAGGTGCTGCCCGATGTTCAACCAGCGCCAGTGGGGCCCTGGCTCGGCCAGGGATGCCAGGCAATGCCTGCCGTGCAACTGTCACGGCCACGCGTCCAGCTGTCACTACGACGTCGACGTCGACAGGGCCGGCCTCAGCCTGGATGTGTCGGGCAACTATCAGGGGGGCGGCGTTTGCGACAACTGTACGGTTAGTGGAGTTTTATTTTTTTGGTTCTTCGAACGCTGTCTTAGTTGTCTTACCAACCCTCAGAAGTTCACCGGATTTTATTATACAGTGGGATCTGAAACCATTCTTGGGGCCTTGAAAGATTAACCATCGTCGCCAGAATTCGAATCTATTAGATGGATATATACTTTATTGTCATTGACAAGGTAATGGGATATGTCATGAACATAATATACGGCACTTTTTGACTCATTTGTTTTTCGCTTTCGGTTTCGCCAGAAGTGATACTAACTTTCGACTTTCAACTGGAACACCCTGTATATTATTACATTTCTGAATTCTTCATAATCTTCTGAATCCAATGTTATCACATAAGTGACATTTCGAACGTAAAATTTTTTGATAATTTAATTTTTAGTTTTCTACTTGACCCGTCTAGTGATAGAAAAATCGAAATCCAGTCAAAAATACTGAATTGCGTTTTTTATGAGCAAATAACCTAACCCCGCACCATGATCCTGTTACACCCGGTATATCGCTACTCGATATTCCTCTACACAACTATCGATATGTCGACCAACCCAACCAAAAAAAAATCACATTTGCAGGACTTCACGACCGGCATCAACTGCGACAAATGCCTGCCCGGCTACTACCGCCCACCGGGCACCGCCGCCCACGCCCCACGCCCATGCCGCCCGTGCCGGTGCGCCGGCGCAGGCGCAGCCGCCGCCTGCGACGCCGCGACAGGGGCGTGCCTGTGCGCGGAGGGGTACGCGGGGGAGGAGTGCGACCGGTGCGCCCCCGGCTACGGGGGGTACCCCGCCTGCCTGCCCTGCCCCTGCGATGCCAGGGGGGCGGCTGGAATGGGTGGATGCGAGGGGGAGTGCGTTTGCAAGGTGAGGGGGTTTTCGAGAAAAAAAATCGGAGGAGTTTTTTTCACTGAGTTTCGACGTGACGTGACGTGACGTGACGTGAAAAAATAATCAAATCGTCATTACATGTTTCATTATAGTTATGTGCAGAACTGTATTTTATATGAGCGCCTATATTCAACAGCTTCCCAGCTGATCTAAAAAACTGTGAAATTTCTACTTTTATCTCGGAATTCCGACTTTTAAGTCGAAATTCCTACTTTTATCTCAGAAATCCGACTTTTAAGTCGAAATTCCGACTTTTATCTCGGAATTCTGACTTCTATGTCGAAATCCCAACTTTATGTCGAAATTCCGACTTTATGTCGAAATTCCGACTTTTATGTCGAAATTCCGACTTTTGAGTCGAAATTTCCACTTTTATCTCGGAATTACGAGTTTTATCTTGGAATTCTGACTTTTATGTCGAAATTTCGACTTTTATGTCGAAATTCCAACTTAAATCTCGGAATTCCGACTTTTATCTCGGAATTCCGACTTTTATCTCGGAATTCCGACTTCAATCTCGGAATTCCAACTTTTATCTCGGAATTCCGACTTTTATGTCGAAATTCCGACTTTTATCTCAGAATTCTGACTTTTATTCCGAAATTCCGACTTTAAATCGAAATTCCGACTTTTATGTCGAAATTCCGACTTTTATGTCGAAATTCCAACTTAGATCTCGGAATTCCGACTTTTATCCCGGAATTCATTGACTTACTCATAAATCGACATGATATAATATATATATATCTGAAATATTTTTAACGATACAAATTTGCCGCTTATACCAGAAACTTTGATTTTTCAAATTAATCACTCAATATAAAATATAATTTCATGGATTCTCAATTCTCATCACATTTTCAACAACTTATATATATGCTATTTTTGGGATATAAATAATTTTTCATGTCCAAAATATGAATTACAGGGTGGTTCAAAATTACAGATGATATATTCACATGGAACCCTGTGTACATTTTCATATTTTTCAACACTAATTTCAATTCCATTATGATTTATATAACAAAATCTTCGATGATAATATCGATTATCATCGTTAATAGTGATGATATCGATAATTAATATTTATCGCCCACCCCTAAAAGGTAACTATTGCGGTGAGCAGTGAGTTGGTCAGGAAAAATCTGCAATTCTATTTAAAAAAAACAGACATCATTTTCAGTTTTTCCTGTATAACTCTGGAACGCAAGAGTCCCTGTACATTTTTTATGATCAACCCACTTGGAAATCCGAGATAAAAGTCGGAATTCTGCGATAAAAGTCGGAATTTCGACTCAAAAGTCGGAATTCCGAGATAAAAGTAGAAATTTCGACTTAAGTCGGAATTTCGAGATTATAGTCGAAATTTCGTTTGAAAGTCGGAATTTCGAGATAAAAGTCGGAATTCAGAGATAAAAGTCGGAATCTTAATTGATCAATAAACAAATAATACGTGGCCCTTCTATGCTTCCGTAATGAATGTATAATACTAAACATAATTTTTTACAGTAAGGACCGTCAGGGAGTCTGTTTTTATTTTACATGAGTTGTTTTAATTGATTTAAAATAGTAGTTCAAACTAAAGCGCCTATATGTATAAGGGTCAAACATGGGTCAAACGATCATAATGTTCCTATATTTTTTAGGTTAACGTTGAGGGAAAATACTGCGATAGATGTAAATCGGGCCATTTTGGACTCCGAAACGACATACCTGAAGGCTGCTTACTATGTTATTGCTCTGGAGTGACAACTTTATGCGAATCGGCCATCGTCGAACCAAAAAAGGTAAGCCATTGTTTTCAAATTCGATAGATCATTAGGCTGTATATGATCACATCGTAAAAAGTCTTGTTTGCATTGGAGAAATCAAAAGAACTCATGAAAATAAATAGAATGAATAATATAAATGAAAAAAATCAACAAGGCATGTGTAACCTCGAATAATCTGGGATGAGAATATAACTCATCTATAGAGACTTAGAAAAAATAAGACTGACAATATCATTTTAAATCGTTAATTAGGTTTGTAATATATGGTAATAGGTACAATTTACAACATACAAGTGATATAATAGTCAATCCCAGATTATTCATCTAAATAGAACATTGAATCATATAATTATATTGAATAATTTATGGAGCGGAGCCATTCTGTATTTAATTTCAAGTCAGGAATCTCAGAAACTCAAAAAGATATCATTCTAATCCAAATAGTTGTATAATCTGGCAGAATCAGTGAATATTTAAGATTGAATCCTTGACTACAAATTCCAATTTTGATTTGATTTTTGTAAGATTAACTTATTCGGAATCCAGAGACGACTGGATTCTTCTCCACTAACGGCATATAATATATAACTGCGATCTTTCAACCAACCAAAAGGCATCTTTGATGCATGTCTTTGTGGATTTAATGGGGTGAAATGGATTCGAATATGAAGTAAAAGGCATCTCTTAATTCAAGAATTAAATTCAAAGATATATAGCGCTTCAGATCATTGGATGAAAAATCAAAAAAATAAAATGATGGAGAAATGGTTCTTCCTCAGTAATTGGCTTGAGGAGAACGGAACTGAAGAACGCAAGTCAAATAAGTCAATTATGAGAAAGAAAGTCTGAAAGATAGATTATTGTTCAATGAATAAAACAAGTGATGTCTCGAGAATGGCTGTGTAAAAATGCAGTAGAGAAGGGCGAAATTTTTCGACCACCTAACTTACCAGACTTGAGCCTTCTCAACTTTTAATTATGAGGTTACGTATACGGGAGCCAAATGTGATTATTGTAAAAATCTTGAGGTAATGCGCTAATAATTTTCTTCTGATTCCCCATATACCCGCATGCAAGCATTCATTCGGGAAATGTAGGTAATTTTCTCGCACGTGAAAGGTTTTTCAAGAGCGCTACATAAGATGTTTCGCTTAATTTGCGAAATTTAAGACTATAAATAAAAAAATTTCAATCTATACTCACAAGACCATCTATTCAAAGCTTTAAGAATATCTGAATTATTGTATTATATTTATTTAAAGAGCGCCTGTTTGATCTTTCGTAAAAAAATATCCTGAAAGCTTATTTTCCGCGATCAACTGCTTGCTAGTCGAGAAAAATAAACAGTCAAATCCCCGTATATTTTGATTTTGGACCAGAAGTTGCTCTCTAGGAACACCCTGTGTATGGTTGTTTGAATTTTCAATATCAATTCTAAATGGTGAAATTTCCGCAATTTACCATATGTTGAGAAATCCTAGAATTATCCGATTTAGATAGACCCTTATAACGTTTTGCTAATTGCGAGGCTAATGATATTCGAAAGCATAGCATCGCAAAAAGTAAGAGCTCGTCGGTAAAGTTTGGGTGCTTTGGTAACTCAGCTCATCATTAATACATTCGGAAAACAACATAGACTGTATTCAAAAGTTGTGAGCCGCGAATATTTTATATTTTCTTTGAATTATTCAGCCTTGCATCTGACAGGATGAATAGAGAGCACCGTTTAATACTTGGGGCAAAATGAAATTAAAGGAGCTTCACAGAGTTGGATACATTATCTATATAAGGGTGTTTTAAAACTTCAAACTTCATGATGAATATCATTTGGGGCTCTCAAAGATAGGTGATTTCAGCGATTATCACCTGTATATACGTCAATATAGGTCAAGAATATACCTACTTGAAAGTTTGATTAGAAATACTACTGGGCCACTTAGAAAATGGATGATATCCACAGCATACCCCTACTTGAGTTTCTAAAAACTCTATGATCAATTTATCAATCAATTTGCAAATCAATTGACCAGGGTCGATTAGGGTGCTTAGTTCTACTGGATTATAGCAAGGCCTTCGACACATTAGTGCATGAATTGCTTTGCAAAAAACTGAGTTTTTTTGGTTTTGATGTATCTGCTGTTGAATTCATAAGAAATTACCTTTTCCAACGGACTCAACGGGTGGTATTAGGTGACCAGGTATCAAACGCCCTATCAGTTAGTTTGGGTGTGCCACAGGGATCCATACTGGGGCCTCTGTTATTCAGCATATACACATCAGATTTTCATGAATTTATAACATCGTGTAAAAATTTTCACTATGCTGACGACACACAAATTTATATCGACTTTGCTTGTGAAAATACCGATCTGAATAATCTGCTGAACATTTCGTCTGCTCATAATCTGAAATTGAATGCTAACAAATCTCAGGTCATATTATTTGGTAATCGAAATAAACGATCTCTAATCGAACAGAATTTAGTAATTTCTATTGATACTGACTCGATACCCATATGTACAGAATGCAAAAATTTGGGAGTCTGGTTTGATTCTGACCTGAGATTCTCCAAGCATATTCAGATGTTATGTGGTACTCCTTTTGGTACATTGAAGCAACTCTTTCCTCACAGGCATGTGCTACCTCTACAACTCAAAGTTAAACTTTGCGAAAGCCTAATTTTCTACAAACTCTCTTATTGTGATCAACTCTATGGACCTGCAATTTGTAATTCCGGACTCAAAAGGTTACAGCTGATACAAAATTCGTGTGCTCGTTTTTGCAGTGGCTTAAGGAAATTTGATAGAATCTCTAATAAAATATCAGAACTAGGATGGTTGAAAATCGATCAACAATTCAAATTACACACTCTTTGCCTTGCACACAAAATTTTAAAAACTATAAAACCTCCATATTTATATCAGAAATTCAGACTTCTGAAGCATAATAATATGAACACCAGAAAAAAACAAACCTTGCATATTCCTAAGCATCGCTCCTCATACTATCAAAGAAGTTTTATATATTCAGCCAGTAAACTTTACAATAGTCTTCCTACCGGCTTCATAGATTATTCTATTTTAAATTTCAAATCAAGATTGAAAAAATTACTTCTTGAAAACCATGTCATTTAATAATCCTCGGACTGTGCTAAGTTAAACAGATCAAATTACATTTTTACATCATTAATTACAGAATTATGAATATATATTATTTATTTTCTTTTTCTCATTAATTTGTTGATATGACTACAAAAGTTATTTGGTTGTTTTTTTTTTGTTCGAATAATATGCTCATAATAGTGTTCTTCTTAATGATTTTTTTTTTAGTTCAATATAGGTTGTTATTTTGTTATATACTGGTAAAGTTGAAATACAGCTTTTAGCTGACACTTCACCATTTCAGGTTTCATGAATAAAGGCGATTTATTATTATTATTATTATGTCCTATGAGGTGTCACATGACACACTCACAGTAACCTGAGAATGAGAATCAACAGTTTTTTTAATTCATTTTGTGATCCGTAATTATTTCTCTTACAGATAGAGTCACTGCAGGACTGGCTGATAACCGACCTACAAGTCACGAAATCCATCAAACCGAACTGGAATGGCCAAGGGGTGTTCTCCCTGGGCACAATCGAATTTCCTGGCATAAAATCCCTCTACTGGCTGGCACCCCAACATTACGCCGGCAATAAGTTGTTAGCTTACAACGCCGATTTCGTGTTCAGGGTGCAATGGGTGGTGATGAGAGGCGATACTAGTGGAGAACCAACCAAAGGACCCAACATAGTGCTCATAGGTCAGTAATCAGTCAGTAATTTAACTTGATACGAACGCTAGTTATTGTTCTAGCTGATATATTCATGTGAAAATATCCCTAGATAAGCCACACCAGTCCTTTTTTTCCAGAATTCTAGCATCATATTATACTCCTAGTGATCTAGTAAGACTAAGTTACATTGTCTAACTGGCCTCACAGCTTGGTCATCAGCTTCTTACCATGAACTTTCATCAAATGTTTGACAGTCTGTATCTATACAACTGTTGCGTTTCGCAGTAGCCGCTGGAAAAAGAATGTTATCTCGAAATACACACAATATTTTTTCTACAAACACAGTTCCTAGACGAGAAAACACGATGCTTCATTTAATCAACTTACATTTCATAATATTCTTCATCCAAATCATTAATCTCATTAATTATTCACCATTATATTGAAACTGAATCCAATACTTCATACATCTAACAGAAAAGAAGGGAAAATGACTCATAGATTGAAATAGCTATTTGTATTACTAGGGAGGAAAGTGCCACTTTTCCTCCCGCAGGATGTAGTTTACTGCACGACGCGAAGCGGAGGGCAGTAAACATCCAAGGGAGGAAAAGGCACTTTACTCCCATGTAATACATATGATTTTTCCTCCTACCCACTAAATAAACCTTTTTCTACAAGCGCAGCTCTTAGAAAAAAAATGATCAATCACTCAATAGCAATCCGAAATGTATAAGCTATCTAAATGTCCAATAATTCAAATCACTAACAAGAAAAAAGTGAAATAACGTTCTTGAAAAAAAAAAGTTGCAATTGCCAGGAGCTGAACCCGGGACCTTCGGAATTCTGAACTCAAAAAACGTATATCTAAGATTCCTGAAGTTGAAATTTGTATTGAAGAACTACGTTGAAGTAACATTAATGTTTGATTTTTACCAAAAAACAGGATATACAGGATGTTCTAGAAATTATTGAAACAATATAAATATAATGAATTCACAAGTTTCATCGTTTGCAACTTACTTGAAATGAGGGGGAGGAAAAATATGAGTTTCCTCCCTGATTTGAGGGAGGAAAGTGTGTACTTTCTATAGGGGTAGGAGGAAAAAGAATTGCCCTGCCCATGGATCGAACCCGGTCTGGCGGCTTGAGAAGTCGCGCTTTGAACCAGTTGGCTATTGAGGCTACTTGAAAATATGGTCAAACTTATTTTTGCTGTATATTCAACGGACTGGTGTTTAGGATACTTACTTCGATATATTTAGCATTCAAGCATTTTATGGCACCATGTCATGAATTCATCATATCATAATTCATACTTTTTCTTGATTTCTCTGGTAGAAGGTTTAAATTTACAATGTTCGCAGTGGGTGACGGAAATTTGATCGAAAGAAAAATGATAGAATCACATTTGATAGAACTCTTCAGATCGAAACACGAAAGCTAGAATGAATTTTTTGCAGAAAATACACTTGATCGAATTTCTTATGACAGAACAGAATGAAAATGGAAACGATGACAACAATCACAACAGATTTTGAGTTAGCAGCCATAAAAGCTCGTCCATTTTTCTTTCCAATTGGCTTCAAATCAGGGATGTTTCTTCCATTTCAAACAGTGTTTATATCGACAAATTCAAAGATATGGACTAAAACAGCAGTATGACCCTGATGAAAGTTTTCATCTGGAAATAAAACTTTCAGCAACAATTGCCTTCGTACCATCAGTATTCCTTATCCGAACTTTTGAAGTGATTTCCAAAAATAACATCATTCGCGAAGACGCTGAGGATTTTGTTAACTACTTTGAAGATACCTGGATCCAAAAATTTGAAAGAAGGGAGAGAATTCGCCTTTTTTTATCATAAACTTTGAAATTTTTACCAACAAACCCTTGAAAACCGCTACAAAACTAACGAAATCGTTGAAGGATGGCATCGAAGTTTGATGGGACAATTCAATGCGAAAAACCCATCCATTTGGAAATTTATAGAAGGATTACTTCGAGAACAGAGCATGATGGAACTAAAACTGCAATAACAAATTTGTGTGGATGCTGAAGTACAAGAAAGATCGAAAAAATACTACAATGATAAAAATAAAAGATTTGATGTAGTTAACAGAAGGTTCTAAGAAGAATTCGGAGACAACGAAGTTTGTTTTTTTTTTAGATTGAAAGCTGTTACATCTAACATTCAGTTTCTAATCTATTTTGTCGATTTGTTGGTACATTGAAGATACATTGTAATTTTGATCTATTGACGTATCCGGACGTATCTATCAAATCTATTTTCAGTTACTGCTTTTATCAATTGTATTTTCTATCATTTTTGTTTCTATTAAATGTATTTTCTGCCATAAAATATTTGATCAAATGTATTTCTTTCGAAAACACTTTCAATCAAAAGAGTTCTATCAAATGTGATTCTAGTATTTTTCTTTCGATCAAATTTTTGCATTGTATGCTGCATCAGGAGTTGTGTTAGATAATTCACTGTCACTATTATTTTCCATCATGCAACAAAATGATGAGTTCGTTTTCAATAATGATGGATGCGAGCGCAAATATGCTCTCATTGCTGTCAATCAATGACATTATTTCCGCGCAAGAGCGGCAATGCTGCCACAAAGAGTGTACTCCGCGTTCCTTCACCAATTTCAAATTCATCCGGACATTTCTTTCCAGGCAGCAATGGCATGAAGGTGGCTTGCGGAGATGACGTCCACGACTCCTCCACGATGAGGTTCCAGATCAAACTCAACGAAGGGGGATGGTATCACGTGACGCAAAACGTGACCGACATCACCAGACTCGATTCCAGCATCTACCATGGCAGATCAGTCACAAGAGAGGAGTTCCTCAGCGTGTTGGCAGATGTCGAGTACATTTTGCTGAGGTCGACTTTTCACACGGACCAAATAGAGTCGCTGTTGGAGGAAGCGAGTTTGAATGTTGGCAATGAGGAGGATGGATATAGCAGCGTGGAGAAGTGTTCCTGTCCTTCAGGTATTCATCAGATATTCTGTACATGACCCTCAATCTATTCCTTAGAATTCAAGAATAGGGGCCCTGTTAACCTGAAGTTTATACACCAATACCTAATAATTTGTAGCAAAAGAGTTTGTAAAAAGAAAACCTATGATGTTTGTTCCACTCATTACACCTTTTCCATTCCAGGCTACACCGGACTGTCCTGCGAGTCCTGCGCCTTCGGCTTCACCCGCATCACCCCCAACGTCTCCACTACCCCCCCACCCCTCCTCGCCGCCGTATCTCCCACCACCTTCTGCGCCAAGTGCAACTGCAACGGCCACTCGGCCACCTGCAACCCCTCCACCGGCGAATGTTTTTGCGAGCACCACACCTTGGGCGAAAAATGCGAGCGTTGCGCCCCCGGGTTCTTCGGCAACCCCCTGCGGGGCACCCCAGGGGATTGCAGGAGGTGCGCGTGCCCCTTGGAGGAGGAGTCGAACAATTTCAGCCCCAGCTGCCAGCTGGATTATTCGGGGGACGAGGAGGGGGTGGAAGATGAGGGTGGTTACGTGTGCACGCAGTGCCCTGAGGGGTATACTGGGGATCACTGCGAGATGTGAGTTCATCTGGTGTAATGATGTGTTCAACAATCACAATATTTGTCTATAATATATAATTTCATCAATAATGGGAAAAATTCCTCACGAATTGAGGTGATAATTTCAAATATAGCTACTTGTATATTTAGAGTGCAAAGTGATAGATTGCCGCTCGAAATAGTATATTATGATAAAAGTTTTATAAGACGCTATTTTGTCGCACGCGTTGTTTGGAGTACGACGAGCGAAGCGCAATTTTTTCTATTTTGAATTGATTTGAAGAAAAAAATGGATTTAATATCGATAAATAACAGAAACATCTTCGATTGGTAACAATGACGACATTGAAATAATAAAAATCTGACGCACAAGCGTAAAGCCCAGTTTACAGTTGAGCGATTTTGATTATTGCAATACCAGCGGTGAAAAATTCAATGTTGTTATTGTGTTTATTGGTCAATTTAAATGAAAATACACTCTGAATTGAAATTTACCAATTAAAACATTGAGTTTTTCACTGCTAATATCACAAATCCAAATCGCTCAGAAGTAAACTGGGCCTAACTCTTCTGATTTTCATTTGACAGTTCGATTGTACCAATCTCCGAATAATAAAAAATGCGTATCGAAATAGAGGCTATTTCGACACGCATTTGCGTTGCACAATGACTTAATTATACAACCAAAATAGAAAAATATTTTTTTAGGTACACATAAATGTAAAAAAACACATGATATTATTATAACGGAGTTATTTAAACAAATCTTATAAAATGACATATAGTATAATTCACATATTTATTATGCTATGAAAGAAATTACTATAATTTATTAATATACAATCCATCATATGAATTCTTTAAAACGATCTTGTTTTTTGAGGAATCAAGGTGGATTCATGCGAACATAAATCCAAACTGAAATTAATTCATAACTAAAATCAATAGCTTGAATGAATGATGGCATTTATGCAAGAAAATGAGCAATGAAAACTGGGATTGAAACTTATATTGATTAAATAAAACGCATGTGTCAAGTCAAATATTCCACAGGACAGTAGACCAAAAAAAAAAGTTTCCACCTCCACGGCGGGAAATCCTTGGAGAAACTGCCGCTAATTTTATTTTTCTGCAACCGACTCATAAGTCGTTCATTTTTTTCTGAAATCAGCTCTAGAATTTGACGTTTCTCTTACTGACACAACAAAATGATGGATATGTTGCTAGGCAACACTTTTAGTGCCTAGGAGATAAAGCTGATTTTTCAAATCCTAGGATTGTGATTATTATTTTAGAAAGAAATAGCTCCTTAATAAGCAGAGAATTCAATATTTTGTCGTTACTATCCATATCACTGATAAAATCACGAGTTGCTCTGGGGCTAACAAGCTACCGTATCGTCGACGAATGTGTGTAAATGTGCCATTTCATCTCAATCTTGATCGTTGTTGGGTTCCGTTCCAATATTCATTCATGGAATTTTATGTGTTTTTAAGCGTTCTCAATATAATTTATGTTGTGCGAAGCATATCAGATTCAAGTTATAACACATAAAATTCGGAATAATGTTTATTCTATGGGTTACATTTCCTGACAAAGTAGTAATTTGTAATCATAGCAATCAACAATCATTGACTTGCAGATTTCAGTTTAGTACATTCGCCATAAAATGAAAGATTGCGAAGGTATAGATTTTTTAATTTAGTGTAGGGGAGATTCATTTTGACTTTGTTTTCTTTTCAGTTGTGACGACGGTTTTTTCGGTAACCCAATGGAGATTGGAAGTACCTGTCAACCTTGCGATTGTAATGGCGGACCATGCGACAGATCCACAGGACAATGCCTCAGTTGCAAAGGAAATACAGAAGGTACTTTCATAATAATACTTATGATACACAACATTTTGGAAATATATTTCCACTTAAACTTCTTTGATTATTTTCAAATTTTTCATCTGAGAATAAATTATTCGGAATTTTAGAAGAATTTCGTCAAATTGAAACTAGTAACTGTAGTTACATGAACATTTCGCACCAGAATCATAGGCGAAATTGTGAAATAAACCTGAATTCAAATAATGATAGCAGATCTCTATCTTACTGACCTCACAGTTCAAAATATTCAACCAGTTGATCGAATAAAACTGGATATCATGTACTGATTTTCAACAGGATGGAAATGTGAAAAATGCAAGCCAGACCACTATGGAGAACCATCATTATCGAATTGTAAAGCGTGTGAGTGTGACCCCATTGGGTCCCTCTCAAAGCAATGCGACAATATCACGGGTCAGTGTGAATGCAAAGAGAGATTCATAGGAAGGACATGCGACAAATGCGAGGTATGTATTTTATATCCGAGGTTCAGAAATACAACTGAAACAACTCGAAATTGCTTTCACCTTATTGTATTCGATAGAAATATTTGTCAATGCGCTTCCCAATAGCGGTATTGATTTTATTATCTCAACTCTGCGATGTTGACAGCAAATTTCATTTTTCTATTTGGGTTCTACAATGAAGTCATTATACTACGCAAATGCGTATCAAAATAGCCTCTTTTCTATACGCATTTTTTATTATTCAGGGGTTGGTACCATCGAACTGTCAAATGAAAGTCAGAAGAGTTAGGCCCAGTTTACTTCTGAGCGATATGGATTTGGTGATACTAGTAGTGAAAAACTAAATTTTTCATGGGTTAATTTTTATTCCGAGTATATTTGATTTAAATTGACCAATAAGAACAATAACAACATTGCCTTTTTCACTGCTGGTATCGCAAAAATTAAAATCGCTCAACAGTAAATTGGGCTTTCATCTTGTGCGTCAGATTTCAAATATTTCAACGTCATCATTGTTACCAATCAAAGATGTTTCTCGATATTATTTTCGTGATAATTTCAGTAAAAGCATCAGAGAGATCCCTTTTGTTGTAGATAAATTTTCCCTGACTAAATTTTTCATTGCCTTAATTATTCAATTTGGCCACCAGAATGAATTTTTATAGGGATGAAGAGGAATGTTTTGCTCGTATTTCTGCATATTCATGATGCATTTGAATAACTATATACTTCAAGTAACTTTTCAGATTTATGATATTCAAAATGAAATTATTTCATAATGCTCCAGCGTTATTATTGATGAGAGCTAATGTTCCATCAAAATTATTTTAAGTAATGAGCTCTCCAACAGTTCAAATATTCACAAATCACAAAAAAGAATGGACCAATGGGGGTTGCGTTTGAATGAAAAAATTAAAGGAATATCATTTTGGAAACTGCGTCTGAGATTTGAATCATGAATTCAAAGGGAATCTGAAATGATGCTCGAGAAAAGTGATTATGAGAATGTTATCCTGAATCAACCCGGTTCTTTCAGGTCGGATTCGGAAACGTGACTGCCCTTTGTGTGCCTTGCTCCTGCAACTCAATGGGGTCCAAATCGAAAGTGTGTGACACCCATACGGGTATCTGCGAGTGTATGCCTGGTGTGGAAGGGTTCCACTGCGATGCCTGCCAAAACCTGTACTATGGGTTTTCCGAAACTGGATGTAAACGTAAGTTTATTTCACATACATGTACAAAAGTTATTACGATTCGGTGGTATCAAGGGCCAAGGGAAGTATACTTCTATGAGTGGAATAAAGATACCCAATATGGTTGTAGTGTTCAATCAATATAATTTTTCAAATGAACAAATGCATATGGTGAGTAAATATTATTGTATATGCTTTATTATCATACGTACATCATTCCTTGTTGACAAAACTTGTTTTGTCGAAAATAGGTAGAATAAACAGAAGAATAATTCAAAATAAATACACAATATTTATAACTTGTATGTAACCATTTTTAGGAATATATGATAATTTCTTCGATGTCAGTTGACAAATGATTCTACCGGGTGTTCTCGGAAGGTGGCATTTCCCTTTTTTTTGTTTTCGCAGGATCCGTTAAATGCATAAAACTGCATTTTTTGACATGTGACTCAATTTCAAGAAAATTCCGGATTCACCGGAAGTGACATAAACTTTCGATTTTTAAATGGCACACCAAGTGTATTTTGTCTCAATATGGCATTCAAAATACAACCATTTATCATTTCTTACTGTTTGTAACCGTTTTTTGTTATTTTTTTTATTCTATAGGAATATGGATACGTTCAAATAATTAGTTTCAGTTCTAAAATGTTTGTGAAAATACAACTTGACTGTTTTCGATCAAAATATTTCAGCAATGTGACGTTTGATTTCAAAATTTGTATTACTATTTTTTTCAAATGGCAACATGGTGACTCGTCGGGTTAGAAAAAAAATCATTCTATTACGATTAATTTGATACCACACTCTATAAGTTTGTAAAAAAAGCTGAAAATATACCAGATGCCATATTTATAAATTTAAATAAGGTAATGTCACTTCCGGTGGATCCGTAATTTGCATCAGGTTGAGTGACTTGTCAAAAAATGCAGTTATATGCATTGAATTTCATTCCATTATCTCCGAAAACAAAAAAGTTATAGGGGCGAGCCACACCTTCTGTGGACACTTGTGTGGTATATCTTCATTACATTGTAAATATACAATCCAAAAACCAGAGTGTTATTCCTAACCTTTCTTGTTTCAACTTTGAAATTACAGGAAAAAATATTGATATTCACATTTCGAGTGTTAAGACAAGAAAAGAGTTTGTCTAAGGTGCCAAAACTTCAGAATAGTACCTACCTGGACTATCATAGATGTATCTCGCTTGCTAAAAATTGCGGTAATGTTTTCAATTGACATGCAATAATAACCAAAATTCTGCAATGCCTAGGTTTCGTGATACAGTATAAATTCAACAATGTGGGACAACCCAATGCCACCTAACATGATGCTGTCAGATACAAACAGCTTCTTATTATCAAGCACTAGAAAAAACTGTAGACTTTTGCCTGCTTGATTTCAACCCGTAGTAATATTTCCTGAACATATCAGGGATGGCGAAACACCTTGTGTCGGTAAAACAGAAACTGTGCATCTGTAATCTCTACAGCAGTGTTATCTGTTGTAGGAGAAAAATACTTAGAAGAGTCAAATCAGATATCTTCTTCGATAATCGATCTTACCGTCATCTTCATTCAAGTTGTGGAAATGATCTACAAGTTCTTCGCAGAAACAAAAAGAGCTGTTTCACCATTCTATATCCACCTTGGATATAATTGAAAGTTGTTGCAAGATCAGTCTTGAACGACGCTGCTAACAACTTCCCATATTTTAGAAAACCTCTCTGCGGCTTTTTCAACTATGCTGTGAAAAAATGCACTGCATCCCGAATGAGAGGATAAACATAGACGTAAAATCGGCTTAATTTCTGCCATATTTTCGTTGCTAGCGCAAATGGCTTGCGGTAATGAACGGCTACTACACAGAGGAATTAGAGGTGGAAATATTTATGTGAATTTGTCATAAATGCCGAGTTGAATATGTTCACTGCAATTACGTTCATAACTAGACTGGCTTCGAAATAACTCGAGAGAAGATAGTACTCTGTAGCAATATAACGAGTGCTCTTTTGGAATGTACAGGAAAGTATACCTACGCTTAGATCTACTGATCATTTCATAATTATTACATATTTGATTATCAAGATCAACATTATAATTCATTAGCTTCTCAAATTCATGATTAATCTGGCACGATTTGCTATGATCATCAAAATATTCTTTTAAAAAAATGAGGATTGACATCATTATGTTGTAGCTTCAATAATGATTAGTTATTTCTTTTCACTACTAGAATAGTTACTGTTCTTTTCTGCTTATTGACAGTTCATAAACTTTTGAAATACCTATCATATTTCTCGTAATGTTCATGCAATTCATTGACACACGGATACGCACTGTCATAGATAACACCCGCTTATTCGGAATGATCATAAAAAATCTCAAAAAGTATGGCTGGTTCATGCTAATACGAATAACGGAAAATTCTTGCGAATAAAATCGCCGCTGAAAAGAAATATCGCAATAAAGTCGAAATATTCGAACTTTTTTGCGGATTTTTCATGTTATCATGATATGATACTACAGCATGCACAAATCAATAGTGTTGTAGAGTAGAAATAATTTCAAAGTAGTATTTATTATTTTCCGATTCGCATCAATTTTGCGAAATTCGTATAAGCATGAACCAGCCTTTAGTCTAGTTTAATATCGAGACGTACACATCAAAAGCGTCCCAACATATAACACAAAGAATGAGAAAAAAACGTATTAACTAAACCACCCTAGCCAACTATGATTCCCATTTGAAAAATACGACTTTATATCATAATTCGAAATTGCATCATTTTTTAATCTTCAAGACGTTACTGAATTTTTCAGAAAAGGGTGCTTCAAGAATATAAAAATTAACTATTTTCATGTATCAAAATCATCGAAATTTGTCCACCCTGTAACGCAGGAATATTCATGAAAAATTACAAATATTTAAACTTTGCATGGATCGAACATCAATTATGTCCTCGTTGACAAATACCGACAATCCTTTGCAGGAAATATGGTTTTGAAAAGTAGTCCTGATTCAGCCGTCAACAGGTGTTAGCGTTGTGTATATGTTTTAACGACGATCAATACAAGTAGCATTCCGCTGAACTCCATTACTTCCCGTTCAAAAATGAAAAAAAAATGCTATATGTATACGCACAAATGTTCAAATCACATACACACACATTTTGTACAGATTTTATTGCATCGATAAATAAACTTTGTAACGAGATATCGGGTAAACGTCAGTTCCCGAAATCCATTAATCCGAAAAGAAACAAAAATACCTAGTATATTTACCTTGGAATTTAGATCATATAACGGACTACTTTTCCAGCTGTATTTTGGAAACCATGAAGTTAATTTCCGAAAGCGCCAATTGAATTTCAGATTAGTCACTTGTATTTCAGAAAGTATCAATTGTATTTCAGAATAGTGAGTTTAATTTCAGAAAGCGTCGAATGTATTTCTGATTTGTTAAATTAATATCAGAAAGTATCAATTATATTTCAGAATAGTCAGTTCAATATCAGAAAGCGTCAAATGTATTTCAGATTCAGAATTCGTCATTTATAGTTCAGAGAATATCAAATGTATTTCGGAAAGCATAATTTGTATTTCAGAAACAGAACTCGGGCTTCTTTTACGTAGAAATCGATAGATATTAGAAAATGTATGATCAGAAATAAAATGTATGTGCAGAAATAAAAAAAATCTACCTGCATACGCAATTTTTAACTTCAAACTAACGAAGTGGCAGTCCATTTCTGGTACAATCGGAAGTGGTACCTATACATTCTTGTTACATAGTTTGCAATGAATGTCTGGTATAGATTTATGTAACTTGGGAGATTTGTTTCTGGAGTGTTTCTTTCTTCTGCCGCATGGTGTCTCTTGGAACGCGGCTCAGTGCGGTCAAATAGACGCAACGAAAATGCATTGGGACAGGAAACGCTTCGAGTGGAGATCTCACTGTCTCTACTCGGATAACTACCCTGCACTGACGAGGGCCAATAAGCCCGAAACCGGTCTGTAGGTTGTTAAGAGTGCCTGTCACAGTGTGAATCGTTGCATGGACTACGAGCAGATATTATTCAATGTTCTGTGTGGTATTTACCAGTAGTTGTTTTCTGCTCGTAGTCTACCAGAAATTCATTTCAAAATATGTTTGTAACGAATGTCATTACTTTTTTATTCCACTAAATATATGCGTATCTACTACTCTGAGCATTTTCTTACCACTTGGGCCAACCATTTCATCACTTGTAGTGAAATGATGCGAGCAAACTCTAGCGTCTCTTGATATATTCTCTTTCCCGATCATATTTTTACATATATCCAATAACTTTTCAAATTCAAATTACCAAAAATCGTTTTGCATATGCGGGTGGATAATAATGTTCATTCAACGAATGATACGATACTGAGTAACTCACCAGTGGAATCTTGTGTTCTGGTACCACTTTTGAGGCGTCCCTTCCACATACAACAGCGTTTCACGAGCCTTTAAATTCGATTTGAACAGAATAAACATGGTTTTCAAGTAAAATCCTATTCGAATTTTCACACAAAACTGTAAATTTTCCGTTTAATGAACCATCACACAAAATTTTATTTGAAAACGATACGTTTCGCGCTGTCACTGTCAACGTTCGGTCGATTATCGGTTGAACGAAATTAGCGGCGATGGCGCATTCACCAAAAAGCCGCAATCTCCAGAAATGTGTGCTTTCTATATACCACCTCAAAAAATATATAAATGTATTATATGACAAACATTGAATACATAGCTTTTTATACTCTGATATGACTCATATAAGTACCAACGGAAAGACATATATATTTGGGAATCTTGAAAAACGCTGTGGCAAACTCTGTGGGGAAAAAAACATATGAATATGAATTTTATGTTGGCTTCCAGCAATTGGGGGTGTTACTACATTCAAATCATTTTCACAGGAAACCAATTCAATTGCCTGAAGAAGCATATAAGAAAGATGTATCACACAAAGAGAACAAATTTTTTTGAACATTTAACAAAAATATTTGGTTACATTCTGTTCTGTATTTATGGAATATTGGAAAAATAATTATTGATGGTAATAATTGAAGAATTGTTCATTACTAACGGAATACTATTATTTTCTTTTATCAAACCTAAAATACATACTTCTGGGGGAGTAGAATCTACCATTTTATCGTCCACCTACTTTATTCATGTTATTCATTTACCTATTTGTTAGTTTTGTATGTTGTATGTTTTTCTTTTTGAATAAAGTTCTTATTATTATTATTATCATTATTACTATTATAGTGGAATCGTTGTTCGGAGATATTTACAATATTTTATCACAGTTGTTGCAATGAAAATTAGTTATAAATTTCAGCAAAAGCATGTTGCAGATTTCACACTTTCTTAATATGATAGAAATGGGTAAAGGTAAATAATAAATCGTCAGTGAGAGATTAATGTTTTCAGACTAGATGATCCCTATTGAGAAATAACTATAGACACCTTTTCATGGTACTGCCGTCTTTAATGAAAGCTTCTTTATATCCATTAAATGTTTCGAAATGTTTCTGTTGATATTAAGATTTTCTACGCAGATGATTATTGGTATTTCCGATGAAAATATGATGCACATGGTTTATCAAATGTACTCATATGCCTTCGACTGATGAATAAGTATAGACTATATCTATAAAGAAAATGAGAAATGTCAAACCGTTCATATAAATAACCTCCTGGAAATAATGTAATTCGTATACGAATCTTGTTGCAATGCAATTATAACTGGAACATCAGATATTTATTACATTGTTCGTTTGCATAGTTTAAAGAAAGAATAGTATATTGTGCAACTAGTGCGGAAATATCCAATTTCCTCACGAGTTGTGCACTATACTTTTCCGACGACCTACATGAAAAACATAGGTATGTCGGATTTTAATTTCGCATGACTGTATTACCCACTTACGAATCATTTTCACAGGAAACCAATTCAATTGCCTGAAGAAGCATATAAGAAAGATGTATCACACAAAGAGAACAAATTTTATTGAACATTTAACAAAAATATTTGGTTACATTTTGGTCTGTATTTATGAAATATTGGAAAAATAATTATTGATGGTAATAATTGAAGAATTGTTCATTACTAACGGAATACTATTATTTTCTATTATCAAACCTAAATTACATACTTCTGGGGGAGTAGAATCTACCATTTCATCGTCGGATGACATTGCAGCAAAGAAAACTGAACAAATTATACGATTCGGTACCTATCTACTTGGTAAATCACAAATCACATTGACAAATGTTATGAATTCGTTTGTAGATATGTCATTGTCACAGCTACCTATGAGTAAAAATCAGAGTATATATAGTTAACTATATTAGGTAATCGCACCAATCGCAGAGCGTGGACATGAATATTTCACACTAGTGTGTACTAGTTTACAGTGCGAAATGATACGTATTTCAGTTAGGTCGTCGGAAAAATCATATTGAATTTTACTCAACAGGCGAATGAATCAATGATCCGACCAAACACCGATAAGCATCGCATCTTGCCAACCTAAATAGAAAAATAAAAGCTGTTCCGCAGCCTCCTCACGTTGTTAAAAAAATTAACGACGTTCGCATTATAACAGACACGTCATCCGAGGAAACGTGACTGAGGAGTGCGAAATCCTCGCGAAAAGCTTATTTATCGTCTTAAGTCACGTGACTTTCACACATCTACTGCCGATTATGTACCGCTTGAGGAGTTCACAACGTACCTTGACTCAGAACTTCAAATATCCCCATTCATTCTATGAACATTCAATATAAATATCGGATTCTTCTTACATTGGTAGGTAGTAGGTACAGAGTCTTCACGTATACTTTGAACGCCCCCTTAACTTTTTTATCTATTATCCAATTGTTTTTCTCAAAAAACGATCTTGTCATTTTTCTTGTAGATTTTATATATGTTAACAGGAAAACAGTTGAACATCTAAATAAACTTGTGGACACCAAAAATATTTCTTTGATGAAACACCCTATATATTTTGTTATTTTTGGATGAGGTATATTTTTCTGATTTCAAATATACATATATCATCATGTTATCTCTAATAGATTTCGTGATATTTGACGTTGCAATTCGGATTTCATTCGGATTCTCACTCGGGTTAGAAGAAATAAAAAAGTATTTGTTGTCAACTATTTCGAAATATTCTGCTTCTGCATGATTTTCCATATTTTTTCGGCAAAAAAAAAATAGCTTTTTAGCGTTATTCTGAATCGATCTTCGTGAAAGAATTGGTCTTATTCAATAATGCTTTAATATTTTAATGAAATATACTGATAATCTATCATATTTTTCCTGTCATTGAAACCCATTAAGACAAATAACTGATAATATTCATTTTTATAGCTGTTATCCATTTGACAACAGATATTTCAATTATTATTTCCATAGCTACCGTGACCATATAAGTCATGATTAGCTGAAAGAATCCGGATAAAATCTGAATTTCATCTTCGAATATCTCAAAATATATTGAAGATAACAAGGTATATGTATGTATATTTGAAATGACAAAAATACACTCTATCTAATGGTAACAAAATACATAGAGTGTTCCATTTTCAAAAATATGTTCGATATCCATAACTTTTTTTGAAGTTCATCAACTTTTTTTTTGTTGAAATATATGAAATCTACAGGAAAAATTTAATCATAGATAAGAAAGTTTACGAGGGGTTCAATATTTGAGATATAGCTTGTTGGATAATATCTGCTATTTTGTGACCACAGAAACTATTTGCTCTTGGGACAAAATATTGTGAATTGTGATTTTTCCCAAACAATTACAATACGAAAATAAAAAAAACTGATCCACGAAATATAGAAACACAAAGTATTGTGGCGATCCCATGAGGGCAACAACCCTATTAGTCATATCTCAATGGAATGTATTATATCTGGGTTTGGTTCTGCAGAATAACAATCGAATGTTCGATTAATGCTTAGGTTGCCAGAATCAGTGGAACAGCAATAATCTGTTAAATGCTTCAATGGTTCAATACCGCGGTATCCGAGTTCAATTCAACGATTGTTTCGATAGCTTAATGATTTCCCTGTGTGTGTGATTATGAGCTGGGATCAAATTACATGTCATTGACTTCATTTTGATTGAGTAGGATTATGATGCTGGACCTAATATTTTGACTGCATTTTAATGCTCCTAACCCTGTACCAACCAAGCACAACAAATTCATCATCAATGTGTTCCCTTTACCAAAGCTAATGTTAAATCATAATTTCTATTGATTATCCCAATTTCAGACATTCCCTGAATCTATGTCGCTACCAAAATAGCCACTTTCTCTGAAAAAACTGACTTACCTTTTTAAATATTCTTGATTTCTCAAAAAAAGTAAGAAATTAATCGGCGCTGATCTTCAATTTATTTCAAATTGTGAGATATGGACCATTGCAAAAGCAAGTCACAGTGAAAACTGTATTTTTTTACACTATATATCATTTGGGAACAAACCTAAAAATATTAATTTCATCGATCAAATGAGTTGATACCCAAAAATGATTCATGACCCCAAAAGGACAGTGATTTTCAAAAAAATCAGATAAAATTGTAATTTTCAATTACATAAATATTTCAAATTTCGCATACGGACTTAAATCGAATTTCAAATACATTTGTTTCTCTGTATTTGACCATTCGTTATGCATTTTTCAAAATTGTCGCCATGCTGGTGATCACATGACATTGGTCAAAACGGGTTTTGACGAGGGTTTTGAATGTGCAAATATCCGTAACATGTTTTTATCTATACATGATTCATCGTTCTTCATGCTCAACCGTTGAAAATAATTGGTTGTTTGTTGAAACCGAGGTTGAAACGCTGAAACTGAGGTTAATCGATGAATTGGGTGCAAAAACGCGAAAGACTGGAGAAGAATCAGCTGATCTGATTGATCTGATGTAGCGAAGTGGCGATCATTCCGAACATGACAGAACACCAAACAAATGTATTGTTGGTTGCATACGGCATCTTAGTTACACAGTAGCATTGGCATTGTTAGACTTTATTTTCTGAGAACCTGCAATAACAGGACATTTCGCGTAGATAATATTTTATAATATAATTTACTGATACAAGAATATGATACAATTCGCATAATATTTTCATAAAATGGCATGATAGGTACCTAAATACGTTTTAAAACACTGGTTGATTGTTGCATGCGCATGACTTTTTGAACTTCCAAAGTTGTTGAGATATTTAGATAGTTGTAGATAATTACAGCACTCGCCTTCGGCTCGAACTGCAATTTTCATCTTTGTATGTAATAGCCTTCATTTTGCGCTAGTTGAATAATAATATACTATTAATGATTGAATTCATCGCGTCAGGTCGATTGGTTGCTATAATTCAACACCGGCAACAAATATCTGTCCATCCGATGGTGATTCAGAGATCTCGGAAAAGCAGTGGGCGACTCAAGTGCCCCGAAGTGGCCTTTGTATTTCGATATCCCGAAGGAAGGATCACTTTATGGGGATCGTTGAACGGCTAGATGCGGCCATCAAGGAAGTAGGCTATGTGTTCGATGAAATCGGATCTCGTTCAGTTGATGAAAAAAGATATATCGGATGAGTCTGTAGTTGGAAATGGCTTAGTTCGAGATTGGGTACGCTTCACTGTGAACAGTAGCTTTTGTCAGTATAAGCATTGTACAGGGTGTCCGGTTTTGATATCCGTTTATTTTCAAATACGGCTATTACTCGAAATATCATATGTATGTTTCAAATTTAAAAAAATATAAAGTATTCTATTGAAAAAAAAAACATAACTTTGGGTTATATATATGTAGTGACAGCTCATTTCAAAATCTGTCTACGCTACTGGATTCCAGGGAAGAGAATGTATAATGTACTGTTTTCACTTTTCCTATATGTTGAAAGATAGCTGAGTTATAGGGAAATCTCGAAATGCAATATTTTCAATTTCAAAAACCAAGAGACCAGAAGACTGCAAATCTTTTTTTTTAATAAGCGGGACACCCGTAAGAACATCGAAAATGGAGAAACCCTGTACACCTAATTTCTCATACACAAACTGGAAATTGATAATATTTATCATGAGCTCCAAAGGGAATTTTCACTACAACTAGAACTTCAATTATTATTACTGGAAATTTTTTAGAGGACACGAATATTTGGTCAGGACTCTCACATATAACAAAAAATCAAGTGTCATAACCGACTCATGAATATATTTCTGCACTTAAGCTCATCGAGTTCAAATGTGTTGAAGAGTAGATTGTAGATTGTAGGGGGGGGGGGGTCGTTAAGGCTGTGCAGCCTCTCAAGCACCTCGACCTATCAGATCTTTTGTGCATAACCCTTAATCTATTCGAAGCCCGGGATTCCGAGTTTTCTTGTGGAGTTTATCAGTTTCCTTGGAGCTAGGTTCCTTACATCGGAGATCTCTAAGAAGGCCCCATCCAGGAACTTGAGCCTCTTGCAATAGAGTGCTGGGCATTCGCAAAGCAAATTTTCTGCAGTTTCAGCGAAGTTCTCGCAGTAGCGGCAACTATCACTCCTTGTTTTACCCATCTTTTTGAGATGATACGTCAGAGGGCAGTGTCCAGTGAGGAGTCCCATTACCAGTTTCAAGTTTTTTTTGTCCAATTCGAGAAGCTGTTTAGCTTTCTTTGGCGAAAGGCTCACTAGTCTTTTCGCTTGTCTTTGTCCTGGCACTTTATTCCAGTGAGATTTCATTTCATCTGCTTCCAAGCGTAGGAACTCTTCTCTCAAGTGGGCCTTGGCGAGTCCACAGAAGGGTTCTGGGCCGAGAAATTGTGTATTTGCCCCTTCTTTGGCAAGAAGCAGACTTCCTCGTTGCCTTCAACTCCCTTATGACCTGTCACCCACATCAAAGTGGCTTGGTTGTTTGCTGCCAGTTGTCTCAGGGATTGTTTACAGTCCCAAGTCAGCTTAGACTCACAAGTGTATGACTTCAGAGCTTTTAGTGCTGCTTGGCTATCTGATAGGACATAGAACAGTGTCCCTTTCGAGGCACTCCTGGGCACATATCTCTATAGCATGTACTCTGCTTGAAAGATGGTTGCGGTTTTACCAAAGGGTTTTGTGAGCCTGAAATTTGGCCCTGTAACTCCCATTCCAGCCCTTTCATCCATCTTGGATCCATCAGTATACCACACTAATGCATCCCTTTCCAGTTGAGGTCCATTCTCTGTGCAAATTTTGTGGTTGTTTATGACCACTTCAAACTGTATTTCGAAGTCGTACCTTACTGGCATAAAAGGAAATTGTTTCCTAGTGATGACTAAAATCTATTCTATATAATTACTGCCAATATGGCAAGTCCAAAGAGTTGGCGAAATATTTCGTTGTTAAACTCTAAAAAGTTGTCTTTCATAACTGTATTAAGGAATTATTCCATAACAACCATTCACACCGTCGTCACACTGCACATGGACAGTTTAGACAGTAAATAATGAAACGAAAGAAACATAATAGAAATATATATCTATAGCTGAGCTATCAAAGATGTGATACATTAGGAGATCAATATCTCATCGAGGCATAGATGATCCAACCCCATTGACAGTAACATTGACAGCTGAATAAGGGTTTCAGTTTGCCTCCAATGTAATGAAATGAATCATCCAAAGAATTCCTCAGGGAATGTCCAGAATATTGAAGTTGGAACAGGATTTGTTTCGAGTTTCGATTGGTAGAACATTCGATTCGTTGATTTTTACAATTTCGAGCCGATATTAATTGACAGCTTTGAGTAAAGAACTACTGAAATATTCGAAAATTCAGATTTCTTAAGAATCCGGTTTATATATTAACTTCACGAACATGTCTAATATGAGAAATCGTGGTTGCTAAAAGCCTACACAAACGATTCCTCCATTAGTTTATGCTGATTACTTCGTTATCATCATATTAATCATCTAATTACAAGTTTGTCTGAGCAATCAGAAATCCAGGCAATTTTTAACACATGAAACAGGTAATCGCACTTCAATCTACATCTTAATATGTTGAATTTCATTCTGATTGGTTTTTATTCGCTAAAACACTCAGAGGCGAGCATTACATAGATCCAGTACCGTCTTCAATATATTTTGCATTTTTTTTCCTTTCAAGAATACATAATGTGCTTGCCAGATTCTTGCAACTTATCTATGCCTTCTTATGTTTTCTTGACATATTTCATGAAACAAAATTATAAGATGAAATGTGAATTTCAAGTTTGAGGTATTCAAAAAAGTATCCACCCAAACTCCTAATCTCCAATTAATCCGAAAGCACGTATCGTAGCAGAATATTATCGAGTTTATTTCAGTAATCACCATTTAGATCATTAAAAGTTTGCGAGGAATGTTTTTTTAACACCAAATAGGGTATAAAGAAACCCAAAAATACAAATAGGTTGTATTCTCAATTGTTCGAACTGATGAATATATTATAGTATATTACATAAAATAATAATGATATCTGAGTTGGAAATCGATAAAAAATATTGAGATTATATTAGCATATGTTCCTAAAGACGAAGCATGATATAGGACACATGTTTAAGAAAACTTTTCCATATAGATAAAATAGTCACCCCCAGAAATTAAAATAATCATCATCTCTTCACACCCTACAGTAGAAATCCAATCCAAACACAAATATTCCTGTGTTCCTCGGTTTCATCTCTCTGGTTTCGATGATACTATTTTTTGGGCCAACGCCGATACTGTTTGGAAATGTATCAACGAAATATGAAAGAATGTGTAAAATAGGTGCGTGGGATCTCTCTCTTCGAGCTGGGAAAAATCTGTCGACTTTATGGACATCGTAAAATCCTCAGGATGTGCGACAACGAGCGAAAGTGCTTCATTCTTATCGTTTACACTGGTTAAAGGAACAACTAATGACTAATGGTGTTTTGACATAATTTCCTCGTAAATGCAAATTCGGTGAAAATGATAATATCCATATCACCATGAAACGTCTATTAGATAAACGAAGAAATTTATTTGTAATGAATGGAATTCGAAAATTGAAACAACATAAACAGTGGGATACGAAGGAAAATATTCTCGTATTCATAATTTTAAAACAATTCGGTTTCTTGGAAGAACTGAGAAATGCGAAGATTGAGGACATATTTTGTGAAATATTTTGTAGTTCTGTAGTTTAGTAGCTTCAGCTTCAGCTATCGTACATGATTACTACATTACTTGAAGTGAATGTGACATTAATTCGAAAGGATACTTGTGAAATCTGAATTTCCAATATTGAATAAAGAAATTTATTGATATAATATAAAGAGATTAATTATTTTTCTTTTTTTTTTCGTAAAAATTTTCCATTAAACTCATCAAATTAATAATATAGTTACTTTAAACATCAAAAGGTGATTCGAAAAAGTTATATCCATTCGGAAAGTTAGGTTTTTTGTTTTTTATGTAAACATTCTACGAATTTTCTATAAATTACGGACAATTCAATAAATGTTCATTGTGTCTTTGGACCTTTGGTATCCTCCAATCTGGCAGTACTTTATATTTTATTTGACAGCGAAACAAGAAAACAACGCCGCGGTAGACGGCTTTGGCTATGAATTGAAAAAACTGTCTCTTCCATAGTGAATTCGTATGGATCTGAAGAATTTCATTCGGAGTTATGAGGAAAACGGATCAGGATTATAATATAGATGACAAAGATTATATACACTGGATGATAAGCGACAGTTTTTTATTTGTGAGGTGAACCATCCAAAAGAAAGTCTACTGGAAAATACCTTGAAAATAAATATATTGTTCTGAAATCGTTTTTTTATAAATCAACTGCATACCGGTAAGAAAAATTCTGATTTTTTCATCATGATATGAAAGGTTTCAAACACTCGTCATTCAATACTAATATGATGTTTTATGAATTCATCAAGATAAAAAAATATCACATTTCTACGAGGTACAGTCTTCGAAAAAAGTTCTATCAGTAGCTACACAAAATCTGTACCACTCTTGATAATTTGCTTGATATAAATAGAAATTAAATGAGAAATGATACACACTGAACATCGTAGTGCACATATAGATTTTGAGAAGATATCTTATCGGGAATGCTGAAACAGTCGAGAAGACAGCTTGAAAAGAGAATCTTCACATGAAGGGCCCCAATAATTATTCTCCATTTGGTCCTAAACAACTGGATCACCCTGCATATAAGGTCCTTTCAGAATATATGACTCGAGTCCTATATATTTAAGTATTAAGTTTATTTGACGGTAATGCGATTACCCATTTGCATACAATTCGATTTAATTGGCATGTCTGATAGCTTTCGAATCACCCAGAATTAACTCACAAGGTAGAACAACTGGATTGTTGTGCATCTAATAATGAGATATTGTGGAATCGACCTATTCTTTGTTTAATCGAAATTTTAAAAATATCTCTAGCTATAACGAGTCCAGACATTATGAGTATGAAAATTGATATCTTTCTCACTTTATACAACACGCAGTTATATTTGTTTATGCCGTTTTCTTTCCAATCAAATGTATGGGTTTTCACTTCTATTTCAATTTCAGAACACACTTTGAGTATCTATTTCAGCATATATGTGTACACAATCCGTTATCACATTTACACAATCCCGGCCATATGTTCAACCTCTCGGGTCCGAAAAAAAAAATTAACTTCACCGAAAAAAGCGACCCAATCAAGCCCTTGTATAAACAACTGGTGGATGTGTTTAGAGGAAGATATCACAAAAAAAAACGATAAAACGGTTCAATAAGATGCTGTTGACCCGCTTGGAGTGGCCGAGTATAGTTGTTATCGAAAATTTTTAAATATCTTTCAGCCTTATATCTAACGGTGTACGGAATATTGGGATTGGTCGTGATACTCGTGATTAGTGCATGTGGACATGGATCTGGCGAGCACATTGAAGTGGATTCCGTTTTGAAAGAAAAAAAGATATACCCGAATTGAGTATGACTGGTTGTATGGAACAGCATCCAACACAGTTTACGTCGGCATTGTTAAAACATATGAGATCTTCAAGCGATGCTATCTATCACCTACGGTGCAAGTGAATAGAAATCTAGATACGTGCATTCGTGAACACATAAGAACAGCCATAGGTGGCAGATTGATACAAAAAAATGAGGTATAATTCCCTCGATCTGATTTCTCTTCACTCTATTTATCCTTATATTGATGGGAATCACTGGTATGTCAACAGTTTGGTTTTTTATTTCGTTAGCACCAAGTCTGTCATTGTATGGAACACATATCTGATTCCTTGTTTGTGATAAGCGCCCCAATAATTAAAATAGGCTGTGAATTCCATGGTGATGATCTAATACTCAAATAAACAGAAGATATGAATATCGATTTCAAGGATTTCTCACTATAGATAAAATAAATGATGGCTAATGAGATAACAAAACCTGATAGTCTAAAATCTGTAAACTTATTATAGGTATATCCATTCTATGGGTTTTTATAAATATATCATAGCTCCATTCACTGTATGGATTGAAATGATTTTCATCAGAGGGCTGGAAAATAGATTAATTCTTAAAATTCCATACAAATTTAATGCAGGACTGAAAAAAAAGTCTGTACTGAATGGATATTGTATATGTTTTCGAAAAAATAACACCATACCTTGTTCCTGATAAAATAAACATCTGGTAGATTTATTTCTGAATGTTTATAATTTATGTCCTGATGTGGTGAAATCTGTGCACACTCTGAACTTCTGAAATGTCATCCATCAGCGTAATATATTGGTGAAAATATTTTTTGTAGAGTTCAACATTCTACAAAAAATGTCTCAAAAGCTATATTGAACCCGCTAAATGATTGCTACTTGATGATCATCCCATTTCCCGACGAGATGAAATTGATATGCTCGTTGACATTTTTTGAACGTTGTGATATATAATGCAGTCAATGGTCATAATCAAGGTGGATATAGGATGGTGAAACAGCTTCCTATTAACAAGCACTAGAATAAACTGTAGACCTTTGCCTACTTGATTTCATACCGTAGTAATATTTCCTGAAGTTATCAGAGATGGCGACATACCTTATGTTGGTAAAACAGACACTCTGCAACTGTCATCTTTTTATCAGTTTCATCTATTCTAGATGAAAAATGACTGAGAAGAGTCGAAATATCGATAATTATTCCAGATTCACTGAAATCATTGTGTTTTGATGTCATTTCAACTCATGTCTGTCAGATGCGAACCACAGAAGTACATGAGCAACAGAAATCTTCTTCGATAATCGATCTCACCGCCATCTTCATTCAAGTCGTGGAAATATTAGTACCTTCTCAAACGGTCTACAAGTTTTTCGCAGAAACAATTGAAGAGCTGTTTCACCATCCTGTATCCACCTTGGTCATAATATATGACATGAAACGCCGCACAATATGCGAATATCTATCAATTAAGCTTGACCTCAACTCAAATGGAAACGATTATAACTTCAGGATATAATTTGTCTCCTCTGGTTTCCTTGCTGTGCCTCAACCACACCAAATCTGCCTCGTGTTTCATTCAGAAGGTTGATTATACACAGGGTGTTTCAGAACTTGACCCTCGTATTCAACTCATCGCGAGCAAAAACTTTTGTCGAGTCAACTTGTACGTTATTTCAACTTCGGGTAGCGACCTGGTGCCAGCAATCGTTTTGGGACACCCTGTATATTTTGGCAAGAGGGAAACGACCTACGTTCAATAAATATCGATCACTTGATGACTACCCCATTCGGGATACCTGGTCTTCAAAGATGAACTCGTCTCTGTCAATTCTATCTCGATCGTATAATAATTGATTCTTCAGCATTCTCATACCTCATTCTTATACTGATTGATCGATTGCCAATGAAGAGATCCGAAAATCCACTGTGTTTATTGAGGGCATATATCGTCCATATAGGGCGTCGAAAGCGAACGGATCTTTTCCATTTATATAAACAGTGAGCGGCAAAAAGTACTCATCGTATGCGAATTTTTTTCTTTGATAAATTTTAACAAATATCGATATTCGCAATCGCTTATGCATCATGTACAGTGACGTTATTTGAAAGAATATCGAAAAACGTTATTCGGAAGGGATATTCACAACGAAATGTTACAACAATATACTGAAGCAAATCTGAGATAGAGAAAGTAAAATAGTTTTTTCTTCATGAAAAATGCGTTCATCTGCTTCAAAAGTTCTTGTTATGTCAAAAATTGAATTGTTCTAATATAAAACTCAAATTGAAATTCTGTAGTTACGAGGGCCTTCATGAAAAATAAACAGTATCTGGATTATAATCAAGGAGATATTTCAGTGACATTATGGCATATTCACAGATCTCAAATTTTCTCTGAATAAAATAGAAGTAGCTTGGGCATGTTCACAAAATATCATTCAAAATATTACTATTGACTTCACTAATGAGATTCTTCGTGAAAAATATTTTTTTCACTTAATTTTTTTTTCATGGCGAATAAATCTTCATCTCAGATTCCTTTTGAAACATATACATAGCTATGAAATGTCTAAACGTCGAACGGCACTATATGACGTCTTTAGGGGTTTCTTTTGGTGCATAAGCGATTGCGTGTATCGTTATTTGTCAAAGTTCAAAGTTTATTGATAACAAAACTTCCAATATGATACTTAGATATGATAAAACAATGGGGACAAATTAAGGAAAATTGTTAATATTCCCCAAAAACATCCACCTTACCAGTGCACAACTTATATGGATATTCGTGAAGGCAGAATTTACGCGCATTTGGAATATTCACACGGATGTATGCGCTCTTTGTACTTCATTTTTTGGAAAATTAAACTACATTAGAAAGGAAACAGCCAAACTAAGTGGAGTCCATGCATCAATATATAAATGAATAAAGAATGCAAACATTTATTTCTTCTACCTTGTACTGATGACGGCCAATAAGCTCGAAACAGGTCTACAGGTTGTCAGGCTAGTCTGTCTCGTTGAAAGCATGATCGCATGTTCGAAAAAATAAATATTTGCATTCTTTATTCATTTATATAAATTGAGGCAATTTTCTGCGTGGTATTTACCAGGAAAGTAGTTGTCTTCCGCTCGTTTTCTACCTTGAAATACGAGTTATTTTCAATATAAAGTACTATAGAAGAATACAACTATACAACTGATGCTGTTGTGCTCAGATATGAAAATTAGGGTAGGACACCCTGTATATCGTACCTGCTATGTACTCCATTCGCCCATCCTTTGAACGAGATTGGGAGCCGCTGGCGGAACAGCGAGAGGCGAAACAGTTGAGCACGCGATCCCAGTACCCAGCCCAGCCTGCTAGATTCAGTCGAATCGCGCGCTCAAAGGCGGCAGCAAGGCATCGAGGTCCAGCGGTGTTAAATCGGGGGTGCGCGCAGGCACGTGCGTAAATCGAAATTTTCGCGCTTTGAAAAGTTCGTACGGGGCGTGCAGAGGGGCTTTAGAGGGTATTTCATTGTTGGAATGTGTTCTTTGCTGATCTAGTTCAAAATATTTATGTTCATCTGAAAGTTTGCAACTAGTAATTTTTTTAGTTTTTGAGGAAAATAATGGCGAATTCACGTAAATGAGGAAGGTATACCAATAGTTGTCCTCTTAGTAGGCATAACTTTTTGTGAGCTCTTTTGCATACGAAATAAATTGTCCTATTGTGCTATTGGTCATTATGGTCGATGTCGAACCCTGTATAAAATGGGACTGATTTAGGTATAATAATTGTGACTTCACTTCTCATACGTAGTTTCCCAGAAGTTCTGATAATTCACGTAAATATGAATCAAGAAAAACATTTTGTTATCTTTTGATTTTTATCTCTTATAGAGGAATATTCGAATTCGACGCTCATCATTGAGATATAGAGATAAGAAGAAGTTCGATTTGGGGCAAAGTTGCGGAATCCAATCCTTGTTATTGAAGTGACAATTTAATTCATGTACTAAAAATGCCATATGTCGCGGTGTTTTGTCATTATGACATCGAAAAAGGTTTGTCCTAACTTTGCCAGCGACAAAACAGAACCAAACTTTTGAAAGCATGACAACCAGCACTGTAAAAAATTTTTTTATGGCGTTATGACAATATTTCTCAAACATGCGTTGTCAGAAAAGTATCTTATTTGTGGAAATGTCGCGATTTGGAGAGTCTTCCAGTGGAGAAATTGAAAAAGCATGGAAAAAGCCATCATTGATAATGTGCCTCGCAATACTGAGAATTCAACCAAGTCAATTTGGCAAGAATTTGAGATGTTTTCTTTGGAAGAAAAACATATGAACTCATTGCAGAAACTTTCACTGTTTGCTTCTATTTTATGTGACTGGACATTCAACATGAAGAACATATTCATTAAATTGTCTCACCGAATTACACTCTAGTTTTTTTGAGTCGAAGTAAACTTGACTTTTATAATTCGAATTTTATTGCCATTGAACAATTCAATTCAAAAAACTGACAAAAAAAATTACTCGCCCTACAGACTCAAATTCTCATTGATACTTTACTTCGACAAAAAAACTCTCGTGTAAGTGAAACAAAAATCCACGATCGTTTTCGAAATATTTGGAATAACCATATTTTTGATGAATTATCATTTCCATTTTCTTCTTGCTTTATTATTGGATATTCACAAAAACTGAAAGCACTTTCACAGAATAGCACTCGGAATAGCATTATTAGCTTTTGAACTCGACGTTTTTACTTTTTGTGGCCATCATCAACTTTTTTTTTTCTCAAATAGGGATATGCATTTCATTCACATATTTCACTAAAAATTTAACCCTGAAATACATAATAAAATAAAAATTCTGTTCAGTTTTGGTGTATCTCCCTTAGTAGAAGTTCTGCAACTTTGCCCCAATTCATACTCCTTCGTATCCCTTAGGGATTTTCAGATTCCAACTAGATTAATTTAGTTCCTAGTCTCTCGAAATATGGATTTATTCAAAGACTATTCCGCGACGTGAAATAATGAGGAAAAATCTCATCCTGTTAACTCTCGCATTCACATCATTCCTCGCCAACTGCGACGTGTTGAACTCTACCACCCCTAACCAACGAGACTCAAAACATGTAACGAGACTCAAACAAACTCCGAACAACGATGGATCGACCGCGAGTGTCAACAACAGGCATCGCCACAAGCACCGCAAATCGAGATGCAGAAGAGATCTTTCCCGCGGATTCATCGGAACCTACCAGCGAAACGTCAAAGGAGACTGGGTTTACGTGGAGCCTAATAATTACGGTCCGTCGGCATACAGGTTACCCCACCCCGTATACGTACCAACGAGGTGCAACAACTACTGCCCCTACTGCCCAGTGTCCAGCTGCAGGAGAAGATGTCCACCGTCGTTCATCAGACCCACCATTCGACCCCCAACAAGGCCAACTTCAAGAACAATTGGTACGACTAACTTTCCAGCTGCTGCCACTACTACTAATCCTCCAAGAGCTACTACGACTACTAACTTTCCCATAGCTGATACTACTACTTCTACTGCTATTAACAGTGTCCCTCCCGCACTGCTTGAAAGTAAGTTCTATTGATTGTGTCAGGCACGATGTCACAGTTGAAATGTAGTCTATTTCAGTTAAGAATACAGTATGGTGGGACTGGTGGGCATATCCCGGTTTACACCAGCAAACCCGCTAAATTCAAATATTTCAAGAACTATGAAAATGTTTGGTGATGAATCAATAATTGAATATTTATGTAGCAAGGGTATATTCTGCAGGATATAAGATGCATTGAATCATTAATTTCTAAGTGAATTAACAAATCTGCTTAAATCAAGTACAACAATAATTTTATTATGGAATTTCAAGAAGCACATAAGTGAACAATAATTCGTTGACGTATTACAAGGATAGTCAATCTGATGCGAGATCTCTGATGTAATGTTGAGTATGGGATTTTAAATAACAACTCAAGTCATTATTCACATTTTACTTTACTGATTATGCTTCAAAGGACAAAATATAAATATGGTAGGTCTCGTGATAGGTGGAAATGTTTTTCTCAAAATAATAAATCACTAGTTATTTCAATATTACACACAAAAAATGATAAAACCACTATACAAAATTATAATTTGATATCCCATTCCATCATATGATTTCTTCCAGGTTGTTTGGTTTCTTCCAATAAATGGTATTGAGCATTATCCATGACAACAAAATATTCAGTTGAATTCATGTATTTCTTGTATTAAAGGTATATAATAACAATAATCACAAACAATGTTGGCATTTCATTTCTATGAACGAAAGCATATACTGTTGCAAGAATAGCAATAGGACTTCAACTGAGACTTCAACATTCAATTTCGTCAACCTTGGATTTTATTTTACTGTTTTCACACGGCCGTCGGTCAACTAACCACTTCCATTGTTGCGATAACGCAATATTTTACGTTGTGTAAACTTGCCTGGCTTCTAGACCAATGAAACGCGAGGAAAAACCTTCCCTATCTCTTCAACGCTGTATTCTTAACTGAAATGGACATAGATATCCTCAATATCCATACTCGGTTTACCATCAACAATACATAGCGTAGGTTGATCAGGTCTTTTACTAAAATTGCTTCACAAAAATGTGGTTTCTTGTTCTGTGCCAAAAGCTACTTCATATCTCAACAGCTTGTCATGATCTACAAAGCACATATTCGACCGAGGATTCGACCTGTCATGGAATTTTGTTCACATGTTTGTTCGCTACCAAAACATACGCTGGGGCTCCTGGATTCTAGAAGAGAGCTGTTCGTCTGGTTGGTTATCCTGCACTGTCGAACTCATTAACACGAGCATTAACCTCTTCATTAACATTATTTTTTCATCAAATGGCCAAATTGTGGAACACACTTCCTAGAGAGTTTTTTCCTGATACGTATAACTTCAAAAAATTCAAGAAAAATTCAAATAACTATTTCCTCTTCCGATATCCTTCAGATGGCTTGACGATGTTCCTGCACGAACATTATAGCTTTTCCTCTCGTGCAGTCGACATATAAAACAGTATAATTATTATGATACAAGTTTTATAAGACGCTATTTTGTCGCACGCGTTGTTTGGAGTACGACGAGCGAAGCGAGGAGTGCTACAAGTGAACAAGGGCGACAACTTGTCTTATAAAACGTGTGTCATGTACAATTTTTTCCATTTTACATTAATCTGAAGTCTTTTATTAAAAGAAATTGATTTAATATCGAGAAACAACAGAAACATTTTCGATTGATAACAATGATAATGACAGTGAAATATTTCAAATTTTGTCGCACAAGCGTAAAGCCCAGTTTACTGTTGAGCGATTTTGATTTTTGCGATACCAGCGATGTTTTTATTGGTCAATTTGAATCAAATCACACTCTGAATTGAAATTTACCAATAAAAACATTGACTTTTTTAATGCTAGTACGTGCTAGTACCACCAAATCCAAAATTGCTCAGAAGTAAGCTGGGCCTAACAAGCCTAACTCTTCTGACTTTCACAGTTCGATTGTACCAACCTCCGAAAAATAAAAAATGCGTACCGATACTACTACATATATTCTTCATTATAGAACCAAAATAAAAAAATATATTTCTTTGCATTTCATACTGAACCGATCGATCAGTATCTACTGAAGAAAAAAATCATGTTTTTCCACGATGCGGCAGCTTTAGGCTTCAGCTTCAAATTCACTATCAATAATTTATGAATCGTGGTTTGTTCTGAAGGAGTTTTAAAATTTCCGATTTCCATAAATATCAATAAGTCATTGACAACCAACTCGTATTTTGTCTTTTATTGACTCCACATCATTTTAGTCGATATATTCGAAATTAATACGTATTATTTTGTTGGTAGGTACACAAGTTGTCTGTTTTAGGTACATATCATGAATACCTACGTAGTATCAAAATTGTTCGTCAGCCAACTGATGGCGCCAATTTATATCTTACTGATAAGACAAATACAAATTTTTCATTTGAAGTTATGTTAGAGAAAAACGGTTTCTTATCTCTAAGATCGACTTGAAAAACCTCGAGAGAAACTATTGAAGTATGATAATACACGTGAAGCGAGGAGCGCTCCAAGGGAACAAGTGCGACAACGTGTATTATAAAACGTGTGTCATGTACAATTGTTTCTATGTTGCATTAATCTGAAGTCTTTTATTAAAAGAAATTGATTTAATATCGATAAACATCAAAAACATCTTCGATTGGTAACAATGATAATGACATTGAAATATTTGAAACCTGACGCACAAGCGTAAAGCCCAGTTTACTGTTGAACGATTTGGATTTTAGCGATACCAGCGGTGAAAAATGCGATGTTGACATTGTTTTCATCGGTCAATTCAAATCAAATCACACTCTGAATTGAAATCTACCAATTAAAACATTGAGTTTTTCACTGCTAGGAACACCAAATCCAAAATCTCTCAGAAGTAAGCTGGGCCTAACTCCTCTGACTTTCATTTGAGAGTTGGGTTGTACCAACCACCGAATAATAAAAAATGCGTATCGAAACAGAGGCTAGCTATTTCGATACGCATTTGCATTTCATAATGACTTCATTATAGAACCAAAATGCCTGATCAGCCGCATCTGAATTCTCGAATATTTCTAACTTCAGATTGTATATCATCCTCATGGTAAAGAGTTTATTTCTAAATTGGAACACTAGTAGAAAAATCGCGAAGGTAAAACTCTAAGGCTATTGAACTCATTCCAGCGATCAAACAAAATAAACAAGAAGCGAAAGATTGAAACTCCTTAACCTGTCATTTGACAGAATTGTTAATACCAGGAATAAATAAATAGTCCGCCGTTTCCACATGGCTTATTGCATTGCACGAACATATCAGATGTCTGCTAATATATACTCCTATTACAAGATACCAGACCTCATCTGTAAACGTATACATACAAATAAAGCATATTCTCCATCGGCGGAATTCCGTGTCGATTTCTATACACACAAACTCTGATATCGCTTATATTAAGGTTTCCTAGTCACGGTACCGATTTTTAAAAAAAAATGGACCACAAGCCAAAAGGAGAGGACAAGATTTAAACAGATATTGAAACTAATAAAATCATTATTATATTATAATGATTATATTGTTATTATCAATAAAATTACTGTTTTTTTTGTATAACCAATCGCAGCTGACATCACAACAAGGTGGGTATTAGCTGATGTGAAGTTGACGTCGACTTTTTTTAAAATCAATATTTTTTTGGAGTTCTGTCTAGATTCGATATTATCGATATCGATATTGTTCCTGGTTTTCGAAAAATGGGTTCTGATTATTTTCGATGTGTATTTGAGAAAGTTCTGAAGTTCTTGATTGATTTCAGAAATAGTTTGAAAAAATTATTGCAGAAAAATATCGAAACAAAATAGTTTTTTTTTTTTTCGTAAAAACTGATTGTTTCCGATTCATCAGCAATTTCAAATCGCAATTTTCACTTTCGATAAAATAAAGAAAAAAATAAATTGGATCAGTACGGAGAGAAGTTCTGAGTAGGGTTTCTGATTTCCTGACTTTTTTGCGTTCCCAGGAATAGGGAAATAAAAATTGGCGTTCCCGAGAATCCACGGGATTCGATATTTTTTTCTATTTTTTCATATATGTATGTCTTCAAAAACCAACATTCTTTGTTTTGAAATGTCAAGTCACTCGAATATAATTATTTTGATCATGTTTTTTCTTCCGGTATACCACAATAACGAAATAACATTAGATAAAAATTGTTAGAAACCAAATATGCACTCTTAATTTAGTGATCTTATCCATAAAAAAACACTTTTGAAATCTTACAAACAATAAAATACACCTACAATGACAAAACACTAAACAAAATGAATTTTTTTTTTGAAGACATGAAAATCATATTTATGTTTTTGTTTTTTGCGGCAAATAATGCTTTCAATAACGTTGTGGCACACGAGACTCCGTATTTTTGTACCAAAATGTCAGTTACACAATTGCCTGGAAATCCCTTCTTGGGATTCTCGGAGAAAAAACCAGAGGGATACCCTTTGAACTTTTTCAAATTCTTCAAATCGCCGGGTGGACCCATTTTCCATCATTTCTCTTATTTTTTATCATAGAAATTAGTCAGGTATCCAATCAAAACAACCGAACATTATCTAACAACTTCTCTTTGCCTCTGACTTTTCTGACTTGACGAAAATTTTCAAAATGTGATATCGAAATTGAAACTATTATTTCACTATGAAATATGAAAAAAAATGCACATCGTCTAATGGCTCTTTGTTACTAACCTTCCGTACTATTCGACTAACCGTAAGCGACGCGTCTAAACCATAAATTCTACTCGCAACCGTATTAACCATAAATGTGCCATTTTCGTCCTATGTAAATGAAGCTTTATCCACTGTGACGGATCCAGTTGGCGGTGAGCCTGAACCGAGGCCTGAACATACATACACACACTCTAGCGCGATAACCAGCTTTTTATCTAATTATCAAGGAAGCTATGGATTATGCTAAGCACTATCAGGTGTACAGAGGAAGCTGTTTGCCTTAAATTCGCAATGTTGTCTCTCGAACAGCCAGAGAATGTAGACTCTTACATTAAATTTATGGTAAATCTTCGTTAACCGCACTACTATGAGTTGAGAAACATTTTTGGTGATACTCACGTACTTTGACCAAATATCTAATAATAACTTATGGGAAACAACTAACAAGGATCCCAAAGCTGAAGCCGAAAAATGAAACAAATGACAGTCTGCGGGACTAATCGAGGATATGCGCATGCGCAAGTTTGAATTAAGAATCGACATCCGTTTTCATCATGGAGGAGAGTAGCTTTCTTAAAAATCAATCAAATGTGTCACGTAACCTTTTTATTTTAAAATAACATATATTTTTGAAATATTCATTCATCGATGGATTTTTGGACAATATTGGATAATAGTTGATGATAGATGCAGAAATGGATGTGATCTACGAAGCGACACTTGCGATTTGCATAAAAACCTGTGACGATAAAGTCAACGGAACAAGATTCGTGGGCTAATTTTTGATCAATCACTGTTTTCATTTTCACTCACTAATCACTTCTGTAAACAATCATCAAGTACATTTATAACTATATTAACGCTCTTTCGCATAATTTGGGTTAACAAATATACCTATAACCTATGAAATTCTAAAAACGTCAGTGGATTTCAACTCGTCAAAACCCACGCATGCGCACAATTCATCATTAGCAAGCTAGACAGTGTTTTGTTTTTTAAAACCTGGCTTCACTTTCGCGTGAAGAGAAGAATAGGTGTTATCCATATAGTTGTTATTATATATATGATTTTGACCTCCTGATCACGATTCTGATCAAAACGGTTACCTACGAGATCGTAGGTAATGTCAAAACGCGGCAGTCTCAAGTATTGTCGGAAATAAGGCTTATTTTGTTTCAAAGATACATCTGAAATCTCAAATTTCTGCTATTAAAAAGACAGAAAATTCATCCTTCTTTTAAACAAAACTCCACTTACGCTTACATTTAATTCGATACTTTTTTGCGGAGAAAGCTGATATTTTTTCAAAAATTCACTCCTAATAAAGAAACGAAAAAGCTGATTGTTCGGCTACAGTCGGGCTCGATTCTCGTTGTTTCTGTTTTGCAGGTGTGATTTTGAAATTGTTGCCTGTACCTTCCATTAAGCAACTTAAAAATATGATTGCAAATTGTGGTGCAAATTGAACCGATTCTAGAGGTACTAGTGGAAAACAACATGTCCTTTATCCTACCCCCTCAACCACCCAATAAAGAAGAGATGATGAAAATCATGGTCATTCCACTTCTCTGAGTTGTCCACTCGTTCCCCAACTTTATAAGGTCTCCGTTCGTATTGAATAATTTCTACAATATCGATGTCCTCGTCGCTATGCAAAATGCATTTGTCTAAAAAATCCATATTCATGAAATTCAACCAATGAAATTGCTTATGTTTATTCATCAGTATTGCCAACTTTCATTATGGCAGTTAAGTGAAATTAAATCAATTGGAAAACCACTTCCAAACAAACTGGAACTTTATCTGCAGGATACTTTCATCTGATGGATTCACCTAACTGGCAGATAAACTGGTAGGTAATTAACAAGTTGATTGCCATCATAGAGATTTTGGTTCTCTCTGAGGACACAATCTAATATTATCCACCAAATCAATTTTCCATAATTATATTGGATCAGGAAACTCGAAAAATGTACAAAAACATAATTTGACTCGAAGTCCAAATATCCACAAGTTATTGGTTTTCATTCGAGGTGTTCACGTACATTTTAAACCCCCTCTTACCTTTCTTATCAATTGTTCAATAATTTTTTTCAAAAAATGATTTCTCGTAATTTTTCTTGTAGATTATATATATATATATAATATATAAATAGAAGAAAAACAAACAAAAATGTACCAAATTTTTTTTTTATGGAACACCTTACTATTATATAGAGTATATTTTTCTGATTTCGAATATTCACATACATCAGATAATCTCTAATAGATTTCGAGATATTTGACGTTGAAATTCATATTTTATCCGAATTCTTTCAGTTTATATAGGATTATAGGACATAGATGGTCAAGATATCTATTTTTGAATTGATTAATACTATAATAGATCATATATCAGTTATTTTTAAGGTTATTCATCATAATGGGACTAAGTCACAGGAAAAAATGTGTCTCAAGAGAGCTGTTTTTTTTTTGCGGATAAAATATGAAAAATCATAGAGAAGCGCAATATTCCGAAATCGTTGACAACAAATATGTTTCTATCTCTCCTAACCCCAGAGAGAATTCCGATAAAATCTGAATTAAAACGTCAAATATCTCGAAATCCATTAGAGATAACATGATGATATATGTTTCTCCAAGAAAAATTACGTAGCAACATTTCTTGAAAAAAAAAACAATTGAACAACAGACAAAAAAGTTGAGGGGGGGGCTCAAAATACACGTGAAGACCCTGTACATGGATTGTGTTTTGCCTATTCATTCAGTGCAACGAAACGTTATTGTTTTTGATTGTTTTCCTTCTTTTTTACTTTCTTCCATGAGATATTTATCGATTTTGATATGCCGATATAGGTATACCGCGAGCATTGAAACTCAATAATATCTCTCTGATGAGTTATGACTGTTCTAAACGCGAAATGCTGCAGGATAGATAATGAGGGGGTTCGTTAGTGTGACGCCCACCTGATTCGGCGCACAGATAAGTGATTAACAGCATGGGCGCAGAAATAAGGGCACATGAAAACTGTTTATTCGATTTCAGTATGTTTGACTCGTGAAGCTGTATTTTTCGAAGTAGAATTATATACCTAACGGGTTGAATTGGCATAGATTCGATGCATGTTTCGAATATTTTGAAAATGTCACACCTAACATATACATACCATAGCTACAAAATAAACTAATTACAAAAATTACTGGAAATTTTTCTCCGCCTTGGGGCAAGAAACATTTAACTTCAGCTACTAAGTTAAGTACCACTTCGAGTTCCTTGTGAGAAAATATATTTCTACCAACTTTAGTGGAATAAAGTTAGCCAATAATAGTGGTTTGAACTACCACTAGCTGCTTTATTATTATTTTGCCTAACTGAAGTCGGTATTTGGTAAAATTGTCTCTCAGATAACAAGCCATATTCCGATGTAAAATTTTCTTGCCGAAAACCACTCTAGCTTCAATTAAATACAAAACATTTCCAGTAATAATTTAAGCTCTATTAGTGAACATTTAAAGGAGAATTTTAAAAAGGAAGATTACCATTAGTTTTCTATCGGGGTTCCAAGATTGTATATTCCATCACGAATGTGAAACATCAATGTTAGAATAATTATTGTTTATTCAGTTTTGCATATCATGAATTTCTAACATAACATTCTTGTTTATATAGGTAGCTTATGAATATTTTTGTACGTTAATACTTTGCAATTGAAATTATCTCAACATGTTTTTCAAAAAAAAACTATTATATCCCAGAAACTTTTAAGGTTAATATATAGAAACTATACATCATATATATGCAATAATGCATGCAGTGATTGAAACAATAATTGTTGAAACTTAATTTTCAAAGAAACTATTGCAAAATTTGCAATAACTCTACAAATAACTCTATAATATAATATGATATAATATGTAAAGCATGTTCAATACCAATCCCCAGAAAACGATATTTGATAGTTTTCATCCTACTGAGAATCCATTTATTAATTTCATAAAACCTTACGACACATTGTCAATTCCGCTGGACGAAAACAAAATACAAAGAACCTCCTTAGGATAATTCCAATTCAATACTGAGAAAATTTGTGGATTGTGGGAAATGAGTTCGTGTATTCGAATGAGCGAATTTGGAAACATTATTATATAAATCTGTCAACTAACCACACTCGATGAGATGATTGAAATCGTGTTATCTTAGGCTCCACCCTCCCCCTACCTCCCAGCGTTCAGTACACAGTCCGACCCGACGCCTGGCGCCTATTAGCCATCCTACAAAAATACATTTTTCTCGAAATCATATGAGTAAGTATATGAGTCTGGTCTGGTGTTCGTGGTGATCTATTCAGATTTCAGAACGAGATGCCCCCTCTTTTTCTGCCGTAGTACCGAAAATATCGTCTTGCACCTGCAGCCGACTTCCGCGAGAGAGACATAACCATACATAACCAGTGTTGCCATCTTAGTGGATTTTACACCAAAACTGGTGGTTTGAGTTATCGTTTTGTGACAAAAAATTGCATCTAGTGGATGGTGGTTATTTTTGTGAATTTTTCATGACTCATGTGGAAATCTGGTGATTTCTAAGATTTCTTCCATATTTGATTTCTGCCACAGATTTCACTACTAATTGACAGTTGACGCATGCGCATGACACTGATCACGATTTCGATATATTCGTCAAATCGTCAACGTCATGTTGAGCTCTCATGTTTCATGCTGAGCATAGATTTTAGTTTGACATAAGGCATTTTTTCGCGAGAAACTGTTTTGAAACTATTTGAAACAGTTTTGAAACACTCCATTATCTTGAACTATTTGTGACGTCACAATTGATTCTGGTTCAAAACGTTTTGAAAGCGTCTCTTGGACCGTTTCAATCATGTCAAATATCTGAGGTTAAATAACTATGACACGTGACGTTTTGAAACGTTGCATTTTTTCGGCTCATGAAATGTTGACGTATATGTATAAACTGTTTTAAAACGGTCTTTGAAACTGCTTCGTCGCAAAAAATGCATATAAATTACATAAGTAGCACCACTAGCACCCTTTTCGATTAAGCAGAAACATTTACACCGAGTGCGCTCCAGTTTTACCAATAGAACTAGCTATTATCTGTTGTTAATCTAGTGGTTTAAATCGTAGTAAACCACCAGAAAACCACTAGATTTTCAAAAATTTTCGCCTGCGGCGCATTTTTTTCGTTTAACCAGGTATTGTGATTTTCTGGTGTTTTCAAGGAAGCAATTTTGAGATTTTTGAGATTTTGAGTTGGCAACACTGTACATAACCATGAAAAAAATGCTCAACGAATCTTGCTGAATGATGGACCTTAGGCCTTTTGTTCTTTTTGGTGTTCGCCTCAAGACTTTACTGCCAACTGTATTTATATTTCCGTCGTTGCTATTATGGGATGTCGCTCGACATCTCTTTGACATGTACACGAAGGTGTTCTCACGTGATTATTACGCAAGAAACAACACTTGTTTCTCGAGAATTCTTGGAAACTTGTAATTCATTTATCACGCTGTTCTTCGAGATTATATCTCTGCGGTTGTGAACGGCCCTTTTACGAGGTGCAATACTTACGTTCTTATACAGAGTGACGCGTACTTGAATACCTCAACCATCGTAGCAGACAAGGATCAGATACTTGATTTCTGTATACCACACTGCAAACTACGTGTCAAATAGAGATACACCCGTATTAATACATATGTATTGAAAGTTTGGAGATTATTATTAATTTACATAAGTTTGGGTCAAAACTAAGCAAATATTTATGGAATATGCGGGAGATTGATTAGGAAATCACGATTTAGTATTCACTTGGTGTAGTCTCTATTCTAATGCACATGAGTAGATTCAATATTCTCAACTCGTTCATAAGATTTGAACCAACTAATATTTGTACTTAGAGCTTAATAATGCATTACGCATTATTTATCCTTGCTGAATTCGATATGTTTCGGCACCACATATAACTTTTTTCGAATTCCCTTCAGATCTGAGGTCACGTGATTTAGGTTTCAACGAATGTTTCAGTTGTCAGACAGACATACAGAAACGAACCGCCATTAGAGTTTTTCAGAAATTTAAAAAAAATCCCATATGTAGCCAACTTTATGGCAGACTCTGTATAATCAATATACACTAACTAAATGATAATTTCATGTTATCCGTTTCATGAAGGCGTTGATATGTTTGGCACGAAAGATCTGTGGTAATATTTCTAGCTCTCTTACGAGTTATCTCTATATACATCGGCAATTTGTCTTTCAGAAACTGTTGGTTCAAGTTTCACTCATCAAGCAAGTGGTCAGTGTGTTATTCATCTCATTATAAAAGCATCTTCATTTCAAGCCAAAGAAGGTTTAACATAAAATACTTTTCAGTTTCTTTTCGATTTTGTTCGCCTCTCCGTGTATCAATTTGTCAATTTGTAGATAAGTTGTACAGAAATTGTGAGAACGAGAATTGCAATCACCTAAGGAGGGCACTGGAACACGAATGATAAACCGTCAACAACCCTCCAATTTGAAACGCCACCTAGATAAGGTTGCATAAAATCAAAGTAAATAGAGCGTGATAATAATTGATAAATTGATTGAAGTTATGTTTCCTACGCCTCGTGTTGCGCCATCTTCCTAAAAATGATAACATTTGTTACGAAATCCGTTTGTTCCTGAAATGCCAGTGGACAATGAAAACAACAAAAGTCTATAATTCATGAATAGATTTATTTACAAACAAAACTTCTCATAGAATACAATTTCAGAATTGTCCCGCATAATCGATCTCAGCAATCCTTTCTCCATGTAGGAGTCGAATATACGTGTGGTCTCCCATTTGCACAATTGATTTATCACGAATAGAATTTCTCGCTGTGGAATTATTATTCATAAATACTCGTAATTATTTCATTCATCTCTTCTCGTGTCTCGCATGTCTCTGGAATTACGCGGGAGATTAGGTGTTAATTTAAAGAGATTACAATACCTTTCTCGTATACTTTCGTTGACGTATGAAGTGAAATATGAATGTTGAAATGTTTCTTGATGCGTCTTTCACCAATCATCCAAAATTTCGTGTTTTCATTTATGGAAATGATGAGTTATCAGTCACGAAATCAACTCGTCACAACATAATATAAAGGTGCCCAGAGTTCATTTTTTTCAAAGCAATTATTATCATTACATTACTGAGATTATAATTTACAGTAATTTGTGTTTATTTAGGTACATTCTAATCGTACTCTTTGATTAGAAATGAAAGGAAAATATATGGGTATTGTTTAACTATTGTTGAGTAAATGAATGAAAAGCACCACTCCGGTATAGTTTCTGATTGGAGTTTCTGATCTTATTTCTATACATTTTATCTGTTGGGGACGGTGACATAACTTTGGAAAACTTTGCTTTGGATGATAACGAATTTGCCTCAAGATAGTTGCAAATTGGCCAAATCATTCCTATATAGACTCAATAATTGTACTTATGAATGGGGTAGAGAAAAGAGGGTTCATTCCTACTTTCCGATGAATCTTCTTGTTATCCTTGAAACGAAATTTTGTGTGTGTGGGTTTGTGCACCTTTTGCCACAGTATTTTCAACTCTTCCAAATGAGAAAACAACGATTTGGCTTATAATCGGGTGATAATTATGATCCCAACACCGCCTCTGTCTGGTTGGAGTGAAAGTTTGACAAAGCATCAAAAGAGACCTACCTCTGTTTGCGAACGATAAATTGTTATGAATGATTCCCATAACACATTACAATTGCAAATAAGTATTCGCGCGTACAGATGGGTTAGTTACATTCTGTTCCAGTGTTGATAATAGCCCAGGAAATAATATGTCATATACGATACGAAGTGAACGCAATATTATAGTTGAATAATTATTCTACGAATAATTCTGTCGTGTTTTATTGAGGTTATTAATGCCTTTATGCATTGAGAGGAAAAATTATAATACTGAACTTATACAGGGTAACTGAAATAACGCTCCAAGCCAATTTTGATGAAGTGTCTTTTTGATTACTTGGAATACGGTATATAGTTTTTGTTAATCAACGTTAACGATTGTCAATTTTCACAAGCTTTAAATCAGCTTCACTTGTAGCTAACCAACAATGTAAAAAAATCTTGCAAGTTAAATTTGACCCACTTCTAATCGTCTGATTGGTTTGAAATTTGGCAGGTGTACATAGTTAAGGTGAAATTATGACATTCTTGTAAAAAAACAAGATTGGAGAATATTATCATCATTATATTTTAGGAATCTCGATTTGATAATATCTGCTTAATCCCATATGCGTTCAGAAACAAGTTGAACGATATAAATAGCTTAGCCTTTGTAATATAAGTATTGATTTATATTTTTTTCGATCATCTCCCGATATATGGTGTCAATACACAACTCAATAATGAATGGTATATTCAACTGAATGAACCAGATTTGTCCCTCCTTTTTTATCTCTGTCGCTCCTACGCCAAATTCTCCGTTTCTCGTCTTCCGTAAAACGCGCAATTCGTTTGTTATCTTTCCTTCCTTCCTGTTCTCGTTTCGCAATTCAAAAAGTTATCGCGTTTCTTTGTTGTTGCTTTTTTTTATTGTTGGTGTATAGGAAGCGGCCTGACTTGTGAAGTCTTCCCTACTCGGTGCTCACGCTAAACAAGTTGGCGACTTGGAGCAACGAGGATCAATCAAAACGAATGGAAGACGCCATGGATCATGTTCGCTGGCATGGAGATTGTATGTGTCTTGTTTCGGAATTTTAATCTACTCGACACCATATCGCGGCTACACAGTGGTTTTCGATGAGGTTTTTTCAAGGGACGATGTTTGTATAGGCTCTAGTGCCAAGGAGAAATCATTGACTGAAAATCTATAAACATCAAGATAAGTTTCATGTTCGTAGCTACTTCTAGGATCACCATAATAATAGTTATTTATGTATCAAGGGCGTAGAATAGACTTTTACGGACCGCAGCGTGTAAGTAATAGCAAGTTACGACCGAAATACATACAACATTTTATGCACCACCAGTATATTTTATTGCAAATACCTCTTCACATCTCAAGCATGATAGGAATAAAACGGTTCTTAAATACCTTTTAAACCCCTTTTTGTTACGCCCATGATGTTCCTCTTGAAAAAGCATTACATGAGAGTGTTTTTACTTTTTCTCTATTTCTTATAATAAGGGAGTTATTAAGGGTTCACAATTTGCTCATGTTCCAGACTGGTGGGCGAATAAATAGGCTAGTAGCCATATTTGCTGTCAATACAGACAATAGTCATTACGAAATGCATTCCAGTGACGAAGAAAGTGTGAATTGTACTCCACCAGAAATCAGTAAAGTAGCTGAGGATGCGAATAATTAATATTTATTGTCCGGGGGCGGTAAAGTGCCTTTTTACGCTCGGCGGGCGGTAAAGTAGTCCGAGGGCGGTTAAGTGCTATTTTACGCCCGCACAACCGGGCGATAAAGTGCCATTTTACGCCCGGTCGTACACAAAATTTATTAAAACCTCACCTTTTCGATTTTTCGAATTAGGTCAAAACACATCTGAAAAGAAAAAAGATCTTATGTACAAAGCATGGCATTGAAGAAAAATGTTAGATATATTTTCTCCCATGGAAGGCATCAAAACCAATATGAAGAGCACATCCACTGACCAACTAACAGCCACTGAATAGTATGAAGCTATATTGATACTGGTATGGCCACCTAGGGCGAGGCGATGTTCCTGCATGGTATCAATATTCGACAGAAACCTGGAGCTCATCCCTGTATATAACAATGAATTGGAACTCACCCTTATAGACAATAATGCATAATATAGGATACACAATTTGCCTCCTCTAGATCTAACATATCAACGATTGGCGTATATCGAAAGTAGCATACAGCCCATCGAAAACATAATTATGAAGCACACAGCCTTACAAACTCATCGATAAGAGCATATTATAGAGTATACTCCAGGATAAATCGGTATCCAAGTGAATAATATAGAAACATACCATAAAAATCATATCAAGCACTATAGCCAGTTCAGATGTCTTACGATATCACAAAGATAAAGATATATAAAACAAAGCATACCACCTCGATAGAATAATTCATTAACCCCAACGAAAGCTTATTAATAACGTCAACACAGTTCTTTGTTCTCCAGTCGTCTCATCAAAATACCAAAACCTCGACCAAAACCTGACTGACTGTTTTTGATTCTATACGAATCGACCGTTATCCTTATGACTGAAAAACCGCGTGATATATTCTGGATCATTAGTCAGAACCATCAATAGTACAGGTAGCTCTACGAAAGCACAAAAATCGTCTTGCATGAAGTGAGTTAATCAAGTGAATGGGGAATACAAATCTAAAGCAGAAGAAAACAAAGTTCGAACCGTTGAAAATAGATGGATAGCATCTATACTAGTGAATTCACTTCATGTTCCCCTGACGCCTGAGCTGTTCCCTAATCTCTTGATCTCGCCTACTTCGATAAACTTGACAAAAATCGACACACGTGGGTGAATCGTGCCAAATTTAACCTGGTTTTAAACCAAATTTATAGGTTACTGCAGGTATCAATACAAAAGTATGAATGATTCCTGATTCGTAATGACATCTCAACAATACCATGGAGCCATTTTCCAATAAGTTTGATGATGAAAATTTTTCAAATATCTTTCATTGGTAGCACGTCTATCGTTGTTTATAATAACCCCATGATAAGCTGAAATTCAATTGTTTTAAATCAAGGATTTTACTGCTGAAACAATCGAAGGTTGGGACCACCAAAGGTCTTATTTTCATCATTATTCGAAGTAATACAACGTAAAACCTGATGAATCGAGAAGAACGTCACTCCGCTCCTTTGACAAGGGTAGCAAAATCACTGGATTTGAAAAAGAAAGAGAAACTTCAACCTGAAATTGAGTTCGAAAAAACACAGAGTTGTGTTAGAACATTACCTACAGATGGAAAAACTAGAGCTATTTTTGTCGCGTTAGATTACTTCTAATCGATCATTGAGGACCTATTTATCAGGAAGAACTAGGAAATATCAGGGAATTTGAATCAGAACAGAAATAACAATCTTGAGCGTGCCTATGAGCGCTGAAATTAGACTTGAGACATGTTCGATGACAAATTTAAATTTTTCTTCAACAATAAGCCCGAAGTTATTTGATGTTGTCAAGAATTCTAAAGGTGTTCCCCTTACATGCATATTCCTACTTCGTTTGAGCAACACTTTTTGTAGATACACTGAATATTGAAGAATTTAATATTTTATAATCGCGGTACACCCGGTATAATGAATATTGGAGTTTCATAGACAAGCATGCACGTTGTCGCGATCCCAACACAATGGTCTTAGCTGTCGAAACATTTCACGCGGGGACCATTCTGGGTTGTTTGTCGACGTAAAATTCCGTATACAAAAGCGGACACGGTGCCTGGCGGACGGATGAATAGCCACAATCATCAATCACGCGCTCGGCGACTCTAATTTCAATCAAAGAGAAATGTCGACACACTCATAACATGCGCCGAAATTAAAATGCGGCGCCCGTTTCTGATCCATATTTTAATATTTTATAGGTGATGGGGTTTTTGTTGCGAAAAATGTGAAACAACATCAGGGTGGAAATAGTAGTAGGAATTGGTATTATCGATGTGAAAAGCTGAATACACTTTTTGTAGAATAATGAAGAGATGGTTTTTTGTATTAAGTGTATAATATATTTAAATTTGCAAAGCGCTTTCGACTTGCGTCATCTTCAGTGCTTCCTGAAAGTAAATACTCTGATTGGAGATTCCAATTGGAATTTTTGAAGTTGTGAAATTTGGATATTTTCTAATGGAAGTCAGGTAACAGGAAGTTTACAATTTGAAGACATCTAAGAAGAAGAGAATTATTATGAGAGAAAAAGAGAATTATTATGCCAGCTACAATTGAGATGTCTTCAAATTGTAAACTTCCTGTTACCTAACTTGTAAATACTCTCCATTAGAAAATATCCAAATTTCACAACTTCAAAAATTCCAATTGGAATCTCCAATCAGAGTATTTACTTTTAGGAAGCACTGAAGATGACGCAAGTCGAAAGCGCTTTGCAAATTTAAATATATTATACACTCAATACAAAAAGCCCTCTCTTCATTATTGGTATTATTATTTATTTTAAAGGCAAAATGGAAATGGATCAAAATACGCCACGGATTAATAGTATATTATACACCTAGGGACTAAAGTGGTATTTTAAATCCCCAGACAGAAAGTTTATAGCCCGACCAACGGGAGGAAGTGATATTTCTTCATTCAGCTTTCATTGCAGAGAGATTTACTTAAAATCTCTAGGGATTTAAAGTACCACCATATTCCCCGAAAATATGGATTTAAAGTACCCTTTAAATCCTTGAAGTGCATAAAATTATGAGTCAATTGCAATTATGTTTTTCACGTAGTCTTCAATATACAGGGGGAACGGAATCGGAATGTACGAACTGAGATTGATGGTGCCTTTTCTTGGTACACAAATGTAATTGGATGTGAATTATTCGCATTTTAATACTGTGTACCTTATACTTGGGGGGCTAAATTTAAAAAGACATACCAAATTCGAAATTCCCTATCATTTTATTGACTGCACCAAAATATGATATACCTACCTACTCCAAATGAATAAAATGTCAAGGCTATACCTATCTATAACTAATAATGTCACCAATTCCATTCAACTGTTGAATACAGTTCCAAAAAAATACAAACAGCTAAATGCAACAAATCTTCACGTTATATCGATAATAACGATAATTTTTCAAAAAATAAATTTTTGATTTAATCGATCAACCGATAATATCGATAAATTCTGATTATCAATCTTTCCCAATCGATATCGCCCACCCCTACTCTCGGACCTAGTTGATTTCATTCAAATTATTTTACTGGAAAAACTAAGAACTGTTCATAATATTCGAGTGATTATTCCGAAACCATTGGTTCAATGTGAATTTGATCACGTTCAATCATTATTATTCGCTACGTTTGGGAATCAAACTAGAAGCGATTCATTTATGGCTTCAGAACGTTAAAAGGCAACCATTAATTATTATCACTACATTAATTATGAAGGACGATTGCTCGGACGATTGTCATAATCAATCAACCATCAATTAGAAAATCTATGCAAGGATAATAACCAAATATTCATTTGAAGTGTCTGCATTTTGAGTAGAATCTTTGGTCTTTATGGTTATTCAGATATTGTAGAATGTACTTCCTATATTTTAATTTTTTTCCAGCAAATCGTTGAATGATAATAATATATATTACTAGAGTACTTCATTGCCTGGAATAAAAAAGCAATCTGAGTTTGGGGGTATTAATTTTGATTATCTTCTTGGTAATTTTCATTTTTTCCATAAAATTTGACTTCAGAAAAAAATTTGAAACCTAGTTCTGGCTCCACCACCATTTTGTGTTGCCATGCTTTACAATTACTCCTTAGACACCGTCTCAAGAATTATAATTTTATGATATAATATCATAATATATGTTTTATGATAGTTTCTATCTCGCGATTTACACCATAAATTATAGTTCTTCTCATTTCCGAAGCTCCGAGAGTTTTACTACCTCCGCTGAAGAAATCTTGGTATCGAAGTCAATGAATGCTAGTATTCCAATAAATCAGTGGTAGTCTAGTTCGATTGGGAGAATACTAGGTGGTGACAAGAGCACGATAAATTATTGTGCAAAGTGGCTTTGCGATTCGTTCGAGAAATCACTTCCGTCTTTGTTCAGCTCTCGATTCGCGTGGTTTATAGCGAAGGAGGGGCCCCTTCCTATGCTCAGAATAACCCACAATTAGCGGAAAATCAGGAATTCCTTAAGACAGGGACGTGCAAGGGGCCAAGTAATACAAGAAACGGCATCCTGTAAATGAAAGAAAAAAATGCGTATGCATGAACTGATACAAATGATTTGAACATTCGAGCTCGGAATTTTGAAAAATGGCGAAGCCGATAGGGCCCAATACTCAAAAACCTATTCGGTGTATATATATATATATATATATATTTTAATGTTCTGGTTCTCACGAAAAGGGATATCCTGTAATGTTCAGAGAACATCGTGAGAACCAAGGAAAAGAAGGTAGGAGTTGGTGTTCTACTTAAATTTCTGGAGTTGGTATGCCTCGGGGAACACCTCCCTAGGCAATGAGTTCCAAAGTCTCGATGTTCGTTGGATGAACGAGTCCTTGGAAAGGGACGTTCTGCAGGTCTCTAAAGTGACCACGAAGGTGTGTGAAGACTGAACTTAACGGGTAAATCTCCAAGAGACTGCTAATGGAGGAACTATTGTTGATATTTCAGAAGAGCATCGCCCATGAAAATAAAATAGAGATAAATCGACAACTTTTCTACGGTGTTCCAGAGAAGTGAGCGAGTTTTTAAGCGAGGCATGACCGACGAGACGAATTGCCCTTTTTGGACAGAATCCAATAGTTTCAAGATATGTTTAGGTGCCGCACTCCAAATATGGGAACTATGACTGACTGAATTATGTTGGGCACAGTGATATCGGCTTTTCTAGAGAAAATACATGCGTGTGTTTTGTTTGCATTGAACCATTGAATTCTACCAGGTTATTAGATCCCCACTCGAGAATTGTTGCTAATTCCATATTTATTTTGTTAACATTTCTTCCTCGTTCATTTCTGTTTTGACGGGCCGATATAGGAGCCCTGGAAGAGAAAGCGGTACTATCATCCGCGAAGCTGTGTATGGGACATAAAGTTGCTTCCAACAAATCGTTGATGTGCAGTAGAAATAGTGTTGGTGCTAAAATTGATCCCTGCGGAATACCAGCATTTATGATTAGAGTATCAGATGAAACTTCATCGACCACTACATGGAGAGATCTGTTTGAGAGAAAACTAGCAAGGAGAGAACACAGCTGAGGAGGCAAACCATAAGATGGAAGCTTGGCGAGGAGTCCCTGGTGCCAAACTCGATCAAATGCCTTGGAAATATCTAATACCACGGCTGCTGGCCAAGATAATAAATATTCAATTCAATTAAGAACATATCCCTGTAATCTCATAAAATGTATGCTTCTATTTTCGTCAGTTTATGGGAATATTGAAAATTGATAACTTCAGGAAAATGCATTCGATAACCTTTCAAAAAATCAAAAATGAATGAGAATGCGAATTGTGAAGATCTTTTTTTTTTGTAAATTAGAATGACGAAGAAACTATCTATACCTAACTACTAACTTTCACGATTTCCAAAAAGTTTTACAATAAATAGGTTTCAAAGTTTGTTTCACAAAACTAACATTAATAAGTAAAGCGCTAGAAATTCAAGTCACTGTGAATAACAATCTATAAGTATCAATTCACCCATGCATCAATTATAGCGTTGTTCGATATAGCTCTCTCATTTCGTCAGATAATTATTTGTATCTTATCAAACCTTCGAAAAATGGTCTATTTTATTTTACTCTGATAGCCTGATAGTGAAAAACATGCACATCTGGCAGATAACATAAAGAAGGAAGTTACAGACTACGTATCTTCCTATTAAAAAAATTAGTACTATGTTATGCAATAGCCCATTCATCGTTTTATACACACAACGGACTCGATAATAATATGTTATCTAAATTGTTTATTTTGGTCCAATTATTTGTGTGATAGATAGCGGTATAAGTATGATCAAAAATATATAACGCCGACAAATAACCTACAAAATATAATTGCTTTGCTGAATTATTAGGTATAAGGAATGTTGTTCTTTAGGTAGATCAAAAATATTGTATATGATGAACTGTGGCGGAAAATGTAATGAATTTGTCGCAGATATCATCAGGAACCTAAAAATGTACTATGATTTTCATCAACTCAAATCTAATTCAAGTTGATGAAATAATGCGCCAGAGAGTAGAGAGTTGTAATTAAATATCATATCTTCTCGAATCTGAATGTATAGAAAAACAATGTACTTTCAACTGTATGGGTCAATTTAGTCAGCTTTGTCTTCGTCTCAGTCTCAGTCTTTGTCTTAATTTTAGTCTTTAAGCCAAGTTGAATACATGCATTTACATAAGAGCATTTATACAACAATTTTTGTCTTAGTCTCAAGTCTTCGTCCTAAAAACGTGACCTTGAGAGTTCCTAATTTTCAACTTTATGTTTAGGACTAAGACCACGGAGTCAGTGCGCATACTCCCCATTCCAGAGTAACCACAGAAATATAATGTGTGAACCGTCTGTGACGATTTTTGGCAAATTTGAGAATGTAGAATAGTGCAAAGATCATTCATTCATCAAAAAATACACATTATTATCCATACATGTTTTCACCTTTTCAAGTAATGAATATTTGTTTATATTGATGTCATTGTCTTAATGCCTTAGTATCTTGAGTTGTATAAATAGTCATGTCCTTATTTCTTAAGACAAAGACTGAAGACTGGGATTGAGACTGAGACTTAAGATAAAGACAAGGATGACTAAATATACCCTATATTTATGGGTGTGAACCAGTGAGCCTGGTATACAGATACACTTCACCTCGCACTTGCAAGAGAACCGCTCTTGATATTTCATGATCATTTGACCACATAATGTGTTTTAAATGCTTGCACTGTAAATCTAGTGAAACATGGTTTGCTATATTTAATGTTGCATTTCCGTGTTCTCGGAATATAATATGATATAAACACGTGAAAATGTATAAACGCATCGTTTACGTGCTTTCATTCTTCATCGTGATGGAGGTACAGGAAATGTTTCCATCTCTAAAAGATTTACGTATATAATATTCCTATGATTCTCATGTATTTTTATTCTAAAATAGTTCACGAAAAGACGATTATAGTTTTCACTCTGGTCTACCAGTTATCGTCATTAATCAGTTGTATATGATAAAAAATACCAGCAATGGTGAATTCTGCTCTTAGTTTGATCAAAAATAATTATCATCTAGTAAAGAAACGAAGAAAGAAAATTTTCACAAACATTTTTCAAATTGATAAATAATGAAGCTAACTAAAAATCCTCAACTTCTTCAAAGGTCTGATCAGGATCTGTTTCACAATCAAGAATAAGGCTGGAAGGAATAATAGGTATTCTTGCTAGGGAATCTACACGATGACTAAATAATTTTCAGCTCTCTGTATCATTTTGTTGTATTTCAATAATAGCTTGAACACGTGGGACGCAATATCCACTTCAGCATTTTCAAATAACTTCTTCCGAAGTGCTACGAAAACACTGGAAGTATGGAGTGCGAGATCTCATCACGAGTTTGTGTAGATCAACACACTAACTACAAACCTCTTCGCGTAGGTTTTCGTGTACACACACCTAGGATATTGGGTATTCCTACATGAAATGTTGACCACTTCAAAAAGAACAATTGAATGGAAATTCATACTTGATCCCGTGATTGAATCAACCCATTCTAGGTGATGTTTTCAATTTGAAGTAAGTAATTTGTTTCATGAGTCTTTGCGAATTCTTCTGTAATGGCACGCCAAACACAGCAAAAAAAATAAATCAGCGACCAGAAGATGCCTGGCAGCGATTGCCATCGGTAATTCAACAGTTGGTAAATCGTCCATAAGTAATCACAAACGAAAAAAAAGGCAATTTAATGCAGCAAGTTTAAAATGCACAACCATAACTACACAGATAAATTAAGCAATTATGAAGGAATTTCAATTCAACGGGTTGTCGTATACTAGATCCAGATGAGAGACAGGGACGTACCTACTTCAATTTTTATCGAAGGACCAAATTGAGTTTTCTTGTTCTCATAAAATATTGCACAATTTTTCATCATTCCAACAAAAAATTACATAAATCAAAAGTACCAACCGACTTCTTCTAATCATTTTTTCCTCAGAGCTTCGTACATTTTGTAAAAAATATTGAACTTCATAGGTATTTCGAATCATTAAAAACTGGAGAAAATTCTTGATTACCTAAATTCTAAGAGCAAAATATCACCTAACTTCAACAAACTATAATAACTAATGCATGAACTCGATGTTTGTTTGAATAAAAAGCAGTATTTATATTTATTTTATTTTGAAAATTTGTTTTATGGCAAAATGTTCACACTTTCTTTCGCCTGGTTTAAGCATTTTAAATGCCATAGCTGTTGTATGAATGAAAATTTAGTACAAAATCTATAACTAGATAGGTACCTATTATAACCCATTAGATTCTATTTCTAGCACTACACATTCGAATGGTTACTGGATTTCATAACGACAACAATACGTGCTCAAAACTAAGTTCTACCTACTACATACATAATTCGAGATATGAACGTGAAAAACAAAGTAACAGAGCGACTGAGCAATAAATAACTCTAATATGCCCGTATTATTGATACATTAGACTCATTAGATCATAAAATAGGGAAAAATTTAGTGTTTTACAGATTCAGAACAAAACAGTTATTCCAAACATGCATTAATTACCTGACAAATGTTTCACATCGTTATTCACTTCAGTAATATACACACATATATATATATGAGAGCCAAAGTAATTGCACAGCAAAAAAAGTCAGCTAATATTCTCAAAAAAATATTTCGTTGATTTGAACATTTATTCTTTTACAATGTTTGGTAGTTTTATAAAACTGAATCGCTACGTCAGTCAAATTATATGAAGATATATTATGTTTCATTAATTTTTAATACTGAATTTCTAAATATGTTGTATAAATCTACTATGGCCTTTGGGGAAGCTTCGATGCCTTCTTGATAAAAAAAGGTCAAAAATTGATTTAATCAACGCAACAATATATTTATGCAGATAAGTAATACAAATCAATCTGTTTTTTTTCTCGCCACTATCTTAGTTGCCTTACCAACCCTCAGAAGAGTCACTCTGTATAACCTCCGATGCGGATATTCTTTTATGAAGAAAAAATCAAGAGATAAAGTAAGAAGTAGCCTGGAATCAATAATAATAACAATCGACTACTCAATGGCCGATTGTTGTGGATTTACATCATTTTATTTTATCACAGTTAACAGTGGCGTAACCATAAGCAGGAAACCATAATATAGGTAATTAATAAATGTGGTTCAAGATTGCAAAAGATTATGATGTATCAGAGAAGTCAGATAAATGAAGTTATTGATCTGAGCCACTAACCCTCGCACTAACCTTAGTCAGAGAGAAGTCACCAAACAAAAAAGACAGGTTTTATGAACAGTTTGGAAAGATAGTGAGCCGACTTGGGACTGTAAACATTTTCTGAGACAACTGGCAGCGAACAACCAGGTCACTTTGATGTGGGTGCCAGGTCATAAGGAAGTTGAAGGTAAGGAAGCAGACTGCCTTGCCAAAGAAGGGGAAAATACACAATTTCTCGGCCCAGAACCCATCGGTGGACTCGCCATGGCCCACTTGAGAGAAGAGTTCCTACGCTGGGAAGCAGATGAAATGAAATCTCTCAGGAATAAAGTGCCAGGACAAAGACAAGCGAAAAGGCTAGTGAGCCTTTCGCCAAGGAAAGCTAAACACCTTCTGGAGTTGGACAAAAAAAAACTTGAAACTGGTGACGGGACTCCTCACTGGACACTGCCCTCTGAGGTATCATCTCAAAAAGATGGGTAACACAGAAAGTGATAGTTGCCGCTACTGCGAGAACTTCGCTGAAACTGCAGAACATTTGCTTTGCAAATGCCCAGCACTGCAAGAGGCTCAAGTTCCTGGAAGGGGCCTTCTTAGAGCCCTCCGATGTCAGGAACCTAGCTCCCAGGAAACTGATAAACTTCGCAAGATGCCTCGGAATCTCAGGCCTCGAATAGATTAAGGGTTATGCACAAAATATCTCTTTCAAAAAAATTTGTGTCCAATTATGGCTAATCCATTTCTTCATTTATTAGCTTAGTCGAGCTCTTAGCCACTTCCAAGTTCTGTAACTTGGGAGATTCGTTTCTGGAGTGTTTCTTTCTTCTGCCGTATGATGTCGCCACTTCCAATTGTCTGTTGGAACGCGGCTCTGTGCGGTCAAATAGACGCGATGAAAATGCATTGGGACAGGCAACGCTTCGAGTGGAGATCTTACGGTCTCTACTCGGATAACTACCCTGCACTGATGAGGGCCAATAAGCCCGAAACCGGTCTGTCGGTTGTTAGGCGTGCCTGTCCCGATGTGAATTTGTCACGTCTTAGGAAGAAAGAAACATTTGCGATCTGCATTCACAGTGTGAATCGTTGCATGGACTACGAGCAGATATAATTCGATGTTCTGCGTGGTATTTACCAGGAAAGTAGTTGTTCTCTGCTCGTAGTCTATCAGACATTCATTTCAAACTATGTTTGATATTTTTAATTGGATAGACTATTTTCTCTTTCAAAAAACAAAATATCTAATTGGTCGAGGTGCTTGAGAGGCTGCCTACAATCTACCATAATTAGTGAATTCCGCTTTTGTTTCTGATTTTTTTTGTCAAAACACTAAACAACTGCTACGCCACTGACATGGAAGTAGGTTGATGACTGAATGGGCACAGAATACCCATCTGGGGGAATGGGATTGCTGATAACGCGTATTACTAGATCATTAGATAGTGATTAGACATTTTCCTGGCGGGTGGTAGACCACTATTATAGAAAAGAAGTTAGCCGCTAGACGGGATCTCGAAAATATCTCATGGACACTGTCAAACGGGCCGAAACAGTATTAAGCGACTACAAAGAGCCGATTATGAACATATTTAATAATGAGTACGATTGATTTACCAACCGAGAAATCATTCTTTATTTGATTTTACTCTCCCTGTTTGGTCTGATTGAAACGTTTCAATTTATATTATTATTATAACGGTATATCAACACAGTGAAAAACACCTACCATATAGAAAAAGATGCATATAAAGAAATCATTGAAAATTTTCACAAGAAAAAACCTTCAAAAATTCGATAATTTCAGAGAGGAGAGATGGATCAAACTAAAATATGTTTCATGAGGTCAACCAATAAACATTTCATGAAATTCACACAAGCTGAAATATCGGTTGATAGAAAATTATATCATAAAAATTGATGATGAAAATTGATGTCTCTCTATAGGTTTATTGTTTATCAATGCAATTTGACAAGTTTCTAAAATAATTTTCAGATAATAAAGAATATAGTCAGATGTATTCATATCGGAGGTGAGACCGTCAGTAAACAATAAAATTACTTTGAAAAATGTTTTTTTATTGCACTAGTGCGACAAAATTTTATTATATTCAGTCATGATAACATAATACTGACGAATTTAAAGAAGATACCTAAACATGAGAATGCTGCAAATCTCCGTCAATGTATTCTGAAGCAATGTTTATAATATATTTTGCATATCAATTAACTACTGTGAAGATATTCAGAAATTACCTATAACGAGCTACATTCCATTCTAGTTAAATATCTATTTTCCATAATACCATACACTCAACACATAATTGTATTTATCATTTATATATGCGTTTAAAATTGGTTTTATCTGTACACTGTTGTCAATTACCGTCGCATGGTTAATTTGAAATTAGTTATCATGCTTTTTTTTATTCCGTTATCTGCTTGTTTCAGTTTGCAATTGCGATCCAGACGGCTCCAAATTCCAGATGTGTAACGTGAATACTGGATCATGCGTATGCAACCCTCACTACACGGGACACCACTGCGATACTTGTGTAGTGAGTCCTCTTTTTATCTTGATTAGACTCCAATTTCGAAAATATTCAAATGACCAAAGGCAGCAACTGATCATTTTACCTATTTCATCCACACCCGCAACCAATCAATAACTCAAATCAACGAAAATTGGGTTGAATACCTAGTTGGTTGTGCATTGATGAAAATATAAATCGCGAATGCCTGTTTTAGGATGGTTCTTGGAAAAACAACAGGAAATGTGAAGAATGCAAATGCAACGAACAAGGCACCGAAAAAAATACAAATTGCAACAAACAAACAGGAAAGTGTCACTGTCGGCCTGGTGTCACTGGAACCCGCTGTGATACTTGCTTGCCAGATCACTATGGAACAATTGAAATGGGATGCAAAAGTTAGTCACACCTAACAAGTTGTAACTATACATTCAGATACCATAAAAAATCTATAAATTCTCATCACTCCCCACATAAATTTGTTTCAGGATGTGATCCCTGCCACAAAGAAGGACACATATGCGACCCCCAAAATGGAAAATGTGTTTGCCCCCCGTTGACTACTGGAGTAGCCTGCGGAAATTGTTCAGCAAACTCTTACGGGTACGAACCTGGTATAGGCTGCAAGGTAAAAAACCTGCCCATTTCAAAGAACCATCTATGGACACGGTATGAATTTCAGGCTTGCAATTGTTCAGAATCTGGCAGCGCGAATCTACAGTGCGATCACATTGGTCAATGCACATGCGCACCAGGCTACGAGGGTGAAAAATGCAACAGATGCAAGTACGGCTTCTATGGGTACCCCAACTGTCGTAGATGCAACTGCCTCTTGGAAGGTACCGAAGACGAGGAATGCAAAAATGGCGACTGTCGATGCGATGACAAAGGTGCCTGCAAGTGTAAGGTAGTATACATAAAATCGAATACTCCCGAAACGCGCTAAATGTGAATGTCTAGGAAAATGTACGAGGAAAAGATTGCGACAGATGCAAAGAAAACTACTACGGCTTGACCAAAGAGAACCCAAAGGGTTGTACAGGCTGCTTCTGTTTCGGAAGGAGCGACCAATGCGAAGATGCTCAATACCACTGGAACAAAACAAGACTTGACAGAACCAATAGAGATAATGACCAAGTGAGTTTTAACTAACACACGTCGGATCCTTGCGACAACCTGAACTTTGTTTAATGTTAACGCTTTTATAGATAGATCAGGACGTTCTGGAGCTACCGCGGGAATTTTTGGGAGACCTCACTTCTTCCTACAGGGGATACCTCACTGTGCAAGTACGTGAAGGAAAATTCGACGTCTATCTGAGAGGCAACGGGGTCAGCCTGAATTCTACAGATAACAGAAATTATTTGCAAATGGTGGAAAGCAGCAAGTGGAGGATTTCATCTGGGAATCCATACTTTCCCAACAATTGTATAGATAACTTGACGAGACCTTGTTTCATGGTCGTTATGGAAAAAGTGACATCTATTCAAGTCCGAGCAAGAAACAGGTAGGTTCATTGTGGTTTTCAACTATAGTATCCTTAAAAGGATCTCAAAATTATCCGGTAAATTATCTCGTTTATAAACTGATTTTATTTGCAGAATAAAAGAAGTTTTGTTGGATAGAGCTGAAGACAAAGAATCACACGCAATCACACATTCCATAGAGAAATGCAAATGCCCCCAGAAATATTCTGGACTGTCTTGTCAAAACCCTAATGAAGGTTACTACAGGTACTTTCCCGATGATCGAAATAGTAATTGGATCGATCCTATCATTGGAATAGCCAAACGATGCGAATGTGGTGGTCATTCCGAAGAATGTGATCCAGAAACTGGAATTTGCAAGGCATGGAAATTGTCTCTATATTATATGTCTAATATTTCCAACTATAATTTTTTTAACTTTTCTAGAATTGTACTGACCATACAACAGGTGATCACTGTGAGTATTGTGATGTAGGTTTTTACTTGGATAAACAAAACACTTGCGCAGCTTGTCTATGTCCATCAGCTGATCAAAACAATGCTAAAAGTTGTACACCAACAAAAGATGGGTTTACATGTCAATGTAAAAATGGTAACATCATTCAGCACCGTATTTTTTACAAGCGAAAACTTATCAATTGATTTCCAGGTTATAGAGGGAAATACTGTAACGAATGTGAAGTGAACTACTTCAAGGCACCAAGTTCTCAAATCTGTCAACCTTGTGGTTGTAACCAATACGGAATAGAGGACACCGGAAGTTGCAACCAGGATGGAAAGTGCCGCTGTAAAAATGGCTTCAAGGGAACCAAATGCGATCAATGTGTTGAAGAGCGAAAATATATTGAAAATGGGGTGTGCAAGGGTGAGAATTCTCTGACAATGTGCTCCAGTGATTGAGCTTAATCAATTTATGTTTCAGCTTGTGATGAATGTACTATGAAACTTTTCAATGAGATTGACAAAATGAGCGAACTAATCGAGGGCATATTTGACTCCTTTAAAATTGGTATTGGCCCTCCATGGAAAAAATTAACCGAAGACATTGGAAAACTGGATGGGCTCTCAGAAAAATTCTATAACGAAAAAGAAAAGATAGAGACGTTGTTGGAAAAAGCTAACATTGACGATTACGAAAAAAAAGTCTCTGAAATGGAGATTCAACTAGATGAAAATAATAAACTAGCTGAAGACACTATCGATAGAACGGATGCAATTCATAAAAATTCTACTACGTTGTTGGAAGAAACCGAAGAACAGAGCAAGAAATTAATAAAGATCATAAAAAGTCTTGGGAACTTTGGTAACAAACAAGTGAATCTGAAGGAAGCTTTGAAGAGAGCAGAACTCATACTAAAAGAGATACGATACGAGTCGAAGAAGCTTACACAGCTGGATGTGGATGTGTTCGCTCAATGTGAAGCTGTTAACAGAAGAGTTGAGAGCATTTACAAGCCAGTTCATGATTCATCTGACGACAAATTGAAGGAACTGAAGAAAAAACTGCAGGATCTCATCAACATTGTTTCCTCCGTAGACAATTTGGCAAAACTAGCGGATTCGAAGAACACTGAGAATTCCAGGAGAATTGAAAAAGTTAAAGAAAAGATCGAAATACTGAAAAGCAAAAACAATAGCACGCAAACTTCTTTGGTTCACATTGCAGAAAAAACTGAAGCTGTTGAAGAAATTTTGCAACAACTTGGCATAGTTTATAAAGATCTCAAAAATATCTCAGAATTCGATGAATTCACGGAATTAGAGAATAGAGTGAAGAGACAGATGGATGATATTCCAAAAATCGAGCAACTTTATTCACAAGCCATCGAACATGTTCAAGAATTAGAAAATAAAATCAACAAATATCACAAGTATAGTATGTTTATGGAAAGTCCAACAAAAAAATTGTAATTTTTAATTTTTCAGCTTGTTCAATTTCACAAAAGATGAATGGAAAAGAATAAATGCCAGTGGGGCATACGAATCGATTATAAGTGGTATCAAACAGGCGAGAGAATCGATAAAAGAATCTGAAAAGATTTTGAAGAAAGCTATTGAAATAATAAGTCCTGAAGATTCAGATAACTTAGATGCGAGGACCAATTTAGCTCATGCCTATTCTGATAGACTGAAACAGCGTATAAATAATTTGAAAAATATATCGAAAAGTAATTAACAAATAATATATTCCATATCCATGATTCACGAAATATTTTGTTTTTCAGATTTGATGGATATCAAGAATAAACTGGATGACCTCAAATATAACATATTAGAAAAGGGAAAATCTAATAATAACCTAGCCCAAATTCTCCTCAAAATCGACAGGGACATCTCACTTTTTGGAAACGGGGAACTGGAAGAAGCGAAAAGAAATGCAACACGAATCTCAGAAGCCATGAGAAAAATAGAAAAACAACTTGAAGATATGAATTTTGACCAACAATTCTTTTTGGAGAAAAACTACGAAAAATATCGCGCAGAAATGGCACCAGAAGGTGAGAATAATTTTCTGAAAAAAATTGATATTCAGTTCATACCTGATTTGCTTTTTTAGAAAAAAAATATTTTGATAAGAAATTGAAAGAAGTGAGAGCAATAGTTAAAGGTCTCAGTATCTTACCACCTAGTACAAACGATAATAAAACACAGCAGGGTAACAAACTGAAGAACTTGGAAATAAACATCACAAATTTGCATAACAAAATAAAAGAAGCTAAGCAACAAGTAGATGTGGTATGTATGACAATATAATATTTTCCCTTATCGAAATTCTTATCCAATTTTTCAAGATTGATGTTGCTATGAATCTGTCCAACTGTAAAATGACATACAAACTATCAAAGCCCGAATATTTCCAATCGTTATCGATAATATTTCGCTGCGAAAATTGTGTTCTCTTCAACTGGATACAACCGTCTTCATCAAAGTTGACACTTTCGGTGGAAAACTACAAACCTATTCTTCGTGTGGAACGAAAAGAAATATCGTTGGAAAATGATTCCAAAAATGAACGAACCATCAAATTGCAAAAGTCAGTATCTTACATCACAAATCTAACATAAGTGTCCCGATGATTGTTTGTTTATCAATAGCATTTTTTAGGATAGGTTCTCTTCTCAAACTTCAAATGGGTGATGAAGAAAAGAGTACAATAGTTGAGAATATGGTCAAAATAGGCGGAAATGATACCCTGGAAGTTGGTAGTAGGAATAAACCTGCATCGAATGCTCACGTCTACAAAATTGTTTTGAACGAAAAGAACTTTGGATTATGGAAATTCGAAACTACTAACGGATATTGTAAAGGAGTAAAAAGGTACATTTCATTGAAATTGATGTAGTAACGTAACCTCGAAAGGTTGATATACATAAATCTTTCGGAAAATGACAAAATATATACATCAGAAATTGATCTTGACCTTAGGCTACTGCCTCGTCATTTTCTACGATAACATTATTGATCAAGAATAAATATTACTTTACTCAGAAAATATCATAACCGGGTGCACCGGAAGCGATATAAAACTAAAAAACTACTATTTTTGGTGGTATTAATTACAAGATATTGTTCGACTTCGCCATTTTTTAATCTACTTATTTTTTAGGAACTCAACAGCCCTTGGCAACAAAACGTATAATTTGTACAATGGTGAAGGATATTCAAAATATAAAATGGACAACAAACCGAATGAGATATCGTTGAAATTCAAAATCGAAACTTTCGATGAAAACAGTACTATTTATGTGGCTGAATACGTAAGTGGGAGATTATTTCGATAGGTACCTAAAATACCTGCTATTTGTCCTACATTTACTCGATTATTTCGGAAAATATACATTTTATGGAAAATTTATTCTAACAAAAGAAGGAAGTTATTATTATATCTAGTCTCGCGTTTTATATATTTTTTTTTTCGAATAAAAAAGTTGGGTGCACGTGAGGTCAAACCGGAAGTGTTTTTTCTGATATGATAATTAACCAAAGTTGACATTCATGACTTCAAATCGATGAAAACAAATTCGGAATATCCAAACAAAATAACAGTGAAGATATAGCGGGTCAACTGGTGCAGAAATTTTAAAACTTTGGGGGAACTCAAACTTTTTTTTTCAGAAGGATATTAAGAGGAACAAATATTCCTTCATCTATCTCTACCTGCTACATGGCAAGGCTCATCTCAGCATGCGCCACGAAAATGGCCAAACATTCGCCATCAACTCCTGCAAGTTCAAGGTCAACGACGCTAGAACACATGTCTTGGAACTCTCCCTGTTTTACAACTCCGGGCAGCAATTCTATGGTTTGAAAGTGGATCAAAAGTCTTGTTCGGAAAGTGGAAATAAGGCCTTGGACAAAAAGAACGTTTTCAAATTCAAATTGTCTAAACATTATATAGGGGGAGTTCCTCCCACTTTCAATAGGACCATTATACCAGTGACGACCCATTCTTTCCTAGGTCTTCTCGATCTAACAAATCTAATTGGCAGTGATGAAATTTCCCATGGAATAATAAAAACTTCTAAAAATGTAAGTACATATACGCAGTACAGGAAACAATTATCTCATATTCATAGAATATGTGATGGATGAATTCCGCCCTTTTGTATCAATTTTTGATATAAATAAAGACATATCATCATTATTATTATTATATTAAGTATTGTTAATTCGTCGTATTATTGACGCCATTCAACTCGAAATAAAAATCAATTTATCGAAATCAAATAATGGTATGTAATGTAAAAAAATTCAACGAAATTGCAAATTGCTTGATTACAATATTAGTGATGAAAATATATACTTACCTAAGTCTGTTCTGATAGACAACAACACTTTACCGCATTCAAATCCAGTTATTTGCAGGTACTAGAATTCAATAACGCTTGGATAAACACGAATGGCTACCTCAAAATCGAAACGCCAAAACAACAACTGAAAACTCTCAACTTCGTCCTAAGACCAATAACTGATGGCATCATCATGAAATTCGACGACGACCAATATATTTCCCTCGAAAATGGTAAACTAGTCATCAATGATATGAAACACAAACATCAACTGAGGATCGACGACTATAACAACATAGAGCTGAGACTGGAGAATGTGCCAAAACGAGCTATAGTAGATGGTGAAGATATGAGTCTAGAGGGACTGAAGGAATTATCTGTGAATCATATACAAATCGGTGATCACAACAATGGTTTCAGCGGAGGAATTAGAGATATAATTATCAACGACAAGTTAGTACCGTATTGTATTAAATATACACGAATGCAAACCTCTTCTTTTGCTTTATGATGACTGGATTGAGAGACAAAATTTCCTACCTATACTGATTGTATTATTTCTTTCAGGCTTATAACTTTCAATGCCGACTCAGTTAAGAACTTCACAAATGTGGAGATAGGCAGGGAAAAACCACTCGTCGAATCCACTATCAGTGTAAGGAGTTTGACGATGATGAATTTCACGAATTCCATGCAGAACACCGAAGGCTGTGTAGACTTTGACAGTTATAATACAGAAGCGGATGCCGTCAAATATGGGGACAAGCCGAACAGCTACACGCACATGAGAACGAATTTTTGGAAAAACAACTACACCTTGCAGTTTGATTTCAGGACTCTTTCGCCCAATGGGATACTTTTCATAACTGTGAGTATAGGCATTTCTCTCCTTCTGTTACCAAGATACCAATATACTGTTCATTCTCATCTTGGCCACCCGGTATACTGGAAATACACTAGTCACAAAACTGTCCACATGCCTATTTGACGTTTTTTTTTCTCAAACCTACACTAGAAATGTTTTGGAAATTAGAACATACTGTTACGAGCTGTGCTTCCAAGAAAACCGGAAGTCATTATCTCGGCAGCTCGCGTCTAGGCCGTGATTTATGGCCTCGCGATAAGATCGGTCACCCGACCGGTGTGAAAATAGAAACGGTCGCCGCGTCAGAAACGAAATATTAGAGTTCCTGTATCACCTATGTTGGGCGGTTTAAGAATGTGCCGTTTCCGGAAATTCTTCATCACCACATGTTTTGAATGAGCTGAAAAAGCATAAGCACCCTATTTTATATTTTGTACCCCTATATTAAGCTCGAAAACTACCCCTGTAAGAGTAAACATCACCTAAAAATCAATAATTTACCGTTTCTGAAAATTTCTTTCTCACAACATGTTTGAAATGAGCTGAGGAAGCATGTGCACACCATTTCATATTTTGTACCCCTATACTAAGCTCGAAAACTACCCCTATAATAGTTAACATCACCTGAAAAACAATAATTTACCGTTTCTGAGAATTTCTTTTTCACCACATGTTTGAAATGAGCTGAGGAAGCATGTGCACACCATTTCATATTTTGTACCCCTATACTAAGCTCGAAAACTACCCCTGTAAGAGTAGACATCACCTAAAAATCAATAATTTACCGTTTCTGAGAATTTCTTTTTCACCACATGTTTGAAATGAGCTGAGGAAGCATGTGCACACCATTTCATATTTTGTACCCCTATACTAAGCTCGAAAACTACCCCTGTAAGAGTAAACATCACCTAAAAATCAATAATTTACCGTTTCTGAGAATTTCTTTTTCACCACATGTTTGAAATGAGCTGAGGAAGCATGTGCACACCATTTCATATTTTGTACCCCTATATTAAGCTCGAAAACTACCCCTGTAAGAGTAAACATCACCTAAAAATCAATAATTTACCGTTTCTGAAAATTTCTTTCTCACAACATGTTTGAAATGAGCTGAGGAAGCATGTGCATACCATTTCATATTTTGTACCCCTATACTAAGCTCGAAAACTACCCCTGTAAGAGTAGACATCACCTAAAAATCAATAATTTACCGTTTCTGAGAATTTCTTTTTCACCACATGTTTGAAATGAGCTGAGGAAGCATGTGCACACCATTTCATATTTTGTACCCCTATACTAAGCTCGAAAACTACCCCTGTAAGAGTAAACATCACCTAAAAATCAATAATTTACCGTTTCTGAGAATTTCTTTTTCACCACATGTTTGAAATGAGCTGAGGAAGCATGTGCACACCATTTCATATTTTGTACCCCTATATTAAGCTCGAAAACTACCCCTGTAAGAGTAAACATCACCTAAAAATCAATAATTTACCGTTTCTGAAAATTTCTTTCTCACAACATGTTTGAAATGAGCTGAGGAAGCATGTGCACACCATTTCATATTTTGTACCCCTATATTAAGCTCGAAAACTACCCCTGTAAGAGTAAACATCACCTAAAAATCAATAATTTACCGTTTCTGAAAATTTCTTTCTCACAACATGTTTGAAATGAGCTGAGGAAGCATGTGCATACCATTTCATATTTTGTACCCCTATACTAAGCTCGAAAACTACCCCTGTAAGAGTAGACATCACCTAAAAATCAATAATTTACCGTTTCTGAGAATTTCTTTTTCACCACATGTTTGAAATGAGCTGAGGAAGCATGTGCACACCATTTCATATTTTGTACCCCTATACTAAGCTCGAAAACTACCCCTATAATAGTTAACATCACCTGAAAAACAATAATTTACCGTTTCTGAGAATTTCTTTTTCACCACATGTTTGAAATGAGCTGAGGAAGCATGTGCATACCATTTCATATTTTGTACCCCTATACTAAGCTCGAAAACTACCCCTGTAAGAGTAAACATCACCTAAAAATCAATAATTTACCGTTTCTGAGAATTTCTTTTTCACCACATGTTTGAAATGAGCTGAGGAAGCATGTGCATACCATTTCATATTTTGTACCCCTATACTAAGCTCGAAAACTACCCCTGTAAGAGTAGACATCACCTAAAAATCAATAATTTACCGTTTCTGAGAATTTCTTTTTCACCACATGTTTGAAATGAGCTGAGGAAGCATGTGCACACCATTTCATATTTTGTACCCCTATATTAAGCTCGAAAACTACCCCTGTAAGAGTAAACATCACCTAAAAATCAATAATTTACCGTTTCTGAAAATTTCTTTCTCACAACATGTTTGAAATGAGCTGAGGAAGCATGTGCATACCATTTCATATTTTGTACCCCTATACTAAGCTCGAAAACTACCCCTGTAAGAGTAGACATCACCTAAAAATCAATAATTTACCGTTTCTGAGAATTTCTTTTTCACCACATGTTTGAAATGAGCTGAGGAAGCATGTGCACACCATTTCATATTTTGTACCCCTATACTAAGCTCGAAAACTACCCCTATAATAGTTAACATCACCTGAAAAACAATAATTTACCGTTTCTGAGAATTTCTTTTTCACCACATGTTTGAAATGAGCTGAGGAAGCATGTGCATACCATTTCATATTTTGTACCCCTATACTAAGCTCGAAAACTACCCCTGTAAGAGTAAACATCACCTAAAAATCAATAATTTACCGTTTCTGAGAATTTCTTTTTCACCACATGTTTGAAATGAGCTGAGGAAGCATGTGCACACCATTTCATATTTTGTACCCCTATACTAAGCTCGAAAACTACCCCTATAATAGTTAACATCACCTGAAAAACAATAATTTACCGTTTCTGAGAATTTCTTTTTCACCACATGTTTGAAATGAGCTGAGGAAGCATGTGCATACCATTTCATATTTTGTACCCCTATACTAAGCTCGAAAACTACCCCTGTAAGAGTAAACATCACCTAAAAATCAATAATTTACCGTTTCTGAGAATTTCTTTTTCACCACATGTTTGAAATGAGCTGAGGAAGCATGTGCACACCATTTCATATTTTGTACCCCTATACTAAGCTCGTAATTCACGTGAAATCGCAAACAATCGTGAACTTAAAAATGTGATACGTCGATTCAGACGTAAATGGCAAATAGACGGTGAGACGGTCCAGGTTCCTGGAACACGTGATACGCTGATCTTCGGCTGAGCTCTTCCGGCCCGAACCGGTTTTTATTAGCGTTCAGACCGAGTACACGCATGTACCATTTCATTTGTTACTCCCGTTTTGAGTTATACTGTTTTGTATTCAATTTATTATTTCGAAAAAAAGTAAGTACAAAATTATTCTAAATATCTAAATCTCTTTTGGTGTAGGTACCTAAAACATGAATATTTATTAATCAATGTGTCTGAATTCGATACTCAGACGGGTATATAGAACTATTTTTCCTCGAAAAATTATGGTATGTGATGTAATTTGAATATCGATTTTACTCGAAAACGGCGCTTCTCAAGTTCAACGCGAGTTTCTTTTCATGTGAGTTTTTATTTCTAAATAAACTTCAAATTTCATATCTTTGTATCGAAAGCTCAAACAAGGAACCTGATGAGAATTGGAGTGGTTCCAGCCCTACTCCTTCCCCATCATTTTGTATCTATCTTTATCTATCTGTATTTACCTGCGAATAAATATTCTCATCATCAATTAGGAAAATATTTTCTTATTCCTAAAATTTCATTTTTGTATCTTGTACTATCGAATAGAAAGTCTTGAAACAACGAAAACCCAAACCTGTATATCACAAAAAATATTTAAAATCACAGGTAACCATTGAATTAGTATGAATAAATCTAATACAGACTATTTTGCTGATTTTCATTTTATTATTGCATTATTATTATTTATTTATTTATTAACGGGTAACACCCAATATGTATAATACAAGTTTTACATATCATAAGTTTGTTAACACTATATAATTAACCTAAAATTTGTAACTTAACAATAATTACTAATATTAGTGAAGAAATTACAAAAGGTACAAAGAAGATAGAAGAAAAGACATTGCTATGACCCACTATTTGACAACATTATTAAGTAAATGAGCATATAAAGAAATGATTTGCAATACAAAATCAATCAATAACCCTCAATCTATTTCGAAGCGTACCTTCAGTCTCATTCAACAGATCAAATTTCACCATGTTACCATTGGAGATCATTCTTGATAAGGGTGAATGCTTGCCATAATTACACCTGTGAAAATCAGGTGAGAAAGTTTGCGTATTCCTTGTGTTACGTGAGGGGACATGAAAATTTACTTGAGAAAGAAGAGAAGGACAATTTATTTTGGAATTGATTATTTTATGAAGAAATTTTATATCTGCGTGCACTCTACGCGTTCTGAGTGTTTGTAATCCAGATGTTATACGAATTTCAGATAGTGAATGGTCGGTAAGTGGCATGTTTAATTTGAAAGCAAAATACCTCAGAAACTTATTCTGAACTTTTTCGAAGTTGTTTATATGCAGCTCGTAAGTTGGTGACCAAACACAAGTACAGTACTCTAAGATTGACCTCACCATTACAAAATATAGAGTTTTTATAGAATGTACATTCGTAAAATCTCTTGTAGTCCTGCTCATGAAACCTAACATTTTTGTTGCTCTGTTAATTATTTGCTCAAAGTGAAGGTGAAAGTCCATTTTGACGTCCATCACAACACCCAAGTCTCGAAAAGACTTAACACATTCGAGAGGCTCACCAGATATATTATAGATCACGTCATATCTATCCATGGTTCGATAAAAAGTCATACTTTTACACTTACTGACATTAACTTCCATGAGGTTTTCAGAACACCATTCAGAGAAAGCCAAGAGATCCATCTGAATTTTCTCACAATCAGTGAGAGATGTAACGGTCCTAAATATTTTAAGATCATCTGCAAAAACTAATATTTCGGAGTGTTTGATTTTTTTGTTAATATCATTAATGTAAATATTGAATAGAAATGGTCCCAAGTGACTACCCTGTGGAACACCTGAGCTGACCGAAATTTCATGAGATGTGTAACCTTTGACTTTCACTAGCTGTGTTCTGTCATGAAAGTAACTTGCGAGCCAATTTAACATATTTCCAAAGAAACCAGTTGCCTTTAATTTTTCAAATAGAACTCTATGATTGATCGTATCAAATGCCTTGGAAAAATCTGTGTATATTACATCAACTTGGTGTTTATTTTCCAAGGCATTCAAGATGAACTGAGAATATAGTAGTAGATTGGTACATGTGGATTTGCCTTGACAGAATCCATGCTGTTGATCAATTATCACCTGATTTAGGGGAGCTCTTATACTATCACAAACGATGTGTTCAAAAACTTTAGGTATTGTACTCAATATACTAATAGGACGAAAGTTTTTTATTATTTCTGTCTATGAAATTTTGGATGTGCTCCCACATGGTATTAAATGGGTATTTTCTGTGCGACCTTCTTTCTTGATTCCTGTTCATACAGAACCGGCTTAGAATCTCTAGGTTGTGTTGTTTTTATTTTTCTTCTCGTATAATTTTAATACAATATTATTTTCTAATAATTATACAAACCATCACCATGTGATATATTGTAACAGGCTGAAGGACCTTGGTCGATGGCCAATTGGGTGACCCAATAAAGTACATTAATTATTATTATTATTATTATTATTATTATTATTATTATTATTATTATTATTATTATTATTATTATTATTATTATTATTATTATTATTATTATTATTATTATTATTATTATTATTATTATTATTATTATTATTATTATTATTATTATTATTATTATTATTATTATTATTATTATTATTATTATTATTATTATTATTATTATTATTATTATTATTATTATTATTATTATTATTATTTCTGTCACTAGGAAGAATGATTCAAACACTGATGCACCAAATTTGAAATAAAGGATCGATGAAATTAATGAATGATTTGAAGAAGTGAGTATCATACGAGAAATGATTTTTATAAATGGATGAAAAACGCATGAACCTCATTGATCATCATAATTTTAACATAATCTCAGATTACAACTTGAAACTTATTTACAGGTTCTCTTCAGTGATTTGTTTTGAAATATTGTGTTTTTTGTCTCTATCTCAAGACCTCATCAGCAAAGATCTGAAGGTATAAATATGCACTTGTAATAGTTACATTTGAAAACTCACTCTTTTTATTTTACAGCCGTAGGCAAAGTATATATGCATACTATGGAAATATGTGAAAGATTATAATTCGGGGAGACAAGAGATATTGTTTCCATTTCTTTTGGGATTCACCAAGAATATCTTCCTTATAAGGGTATATATCTAGTTTAAGTAGAAATTATAAGACTGATTATCTGTGAAGGGTATACGTAATTATATGATTAAACTATCTACATGTGAATAGATAGTGAAAGTACAATAATTCCGGTAATATCTTGCATATTGAAAAGTTTATATCAGAATCTGATGTGCTTGGATTGAGCAGTGAGAAGTTTATTTATATTCTCGGAATTTCAATACTAATCGAACAATCATGGGCCGTCCGAAAGGAAGACCAAGTAAACTAGATGAACAAAAATTGGCTGAGTATTTTTCAAAGCATTACTCTTCTTGTTACGAAGAACTGAAAAAATTAACGAAGTCTGACGTAATAATAAAAGAAGCTGCACAACATGTATTACACGATGATGATAAAAATAGTTGCATTTCAGTGGTCATGTGTATCAGGAGAAACAGTAGAGGCTTCTCGAATCATCTTTTGAAATCAAAACCACATATCAAAATACTCCAGAACATTGTTTTATCAACTAAAAGTATAACGACTGAATCGTCCAGTCCCATAGTAGATATCATGGATAATTACATCACCACTGATAAAACATTCGCTAAGCCATTAGTCATAAAAAAAAATAGTGAACAATTCTCGACTAATTTCACAAGTTCCACCCCACTAACTAAAACCGAAACATCAACAACCTTTACTACATCTAATCCGAACATATCCCCTGTTGCTGGACGCAATAACGAATCATTTTCTGAAATATCTCATGGATCAAATGAAAATCTCTCGATCTCTACATCGAATGAGAAAATTCCACAATCGTTATTGAAGCTCAGTGATGACGAAATAGATAACACGATTATTCGACCATTAAATTCGCGAAACTTGAAATCCACCGAGTGGCAAATGCTGTCTTATAAGGCTTGTAGGAACTTGGAGGGCTCCTACCAAATATCACATGATGAACTCTCATCAGTTATGTTCGAGAAAAAGTTGATTGAGGGGTGGACTTATCTGCTCAATAAAACAATATCAAAATACGTTAATAATGTATGTTCGATTAATTATAAGTGTAAACGATATGTGCGATCTAGGGATTTGTACAAAATATATGGACTCTGTAGTCATTCGACATGCAAAAAATTCGTGATTTTAATTCATAATGTTAGCAATAATTTGAATCACAGAATAGACGTTTATAGTTCAAATTTCGATTATAATCATTTGGAAAGTCACACAAGATATTTGAATGGGATAGAAAGAAAAATAGCCAGGAAAAAATTGAAAAACGTCAAGCCCTATAGTTATCGAACGAAAATTATACAAAAAACTTCAGCTAATCTCATTAGAGAAGGTAATTTGCAGAAAATAAAGTCTGCTTCGGTTATTAGGAAAGTTAGATCTGAGCAACTGGGAAAAAATGACCGTCATAAGGATGATATCTTCGACCTCATCCTGATGCAAAGGTCCCACTCTGATTTCATACAACAAGTAGGACAACCTTACCATGTATATATTTTCAGTTCAGAGCAGTTAGAAATTTTAGAAAAATCTTCATCAAATGTTGCACTACCCATTCTTCACCTAGATTCTACAGGCTGTGTCGCTAGAAAACCAAGTTTTGTGACCAAAAAAATATTTTATTATGCTGGGGTAATTAACACTCCATTTAACAGTAGAATTGTTCCAATATTAGAAATGTTCAGTTGTGATCATGACGCTGTTTCAATTGGAATTTGGTTGGCTAAATTTAAACATTTTTGTCTACAACGAAAAAAAAAATGGCCTGTGTTTTCCGCAATTGTTACAGACTACAGTTATGCTCTCATAAATGCTACTATGTACTTCATAAATAGGATCGATCTCTCCCAATATTTAGACCTCACCTACACTTATGTTATATCAGGAACAGAAAAAAATAAATTCAATTCAACTATCACCCCATTATTCATATGTTGCTCTCATTTTTTCAAGATAATTGCTAACGATATAAAAAAACTCTGCCTTGAGAAGACAACTGAAACATATTTAAAACAAATTTTGGGGTCTTGTTTCAATTTCACGTCGATAGAAAGAGTTATTCTGTGGTTTAAAAATATTGTTGTACTGTTGAACAGTCCATACAAATGTAAGGAAGTTGATGTCGCATTCACCAATTTACTACAATTAGGCGTTTGTGAAAATGATAATGAAATAGCAACAGAATTCGAACATACTGAAAATCCTGTACCTGATGATGATAATTTGTATAGTAAGAGTCCATATTTCAAGTTGTTTTCTGGAATTTCCTTTTCGGTTCAAAATGACATTCAAAATAACACAATTTGTAAGAAGGAAAGAAACCACTTTTTCAATGAAATATTCTCCGATATTATTCTCAAGAAATACTTACCTTTTTTGCCACTGTGGTCAGGGGTGTTATTCTTCAACAACCCTGATAAATTCAAAAGATACAGCAACGCTAACGTTGAAAACTGGTTTTCAATTGTAAAGAATAATATCCTCGATGGTTTGGAAAATCAGAAATGTAGTCGTGTTGTACGATTAATAAGAAAAAAAGTGATTTCCATCCATAAGGAAATACTATTGGAAATTCCAAAAGAAAATTGTTGCAATCGCGGGAGGAAAAGGCGATGTAATGATGATATTCCAACTGATCTATCTTTAGGTGGGGAAGAAGAGTGGCAAAAGAGAAATAAACAGAAAAATAAAAATCTTGAAGGAACTCTCTTAAAAAAAACACTCAATAATCTTCGATTGAAAAGAAACCTCGAAAGAAACGTATTATATGACGATGATACAGATACCGAAGAAACGTTCTTCAATGAATATGAATCAATGAAAAATGATTTGTCACAAAAATGTCACGATTTTCTCAAGACCAGGATAATAAAAAATGATTTATATTATGAAGAAATAGAGAATAACACGAGGGGTCAAAGACATCAACAAAGGTGGTTTCGAGAACGAAGTATTCGGTTAACAGCATCCAATTTCGGTACTGTCTGCAAATCAATGTCAGAAAAAAGGAGAGGTAATATAGTAAAAATAATTCTTTACAAAAAACATATAAATTCTGATGCTATTTCTCATGGCGTTAAGTTTGAATCAAGGGCGCTACAGGAATATGAAAAACAAAGTGGACATACACTAACACGATGTGGCTTGATAATTTATAAAAAGGAACCTTATCTTGCTTGTTCGCCGGATAGTTTGGTAGGCAGAGAAGGTGTGGTAGAAGTCAAATGTCCTTACTCAATCCGCTTTGAACAACCTGATTCTGCCATCAAAAACGGAAAATTGAAATTCATAAACGAATCGTTTGAAATGAATACACAACACCCATACTTTTACCAAATTCAGGGGATACTCAATATAACACAACGAATATGGTGTGACCTCGTTATTTGGACAATGGCTGGTATATTCATTAAAAGGGTTCATCGAGATATTAGCTATTGGGAGGAACACATGATCAAAACTCTATCAGATTTTTATCTATTTTATATTCTTCCTGAAATTGTTGATCCAAAAAAAGAAGATATTGGGGAAAGACGATGGAATTCTAAGCTTTTTATGGTGAGTATATGTGATGTAGAAAATAAATCTGGCGGCGTATTATATGGTGAAAGTTTGTCCAAACATAGCAGAGATAAAAATACAAGCGAAAACATCAATTTGAATTTCAACACAAACGGATTGGTGAGAAACCCCGATTATTATGTGGAAACAAGAGATTACGGCAACTATGTAGTAGCGCATTTATCGGCTAAATTTTCAGATGAGTTGAGAATCAACGATTTCAAATCTTTAAATGGAAAACAATGGCTCACTGATTTTGCCGTAAACTCTTGTTTACTGGCATTACTAAAAAACAATGAAGGGACTGATCAATACGCTTTATTCACCACAGATCAGGCTTCCGCAATATTTTATCATGGCCATGAATTGGAAAGAAACTTCTTCGACGAGATTCCAAGAATTGGTCCAGAATCAATTGTAGTTTTACCCATAATTATTGGCACAGTTGCTAGTAGAGATCACTGGACTATTTCAATTGTCAATATGAAGGAAAAAACTTTCATTTATTTGGATCCACGTGGTAGTTTACTATCAAAAATTGAGGAATATAAACCGAAATTTGAAAACTTCCTGAAGCAATACAAACATCATTCTAATTCAGATATATCACTCAGCTTGGACTCCAAAGTGGTTCCACATATAAAACAGAGGGATGGATATAATTGTGGAGTTTTCATACTATATTTCTTCCAACAGATATTGAAACACAAATCTTTGTTGAGACCAGAAAATATGGATGAGTATAGGAAATATCTCAAAGTCTTGTTATTAAGTACAGCGGATAAATGGCAGAAGAATATCTGCATGGTATGTGGTTTTGATATAGAAAATACTAGCAACTCGTGTAATATGTGTTTGAGAGAATTTCACTTGAAATGTGCTGAATTTGACTCGCTTTGCATGTTATGTAGCATTTACATGGGAACTGATAGCAGGTAATGCCCAATGTTGGTGATTTTTTTCTGCAGATACTACGGAATTTTTGTTTCAGACTGAATTGTGTTTAATTTAATATTATTTTTTATATCACAAATTTTGCAAGAATGCTTATTTATGATTTGTTATTGTTACTAACTATGCCGACCAAAGTTTATTTGTTATGTTTTGTGTTATTTTCATTTAGAACTGTGTAGAACATTATCCGGGCCGGACCACAACAATTTGGCCAGGAGTGTAAATTTTCTTGATTCCCAAATGGAGTCAAGATATGTTATTTATGTTTTTTTATGTTACGAGTTTTATTCAATTTTTTGCCGAAAAAACTTTTAGAAATGAAAAATTAGTGTTTTCCTGCCTACTGCGATATACTAGGGTACAAAATATGACATGTGATGCTTATGCTTTCTTAGCTCATTTCAAACATGTGGTGAAAAAGAAATTCTCAGAAACGGTAAATTATTGTTTTTCAGGTGATGTTAACTATTATAGGGGTAGTTTTCGAGCTTAGTATAGGGGTACAAAATATGAAATGGTATGCACATGCTTCCTCAGCTCATTTCAAACATGTTGTGAGAAAGAAATTTTCAGAAACGGTAAATTATTGTTTTTCAGGTGATGTTAACTATTATAGGGGTAGTTTTCGAGCTTAGTATAGGGGTACAAAATATGAAATGGTATGCACATGCTTCCTCAGCTCATTTCAAACATGTGGTGAAAAAGAAATTCTCAGAAACGGTAAATTATTGTTTTTCAGGTGATGTTAACTATTATAGGGGTAGTTTTCGAGCTTAGTATAGGGGTACAAAATATGAAATGGTATGCACATGCTTCCTCAGCTCATTTCAAACATGTGGTGAAAAAGAAATTCTCAGAAACGGTAAATTATTGTTTTTCAGGTGATGTTAACTATTATAGGGGTAGTTTTCGAGCTTAGTATAGGGGTACAAAATATGAAATGGTATGCACATGCTTCCTCAGCTCATTTCAAACATGTTGTGAGAAAGAAATTTTCAGAAACGGTAAATTATTGTTTTTCAGGTGATGTTAACTATTATAGGGGTAGTTTTCGAGCTTAGTATAGGGGTACAAAATATGAAATGGTATGCACATGCTTCCTCAGCTCATTTCAAACATGTGGTGAAAAAGAAATTCTCAGAAACGGTAAATTATTGTTTTTCAGGTGATGTTAACTATTATAGGGGTAGTTTTCGAGCTTAGTATAGGGGTACAAAATATGAAATGGTGTGCACATGCTTCCTCAGCTCATTTCAAACATGTGGTGGAAAAGAAATTCTCAGAAACGGTAAATTATTGATTTTTAGGTGATGTTTACTCTTACAGGGGTAGTTTTCGAGCTTAGTATAGGGGTACAAAATATGAAATGGTATGCACATGCTTCCTCAGCTCATTTCAAACATGTGGTGAAAAAGAAATTCTCAGAAACGGTAAATTATTGTTTTTCAGGTGATGTTAACTATTATAGGGGTAGTTTTCGAGCTTAGTATAGGGGTACAAAATATGAAATGGTGTGCACATGCTTCCTCAGCTCATTTCAAACATGTGGTGAAAAAGAAATTCTCAGAAACGGTAAATTATTGATTTTTAGGTGATGTTTACTCTTACAGGGGTAGTTTTCGAGCTTAGTATAGGGGTACAAAATATGAAATGGTGTGCACATGCTTCCTCAGCTCATTTCAAACATGTGGTGAAAAAGAAATTCTCAGAAACGGTAAATTATTGATTTTTAGGTGATGTCTACTCTTACAGGGGTAGTTTTCGAGCTTAATATAGGGGTACAAAATATGAAATGGTGTGCACATGCTTCCTCAGCTCATTTCAAACATGTGGTGAAAAAGAAATTCTCAGAAACGGTAAATTATTGATTTTTAGGTGATGTTTACTCTTACAGGGGTAGTTTTCGAGCTTAGTATAGGGGTACAAAATATGAAATGGTATGCACATGCTTCCTCAGCTCATTTCAAACATGTGGTGAAAAATAAATTCTCAGAAACGGTAAATTATTGTTTTTCAGGTGATGTTAACTATTATAGGGGTAGTTTTCGAGCTTAGTATAGGGGTACAAAATATGAAATGGTATGCACATGCTTCCTCAGCTCATTTCAAACATGTGGTGAAAAAGAAATTCTCAGAAACGGTAAATTATTGTTTTTCAGGTGATGTTAACTATTATAGGGGTAGTTTTCGAGCTTAGTATAGGGGTACAAAATATGAAATGGTATGCACATGCTTCCTCAGCTCATTTCAAACATGTTGTGAGAAAGAAATTTTCAGAAACGGTAAATTATTGTTTTTCAGGTGATGTTAACTATTATAGGGGTAGTTTTCGAGCTTAGTATAGGGGTACAAAATATGAAATGGTATGCACATGCTTCCTCAGCTCATTTCAAACATGTGGTGAAAAAGAAATTCTCAGAAACGGTAAATTATTGTTTTTCAGGTGATGTTAACTATTATAGGGGTAGTTTTCGAGCTTAGTATAGGGGTACAAAATATGAAATGGTGTGCACATGCTTCCTCAGCTCATTTCAAACATGTGGTGGAAAAGAAATTCTCAGAAACGGTAAATTATTGATTTTTAGGTGATGTTTACTCTTACAGGGGTAGTTTTCGAGCTTAGTATAGGGGTACAAAATATGAAATGGTATGCACATGCTTCCTCAGCTCATTTCAAACATGTGGTGAAAAAGAAATTCTCAGAAACGGTAAATTATTGTTTTTCAGGTGATGTTAACTATTATAGGGGTAGTTTTCGAGCTTAGTATAGGGGTACAAAATATGAAATGGTATGCACATGCTTCCTCAGCTCATTTCAAACATGTGGTGAAAAAGAAATTCTCAGAAACGGTAAATTATTGTTTTTCAGGTGATGTTAACTATTATAGGGGTAGTTTTCGAGCTTAGTATAGGGGTACAAAATATGAAATGGTATGCACATGCTTCCTCAGCTCATTTCAAACATGTTGTGAGAAAGAAATTTTCAGAAACGGTAAATTATTGTTTTTCAGGTGATGTTAACTATTATAGGGGTAGTTTTCGAGCTTAGTATAGGGGTACAAAATATGAAATGGTATGCACATGCTTCCTCAGCTCATTTCAAACATGTGGTGAAAAAGAAATTCTCAGAAACGGTAAATTATTGTTTTTCAGGTGATGTTAACTATTATAGGGGTAGTTTTCGAGCTTAGTATAGGGGTACAAAATATGAAATGGTGTGCACATGCTTCCTCAGCTCATTTCAAACATGTGGTGGAAAAGAAATTCTCAGAAACGGTAAATTATTGATTTTTAGGTGATGTTTACTCTTACAGGGGTAGTTTTCGAGCTTAGTATAGGGGTACAAAATATGAAATGGTATGCACATGCTTCCTCAGCTCATTTCAAACATGTGGTGAAAAAGAAATTCTCAGAAACGGTAAATTATTGTTTTTCAGGTGATGTTAACTATTATAGGGGTAGTTTTCGAGCTTAGTATAGGGGTACAAAATATGAAATGGTGTGCACATGCTTCCTCAGCTCATTTCAAACATGTGGTGAAAAAGAAATTCTCAGAAACGGTAAATTATTGATTTTTAGGTGATGTTTACTCTTACAGGGGTAGTTTTCGAGCTTAGTATAGGGGTACAAAATATGAAATGGTGTGCACATGCTTCCTCAGCTCATTTCAAACATGTGGTGAAAAAGAAATTCTCAGAAACGGTAAATTATTGATTTTTAGGTGATGTCTACTCTTACAGGGGTAGTTTTCGAGCTTAGTATAGGGGTACAAAATATGAAATGGTATGCACATGCTTCCTCAGCTCATTTCAAACATGTTGTGAGAAAGAAATTTTCAGAAACGGTAAATTATTGATTTTTAGGTGATGTTTACTCTTACAGGGGTAGTTTTCGAGCTTAATATAGGGGTACAAAATATGAAATGGTGTGCACATGCTTCCTCAGCTCATTTCAAACATGTGGTGAAAAAGAAATTCTCAGAAACGGTAAATTATTGATTTTTAGGTGATGTTTACTCTTACAGGGGTAGTTTTCGAGCTTAGTATAGGGGTACAAAATATGAAATGGTATGCACATGCTTCCTCAGCTCATTTCAAACATGTGGTGAAAAAGAAATTCTCAGAAACGGTAAATTATTGTTTTTCAGGTGATGTTAACTATTATAGGGGTAGTTTTCGAGCTTAGTATAGGGGTACAAAATATGAAATGGTATGCACATGCTTCCTCAGCTCATTTCAAACATGTGGTGAAAAAGAAATTCTCAGAAACGGTAAATTATTGTTTTTCAGGTGATGTTAACTATTATAGGGGTAGTTTTCGAGCTTAGTATAGGGGTACAAAATATGAAATGGTATGCACATGCTTCCTCAGCTCATTTCAAACATGTTGTGAGAAAGAAATTTTCAGAAACGGTAAATTATTGTTTTTCAGGTGATGTTAACTATTATAGGGGTAGTTTTCGAGCTTAGTATAGGGGTACAAAATATGAAATGGTATGCACATGCTTCCTCAGCTCATTTCAAACATGTGGTGAAAAAGAAATTCTCAGAAACGGTAAATTATTGTTTTTCAGGTGATGTTAACTATTATAGGGGTAGTTTTCGAGCTTAGTATAGGGGTACAAAATATGAAATGGTGTGCACATGCTTCCTCAGCTCATTTCAAACATGTGGTGGAAAAGAAATTCTCAGAAACGGTAAATTATTGATTTTTAGGTGATGTTTACTCTTACAGGGGTAGTTTTCGAGCTTAGTATAGGGGTACAAAATATGAAATGGTATGCACATGCTTCCTCAGCTCATTTCAAACATGTGGTGAAAAAGAAATTCTCAGAAACGGTAAATTATTGTTTTTCAGGTGATGTTAACTATTATAGGGGTAGTTTTCGAGCTTAGTATAGGGGTACAAAATATGAAATGGTGTGCACATGCTTCCTCAGCTCATTTCAAACATGTGGTGAAAAAGAAATTCTCAGAAACGGTAAATTATTGATTTTTAGGTGATGTTTACTCTTACAGGGGTAGTTTTCGAGCTTAGTATAGGGGTACAAAATATGAAATGGTGTGCACATGCTTCCTCAGCTCATTTCAAACATGTGGTGAAAAAGAAATTCTCAGAAACGGTAAATTATTGATTTTTAGGTGATGTCTACTCTTACAGGGGTAGTTTTCGAGCTTAGTATAGGGGTACAAAATATGAAATGGTATGCACATGCTTCCTCAGCTCATTTCAAACATGTTGTGAGAAAGAAATTTTCAGAAACGGTAAATTATTGATTTTTAGGTGATGTTTACTCTTACAGGGGTAGTTTTCGAGCTTAATATAGGGGTACAAAATATGAAATGGTGTGCACATGCTTCCTCAGCTCATTTCAAACATGTGGTGAAAAAGAAATTCTCAGAAACGGTAAATTATTGATTTTTAGGTGATGTTTACTCTTACAGGGGTAGTTTTCGAGCTTAGTATAGGGGTACAAAATATGAAATGGTGTGCACATGCTTCCTCAGCTCATTTCAAACATGTGGTGAAAAAGAAATTCTCAGAAACGGTAAATTATTGATTTTTAGGTGATGTCTACTCTTACAGGGGTAGTTTTCGAGCTTAGTATAGGGGTACAAAATATGAAATGGTGTGCACATGCTTCCTCAGCTCATTTCAAACATGTGGTGAAAAAGAAATTCTCAGAAACGGTAAATTATTGTTTTTCAGGTGATGTTAACTATTATAGGGGTAGTTTTCGAGCTTAGTATAGGGGTACAAAATATGAAATGGTGTGCACATGCTTCCTCAGCTCATTTCAAACATGTTGTGAGAAAGAAATTTTCAGAAACGGTAAATTATTGATTTTTAGGTGATGTTTACTCTTACAGGGGTAGTTTTCGAGCTTAATATAGGGGTACAAAATATAAAATAGGGTGCTTATGCTTTTTCAGCTCATTCAAAACATGTGGTGATGAAGAATTTCCGGAAACGGCACATTCTTAAACCGCCCAACATAGGTGATACAGGAACTCTAATATTTCGTTTCTGACGCGGCGACCGTTTCTATTTTCACACCGGTGGTCACCCGACGTATCCATTAGAGCGGATGATTTATTACCAGTAATTCTTAGAAGTTCCTGTAATTCCTGTAGAATGAGTGATTTCGCTAGTTTGTTCTTATATAAGGGACAGTCACTTTTAGTTTGGAAAGAGTTCAGTTTAGAAATAAAGCTATAGTATTGTGAACATTGAGATTTGTAAAGCGAATATCGTTGTGATTTAATTAAGTATTTATTCAGTTGTATTTCGAGTGTTTAGTGAAAAAAAATTGTTCAGTTTTGTACTGAGTGTTTTTAAATTCACGAACCCAAGTAGAAATATCGTAACAATACAGGTATTCAAAATTATAAGGGCTGCAGAATTTTGAATTGCCAGCAATTTTTCATTCGGAAAGTCGTAAATTTTCAAATTTTAATTTCTAATTGACCACCCATTATCGAGCCAATTATTTTTTATTATATCAACATAATTATTTTCACTTTTTTTAACCTAATGTCTACTACTCTTGAAATGAATATATATGAATAATTATTAATTTGTTATTTTCTAGAGTAACAAAAAAATGAAGTATATTTTATTGGGGCTGCGAAAAGGTCGATTGTATTTGACTGTGAAACGTGGCAAGAAAGAAACTAAACCTTTGCCGATATCTTCTTACATCGTCGATGACGGGCTATGGCACAATTTGAAAATCACCAAGAAACTGAAGAAACTATTCGTTATCCTTGATGGTGAACAATCAAGAGGTATTCATTTTAGGATAAAACCGAAAGATGAGATATATTTTGGAGGAGTTCCTTCTAATTCTGCATACACAATGGTCGGAGATCTGGTAAATATCGCACACATTCACATTCACTCCTCATACAATCATTATATGTATACTTTTTTTAGTTTGACAAGCTCCAGCCATTTAGAGGTTGCATAAGAAATCTCAGCATCAATGATGAACGAAAACTTCTGATTAAAAACAGCAAAGAAATTGAACATTCTGGAATTACCCAGTGTTTTTCGAATGTGGAAGAAGGAGCGTATTTTGGTGGAGACGCCTATGCAATCTACAGTAAGTTTCATTGTCAATAGGAAAGTTTCATTGTTAGTATAGGAAGTTCTTGAATTTCATCCATGCACTTTTCAGAAAATGATTTTCGGGTGAGGGAATCTGTAAAATTGAGCTTCGAGTTTCGCACTTCCGAACAAAATGGTGTTCTTTTGAGTATCTCCAATGAGGACGACTCTCCAGCTCTCTCCGTCGAACTCCAAAATGGTGCTATAGTAATGGCAGTGGACAATGGAAATGGGATAGTATCGAACGTCACTAACAATTTGGATTCTGATTTTTCTTTGTGCAATAACAGGTGGGTATTTCTATATTAACCAAAAGCGATTGATTCTTCGGTTTAAAATTTACATAGGTAATAATTTATAGATATCGAGCTCCCCCCTGTAGAGACCTGCGGTTTTGCGGAACATAAGTAGTTTGGCCACCTGAATAAAACATTTTAATGACATTTTTGGCGCTCTCAACAAGATTCGTAGGTACCGCGCCCCAAAGACAGGAAAACTGGATTTCAGGCATATGTTCTTCCCGCTCGTTCTCCACCAATTTCCGCTCTAAATTGCTCCTTTTTACCAGCACAACCTACACACTCCAATTGAACAATTCAAACACAGATGACTATATATATATTTCCTTTACATCATTCATGTATACTTACCTATATATGAATTATTTAACAGGTGGCACAATGTGACGGCGCTATATTCGAGTTCCGAGATCACAGTCAATGTGGATGGCATCAGAAAGAGTTGGGTGGTTTCTGATTACAATTCAACGATAGACGAACTGAAAGCGTCTCTTTATATTGGTGGTATACCTGGTAAGTAGAACTTTTCAACACACAGTTTGATTGGACAAGACATGTATTTCTTTCAATTTTGATACTTCGTCCACTTTAATGGCTTTTTCATTTTGAATAACAATAATTCAGCTTTCCTATTACTCCACCGTGAATAATATTTACCAATAATGTACAACTATACGGATCTCGGTAATAATTTTTGTTTCAGACACTGCCCCCACTGGGACTTTGAAATCCCTAACAAATTTCAAGGGATGTCTCAGAAAATTAACAATAGAAAATCAGCTAATAGACTGGTCCAGCATGAAGAATTTCAATAACGTTTTATTAAACTCATGTCCAGTGAATCAAGACTCATAGTTTCATGTCATGAATTGAAAAACCAAAACAAATAGTATTATACCGAAACTGTATTATAAAAGGAACCTCACTGCCATTTCAAATGTACATATCATTTTTGTAAATAGATATTTAACTATTTAAATTTAATTTAAAATTGCCATAGGTTGCATATAGGTTATGTACTTAGATGAATGTAAGTATGTGGTATATTTGTAAATAGTTTCTTTATTTCTGATAACCAGAATTGATTTTGAAACCACAATTTCAAATACCTGAATTATGAAAGTGCCTGTCATATATATATATATATATATATGAATATTAAGTTATTGTAAATGTACTTATGTGAATTGTGAATAAAGATTATTTACACAGCAGTATTTATTAAAAGTTGTTTCAGTTTCAAATATTCTTAGTTAATGTAGGAATGGACATTTAAAAAAAATAGATTAATTGTTGTTTATTTTCTCAAATTTATGTTACCACTTATAAAATATGACCTAAATAGGAATTGAAAGAGCATCATTTTGAAGTTCATGACTCAACTGAGTTTGTAAATTTGACAATTTTTCTTTCAACATTGCCACTCCCATTATAACAATGTTCTCAGGTCTAAGAAGACCTGCAGATTCCACATTGAAGAAAAACTTGTTGGGTTTCAGTTCCCAATTGAATGGTGCTTCAACTGAAACAAAATGTAATTAACACACATAATCCTTGTAGTAAATATTATCTTACATTGGTCATCATCTAGTTCACTATATTCACTCTTGGGCCATTCATCAGGTTTTGGAAACAATGTATGTCTCATTGAATTATCAGGATCATACTCAAAGGCCACTCCACAAGTAGGATTCCATTTAGCATGCTCTTTACCAAACCCTTTCTTTGCATAAGCTCTCACTTTGAGCTCCTGACCTTTGCGCAGTTTGATCAATAGTATCTCATCTGTCTCCCCATACTCTGAAGACTCATCATCTCTATGTTTGGAAGTAGCTGGTATTACACGGGGATCTGAAGATTTCAGGTCTGCTGTGGTAACATGGCGAGTTTGATCATCAGTGCACTTCACATCTAAGGTGAATTCTACACTGCATTCTTGACAAAAATCAGGACACACACAATCCTATAATGAAAAGATCAAACAACTTTCAGAAACAAACTTTTGAAAAATCTTACCCTAGGGTATTGTAATCGTTGCACTACTTCATCTGATACAAGCGGGATGAGTCCAATTCGGTGTGCCAAAAATTCATCACCTAGAACTGTGGAATTTGCTTCTAGTTTAACCCAATCAATGGCTAATGTGGGGGTCTCGGCGATAAGGACGCGGCGAATGCTATTCGCGACACTGAAAATATAAAATAAATCAAATATCAATGTGTGGTGGCAAAAGAGGCATTTTACCTCAAGTCGGTGTCTTCAATGTAAAATTTACAGTTGTCATCGGTCAAATCAGTAATGTGTACAGATGGTTGATTAGCGTAGGGCATTCTTTCAGTGTATTATTACAACAAATTTATTTTGATTCTGTGAATCCTGTTGTATCGATAATGAAAATTAATGAAGAGAAAGAACACAGAAAGAAAAATGAAGAGATAACTCAGATAACTCGAAAATAAAGATCACTGATCAGTGATCATGATCATGGTTGTTCTTCTTGTTCTCGTTGGTTTTGGCCTGTTCCTATGTGGAAATTTGCCAGCTTATTATTTTGATAGTCTTATTCCTCTTCTTATTATATTCCATTTGAATCGCTATAGCTGCCTGGGCTACCTCGCTAACTGGCTAAGTACTTCCTCGGAAATATTGGGAAAATTAATTCGAGAACCGATAAAATTGCACGCCACTGGCCAATCGAGTATGTTCGGAAATTTCAGTAGCCAGCTTCGACTGCTTAGTTCACAATTATTTGAATTAATTAGGTTAGGGTCGTTAGGGATTGCAAGCAAGTAATTTGTATTTCCTGGACCCCTGGACATTGTGTGATCAACTGATAAAACTGATAAAACATGGCGCAGAATCTAGCAATGCCTTACGTAATACAGCTAGAAGATGTAAGTAATTTGTTTGCTGCAATCAACAGCTACAACAGTAGTTTTGTGTCATGTCCAGTTTTCTTTCAGCCTTTCAGTGCAATTAGGCTTTCAGAAATACCATTAGTGGCTGAAGATTCAAACAAAATCACTCATATCACATATTTACCAAATGTTGTTGAAGATGTTCATCCAATTTTCATCCCAAGCATAGCAGGCTTTGAAAGTGAGCACACTGAAACTAGCATCAGTCCTCTGATTCAGAGTATTGAACAACCTCAAATTAATTATTTATATCAAGTAGTTTGCCCAGAACAAAAAGTACAGGTAATAGTTATAAACATCTGTGACATAACTATATAATATAATCATTTACCCAAAGGGAGTTGATCTAAATACTTATTTGATTTTTTCAGCCTATTGAGAAGTTCAAGAGAGGCAGGCCAAAGAAGAAGAAAAGTGAAGCTCCTCCAGAACCAAAGAAACTAGAAGAACCAACTAAAGTTGAACCAAAGGTAATGAAATTGGCTCCTAGAACCAGATCAGGAAGGATTGTTAAATTTCCTAAACATATTGAAAAAGTAAGGGCATATTCATGTGAATTTAAAAGAAAGATTTGTAACTCATTGTATTTCTAAGGATTTCAAGAAAGTTGAAACCAATGAACCAAGAAAACCTGAATCAGAAGACCAGCTTGAATTCAAGACAACTGAATTCACAGAGTTTATAGAAAATGTTCCTGTTGAACAAAAAACCATGCAAGAATTATCCCAACATCAGCGCAAAAGAAAAATTGCTGCTCAATACAGGTGCCCTAAGTGTCAAAAAGCATACCTTGGCAAAGCCAAAATGTTGGATCACATCAAGAAGTTTCCTGATCATGGGCCACCTCCTCAAAGAGAACATAATGATTTGAACTTTGATGTCTGGAACTACCTAGTTGATATCACCCAAAAATCACCACCTGCCCAACGTGGAATAAAATTTTGTGAAGAATTAACCAACCTTCTTCATAACATCTTACTCTTGACCAGTGCACTTTTTAAAAAAGTTGAGCAGAACAAAAACTATGTTGAAGTTGATAAAGTATTAGGCAATGCTATTGGACTTGCACCTGGTCTATACAAATTCAATGATGCTGAACTTCACAAGGATGTCACAGTATTGAAATTGATCACAAACACAGATTTCTTCAATCCTGTAGACCCTGTTGCAGAACAACCTATAGAACCAGAAAAGAATTGTTCTAACAGCAAGGAGGCAAAACAACAGTCACTCAGTACCTACTCACACTTTGAGGCTGAAAAAACAATCATTTCCTGTGATAAATCACAAATACCCATAGAAGATATGTATTTCAGTACAGACCAAGATGATAGTGCACAAAAATCAGCTGACTCCTTCAGCATTCCAAAAATAGAACCTCAGATAGCTTCAGACATGTCCCAGATGTCTGATGAGTTCAATAAGAAGACAGAAACATCACTTTTGGACACTGAATTACTTTCAGAGAATTCTTTGCTGAATTTATCAAATATTAGAAGCTCTGTGGATGAATTTATGTCAGGTGTGGATTCTGAAGGGACCTTACTTGATAATTCTACTGGTTCAGATGAAGTTATGAATGTTGATCAGTTTGTCAATGAAAGGTTTACAAGAATTACTGAGGCTGACCTTGAGTTAGTTGGAGCAACACTCAATTTAGATCTGCCTAGTTTGGATTTGTTTGATTTTCATAGTTGATTATGTAGCCAATTTATGTTGATAAATTAATACCCCACAGGGATGCCAGAATAGTTCAAATAAGCATTCTCAGTGGTGATGAAATATTTTTGATTTTTCAGGACAAGAGGTTATTTTTATCAAATTAAATGATCTCTGCTGGTAGATTCCCATTTTATCTCAATGTGAAGTGACTCATCAGAATCATCAGATATGAAATGAGTGCATCAAATAATCATGCATATGATTTTTATGACTAATGTATTTTCCTCATATTGAATAAAGGAATATTGAAAACTGAAAAAAATTACAGCTTTTTGTTGATTAAATATTTTCGTTAACCACAATCCTATGAGTAATTTTGATATGCTCTCAAATTTCTGCTATTAAAAAAACACAAAATTTATAATTCTTTCAACTTAAACCACCAGACAACGCTTATAGTTTTGTGTTTCCAACATTGTTCAGCAGAAAAAAATATATTTCCAGAAATAATAAAGTGTTAGGGTCTTAACAATATAACACATACATTGCTATTGATGCTATCCATTCAACCTCTTTCGTATAACTTCTCCTCTCTGTACATATTAATATGTGCTTGATTAACAATATGATTCATGATCAACCGATATAGTTACTTAATAATTATTCCGAGAATTATTCTAACGGATATCGACATACTCGAACACAGGGTAATTCAATCTATACTATTACTTGGATATCTTTATAATAATATCTCTAACAAATGTGTATTTATTTTTCTTCAAATCAAATTGAATACACGAGGCGGTATTCAACATAGTTGCTCTTCCATACAAGCCCTCAAAGTCAAAATATCCAAAAGTTGAATAAACGAAACACGTGATTTTGATTTCCTTGTCCAACGTGATTGTTCGGCTCTCGTCGGCAATCGTCGGGTTCATCGGTTCTCACCGGGTTTGGTTTCGTACCTGAAATCTGAATGAAGGATCACAACCAGACGAACAGCTTTCAACTGAATAAAATCTGGTATGATCAAGCTAGAGGTGATATTTTCATCATTTTCATGCTTATACGAACATCGGAAAATTTTTGATAAAATGGCCGCTGAAAAGAAATATCGCAATCTCATCGCAATAAAGTTGAAATATACATGATATGATACTACATAATAAAGCACAGGTAGAAATAATATCAATACAATATTATTTTTCGATTCGCATAAATTTTTCGAAATTCGTATAAGCATGAACCAACCTTTATAGGGAATGCTTGGGAGCTGAATTCCAAACATGTGAAAAATACCACATAACAGGCCGAATCTGTAGATCATGAGAAGCTGTTTAGGACAAAATGAATGTGGAAGAGTATTATTATCTTACAATAGTTTATCCAACATTGAAAAACCACTTTTTTGATATTTGTATTATTATTTCGATCATCATAAATGTAAACAAATGAGACAGAATATCATTTCCTTTTAGAAACACTGTATAGTGTATAATGTTTCGCCAAATCTGTAACGGAAGAAAAATCGGAATACTTTATAGTTGAAAAAAAAAAACTGGTAGACCAAAGACCATCAGATACGTGCGCTCTCAGTTCAATTACCATTTACAATCGACATTTTTTGTCAACTTCCGCGATTATCCATTAGCGTGGGTGTTTTTTTGTTCATGTTACTCAACAACCACAAGGAAATTGAATCCAAACCTCAGCAGGGGTCCTCATTTTATACGTGATTGAGATGGAAAAGTGTTACCTATCGATTTGAATTATGTAAAAATTTATAATAATTCATTTTATTTAAAATGCTGATAAGCAATAAGGCGATTATCTTGATTTGGTTTGTATAGAGTACAATTTTTTCGAAAACATTTTTTCGAAAAACAATTTTTCGTAAACCATTTTTTTTTCGAAAGGTATTTTTTGGAAAAACAACTTTTCGTAAGGTTTTTTTTTTCGAAAACATTCATTTCGAAGAGCTGTTTTTTCGAAGACATTTATTTCGAAAAGATGTTTTTTCGAAACCAATCTACCCACTTATCTATCCATCTAACCAATAAACTACCAACATCATTTACGTGCGTCAATATGTGTTCCAAATTTGGAATGAGAAACCCTGTCGTATATAAGTAATATTAAGTACCTATAGGCACAGATTATGGGTATATACAAGGGCTCGTATGTCAGACGCTATTTCTATCGCAAAAATTCTCTTTGGGGCTATCTTGAAAATGTTCTTTAGCAATCACAGTTCTCCAACAACGCCGCTGAATCATGGCAAAGGCGAATTTTTTTCTTTATTGACGCTTAAAAATCGTCCCTTATTTGGACTTTCCGGAATAATATTAAGAAGGAACAATGATTGACGGAACTTAACATTGCGAAAGCAATTTCTGGAGAGGAGCCCCTCAACAAAAAGTATAAATCATTGGACCAGAGAGTGCGCAATATATATTTTGATTGCTTTTTTAAAAAATATCGCTCACGTTTTGTAAGTTTATATAATATATCTTTGAATTGCGATAGTTAAACATGTTTCCAAAAAATTGTTGTTCGAATAAAATGGTTTTCGAAGAATTGTTTTTCGAAAAATTAATTTTTAGAAAATAAGTATATTCGAAACTTTGTTTTTAGAAGAAAATGATTTTCGAAAAAATGTTTTTCGAAAATAAGTAAATTCGAAAATTTGTTTTTTCGAAAATAAGTAAATTCGAAAATTTGTTTTTTCGAAAAATTGTTTTTCGAAAATTTTTCCGTTCGAAATTTTGTTTTCGAAAACTTGTTTTCTAAAAAAATTCCGCGACACCTTATTTGTTGGGTGGGAAATCCTGCATTAATTGTTCTATTGTTATCTCCTTTTTCGAGCATGCCTATTTATTACAGATAGGTATGAGGTTTCATAATATGAGTATCGAAAATTGAAAATACAATATGAAAGTTACCTACATTCTCCAAAACCGAAACAATAACTCAAAAAACACAGAATGCCATCAGTTTTATTCTGAATCGCAAAAGTATTGCTATTTTCTTTAAATAATTTATTCATGCATTAGATTTAATGGCGGTTTTGAAAAATTTGGCGGGTTGGTTTTTATTTTTGTCTGAAGTTATTAGAAATGTTGTGGAAAAACCAAAGGCACAAAATCTCCGTTCAACGTTTCGTTTCGAAGAAACCATCATCAACTTGGTTTTTTATACGGCACGAAAAAAAATACACCCTGTATGACTTAGCATTTTTTATTGTGAATGCAACGACATAATACGGCACAATTTGTTTTCTCATAAAAAAAAAACAAAGTTGAGAGCTGTGTAGAGCTGAAAAAGTGGCATTGAGATTCTGCCTTTGGTGTTTTCAAAACTTCTCAAATAACTTTAGAAAAAAATAAAAACTGCCAAATTTCGTTTTTTTTTCGAAATCTCCGGAAATAAACAATATTTTTGAGATTTCTAAACTCATTGACCATTCGACCTACTGTGTGTAACTCTTATACGGTTACTGATATCCCCATGCTGTCCTTGGGCACACTTTATAGGTACGTTATTCGGTATTATATTCTCGAGAATAAATATATGAATGCAACAAGCCACTTTCGCTGAATCCGATGATGCCAACCTACAATATTGTAGTAATTTTCTCTCGCATTATTTATCCAGAGATATATATTGTCTTCAATAAATCGAAGATTTTGATTGATTTACATATCGGAAGAAACTCTCTTATATTACGCATTATATCATCACTTTTTATTGAGACTAACATAATTAAGTGCGAAATTTAGCAACAGCCACTTTTCATATTTCCGTAGCTTTTTTCTCGCAATACGCCTATAGATGTAATTATACCATCATTTCTGAAACTCACGATAAATTTCACATGAACGTCTAATAACCATTTTCTTCCTTCTCAAATGGACACGAAAAATAAGAAGGTATATTTGAAATACCTGTATCATTATTATTACCTATGCATCACTGCCATCTGGCATACATACCTATCCCTGCAAATTTATCGAAGACTAAAAAATTAATAAAAATGGTACCTACCTCAATCATGAAAGAATATGAAGATTGAAGATGAATCAGGAAATTTATTGACTCAAAAAAATCTGATTATTCGTGTCAATGAAACACTGACTCTGTTTAGATAGACCTTTTTCAACATGTAACTTGTATGTATATAAATTGATCACTGAGGTAGTAGTATTTCTGTTCATTTTTTAAACTAAATAGTTGTGCGAAATATTTTTTTGTATTCATTCTTTTCGTAGATGTCACTGAAACAATGTATACGTTGATAACCATAAAAGACAACCAATACAACAATATACATGATAAATAATCAAACTAGTATATTATGATACAAGTTTTATAAGACCCTATTTTGTCGCACGCGTTGTTTGGAGTATGACGAGCGAAGCGAGGAGTGCTCCAAGTGAACAAGTGCGATAACGTGTCTTATAAAACGTGTGTCATATGCAATTTTTTCTATTTTGAATTGATTTGAAGAAAAAAAATTGATTTAATATCGATGAATAACAGAAACATCTTCGATTGGTAACAATGATGACATTGAAATAATTAAAATCTGACGCACAAGCGTAAAGGCCAGTTTACAGTTGAGCGATTTTGATTATTGCAATACCAGCGGTGAAAAATTCAATGTTGTTATTGTTTTTATTGGTCAATTTTAATCAAATTACACTCTGAATTGAAATTTACCAATTAAAACATTGAGTTTTTCACTGCTAATATCACCAAATCCAAATCGCTCAGAAGGAAACTGGGCCTAACTCTTCTGACTTTCATTTGACAGTTCGATTGTACCAATCTCGGAATAATAAAAAATGCGTATCGAAATAGAGGCTATTACGACACGCATTTGCGTTGCATAATGACTTCATTATACAACCAAAATAGAAAAACTTGGTTTTAGCATTTTTAGTTACCATGCATAAAAAACAATCCGATCAGAAGAAAAAAACTGAAATGAATTGTTTTTTTTTGCTGTCAGCGTCAGCTGACATGAAAACTCCTATCCAAATTTTGAGCCTGTGCTAGTAATAAAATATTGAATCACTGATTCTTCTAAACCCCGCGATTGTGGTCATCCGGAGCTGAGGTGGAGCCGATATAGAAGAGAGAGGAGAGTTTCGCGTTACGTGGATGTTCATCTTCACGGGCAGAAGGACTAGAGGGAGGCATCTAAAAGAAGGCATCGACGCCGAGAAAAGCACCAGTCCAGTGGGTATCACCTGGTGTATTAGATGCGACCGGCGACGTGGGTGTCAAAATGATGGTTTCGAACCAATTTCAATACCGCTCGTTGTGTTTTCTTGTCGTCTGGTGCGTGTCAGGAGTTCGCGGGCAGCTTCTTCCGGTACAAACGGTGAGTTCTGCAGGGTGTCATCTGCTTGTTCTACTTCAATTTGATGAAGAGTGGAACCCAAAATTTATAGGGAATGTTGATTGAGTCCATGATATTTTTTGAGAATAATCTCGTAATTCAGATTCATGTATGTAAAATAAAAAATCTGATGAAATATCTACAGTTTACACTTTGGGGAAAAAGTAGGGAATATGGGTCCAATCCCGATTTCGACGAAACATTCATAGATGCTTTAAAACATGATAAAAATACTATACCCATCATAATTTTTCCGCGGAAAGACCTTTTTCCATCTTTTTTTTTTGAAAAAAATGCATTCCCTCACTGGCTTTCAAAATGCGCACACAATTCGTTGTAAGGGGTGTCCAATGTATCTTTTCGATTGGTAGGCACTGTGTTGAACCAACAATAATTACATGCACAATCTATATAAATTAACTAATTCTTTGAAAGTAATAACAAGAATTAAAAAAAGTTAAAAACATGTTATCAATGAAGTTTGAATACAAAAACATTTTGATTGGCGAATGACACTAATGACAGCCTGTTAGAGAAGATATTTTTGCAACGTTGCCGGTTTGATTTCAGAAATATTCTATTCAATTCTAATCAAATAGAATGTTTTAAATAATTGATGAATTTTTGGAAAATGGTGTCACTTCCACATGATATTGCATAGTTGGTGGAAAAAACGATTATATTGATATGTAATAATAAAAAAGAAGTAATTTCAACTTGTCAGAACATTTTTATTCGCCTACTAAATACATACATATATAAGCATTCTTGCTTACATACATTTTATTATATCTATTTTTTACACTCCTATAGCATTAGCAGACCCAATGAAATTATTATTATTCAATTTTAATTACCTACTGATCTCGATCTGCAGTATGGTTCTAATAACAATATAAATGCATCAATAAGTTTACGTAACATTTAATAACAATCTAAATTTCATATGAAACTGTAGTTTTTCATCATATTTCGATTTTTTTCTGTATCCAAATCTCTGTTCATATAATTTTCTAAACGAAACATTTTTGCATGATGAAAATTATAACAGAACATTTTTTTCGTCGATAACCGAAATGCCTAGTAAGTATATCCATAAAATGTCCATCGTATTTCGATGGAACGAAAAAATGATGAGTTTATGTACGATGATGAAAATGATATAGGTGGAATCTTGTACCTCCTCTATTTTAGAATAGTTTCAAAATATATATACACAGTCGTTTCACAATTAAAAAATACACCACTAATAAAAAATCCTTTCTAGAAACTGAGAACCACTTATACATTTAAAACTTGTATTTTTATATTTGTAACTTGCAACTCATAAAATCAAAACTAAAAATTGTCGCATATGTTCCATCCCAACATTTATTTGAAACATAGGAAACATTGTTTTTTTTGTTTGGTAGGTAAACCTTGTCCGAATAAACGTTATTATTATTACTATGTTTGATATATTAGGGGCTATGTAGGTTTCAAGATGAGCCACTAAAATTTGATCTTTTTAATGTCACTGGTTTTCATTTCCGATCCGATGTGCTGCACTAAATAATCTACCATTCTGTATGTAGTTCCGGACTATTTCTTTGTTTATTTCTCTATTTCACGGTCACTTGATTAGCGAGCATGTAGCATACTTTTAATAATTTAGTACCTATTTTAATTAATCGCGATCTTATTTCTTCTAATTGACTTAACGCGTTTAATACTTCATAATCACCTCACTATGAGATTCAGTCTGACTGAATCATTCTCCTATGAATATAAAATATTCTTTTTATCTTGGACCAATAATTATCATTCCTGATGGTGTTTACTCAGCATGATCCTTTATTTCAAATCACTCTAGTCTTCACATACCTACCATGTTATTTATTAAATTTTCCTGACACTCTAATTCATTTTATGTTTGATGGTTTGTGTTTCTCTGAACTGAATTTCATTTTTTCCTCAATCTCATTTATTATCGCTTTCAATCAACAGACATCAGACAAATAAAGATATTTTTGTGAGGCTCCGCAATAATCTGGCATCCGGCATTATCACAGGTCAATCATTTCGATTTTAAGATTACAAAGTATCAACAGTAGCAATAGCATCCGCCAATAAATAAACTGAACACCGCATGAATTGCGCAGAACCTTTCGTATGAAAAAATATTTCCCAGGGGGTGTCGTAATATGCATTACACCCATCTAGTAGCTGTTCCATCGAAGAAGAATCGGCTTCTCATTCTCACTTTCTCTGCAAGAAAGTAGGTGCCTATTACAATTATTGTTTAACAAGAGGATTTTTACTTCGGATGAGACACTTTGTTGCTTAAGAGCCTTGCTAGTTTTCTGCATTTCTTCACTTTTCACTTTCATAGGCTGCAGTCACCAGGTTACATCTTCACTTTCGTTTTCAACATGTAACGGATGAATAGATCAATTTGAATAATTTCCCAGGCATCCAGTGTTTTCAATCAGATAAATGAAAAAATATGTATTGCGATCTGAATGAGTATTATTGTGAAAGTGAGATTACAAATGAGTCAGAAAGTTTTGTTAACCCAGTAGAATGCATCATGCACGCTTGAAAATGAAAAAAATAAAGGGTGTGCCCTATATTTGGTAGATTTTTCCAGATATACATAATGAAAAATAAGTAAACTTTTATATTCTTCGGAATTACAAATTGAATGGCAGTTTTTATGTGGAATTTATAATGTTGCAGTTTTCATTTCATGTATAGTATTACCTACATTCATATATAACTTCATGGAATTGATTGAATTTAGCAGAACAGAAATACCAGTAGGTACTTATAGTTTTTCTTTACTATGATGCAAGGTTTAGTAGGTATGCATCCACTTTCATCTTCGTGAAGATGATGGGTCTTTGACCTCATGCACGGTTTTGTTCCTTTGCGGTCTTGAACTTGATGAGAAAGTTGATGATGAAGATTCGAGAATCTCATGCTTACACACGTTTTGTAGGAGGTGGGTGCTCTGTTACTAAACCATTATTTCGATCTTTGTGTACCATCGCTTTCACTATAGGTCGAGCGAAGGACATTTTTCCGCATGGCAACCAAAGATAAAAATCGGCGACATTCAAAGTATATTTTTTTGTAGTACCTGTATACATAGATTCTTCTCCGAACATAAATACTATGACAGACGAACTTCTAATTTGAACGGTAAAAAATAAGCGTGGACGAATATTTTGCTATCTGTTTATGGTGATATGTGAAAATCAAAATGTAAGCGCGGTTATTGCTAGCTTTAATTTTTCTCGAAATATTATACAGTCCAGAAAAAAACACTGAAAGAAAACAACAATCTGAGATTAAAAAGTTAATTGTGAACATTAGGTATAGGCAATACAGCAAAATGACGCTATAGCTTCAAGTGAGATTTGGAACTGAGCAACTGATGATTCAATCAATGCAACGCGTCATTTTTGGATTATCACATCCAATAAGTATACTGCGTGGTTGAATTTAAATAATTGTATATCTTCTTTTATGGACAATAAAAATTGTGTTTGCTGTGTATTTCCATTGAGAGGTGAAAGCGTACAGTCGCAGTGTTTTATTTTCTCACAGAGAACCCGACAAGATAATTGAATCCATACATAGAAACACACAGTGGAATACAACCAAAACATATCGATTTTTGATATTTATATAAATGAAACCACCATAACAATATACATTTGAATAAACTGTATCCAATAAGGTAATGTGTTTATGTTAGAACTTTTAGTCCAAAATTGAGTTGGGAAATTACCTCATTCAATATGGACGTGACATTTTTAGGGACATCCTGTATATATGAAATATTCCAAAATTTTTAAATAACATCCAAGAATTCTATGCATTCAACCACCTCCTGCACAACTATCACTTTAAGGGATTAGATTATTCTATCTATACTATAGATATAATCTAGTCCTAGTCGGTGCCTGTTTTTTTTTCGAGGAAATACGGTGGTGAGCCACAGTATCCGCCATAATCTTGGAATCCCATAAGAAATTTTTTTTATTAGTAAATGAAATTCACCGACTTTTATGAAGAATGGAATTTTCTGAGGAATTATTACGAAAAGGTATTCCATATGGTTTCGAGATTTTGGCGAACACCATTAGGTGACCTTCGCCAATTCTAGCAGTATACAGATTCTTATTGTTAACTTAATGCATCGATATATCAGTGAAAAGTACAAAAATATGTAGTAAACATACAAAAATATTGATATCTATTTTCAGAATAATCGAAAATCGCACATTGGCACAGTGAATCTGATATAATTTTTGCAAATTCTGGTTCCCTTGATGGTGCACTCGAGAAAGCAATTTTATACAAGGTGTTCCATTCCATGATCATATATCTTCGAACACCCTACATAGATGAAAATAATGATTTCATGAAACCCTATATGACTCTTTTTTTTTTCATAAACTCAGTAGTTCGGCCAATATCGGGAAAGGAAAACACAACTGAATAACCATGTAGGTAGGTACAATGTGAAAAATATTATGTGGTTCAGAAACATTACATTCTGTAAGAGGAGGAAGTCATTATGAAGTGTCACGATTGACATAAGTTACCTAATATATCTGCTAGAAATAGTCTATCCATTCAATAAAATGCAATCTCTCGACCCACATTACCACCGGTTTCAATTTTGGTTAAATAATAAAGAGTAAATAATAATGAACAGAACAAAACCGAATGGACCATCGTTCTCGTTATAAATGATTAAGTGATTACAAAATCGAGATCCCGACCAGAATCGTGATGGTGCGATTTTTTTATGTCTGCGTAAATCTTATTGATCGGCGGATTTCTTGAATTGATTGCAGTTTATAATAGATTGATTTTCAAATGATTTCATAAGATAGGTGGTCATTCACTATCTTGAGTGAACTGGAAAAACGCATGACGAATCAATGAGTTCTTCTTATGCAAATCTTTTGTGTTTATCAGAAATTAGCATAGTTTGTAAATATTAATTATTTGTCGACTCCAATTCCGGAACGATATATTTCATAACTAATCAAATGCTTTCGCAAGAGAAAATTATCCGATGCTTGAAAACTTGAGGAACATATATATCACTTATCTAAATAACACCGAAAAAATTAAAGGGGTGATTCTGTGATGAAATTTAATGTGAGTGTTTGGTATAAAATTTTTTGAAAAAACTACTCCCCGGAAAAAATACACCCCTTCGAAAATTAAAAAAAAAATGGTTTTTCTTTTTTATTTTCCCTGTATATCAAGCTAAAGACACGAAACTTGGTAAACATTATCTGTCAATAAGAGTACACTTTTTGAAATGTTTTCAACCCTGAAGTATGCTTAGAAGGGGTTGATTATTTCAACCCCTAAGATATTTTTTCTTACAACTTTTTTTTAGATGAAAATTTTTTCTTCAAAAAAGTATGACTGAAAAGCCCAATTCATTGACTAACTTTTTTAACTCTACAAGTTTTTTTTTCGAAAACTTAAGCATTTATGAGAAAAAAATGAATAAGCTCATGTAAAATAGCATTTTATTGAACAACAGCCAACCAAATTATGATTATGATTATGAGACTTCTACAACTAAAAACAAAAGTGAACAAACAATGTGAACAAAAACCTGTCGAATATCGACAATACAATTATAATAAAATGTTTACCAAGTTTCGTGTCTTTAGCTTGATATACAGGGAAAATAAAAAAGAAAAACAATTTTTTTTTAATTTTCGAAGGGGTGTAACTTTTCCGGGGAGGGTTTTTTCAAAAAATTTATACCAAACACTCACATTAATTTTCATCACAGAATAACCCCTTTAATTTTTTCGGTGTTATTTAGATACACCCTGTATACATGAAGTTATCGATTGTTACTTATAACTTTTAATGTAGTATATATATATATATATGATTCTTCGTGCTCGAAACAAAACTTGACATATATAAATATATATTTTAAAATCATCTGAGCATATGTGGCACATCTCTAATATCCATATTTTTTATTCAGAGAAAGCGAAGCGAAGGTACTGAAATAAATATAACTATATATAATGATTGGTACAAACCTTGCTTAATCATATTTTGCAATACCTATATCAATTTAGTGTCATTAAGAATCACCGTTGAATCTTCAAATACTTCGCACAAGTTTGTAACAGATTTTCTAATGAATAATCTCTTCCAGCCTTCACAATAATTCAACTAATACAAAAATGAGCCATTGGCTTACAACTAATTATTACGTATTCGAAATAAAAAAATCATTTACAATAGAACACAATAATTTCACATACTATAGGTACTAGTAGTTACCTAATATGTGATACTAATATAATACTGAGAAATGGAAAAATGAGCGAGTAAATGCTTGAAAAAAACTTTGATTTTGGCCTCCAAAAAATATTCTCGTAGCTAGAAAAATTATATATTGCTCTCAAAATATTGATTTGATATTCTTGGAACAATGGGTACCTTATATTAATATAACAGACAATCCCCATTTCATTACATTGGTTGTTATAGTGTAATCAAAACCACTGCTTGCTGACGTTTATCATTCATTCGTGGATTTTCAATTTTGATCTTTTGGTCTCTATATTCCGAGCCCTTTCCTGTCCCAAAAGACAATGTAGAAAATGAGTGAATATTTGCTAGTGACATATTGCAGATTCATGCAATGGTCCGACAGGAATTTTCATCGATTTTCATGCATTGAAAATGATACGCCACTGTTTCTCAGATGCACTATTAGGATTAGCACATAACGGCAGCATCAGATGGCCTGACGAAACTTTCACTTATTATTTTGCCGCGAGGCCCGAAACCAAACTATCACTTTTTAATATCTAGGCGAAAAAATTGCAATCGCCTCAACAACTACCAGTATGATCTGCAACATGTGTAAATCACTAGACCAGTAATACCAGGATGATCTTTTTTTCTTCAAATATATTTTTGTTCCTTGTGGTTGAAGTAGCAAAATTACTTGATAGAGAACGGTAATAAATATGTTCAGTGTGGCATCTTCAAACACCGTTATTTTAAAGGGTTATGTGAATCATTATATCTTCTCCAAATCCAATATTTATACAATCCACCGTAAATTTTCCTGTACCTATTTAATGGTATAGTTTTTTCAAAGCGGGCGTAGGAAGTTCCAAATAATTTGAAAACGTTTTAACGATTCACCCCTACTTTACTCGGTTTCTCACGAATTTTTATGCTACAGCGACTCATTTCAATAACTGTTCTTACTCATAATATTCCCACTGAATGATGCAACTATTTTCATACTACATGCCTGTTGAAATTTATATTATAATTAGTCATATTATATAAATGCTCATTTTTCCTTATACAGGGTCCTCATTCTGACTCGATTTTGTTGCAGCAATTCGCCTCAAACATCGACAGACATCCGTTATCCTTACAGCAGCAAGGTCAGATCCTGAGCGACATTCAACAACACCACCGATTCGATCTACCAAATCGACCGAACTTTGAGCCACAACAATTTCTACCATCCCAAAACTCCCCTTACAACCAACAGTATGTAGCGGGACCAACGCAAAATCCTGGACAGCACTTTGGGCATAACAGTGCAGAAAATTTCGGACAAAACGAGTTCTTGAACACCTTGCCTTTAGTTAACTCTTTACCTTCGAATATCGTGCCTACTCCTCAGCAATCCTTTCAGCAAATATCACCGCCTACCCAATCCAGCAATATAGTACAATTCCCTGATCAACAGAAAAACAAAGTGATTCAACACCTCACCCAAACAGGTTTCCAGCCCGCTTTCACCAGAAATTCTGATCCTCACTTTAACCAACAACAGTTCATCAAACCCAAGCCTACTACAGATCCCATCTCCCAAATTGAACGACAAATAAAGAACCTAGACCCAAACAAAGACAAGGAGAAGATTCAAGAACTTCGGGAAAAACAAGCGATCATAGAAAAGCACAATCAGTTTGTCGAGAAGCAGTACGAAAAGGCTTTGAAGAAAGCCCAACTAGACCACGAGGAGTATCTGGATAAACAGAAAGAACAGAAGAGGAAGCTGTACCAAAAAATCTACAAGCCGACGAGCGAACCTCGACAGTACGTCCCGTCTTCGCGACCAAGAGTGATCTACCCAGACGAAGTTGAACAATTCCATAGAGCGATCAATCAATATTATGTTGAGCACCCAACCACCACTACCACCACCACCACCACTACTACCACAACTACTCCTAAACCTCTGACAACAGTACAACGGAACAGAATCATCAAGGTATCAAAATCACTTGCCTTCCTCCCAACTGCTTTACCTCAAACTAAGGCTAAGACTATAAAATCATTGGAGGACTTGGACCAACTTCAAAGGCAATACAAATCACAGAAAATTCGCAAAGATGACTTACTAGAACAACTGCGCCTAGCTATTGGCAAGAGTCATGGAGAAGAAAGCGGTAAAGCTCTGTCTTCGAGGGAAATATCTTTGTCTGACGGAAAAAAGATTCAGCTGATCTCGGCTGACGATAAAACAAAGATCCCTGATGGCAAAGAAGAAGAAATAACTTTACCAGATGGCAAAAAGGTTACCGTGATCAGAGCTGACAATCCAAGCAGCCAGAAAGACGAGGAAGTGGTTTTACCAAGTGGTCACCAGGTACAAATAATAAGAACCACAGATCCTAAAGCTATTCCTTTTGGGAACAGTGATGATTCACAAGAAATAACGTTGCCGAATGGACAGAAAGCACAGTTGATTAAGAGTACTGCTCCAGTGAAAACTAAGGCTGCACCATCATCGGCTTCCATTATAAAAACCGAAGAAATAACGCTTCCTGATGGACAAAAAGTAGAAGTGATAAAGACCTCAGACCCCAGCTTAGTTCCTGGGGCAGTACAACTGGACCCTGGGAGCGACCTAGAGAAGCTAATTCTATCAAGAACCACCACCACCACGACTTTGAAGCCACCACAAGCTATTCTGGACGAAATCACTAAGGACGTACCTGATTCCAATTTCGAGCTCCTCAAGACTGGAGCCAGTGGAAGCTTAGAAGCTATCGGCAAGGACCTACCAAACCAAAAAAAAGTCACGTTTGTTTTGCTGGAAGAACAGAGCGACGGTACTCTGAAGGTGCAAGGTATCAAGGGAAATGGCAAGGACAAGTCAGAGGTAGATATAGACAAGATCTTGAAAAAGATAAAGCAGGGGGAAATAAAGTTGCCTGATAGTCTGAGTACCAAAGAGATTTCAACAACAGAAAAACCCAATGTTACTACTACATATAGACCAGTATCAGTCACTGTCACGCCGAATTCCTTTGCCTCTGGAGAAGAAGATGATTTGCCAACGTCGACTTCCAGAAACTATTTCAATTCAGAGAATGATGCTGACATTCCTATACTGAAGACGAATATCGGCACGAATATTAAATCTTCGACTGCTACCTCAATCACTAAAACTTACTCTACAACTACGACTATTCCTAGCACGACTCTCAGCCCTCCGAAAAGATCGAGGTCGCCACATATTCTGAACCATTCGCCGAATGATCAAGTTAACCAAGCATCTAGCTTCTCTTCAACCAACCATAACTCTATACAGAGTTCGCCTAAACCAACAACGATACCAACTTCTGTTACGATACAACAGAGTATTTCACCAGTCTTTTCTACTCCAGAATCGACACCTCATGAAAGTATATCCAATACGAATTTGGATATGCCAGATATCCTCAAACAGCATGGCATGTTTGCTATGGCTAAATACTTGAAGCAGTCTGGTCTCGACCAAATTTTGAATGAAACCGGGCCGTATACCATATTTGTTCCCTCGGATAAAGCTTTCAAGGCTTTGTTGATCCAACTTGGTGGTCCAGAAAGAGCTGACGAGAAGTTTAAGGAGAACCCGAGGCTCCTGAGTGGGGTGAGTTATAAAAAAATCTTTCAAAGTAATTTATCCAGGTTTAATCAAGTTCGAAAATATTACATTGAACTAAAATACTGGAACCTGACCTACTTTTAGCTTATACTTTGTGCAGTGATTCAAAACATTTTCCAAATTAAATTCCAAGTAGGTAGTCTCGAGACTTGGGGCGTCACTTGAAATGAAATGTGGACTATCAAAAAAATAATTTCTTGAATCGAAATTTTTATAAGTGAAAGTTCCTCAGCGTGCTAGGTATTTGGGAGCTGGAGTTACTTAGTAACAATAATGAAAACAACCGAAAGTAGCCTAATTTAAAAAAAAAAGTAGGTGACCTAGTTTTTTCAGTTTAGTGTAAAGTATTGAACTACAACACATTTGATCTACTCATATGATTTGAAAATTGAAGACAAAACAGCGATATAGTGTTTTTCTCTTTGACAATATTATCGCCTGGTAAATTTTGAGACTTTTCATTTATTGATTGCTGATATATCATATTATTGTTGGTCTGTGGGGTTATGATGTCAGCTGAGAGGGTGACCCTAATTCACATTCAAGGCATCATTGAAATTCCCACGTTTTATTTTTTTCAGCTACTGTTGCATCACGTGATACCGGGATCCTTCAAAATCGGTAGTTTACAAGATGAAATGACTGGAGTTTCTCTAGCTGGCACCCAGTTGAGAGTGAACCAATATAATATGCACGACAAAGAATGGAATGACATCAAGGTACGTTTGCTCAAGAAATGTGGGAAATCTGAACAAATAAATTATGCTAAAACTGAAAAATCATTTCAGTTGCATAATATTGCGGCGATTCGTTTGTCTTTTCATCGACAAACTGATGTCTAATTACCATTGGCAAAATGAGTGTCAATGATGTCAAATCCTTTTAATTTTGCGACCCATATTTCCCCTACGAATCTACGTGTACGAATAGCTAATTATAAAAAGTTGACCAACCATTGTTTATTGTTAATTCCAACTTGATTATGATTGTCATTAAAGAATATTAATAATAATATATGATTAGTAGTGTGTAAAATAATTGTTAACCATATCTTATTATTTGAAAACTACCATTATTAGAGACTTCTTGCTTCTTGAACTCAGGGATACGTTGGCTTATTATTATCATCTAATAACCTCATAGAGGTCCTCATACAAGTCCTCATACAAGGGGTGTCATAATAACTGCTGGGGACTCGCGTTAGCTGTTAACTGATGAGTAGTAATGAGATAAATAAAAAACTAAACATATTTTTTAGATTACAACTATAAATGGCGCCAAAGTTTCTGAGGAAAAATACGACATCGAGATACCACAGGGTTACGCACACGCAATAGACAGGGTGATGTTCCCTCTACCAGTCGGAGACATCGTACAAACTCTTCAATCGGACAGAGAAAGAAGGTTCACAAGTTTTCTCAGAGCCATTTTTGCATCAGGACTTGCAGATATGTTGCAAGGTGAGGAAATTGAAATTTTGACGAGTGGTGATATGTTGTTGCATTTTCAAAATGATCTGATGAAAATCAGAAAAAATATTTTCTTCATATTTTATTTTTTTTTAGGAACGAAAGTTTTCACCCTGTTCGCACCAACAGAAAAAGCGTTTGGTCCTCTTTCACCAGCAGACATAAACAAGATAGTACTAGATAAAGTGTTATCAAGGGAACTAGTAATGAGACATCTTCTGCCTGGTACTCTGTACACAAATGGGATGAGATACTACCAAATCAAAGACAGTTTGTTAGAAGATAAAACGCTGACTTTCAGCAAACAGTCAGGTGAATATATTATACACAAAAAAATATTTCAAATACCTACTTCTGTACTCTTCAAGTTTATATTTACATCTATTATTTATATTACATCTGACAACATCCATTTTAAGAGAAATATGCTCTAGCTGAAATATTTTTTTATTGTTACAGGTAAAGTGAAGGTGAATAACAACTACATAACAACCCAGAATATACCTGCTACAAATGGTGTCATACATGCTATTGATTCTTTACTTTGATAACTTTTCATTGCATTAAAAGTTATTCATTGACCATTTCATCAATCACTCACATTAAAAAAAAAGTTGATTACGGAAGAATAACAAAAAAAATTTGGTATCCTCATATAGCTACCTATATTGTTTTAGAGACTGATATTTCAGAGTTGAATATTAATATTAATATTTTTTTTGAATTGCATTGGTATCTTTGTTTAAAGATTAATAATATATGTAATAAAATCCACACCTTCTTATGATCATTCATTTTCATTTTGATCAGATATTGAATGGCTTCATTCAGTAGGAAATATGTACCTTGAATTTCATATTTGTGATAAGTTTTCCTCATCCAAGATATTGTATAGCTACCATAAAGTTAAAATGTCTGTAAATTATAGAATTCTTATTTAAACTAGATTAAGAATTGTACATTTTATTGTAATATAATTTACTTTTAAATAATACCTACATTCAATTTTTATCACGATTGAGTTACTTGTCAAAGAATGCAGTCTTATCACGTCTTATGCATTATACAGATCCTCCGAATGTCTTTCCATAATCTCCGAAAAAAAAAATTATACGGGCGAGCCACCTTCCGTGGACACCCGGTATGTGATGCTGTCCGTGTGCTGTCCATGTGCGACTTCTTCAAGTTCTATGAGAATGTGCTATTCCACTATATCTTTAGACAATATAACATGTACTTTGATTGATTGATATTGGTTGAGAACCTATCAGCATATTATATTAAAAATAATTTACCTTTTTCTGCAACCGACTCAAAATTCGTCTATTTTTGTAAGTTGACGTATCTCACACTGACACAACAAAATGATCAATATGTATGTAGCATTATGACCATTTATGAAATGATTGTGATTATAATTGAAGAAAGAAATAGCTCATTATATAAGAACGAACAGCATAGTATTCTACGAAGGCGTAGAACGGACATGCGATATTTTTTTTCTTAACTTCGAACTCGAAATTAACCTAACTCGAAGTTAGTGCTAATTTCGAGTTCGAACTCGAAATTAATAAAAAAAATGTTGCATGTCCGTTCTACGCCTTCGTATAATTTCGAGTTCGAACTCGAAATTAACCTAACTCGAAGTTAGTGCTAATTTCGAGTTCGAACTCGAAATTAGTGGATATAAACATTTTTGAGTTCAATTCTTCACGAAATAAGTAAGGTTACCACCCAAGTTTTCCAGAAAAATGTTCACGGCACGCCACTGAACATAACGTTCGGGCACATTCCACACAAATAAATATTTAATCGTGCAAGGGCGCCTCGTTTTGTTTGAAAATACATAAAAACTTGTTAGGAAAGCGCTTTTGGAAAAGAAAAATTTGAATGAAGAAAAAAATAAAATGAGATCTATTGTGAGTTGCGAACGCAAATATATGCAGTGCACTTCAATCAATGATCTCGTCTCAACTATAAATTGGGAATCCGACAACAGCCAACTTTTAATATTTGTAGTTCAAATCCAGAAGTTAGATTAAAAAATAAAACAAGATCACAGGAACTCGTGTCGACTGGGTGTGAATCTAGGACCGGGCATCCGGACCTTTAGACAAAGAGAAGGGGTAGTTAGACACTCCCAACTTTTCGCCCGGATTCCAGAAACAAATATTCATTGGACCGGGCGCCCGGATTCCAGACGCAAATATTTATTTGACCGGGCGCCTAGTTTTGCTGGAAAATACATGAAAACATTACCTATCAGTGATAGTCCTTGATAACTATTTTCACTAAATTTTTGAAGAAGGAATATTTATTTTTTTGATTAAAAATAGAAAATATCTGCCGTACGGAAAATTTAAACGCGCTATATTTATTCAATGAGACTGCATGAACCAAACAAACTAACCTATCAGTGAGGGCCTTGGTCAATATTTTCAGTAAATTCCTGAGAAAGGAGAATTTTATTGAGAAAGGAGAGAAATAAACAAAATCAGACATTTGAAAGATTATACAACTGAGCACACGTGCCCGGTCAAATAAATATTTGTATCTGAAATCCGGGCGCCCGGTTAAATAAATATCATAGAAAACAGTGGAGTGTTTTCTATGGAATACATTGCAAGCTGGTTTCTTGATCCGACCGGACGCCCGGTCAAATAGGGTATTTGTATCTGAAATCCGGGCGCCCGGACCCCTAGACACTCCCATTATTATATCCAAGGGATAATTTGAAAAATAAGTTTGATTTTTCAGTGATTCAACACTGGTGTTGATGATATTGATAAAGTGATGAGGGATAAAAATCATGAGATGAAATTTGTATATTTTTTTAATTCTTATCTTGATGTTAAATAATAAAAAACATTTATTTCTTCTTGGACACACCCACAGTCCTACCGCGACGACCAGTGGTTTTTGTATGTTGACCTCTTACACGGAGACCCCAGTAGTGTCTCATGCCTCTGTGGGCACGGATTTTCTTCATGCGTTCTAAATCTTCACGAAGTTTTGAGTCAAGACTAGAAGATGTCAACTAAAAAATTATGTTCATTTAGTTATGATTTCCCAATACAGCCTGTTACAAGGTAGAAGCTTAAGATTCAGATGAACAGTGTTTGTATTCAATGTTAATTGAGATATATTATAAAATTAGAATATTCAGAATGTTTAAATAAATATCTACTCAATATACTCTGTAGCAACTAAGTATGGAGGTATTTTCAAAAATTACTCAATTTGCTTCACAGATTACATATCATGACCATTCCACAACATTGAGCATAAAGAGGAAAAGTACCACACAAGTTTCAATTTATTTAGCACAGGCTACCAGCAATATCATTATTGATCAACAGATATGCCGTTTAACTGTGCAAGACATCACATTCACAAATTTACTCACCTGACTGTATTTTCCATCAATGATATCTTTTTGTCTATTCAAGAACCAGTCAGGGATCTTGTACTGGCGAGGGTTAGACATAATGGTAATAATTTTTTCAACTTCTTCATCGGAGCATTCTCCAGCACGTTTGTCCAAGTCTACATCTGCCTTTTTCAAGACAATGTTAGCATAACGTCTACCAACACCCTTGATGGCCGTTAAGGCGAACATCACCTTCCTCTTACCATCGATGTTCGTACCCAAGATACGAAGAATGTGCTGGAACTTTTCAGGTATTACCAAAGACTGGAAAAAACATTTATTGTTATTAATTTAGTTAGGTTAACACAAAATTATCAGTAAAATTCGACTAGAAAACATAACAATACCATTGTGATAAATTACAGAATTTAATACCGATTCAGAATACTTCTTCTCGCAAAATTAATTTTGACGATGGACAAAATTAAATAAGATAAAATTTACAAATTAAAACCTCACCATTTTGATGACACCAAAGTCAAACGTAAAAGAAAAGACAGACCACACCAGTCAAACTTCAACAACTGAATTATTTGTTCTGTGTGTACGATTTGTGATTTGTCTCTGTCACGTCAAGTTATCAATCTAACCTCTAACATCTATGCCTCTAAACTCTCAAGTAAACACAAGCCACAAGCCTCTTGCTCTATCGGTACTCTTGACAGAAAGTGCAACAAACTTCAAGCAACTTCAAGTCTACCTTCTCTTCTTCTCAAGAAAAAATGAGTCACAAGTAGCACAGTCCACAACCACCTGTACTCTTTGGAACTAATATTTTATTTATCTCTGATGAAATGGAAATGAAGGCAAACTGACATTTCATTCATTTGTTTATGTATTGATCAAAATTTCGTAAAAATCTTCTAGTATTTGTAAAATATCCATAAAAATGAGTCAAAATAACAATAAATACATTCAAGTAGCAGGGAGCACAGCTGGGATCACAAGCAGCGACAAAGTAGTCCAAGACATTCTGAACACCTTCACAGACTTGAGACATTACTCAAGAGAAATCGAAAATGAACTCAAAACTACTGAGAATCAATCGATAAAAGTGTATATGAAAGAGAGTGAGAACATAGCAAGTCTACACAATCAGATTTCTGCTTGTGATCAAATACTAGAACGTATGGAAAACATGTTACTAGATTTTCAGAATGATCTTGGTAGCATAAGTTCAGAGATTCTCACTTTACAACGTAAATCTATTTCAATGAGTCAAGAGCTGACGAATAGGCAAGCAATAAGAGGCCAGTTGAGTCAATTTATAGATGATATCTCAGTTCCTGAGACACTTATTGTTGGAATCATGGACTTGAGTGTCACTGATAAGGAATTTTTATCACAACTACAGATTCTCAACCATAAAATAAGTTTCTTGAAAGAACAGAGTTTCAGAGATACTAAATCTTGTCATGATGTAAAAGATATTCTTGAAAAACTAAGAAATAAGGCAATGTCAAAAATAAGAAATTATTTGTTAGAGCAAATATCTAAATTTCGTAAACCTATGACAAATTACCAGATTCCCCAAAATAACTTATTAAAACACAAAGGTCACTATCAATTCTTACTCTCAAATGAAAGAAATATAGCTGAGGAAATTTCTAATGAATATATAGACACTATGAGCAAAATATATTTCTCATACTTCAAATCCTATGAGGGCAGGGTCATGAAATTACAATTTGAAGAATGCACTACCATGGATGATTTAATGGGCATTGAAGATACAGGTACAAGAGGTATCTTCAATAAATCATTCAAACATAAGGCTACAGTTTTCACCATTGGAAATAGGGGAGATGTATTAGCCCAGCAATTAGAAGCTCCAATTATTGTGCCACATGCAGAAACCAGAAATAGGGTAAGTTCAAATATTTCATGTTTCTAATTAAAAATGAAAAAATATGTATTTTCAGTATCCATTTGAAGCTTTATTTCGTAGCTTACAATATGCTCTAGTTGATAATGCCTGTAGGGAGTATTTATTTGTAAGTGAATATTTCATGGTGAATAATCAAGCTGCTCTGGAATTGTTCAACAAAATTATGGAAAAAACTTTGACCCTCCTTCAGGTATTCAGGTATTTGGCAGCTAATAATATTTTATTCATCATATTTTTTTCAGAAAAATTTGAAAACTTATATGTCCTCCTGTTATGATTCCATAGCAGTCTTCCTATGTTTCCATCTGGTTTTGAGGTATAAAATAATGTGTCATAAGAGGTGTGTTCCAGCTTTAGATGAGCACTGGGAAATGATGGAAAATATTTTACTTCCAAGATTCCAGCACATTGTTCAACTAAATGTCAAAAGTATTAGAGACTGTGATGTAACAAAATTTAATCTTGAATTGGGACCTCACTATGTAAGGAAAACTATATTCCATGTTTACCCCTGCATCACATTATCATGTTCACTTAGTGTGGTCAAAAATTCAGAAACTATAGATTGACTTTTTTTAGATTGCTAGAAGGTATGCAGAATTCAGTGCTGCTCTTGTTGGAATAAGTGAAAATTTTCCTAATGAACTAGTCAGCAAATTGCTAGCAGAACTCCAAGAGGAAGTTGAAATGTTTATTTTCCGGATGGCAGGTGCTTTCATAGAAAGGAAAGACCAGCTAATATTCCTGATAAACAATTATGATATGATCTTGAGCATAATCATGGAGAGAACTAGAGATAATTCCAAGGAAGCTGAAGTATTCAAATCAAGATTAGCAGCTAAGAGTGGAGAATATGCAGAGCAGATATTGTTTCCTCATTTTGGGGAAATGATCCAGTATGTCAAAGAATGTGAGCATTACTTTGAGCATAGCAAAATCAAAGAATTGAAAGCAATGGAGCCTAAATCTGTGGATATTGTCCAGAATTTCACAAACAACTGGAAGAAATCCCTTGAAGACTTGAATAGAGAAGTGTTGATATCATTTCCAAACCTAGTGACTGGCTCCAGCCTACTTCAGTTAGCTCTTACTCAACTTGTGCAATATTACCACCGATTTCACAAGCTATTGAGTCCCCAGATTAGGGCGCAGTTGGTGAATATTCACTTGATTATGGTTGAAATGAAGAAATATAAAACATCTTTTTAGATAGGGATTAGAGTCTGGAACCACAATTCACACCAAATTTATTACTTCAATCAAACGTTATTTTTATATTATTGAGATTATTGATTTAATATATTTATTATATTCACCTAAATTTGAATTTTTTCATAAGTACCTTCCTGTGATCTGTGATTATTTTGGTTTTTCGGTTCAAGACTTCAAGCAAAGAATAGAGGTTAACCCTTCAAGCCCGTTCACAAGTCAAGGTTGGCTTGGTCAGTCATCACTCTCATGTCATCAGTCAATCGTTGACGTAGACAATTGAATAACAAAGATATTGACAGATAAGTCAGGTTGAGTCCATGAAGGTGAATTTGATTCTGATTGGTGTGTGGTTTTTTTTGTTGTAATGTTGAAATGGCTTGATAAAATTTGAAAAAATTTTACCATGTAAAATGGCTACGATTAATTCAAATGATAATAGCGTTCATCATTCAATTGAAAACGCTAAAATAGAATGGGTACCTCTCACGTTAACCCTAGTGGAATATCCGGAAGGTAGGCTATCATAACATTTTAATGATCAACAATGTCAAAAAATCCTAAGATTGGATGTGGATTGTATACTTCGCATACCTATAGTATAAACATCATATTCACAGTTTAATGCTTTTTAAGCATTAAACTGTGCCATATTAATTCAATGTTTAACACCAAATTTTACATTTTATTATTATACCATTGAGTTAAGTCATAACTTTTATAGGAGACTTTATTGGAAAAGTTTTGGCATTAATCAGCTTGGCCCCATTTGGCATAGGCTCAGGCTTTCTAGCCTTGATACTTTTCAGACGTGATTTGCATACAGTAAGTAATCTCTACCAATTGAAAGTAATTCTTGAAAATCCATTTTTTTTCAGATAACATTTTTCTTAGGAACAATGTTCTCAGAAGCAATGAATTATGTTCTAAAACATACAATTTGTGAAGCAAGACCTTTGCATAGGGAATCTGTCCATGTAGAATATGGTATGCCATCTTCACATGCTCAGTTTGTCTGGTTTTTTGCTACTTATGTCATTTATTTTGTGTTCATTAAGTAAGCCAAATATACACTTTTCAAATTGCCTTTTATAGACTTTGGTTTGTTTCAGGTTACATCATATGAATAACAACACAATCATTGAGAACTTGTCCAAGTTTCTGATCATTTCATCTTCTTTATTGATGGCAGTTCTAGTTTGTATAAGCAGAATATATTTGGAATACCACACTATTTGGCAGGTTCTTTGTGGTGCATTTGTTGGAATACTGTTTGCTACATTTTGGTTTGCACTAACTTACCTTGTGCTGACACCATTGTTTCCACAAATAGTATCCTGGTATGTAAAAATGTTTTCACCACTATAAGTTTTTGTGATATGCATGAATGGCAATCACTTCATTTTCTCTTTGAAGGTTCAAGAATTCAAGTAATCTCAATTTAGATAAATAGCATAAAATATAATGTGAAACCACATTTGAAAACCTTATTGAAAATATAACATTGATATATATGATAGAATAAAACAGTAGAACAACTCCAAAAATGTCAGTATTTTGTAAAAATTATATTTTCAAAAGACCTTGAACTCCATAACTGAACAACAGATTATTAATTTCCTCCTTTTCTGATAATGCAAAACATGTTCTGTTTTATGATTGATTTCATTTTGATTGTGAATGTGGAGAGTTATTTGGGAATTCAATGGATATGTGAATTTGCATTGTCTTGCAGTAAATTGATTGATATTATTATCATTTGAAGAATGCTCTCCCGTTTTCTATCTCTCCTGGTTAAGACAACTTCAAAATCAAATGTAATTGATCACATAGGTAAAAAGTCTGTTTCCTAGTGACATTTTTATCATGATTTCTTTGTAACAATGATTCAGGGAAAATTTTGATGTTTTTATTTGAAATTTCAACAAGGATAAATGCAAAGTAGGATTTTCCAAACCAAAAATTATAATTAAAATTAAAATAAGGCATAATACATTGAAGGAAAGCATATTCCATACCTCAAAACCCTGTTTATGAATTTATAATGTTTCAGGGCACTGGGAAAATATTCTCTGTTCCCGTTTTTTAAGTTGGTAGTGAGATGTAGACATTTCAATATTTTTTTCATTTCAGGAGAATCTCGGAAATTCTCCTATTGCGAGATACAACATTAATTCCAAATGTTTTATGGTTTGAATACACTAATACAAGGCAAGAGGTTAGAGCAAGAAGTCGCAAACTTGTCAGCATGAAATCCCAATGACACTTGTTGGAGGACAGTTTCAACTTTACATTACCATACACCATGGTCTATGTTTTCAAGACTATTGTCTGTTGGCCAAGGAAACGGTAAATCGCTGAGGAAATTTACTGGAACTGTAAACAATCAATATTTTTATATGCAGCTTTTCATGGCATTTTTGAGTTTGGTTGAATGATGACCAGAATCCATGAAAAAATCGTTTTTCTTGAAATGATCAACTGATATTTATGGTGATTTGTGGTTCCATCTATTTTTTCTTAAATGAAAATGTACAGAACTGCGAAAATATTCTTATCCTCGGGCAGTTTTACTTGCTGCCATATTATTGTCTTCATTGTGTGATCACATCCGCCCTCTTCTTTTGATCTTTTTGAATATTGAGGAAATCTGCGGTGGGTAGTGTCAATTAATTGAAGAAAATTTATTTGTTTTTGTTGACCTCTTATCTCCCAAGACAATTCAAACATACCTACTATATTCTATGATTAATCGTTAAATACAGAAAAATTTCATCACACATTTACACTCAATCATGACACATGTACAGGGTGTCCAAATTCGCGGGCCAACATGGAGAACTCGGTAACGATTACAGTTATAGGGTCGGTCACGCGTAAAAATATGCCCCAAATAAATAGTTCAAGAAGTTTTTGGTTTACTATACGTATGTATATAATTTCTAACGCACATCAATTGTTTTTTTTACTTTCAAAAGAAGACAAACACATGTAATTTTGTATTCAACCTTCAACTCTTTTAATAAATCCTGTAGGTACAGGTTGAAATATAAAATAATCTCCATTTTACTTTGATGTTACTTGTACTTCTCATAAAATTTGGGGTAATGATGTGATTATGCTGTACCATGTAAAAAGTGTGTGGGGGAACTGTCAATTTGTATTATCCCGATGATATTGAAGTATGTCCTTAAATATTTTGATGTTACGTAGATATTTTATGTGACTGCAATATTGTTTGATGTATTCATGTATTTTACCAATATGGAAACTGCAAGTGTTCAATTATTTTCACAATCTACCGTCATTGTACCTTCCCTGATTTGGCTTTGAAATTTGTTGTTACATTCCAAAAACCTTAAATAACTTGTTTTAATTGGAAATTAATTAACTTCGGCAGCTTATATATATACATATATGTATATATTAATTCAGCTCTAGAACTTATTTTTCTCATGTTTTGATGGCCCTTTATTTTCATTAATTGTGCAATGATATTAATAGCATACTATCAATACTCTTCAGTGACGTATATCAATATATTACTTGTTATCTAATTTTCTTGTTATAATTTATTTATTATTAATTTTAATAAGTGATGAATATAATTCTTTAAACAATTTTTCCTTCTGTTATGATATCCGCTTATCACATTCAAATTGTATGCAAACTTCACATCCAACAGTTAGGTATTTTCTCGTTGATATACTTAAAATATTCTTTGTATGTGGAAATATTCGAAAAACTCTCTGATAGCAATCAAGAATATACTTATTAATGGTCGACTGATTTAAAAATAGACGAGTAGATAATTTCAAGTGCTAATAAGAGTATGTATAATTTACAAAGAATTATGCTTACAAGATGACATTTATTAATTATCGACTAGGTAATCGAGGTACTGTTGAAGTGCTATGCGAATAGAAAATGATTTATTTGTGTAAGAGAATTTTGAACATTTGAAAATAAAATTAAAATTGTGAATTTTTGAGCATTAATCACCACCCTATAATGCACAGCCTGTCACACCTCGGTAACCACAATTTCTTATGTCAAGAATAAAATTTATGTGTTAATTTACCCAGAACATTATTTTTACTCTAAATCGCAAGTCTTGAAATGTATTCGACAACGAAACTACATTTTGTCTAATGGCCGAAGGCTGCAACAACATAAAGAAAATAAGAGTCAGGAAAGCATCTGCAACTTCGGTAGGCAGTACAGAATAGACATAAATTCAAGCAATAGTGAGATTTCTATTGTAGTTGACTACTGGACAGTCAAGACATGATTATGAAGAAGATTTCTATATTCCCTTGTCAGCACAAGATTCACAATGGAGAGGACTAAGTTTGAAAACGTTCACTGAAAATACAGAACACATTAGAGGTAAAGAAGAATGAAGAATCAATTTGTTTTAATACTGGTTCTGCTACTTGAAAATCTTTATTCATGAATTGCATATTTGCAATTATTCTCATGAGAATGTTAGTTCATACTGTCAAATTTGGAGTACGTAAAAATTAAAAAAAATCATAGTCATATAAGGTTTCATAGAATATATGAAGAAATATTCTTTAGGGAGGTGGAATATATGATATATATAAGTAGAGGTACCTAACTATTTGTCATTTTTGGACCAGGTACATCTGATGAAGTTGAAGTGAGAGTCATCAATTTAGAACAAGAGGGAACTCCACCTTTACTATTACTGTTCCCTGATTTGGGAAAAGAAGATTCTCAATCAAGATTATTGACTGGTCAAATGTCTACATCATCATTGACAAAATTACTTAGAGGTAAAAAAGCGAAATTGGAGCTACTGAAACCGTCGAAAAAACTATACTGCAAACAAGTATGTTCATTATTTTGTACATAGAAGGTTCTATGACTTTTTTCTTAGAATAACCTCAACCCTGTACAAGAAGATTCGGAATGTGAAGAGGACAAAATTCGAGACCAACTTCAAGGAATCGAGATAACATATAGTACTTCAAATGACGGAGATGTAAGTTCAGAATCGACAGAAAATTTGATTAAAAAAAAAGTACCAAGTAACAAAATGTTAACCAAGGCAGAAAGAGATTCCATATATGAACAAAGTAAATTGAAAAGGTTGGATAGTAGAGACATGAAAGAATAAATCAGTAAATTGCATATAAGTGCTTTATTTCCTTCAATAATTATATCAAGATTAACAATAACAGTGGTATTGAAGATTTTCTTATAATTATTACAGTTAATAATAGAAGCATTATATTTGATGTAATAAACTTCAATTGCACACCGGTTTCATAGAATTGACTAAATATTATTGCAATTTGAACAAGTTTGTCATACACGTTTGTTCAACAAAATGTAAATAATCATATATAAAATTCCAAACAGATGATAAAAAACCTACATATAGTGCTGAATATTCAACAAATTATAATTATATTCTCTATTTAGTGAAGATAAAAAATATTAATAAGTGCATATTACATTATATTGTCTTGAATAACATCTCTAGAAATGGAATGCATTATTTTTTATTTACCAGTTGATGGTGACTACTTTGGTAAATAACATTAATCAAATGATGAAGATACCCTCATTTTGTATGTTCATGAAATTCAACTGGCAAATAATGTCTCATTGCCTATGAATATAGTACTTCAAAATACAATCCTACATACATATATCACATAAAAATACATTAACAATTCGAAATTGTGTGTAATATCATTAAACTGGATAAAGTACATAATAAATTGAATTAAAATCATAGTAAGTTTCATCTTCATAAATCAATAGCAGTTCCAAACATAAAAAATACAAAGGTTTCTCCTCAATTTCGAATGAAACTATCACAAAATTGATGAGAACGAAAATATTCCGTTTTCAAATACTGCACATTCCTAAAATTAAGCAAGAACTTCTACAAATGCCTTTGGTACTAACCCTTGACGACTATTGCTTTTTCCTATGAAATAATCCTCATTGGCTATCACTCTCACCATAATAATCTGAAAATAAATGTCATGAAAACATGTAATGTAAATTTCAATTTTATTCTTACATCATTAGCAGTCAAACTGAGTTCTCCACCATCTTTTGCCACATAGTCGCAAATTACTTTGGCTTTCTTAAAGTCGTCTTCCGTGTTTTGTGTGTGGTTATGAATAGGGCTATTGGGAAGACTACCGGACATACTATGAATAAAAAAAATAAGGTACAATAAGGCAAAAAAAGTCCTGGATATTACTAGGTCTTAAGTATAGTCTGTAACAACTCAATGGCTATCATCTATTAATGTTAATTTTTGCATGTTCACGAAATTATAGGAAATATCACATGATCACACATAAGAATAATTATGCAAAAAGATATAACATTTGATTAAAGTAAATAAATAAAGTTATATTATTGATGTCTAGTTTCAAAAATCTTTCAGATGATTTATCACAGATATCATAACATGGAAAAAAGGAAGAAATCATTACATGGGCAATGAATATATACTGGTTGTATCACTTTCATTGATTTGAATCTTATTTGGCTATATAATTTTTTATTTGTACCAAATTACAGGGTGGTCTGGTTTTTAATGCGGAAAATTCAACAGCATGTTGTACCACTCCTTGAGATAAAAAAAAACTACATTATGATATTGTGACTTGCATTCTTGTACCAACTATAGTTATTGATGGAATAATATCTTTTACACAAACTGAATAGAAATAATAAAGTAGTTTAAACACTAGTGGTGTCATTTTCAACAGTGTAAGATAAATTAATAGGAGTGAAAGATTCATATGAAGTAGAGCTTTGATTGGGATATACAAATTCAAGTTCTTCACTGTTCAGACGCAAAACTGGACCAGGTTTGGATACACTGAAAACATGCAGAGATAATAGTAGTAATGGTTGAGTATTCAGATCTTATCAATAATTACATGTATTTGAAATTACCTGTCTATTTCTCTTTGTAGATCTGTCATAATGGTGGTACACTGAGAGTAAAATCTTGCTTGAGTTCCAACAAATTCATGTAAATAACGTAGATGAGCTGCATGAGAGCTGCCAATACCTTCCAAAAGTAATTTGATGATTTCTGCTTGTCTGTCAAATTCTGACTGGGCAATCCTCAACTCTTGCTCAGCCTATTCAAGATAAACATTTAACTGTTTGTAATAGTAGAACAAAACTACCTCAATCTTAACTGAAACCCTTATTGAAGCTGGACAAGGAAGAATACTGATGGTATAAGAGTTTTAGTTAAGATAGCAAAATGCTTTGGTGTTGTATGGGTATCCCAAGATATTACTGAATAAGTAGAATGTATGTTTTCATGCATTTATTATGGATGTTTTTGGTGTTGATGTATGGTAAAAATACCTGATCCAATGCATATTCTGGAGAAATTCCATCCTTCTGAAGATTGCATGAAAATTTTGATTGGTAAATTTTTGAGACATGATTGGGATAAAAATGAACAGTGAAAACCTTGATCAATTCATGACAGATCATAATAGATGAAAATTATTGAAAAACTTACAGTAGTTTGTCCCAACATGCTTCTTGCTTTCCTGACACGATTTTTGCAGGCATCCAAATCCAGTCTAAAATCATAAGATAAAATCAAACAAATCTAGTACAAAATGAAAGTTCACATTCCTCTTAGTTTCAAGAACATTTTTCTCTTTGATTATTGTTTTCATTTCAGTGTCCAAGAATTTTCTCAAGGGCTGTGTAAAGCACATTCCTGCAGATCCTATAAAATCTCTTTCTGTTTGGCCCAATTTTTGCTCCCACTGTCCAACTTTGATTAGTGCTCCTCCATAAGCAGTTCCTGGTCCCAAGGCAGTACCTGCTTCTACCATGTCCACACCAAGGTATTCTAAATTGCTCAACCTGGATGGTCGTTTTTTCTCTATTTTTTCATAGATGTAATCCTCAATCCGATTACCAGGATTTGGAATTAAAACTGCCTCGGTATTTCGAACAAGTTTTTCAGTAAAGTTCTTTGTGTTTTCAGCTCGATCCCATAAATTTTCAAAGTGGGCATCCAGTTCTGTTTTTTCCGAAGTTCCAAGTTTTTCTTCTGTCAGCTGAAACACAACAGGCTTGTTTTATCAAAATAACTTGCATCATGACTAAATAGATACCTGAACCACTCTACTGAGGGCTGCTCCAGCATCTTTCACAATTTTTTTAACGCTGAACTCCATTCCGCGGTTATCTATTTTTCTTTTTTTGATTCACCACTCCTCAATCTTCATTCTGTCTGAACTCTGAAGTGAAAGTAGTGAACTTGCTGCAGAAGCTAGCTGCTCGAATTTCCAAAAATCTCCGATTGGTCACTGGTCAGTGGCGCGCAATTCCAATTATTTTGGGTCACAAAATGCTCGAGCACCAGGAACTCCAGGAAGGACAGGACCATATGAGGGATATATTCTGTAAGGAATAATACCTTCACATCTCTAGTATTTGTGGTATTTTCACGAAATGAAAGATGAATATTTAATGTTTCCAGGAAAAATGGAAAAATCCATGAAAAATCAGAGCACTGGCTGCTTGATGTCAGAGTTGTCACTGTTGTCAGACTCGGACAGTCGGTTTGTTAAGTTTGTTTTTGTTTTCTACTTTGAAGTGTTGAAGCACGTATATTCGTCTGAATATGGATGTTATTTTGAATTTTGAACATTGATCGGCCAATTTCTTTAGAGCAATGGCCTATTTTCACTACAGATGCGGTGAAAGAATAACTCTTATTAATGAGAATACCACAGCTATCAGAAATGAAAGTGAATTCGATCATGGGCTAGTGATATCCGCAGAACCACTTGTAAACGATGTTCTCTTTGAAATAAAAATTGACAAAAAAGTAACTTTTCCACTTGAAGGTGATAAAGTCTAAAAATTAATGTTCTAGGTAAATTCTTGGTCAGGAAGTTTGGAGATAGGTGTAGTAGATTGTGACCCTTTGCACTTTGATTTTCCGCCTTGTGCATCTAAAATCCAAACTGGATCATGGGTAATTAACCACATTATGAAATTATCTGTACTTACTTTACATATTCTAGATCATGTCTGGAACATCTGTTTTCAAAAATGGTGCATGTCTGGTAGAAGAATATGGTACAGACTTAGATAAACTGAACCAAGAAGAACGTATAGGGTTGATGAGGACATCAGAGGGTGACTTAATTTTTTATATCAATGGTGAATCTCAAGGAGTTGGAGCTGAAGATTTGCCCAGCATAGTGTATGCAGTTGTAGATTTATATGGGAAATGTGTCCAGGTCAGCATTACAAGCCCTGCTTATCGTGAATACAATAATGATGATTGTCTGAGTGGAAGCTCAGTCCTTGCTATTGATAATGATAATCTGAATGTCACTTGGGCAGGAGATCTCAGTGAATTGAGTATGAGTAGCAGTAATAGTCTAGACATGAGAATGGACATGAATGCAAGGTAAGTACTAAGCAAAACCCTTATTATCAGCCTCATTTTTTGTTTATTGTAGTTTAAGTCTACCAGATGAACCATGTAGACCAGATAAGTTGAGATTTCATTACCGCTGTGGATCTTTGGTGAAGTTGTCCAATAGTAATAGGAGTGCTGAGAGAAGAAGGCCCCTAGATGAATTTAATAATGGAGTAGTCATGACACACAGACCTTTAGCAGAATCAGAATTATTTGAAATTCGAATAGACAGATTGGTGCACAAATGGAGTGGAAGTATTGAGGTAAAAAATAAGCTGAGAGATCATCCATAATTAATGATATTCTATGAGACACTTTCTCTTTTAGATGGGTGTAACCACTCACAACCCAAATACTCTTCTTTTTCCTGCTACTATGACAAACCTGAGAACTGGTACAATTATGATGTCAGGCTGTGGTATTCTCACTAATGGTAAAGGCACCAGGCGAGAATATGGGGATTTTAATTTGGATGAGTTGACAGAAGGGGACAGAGTTGGCATGATGAGAAAACCAGATGGAAATTTGCACTATTTCATCAATGGGCTGGACCAAGGTATTGCAGCTCAGATAGTGCCAACTGCTGTTTGGGGAGTCATAGATTTGTATGGCATGACTATTAAGGTATTGAACAAAAAACAAGGTATCAAACAAATAGGATTGTCACTTTGCCTGCTTTCTGGATATCTGTTAATTTTCATCAAGGTTTATTCAAACATGTTGCAAGAGATCTGTCTTATCACTTTGATCATTCAATTATTTATTGAAATTATACTGCTTACAGATTTGAATAGGGGGACAATACATTCTGATGACATATTATTACTTTCATTTGAGTTGCATTTAATGATAATGAAAAGCAAAATATGGAAAAATGTTTTCTTGGATTAAATATAAACCCAGCATAAGACTGTATAACACTAAATCAAACAATTAGTTTGCCTGTATTTTTGTAGAATATCCATTTTTGTGATAAGACCATTATTTGAGCAAGATGAATCATGTTTCAAAATTGTTATTTTTTACCAAAAAAATAATTCACTGCACTTCACGAGAAAGATATTTCGAACCAAAATCAATATTGATGGTCGATATAGGTGTCAATAGTGGAACGAGATGAACGAGAAGAGCAGAACTTGATGACGAGAAAAAATACGAGAGATCAGCAGATGCTTCTGCCAGAGCCCCAACCATTGCCGGACTACTACGACCGCCTCACCTTCCACTCAAACTGTGGAACGCATGCGGAAGTTATCAATAACGCTCGAACTGCACACAGACCAAACGCGGCGGACGATTTCAATAATGGAGTCGTTCTGACGGCGCGTGCGCTAAAAATCGGAGAACTCTTCGAGGTCAGGTAAAGGGGAGAATTGGAGTTTAGAAAATGCCCATGCTGCCTATGGAAATTTGGTATATTGTTCCAGAATGATGTGAGATTTTTTTCTGTGAGGGGGAAAATTAACAATGATTTAACGCGCATTGCATGAAGATTTTATGCATTTGAAATTTCTTCAGCATAAATATAACAGATTCATAAACCTCTGAAGCTTTAGCAGAATTGATTGATATCTTACTGCACTAATACTGATATGACATCGAATCGGAATATTCTTTCATGCTCGAGAAAATCGAAATCATCTGACAGCACCATATTTCTGCTGACGTCACCTGGTAGATTGGGATGGTACCGTAAAAATATTGAAAATAATAAAGAAGAAGAATTTTGACAGATGAGTCAGAGATGACAATTTGGCAATTATATTAATCATTATTTTAGGAAAAAAACCATTTCAAAATATTTAGAAGAGCGCTAATTACTGATTGTTTATCATTTATAGAACACAAGCCAGGTATTTTACATGATTTTATAATGTTTTTGTAGGAATCTCAATACCACTTCAACTACGAAGTCAATCAGACGACGATCGAATTCAAAAACACTTTAAAATAAATGGAGAAATAAAAACAAAAAATGATTCAAATAATAACTTTATTGTCTGGGAAAAGTAGGTAGGTAAGTATAGTGGTGGTGGTGCATCTGCTTATACAGGGTGACTCACGGTCGATGGAAGGTTAAACGTTTCTGGAGAACAGGACTTAGGATTATTATAAAAATTTGGTTTCGTGGGTAATCAGTTTTGTTCTATCGATCTAAAATACTTTCAGCGTTGCGGCGTTGCCGCTTCTATCAAAAAGTGGCAACAACTTTGTTATTTCAAATGGAAAACCCTGTATTTTATTTCATTTTCAGATTCTTCCTGAAGAGCTGATTTCGTCGATGCGTCATACTTGGGGTATAGGGTGAATGATTACAGAGATAAAGGGTGTTAAAAAACGAGATTTTTCAAATTTAGGTTTTTTTTGTGCCGAAACTATCCATCCTTGCTCAAAACGGCTCACATGTCCCTGTCCCAACTTTCCATTTCCTATCGATTGATATTTAATAGAAACAAATACTGATGGTTCAGAATTTTGAGTTTTGCATCACCCTCTATTTGTTTCTATTAAATGTCAGTAGATAGTGAATGGAAAGTTTAGATAGGGGCATGTAAGCCGTTTTGAGCAGAAATGAATAGTTTCGACACAAAAAATTCCTAAACTTGAAAAATCTCGATTTTTCACACCCTATATCTTTGTAATATTTCTCGCTATTCCCCAAGTATGATATATCGACGAAATCAGCTCTTCAGGAAGAATCTAAAAATGAAATGAAATACAGGGTGTTCCACTTGAAACAACAAAGTTGTTGCTACTTTTCGATAGAAGCGGCAAAACTGTATTGATGAAAATATTTTAGACGGATAGAGCAAGTTTGATTATCTACGCCCACAAATTTTCGAAATGATCTGTCTTTCTGTTCTCCAGATACTTCTAATGTTCCATCCACTGTGAAACACCCGGTATTGGTAATGCTTAAACGGTTAGTGAAATATTACCGGTGTTATGATCTTAGCTACACCCAGTTTACAGGTTTTGACGGAAAACAATTGAAGAGTCGTTTCACCATATCTATATCCACCTTTAATTTCTCTGGCGCCACTCGTGGCGATTTCAGAAAGTATTCTTCTCAATGTGAAAACTCGAAAATCAAGTTGCTTTGATCGAGAGGTTTTGGGAACGAGCGGTCATAGGGAATCGCTTCACCATCTCGTAGACATCTTGAATTTAACGAACGAATGTTTCTTGGTCCCAGGTTAGACCGCGTGGTGACCAAGTGGGCGGGCTCCATCGAGATAGGTGTGACCACCCACAGCCCGGTTGACCTGGAGTTCCCCTTCACCATGACGAACGTGCGGTCGGGCACGTGGATGATGACCGGCAGCGGCATCATGCACAACGGGTCCATCGTGATGGACCAGTACGGGGTGAACCTCGACAGGCTGCAGGTCGGGGATAGGGTGGGGGTGTTGAGGAAGGAGAACGGCACTCTGCACTTCTTCGTGAACGGGGTGGACCAGGGCAGCGCCGCCACCAACGTGGCCGAAAACCTTTACGGAGTTATCGGTGAGGGAATGGGACATCCTCGATAGAGGTTTCATATATTTTTTTTAATTTCATTCATTTATTTTCAACTAAAAAATACAGTGTGAAAGGCCTCCCCAAACCAATGCAAAACATTCGAGAAAGCATGGCGACACGTGACAATACCCACACCGGCACGAACATTTCGCCCGGCTTCAGCGATTCTGCGGCGATTTATTTTGTTTCGCTACAAGCACGGTTTTTATCGCATTCGCCGAGTTTGGGGAGGTCTTTATAATAAAATCAATATATATTTTTTGACACAATCATATAAGTTTCAAGACTACTTATACATACCATCAATTTTATTCTTGGTTCCATATTTATGTTTTCTCTTTTTATTTATATTGTCGATGTTTCATAAAATACTTGTTTGAATCGATAAAAGTGGTTTAAAAATAATGTCACTGGTGTTTTTATATTTGCTAGATCTGTATGGACAAGCAGTGGAAGCTACTATAGTCGATATGTATGACCAAGGTTCACCAGATACAGTCAACTCTAGTTTATCAAATGCAACACTCTATAGGTAAATATTCTCAGTGTTATTTATTTTTCAGACGAAAGTGAGTGGAAAGAGATTATTATCTTCATTACCCCTCCCCTCTAACCGATACCCTGACTCCGCCATATTGAATCGCGACGGGTCTGACATGACTTTAAATCGAAAGCATAAAATTGATCAACATTTTTGAATTTTGTGAACAAAACTTCAATTGTGAATTCATAGATTTATCAAATCATACACACTGCAACGCTGCGAAATTATCAACTGCGTCGGCAGTCGGTGAATAATTTTTTTCTCCGCACTCTCAAGTTAACTTTACTAAAGATTGGTATCTTGTAAAAAATCTATTCTCCTCACACTCGTGGACAAAATGTTGGCATAACCTATTCTGAAGCTTACAGTGCTCAAGAAGTTGTTGGGCGATATGCTTTTTGAGAATACCCGAATCTACTATCGATGGTTCGTGCATTCTCTAAGCGCCGAATTATTAGCATTATTCATATTAGACATATTTCAGTGATCTACGATTTCATCACGTTCATGGAAAAAATGCCAGAATAGGCAACAACGGTTTGACAGCTCTGAGACCGAGACCGTTGGCGGAATTCAACGACTCCATAGTATTTTCCAATCGACCTCTAAGGGATGGAGAGCTATTCGAAATTTGTCTGGATAGAATTGTGGATAGGTGGTCTGGAAGTATAGAACTAGGTAAAATAGATAATCGAGATTATATTATCATATTGTTACAATATTTGTCCATGGGTTCGATAATTGTGAATATATTACTTTCAAGTGACAAATATTTTCAGCAGTATTATTTTTCTCAACGTTTATTCTCCATATTGCATAAAGAAATTTAATTATTGGTAGATAATTTAACCCGATCTGAATCATCATATGAAATCATAGGATGTAATTGAGAGTATGAAATTCAACTAAAACTACATTGTTAACTATCTGAAAATAAGTGTATGTAATTTTTTATTCAGAATTGCAAATATTTCAAACACATTAATATCCACCAGTTTAGATCTCAATCTTATGTTGAATATAAAAGTTAAAAATAAGAATAATATTCTGTTGATCCCAAGAAACATACATGTTTATATAGGGACACAAAAAAGAAGGCAGATGTGTGCAATCAACTTCGTAGTTATATTGCCGATCGACTATGGCAGAGTTAATATCACGTTAAGTTAACAGAAGGCTTGACGGGCTCTTATGCAACCGGCTAGATGTTTTGTGTTGATTTAACTGTGATATTTTAAGCTGTACCGTATTTTGTTTGCTGACTTAACCATTTTTTGTTAAACATTTACGGCCGTATTCGCCGTATGCTATTAAGCTAAGCTTAAGGCTTAAGCTCGCTTAACGTTACGAATTTGTATGCAGCGTATCAACAAAATCATTTAAGCTCGCTCAACTCTAAGCGGCCACATTCGGCGGCTTTATATTTTAAGCCAGGATTATGTAGACATCATGACCCCGTTTTTTTTATTTCTACTGAATGTTTCAATATTTTTTAATAAAAACCAATTATGGAAGTCAGTAATGGAGTTAGAAGGAATTCACATTCTATCAAAATATGAAATTACTTGTTGCAACTACGTTAGTTATCAAACCGAGAATTGTTACAATAAAGAGGTTTTCTTGAAACACAGTTTTGGTATTGAATATTTAATTAGCAGAGACGATGAAGACAAACTTCTACATTTATGATCGTAAAAACAACTAACTATATCGTTTCTACAACATATCAATTGTCTGCCTACCCATGTTTGTTTCTGATAGATACATTAATTATATATACAGTATGTTATACAATATAGAAGAATCCTAATCAACATTCAATAAGAATCAATAATGAAATCATAACACATATATGAAAAAAAAGGTTGTAATAATATAATGTATTTCTTTTCAATAACCAAATGTAGCATAATAATAATACCATCACTAATATCTATATTATCACTCTCACATAAGTTTAAACTTGGCTTAAATCTTAAGCGAGCTCAGGAAAGCTTCGCTCAAGAGAGAAAACGGCGAATATGGCCGTAATGGAAAATGAAAACATATTATTATTATTATCAGGCGTGACGGCGGTGCGCCCCGATGACATTGACCTGCCGAGCACGGCGACCGACCTGCGTCGCGACACGTGGATGCTGAGCGGCTCGTCGGTGATGGTGAACGGCAAGACCGTGAGGAACGACTACGCGTGCGACCTGGACGCGCTCGGGGCGGGCGCCAGGCTGGGCGTGCGCCGCCGCTCGGCCGACCGCTCGCTCGAGTTCTTCCGCGACGGGGCGCCGCAAGGGGTGGCGTGCGTGGTGCCGTGCGCCGCCGTCTACGCCGTCGTCGACCTGTACGGGCGGTGCGCGCAAGTCAGCATACCGGGGCAGTCGCCGGCGAGCGCGGCGGCGCCCAACGCAGGTGGGGGCTGTCGATCGTTCATTCATTCATTAATTCATTCATTCATTCATTCATTCATTCATTCATTCATTCATTCATTCATTCATTCATTCATTCATTCATTCATTCATTCATTCATTCATTCATTCATTCATTCATTCATTCATTCATTCATTCATTCATTCATTCATTCATTCATAAATTCATTCATTCATTCATTCATTCATTCATTCATTCATTCATTCATTCATTCATTAATTCATTCATTCATTCATTCATTCATTCATTAATTCATTCATTCATTCATTCATCAATTCATTCATTCATTCATTCATTCATTCATTCATTCATTCATTCATTCATTCATTCATTCATTCATTCATTCATTCATTCATTCATTCATTCATTCATTCATTCATTCATTCATTAATTCATTAATTCATTCATTCATTCATTAATTCATTCATTAATTCATTCATTAATTCATTCATTAATTCATTCATTCATATAACGTCCGGATGATTTTGCAATGAACATTTCTGTTTCTTGAACAAACCACCACTTTACGAGATTATCTTAATCAGTTACTAGGGTTACCTCATTCTCAAACAAGCATAGCAACAACAGATTTCCCCAGCACCAGTGTCTTGTTATCTTGGAAGGGTTTGAATTTGAATAAACTAACCTAATAACAAAATTATCGTATCCATTCTTCCTAAGACTGAATGAAAACAATGTAATTTCAAACGTATCGAACTTTTAAAACGTGGATTTCTTTTATTGTTTTTCTAGGCATAGAAATGTCTCACCGTTCTGATACATCGGCTTCTCTACAAGCAACCAGCATCATAGTCCAACCCCCTGTAGAATCTGACCTTCACCGATTCTCTGAATACCATAGCAAAGGTAAATTTCATCAGTCATAAAATTACATATCAATAGACTGTTGAACTGTTGATAAGAAAATCAATCAATACTTTATACAGAAACTGTCTCGCCAAGCGGAAACTACAAATTTTTTTGTTGTTTCAACCGATAATCCATAACTCTAGGGAGTCTAGGGGAACCTGGAAACAGTACATATTTTATTGGCGGAGTAATCAAGGAATATGCCCCCTTTAACTTCCAAGAAAGTTGACGATTCAATCACTTCATTGCCATAATCATGAAATTTTTTTTTGAAGGCGTCACTTTGGACGAAGGCGGTCGCTTGGCCACCAGATCGAAAGATGCTGCTAGTTGTGTGTTGTTCAGCGCGACACCTCTAGCGCAGGACGAGATGTTCGAGATCGAGGTAACCAAGTTGTGGCGGCATTTCGCCGGCACTCTGTCCATTGGAGTCACTGACGTAGCCCCATCTTCGGGCGAAAACGCGATGCCGAGTAGGTGTACCTACTTGACCGGAAACGAACTAAGACACAACAACAAGGTGAATAATAGCCATGCAACCGTCACTTAATCTCACTTTAAGTTAACGGAAGGCTTGATGGACTTTTATGCAACCGACACTTACTCTGATATCTTTAACCATAGATCTATTATTCTTACGCTAGATCCAGCATCATGTATAGTATTTGTTTGGTATTAGAGGGGTCTGCAAGAAAGTACTATGGTATCACGTGGTACAACACATATTTATGGTCAAAAATTAAAACGACCAATCAATGGCTTAGTAATTTCAACCCCCCCGGACCTACAAAACAAATAAATTGGATACCGGATCTAGTGTAAGCATATAAGATCTATGTCTTATCACATTTCATAGTTTTCCTCCATGTCTCTGAAAGTGGGTTAAAATTCACAATGTTTGCTCTTTCTGCTACATAGTCACCTTACATAATTCACAACCACTATTTTCAATCATGCAATAAAATATGAGTTCGATTTCAACAATATACCTATGGTAGAGGCGAGCGTTTTTTCAACATTCCCGCTCACGAGCGCAAATGCTGTCACTCAATGCCATTCCTCGGAAAACGCCAGTTTTGTGTTGAGATTTGATAGCGTTGAAGGCTACTTTCTTAACCGGTTGTAGAAAAAATAAAGTATTTAAGCGGCTAAAAATGTCTCATCTCTGTGAAAGGGGCTTAGACTTTGTCAGTTTTCACCAATGATTTATTGCCTACTTTGCCTTCTGAAAACGCCTGGAATTTAGATGTTGATATATAAATTCCATGCAAAGGATGATTTGCTTGCCTACGTGATGAACACATTGTAAATATGGGGAACCTACCTACAATAAGCCAGATCTCACAGTGTTAAATATGATATCAGATACGACTGTTTCAATGAAGTGAGGTTTCATATGAGTTTTACAATTTGAATTATGTATTTTTCTACTTCATATTTCAACATTGTTCCGCAGGTACTCAAGTTTTTTACACCAAATCTCAATTGGTTGAGTTGTGAGGACAGAATCGGTCTACTCCGGACCCAAGACGGCAGCACCAAAGTCTTCATAAATGGCGAAGAACTATCCGTCAACTTCCCAGCCCTGCCCGACGACGTTTATGCCGTTTTCGATATGAAGGGGTCCTGTTGTGAAATCTCCGTCACCAGTCACAAGGCCAATATCTCCCCACTGAACAGTATGAGGTCAGCAAAAATGTATCTTCGTATGGTAGAGTAATATTTCTACTGAGAATTATTATTCTGAATGTCGTATCTGCATTAATCAAGCTTTTTGACTTTGTAAATGTGAAATTCTTCACGATTTCATCATTATTCACTGCATATCCAACCTAGAAGGCGCAAAATCACAGTTTTCTAGAAAAGACGAAGCGCACGGCGCTCCTTTAGGAACCTTCAGACTAGTGCCGGAAGAAATAAGGGATACTTTATGTGTGGATTGGTCAGCCAGGAATCATCGTATATTTCAAACTGCTAGAAATTACGTTGGCTTTCTTTTTTATGCAGGGGACTTTCAACATCAGATTCGCCAAAACAGAGCTACGCCCACAAACAGTGACGTCAACAGATTTTTGGGGAGTATAATCGACTTTGGACGTCAATACCTTTTTTCTGACGCATCGGACGGTTTTTTATATGGGCTCGATAAAAGTACAAGTCATAACGAATCCAACGTCTTGCGTTTGCATGCTGTACGCTAAAAAATAAAATCAAATTCAAAATGACGGCGGAACAATGAACTTTGCGTCTGCGCAAACTTGGGGTTAAGCTTTCCATTTGAGACCCTTTCGATCGAAGGACTAAAAAAATGTACCAAAATGTCGAGGTTCCTATGTACTGGCTTAAACATGAAAACTGCAGATTCCACCTTTCGAGAGACGAGATTTCGAAGTATATGTTAAATCTGTTGTGGTGTCACCCTCGTGTCACCAATTAGAAAAATCACAAATTATAGAATGTTGTCGCATGTCCTCCAAAAGAACAGTGAGTCAAATTTGAACCCTCGAAGTCAACCGCACCTCCCTCCCCCTCTTCCAGACTGCAAGAGGACATCCCGGACCCGCCCTCGGACCCAGACCACCCGCCCGACCTCCTCCCCGCCGCCCCCATAGCGAGTCACCCGCCCGAGTTCCTCGACAACCACGGCCGCAACATCGAGCTGTTGGACGTCAGACGCGCCGCCCGCCGCGTCGCCTCCTACAACCAGGGTGTGGTGGTGGCGCGGCCGCCCATGTGCGCGGGCGGCTCGGTCGCGGTGACGGTGGAGGGGGTGGAGCCGCGCTGGCGGGCATCGCTGATGGTGGGGATGGTGGCGGGGCCGCCCGAGAGGCGGAGCCTGCCGGCGAACGCGCTGGCCCTGAGGCCGCCCAGTTGCGTGGTGGCCGGTGATTGGGTGTCCATAAATGGGGTGAAGGTGGGGAAGTTTGTTTGTTTGGTTTTCACTTGAATATTTTTTGTTTATTTTTCCTTAGATAGGGTTGCTATAAATACACTAATAAAGGAGTAGGGCCATTGTCGATCTGAATGAATTGTCGATCTGAATGAACACCTAGTACACGGTCTGTTCACTGGAAAAAATGACTGTCTCCGTGAGGCGTGAAATATTTTGAACTTTCAGTGTCAAACTGGGTATAACCTAACGTTTTTATTTACATTTTGAAATACGCGCTCCTTTTAGCATAGCGAATCTCCTGTTTCAAGCAAAGAATTGTTTGATATCATTGATTCAGTGATCACTATCATTTTTTCTATTTTGGTTCTATAACGATGTCATTATGAAACACAAATGCGTATCGAAATAGCCTGTTTTTTATTCTTCGGAAGTTAGTAAAATCGAACTGTCAAATGAAAGTCAGTAGAAATTTGCTTGCATACTAAGCATTGATCAGCATGTAAAGTTTATACATATCGTGTGATGTATCATCTTGTTCAGAAAATAACAGAATTTGTTTTGTATCTGATATCAAGAACGCCTTCGAGAATGCGATGACAGATTCAGAATCCTTGTAAAAATGTGCCTTGAACGCTTAAAATGCTTACTTCTTTTGGTTTTCGCTTGAAGAAATAAAAACGAAAATTACAACTGATACTTCAAATTTCCTTTCAGATAATTGTTCAGAATGAAAATGCAAAACTTTGGCATAATTTGACCGACCTTAAGAGAGATACCTCTTAATATCTGAGATCCCCATGGTTAACCGGGCACCCTGTATAAATGGCATGTTGCATAGAAAATTTTTCAGTTGATATCCAAGAAATAGAAGAAGAATTTACCTCTGGGCCGAAGCTGATTAGTTCAAAATTCTCGGCCCTGTGTGGTCAAGATAGAATCACCGATAAATGTTGAATTTGTTTATTTCAGACGAGTTCGAATTATGGTCAACGATTGGATACTCTGGTTGTCGGCGATACTGTCAGCATAACTCTGACTGAATCGAGATGTTTCCAGTTGGGCATAAATGGAGAGGAAGAAGAACCTCTGCACTGGGGATTTCAATCGAATCTGCCAGTTTACGCGGTTTTTGATCTTTATGGTCAATGTCAACAAGTATGTCGCTCTTTTTTATAAATATGGTATGGAATGCGTTCATTTTTCGTCACTCGGTATATATTTTCATAGAAAAATGCATACAAATTACCATGAGAAAGCGTGTTATCTAACAATTGCACGAGATTATTTTCAGAATAATATTATGTGCAATTTGTATAAGATAACGCGCTTGTTTATAATATTATTTTTATGCATAATTGTAATTCATTGGAATATTTCAGGAATGACAAATATATAGATTTTTTTCTAACCTTACTCGTAAAACCATCCCAACTCCAAATTATATCAATTATATTGAATAAGTTGAAGAGATACATTTTCAGATTCGGTTAGTGAACAAAGATGAAGCGAAAGAAGAAGCGGTAGCTAAACCCGTCACTGATTGCGAAAAAGCAGATCTAGAATCTTGTGAAAAAGAAAGATCAGAAAAGAAACTGACGTTGCCTATTGCATCGGCGAACACCAGTTTGACAGCTTCAACACACGCAAGAAACTTGTCTGGTTGCAGTACTCCGATGAAAGCTTGCCCTTACAAAGATGAATGTCTTGAATTCAAAAGAAAGTTGTTGATACCTGGTCAGTTAAATAGTTACACGCTATCTCAGCAGCTTAAAATGACATTCCCCGTTTTTTTGTTGCAGATCATTATTTCACTGGTGATGGTCCAATTTGTTATTGCCAGAATTGCTACAAGATCAAAAGTTCGGATACAGAGAAAGAAAATGTTCCTTCAGGTATGGTATTCAATTTTTGTTTTCGTCAATGGTAAGAATATAAAGAATGGTTGTGTTTCGTAGGTTGGGTGAAATTTCCTCTGGCGAACTCAGAAAATATTACTACCGATCGTTGGCAGACGGCCTTTCATTTTTCGAAACTGGGGGCAGTCAGATGCATTCTTGACAAAGGGCAACCTTTGACTAAAGGTAAGCAATTCAGTTTTTATTTTATTCAACTGTTTTGTATTTCAGATCAGTTTTTTTTTTACTTAATTTGTTTTAATATTCATTAGAAAATAACGGTTTGACTGAAACTGTCAGTGAATTTTTCGACTCATGATTAGAATATTAAATAGAATCGCATTATTTTTCCAAACACTACAGAAGTAAAGTCAGTTGCTGTATTTTACATAAACTAAGAATCGGAGGGCAATGCAAAAAAATGTCTAATCTTCGTATCTAGTATTCTTGGAAAATGTTATCGATATTGGAACTTATAATTCAACAAAACATACAATATCATCACTTACGTATTTTTTTATTTTTCTTTGCGGTCGAATTTGTCTCCAGAAACATAATTTGAAAAACTAGTTTTGACTCCTCTACCATTCGATGACGCAGCAAGTGAAAAACCGCGTTCACACAGAAACAAATTAACAACTAAGAATTCATATGATGATAAGTGATTTGAAGGAATATTACTAATAATCATCATTACTGATTATTATTTGTAGGCATGTTATTATTTTTCCAGTCCAATCAATTAGTAATCCTATTTCCTTAGGTCAGGCACAGTGGTCTAACATCACAGCTCAGAAGGCTGATGATGTCCAAGTGGTGTTCTACCCAACGGCGAACAATTTGATGACAAATCCCTTCAAGTCTGAAGGGAATCGGGACGTGTACGCGGCATTTCAGCTTTACGTGAAACCGGGAGCTTATTCAGTGACGAGGGAAGCCGACGTCGTAGAGTGGAGTACCAAAGAAACAGGGGCGCTTGCCTTGAGCGCTCTCTTGCTAAAAATCGTCCGAGTATGTTGATACTTCTATGATACACTTTGCTCACGTAAATGTTGTATGTGACGAGAAATATATCATCACTCACATTCCGATAATCTGAGAGGGCTTCTGATCAGTTTTTATTCGAATTCCGAGAATTCTCCATGCCTCAGTGCAATATTTTGGTTGTATTCTAGTCAAAGAGTCATATCAATGGTGAAGTTAATGCTTGAAGACTGTGGATTAAATATTAAAAAACAAAATAATTATAATACTGAATACTTATTTCACTTATTTCTTTGAAGAGTCGCCATCAAGAATGTCCGAGAGAATATTTCGTGAGATTAAATGATTTTCTTTCCTTTTCAGTTCCAATGAAGATGCACCTACTTAGTAGTAGAAATACGTATTTGGTCTTATTACATTATTTTGTGGGAATACGTATTTGTTTGTGTAAGCAGAAAACAAGATTATTTCCTATATAGTTGACTGGCTGTTTCAATGTGTTTTCACACAGATCCAGTACTCTATGTAGAATACATAATATTCTGGATTAATCTAAATGCAAAAATTGACTCTATTTGCACTCAAATCTGAATAATACTGCATAGAGTTATTATTTCGTCTAAGAAGGCTTTGAAGGAGAGTGAAATAAAATAGTTTGTTGTAAAAAGCAAATTAAAAGCTCAGAAAAGACTATTTATGAAAATATCTTAAATTAATACAAATTTGAAATCGACCCAAATATCCGTTTATTTGGTACTTAGTGTCCACACGTATCCATACAACTATCAACTAATGGAATTACACTATACCTTCAATCACTTCTTTCATAACAGAGGATCCTACACCAAAAGTATTCTATTTTCTCTGATGGATTTTCATGTAATGTGTTATATAAATTGAGAGAGGTAACTGAAAAACAGGTAGCAAATCTTTGAATAATTTTGACTTGTATTTCTTCTTCTGGAAATAAATGATTACTTCGAACCGCTCATTTAATTTCTCACAATTATCGACAGATAATTAAATAAATATATTTTACTCCTCCATAATTCTAGAAATTATATTCCTTCATTACTAAATTAAAGAATTTGATATTTTTTAAAATGAGAAGGTATCGCAGAATAAGCTTTAATAATAAAAAAATACTTGGTCAGTGTACATAAAAATAAAAATAATAGAATTGTATAACAAAAATAAATTATTTTTGAACAGAAAATAAGTAACGGATACCTAGACTGATGAACAGGCTCCAGAATCACAAAAGCTTTAATTCCATTACACCCAACAATGTTAACAGCATCAATAAGTATATTATGTACTCAAATCACTCGGAGCATTCGAACCATCTGCACCCTTACCCGTACCTGAAAAACACAAAACAAACAGGTTAAAACACCGCAACCCCCCCTCGGAATCACAGCTTGTTGGGAAAACTACCCATCGATTTCCCCATAACATCCATGAAGTGCCGCCTGCCGTCGATGTACATCATGGCCTCGTGGTACGTCCTGGGCACCACCTCGTTGACAATCTCCGGCACGAGGTAGGTGAACTGGAACGTGTTGGTGGTGTCGTTCTTGCCGGTGACCGGGCTGAAAGTCTCCACGAACACCGCGATCTGCATGTAGTTCATCTGCGTGTAGACGACGTGTGCGTGCATCTGGATCAGCGAGCTGACGGCGATCGGCCTCTGGAAGCTGATGTCGCTGATGCTCTTGAGAGTGGCCCGGTACTTGCTGAACGTGTAGCCCATCACCCAGCTGAGCTCCATGGCCTGCATCATGATGAAGCCGCCGAAGACGGTGTTGTGCATGTTGCGGTCCGAGGGGTGCGAGAAGACGACGTTGGAGGTTTGTGCTTCGCTCATCCACGTGCAGCCCGGGGGCAGCACTCTGGTGCGCAAGCTGATGTCCTGTTTGGCGGTGCGCAGGTACAGATCGTGGATGACTTTTTGCTCGTCGTTACTGGGGACGACCTGAAAACGAGCATGGTTGTGCTCAACTCGATGTCGTACCATTAAAATGAAGATATCCAAGCACAGCACAACTACAAAATGGCCAATTCGGTTTTTCCCGCGTATATTTCGAAAACGGTTCGTTATATTTCCGATTTGGAAGCATGGTTTCATTGTTCACTAAAATAGGTAACTTTTGTCTAATTCAACAAACTACGTATCATGTACCGTTTTCGTATGGCAATAGTGGTATGACGTTAAAAATACGACCGGTATATATATATCTATTGTAATACGATTTTTATTCGTTCGTTATGTCAGACTATTGATGATTGGAGTTAGTCATAACGATAAAGATCGATGAGTGTAGCATCAAGAATGATAAAAACGGGCAGTGGGGTTGTAAGGATTAAGATTAAAGGTAGGTGGAATATGCTTTGTTTTTGTTTGTTCTGTGTATATTATCTTTATCTTTGTAATGCAAAAAACTGACGTACTACCTAGATTTGGTGATATTGGTTGATTACAAGTTTCTGAACTTAATTCGGTTGAAGCCACGGACCGAAAAAAGAAACAGAAAGCTGTTGTTTGCTCTGTTGCCAGAGAGTGTCAAAATTATTTTCTACCTGGCCATAATTTGTAATCAAAAATTACTCCCTTTCAATATTTATGTCTCGTCTGTAATCAACATTTCATTGGGCACCGGATTAAAATTTCGAGACATAATTCAGTTCCTACTCAAACTATTGAATGAATAATACATTGGATATCAGCAATACCAAGATGTCAATGCAGAATATCCGACTATTCAGATATATGTATAATACTTACAGCAACTGTGTCATTTCAACCGTAAGTCATCAGAATGGTGGAAATACAAGGGGCAGAAATAAAGCTTATTTTTTGAGAGCTAACAAAACGAGCGTTCATCGGATGATCCACAAGTTTTAGCCAAGAATTCTCAAGTTACTTTAAAATGGCAAATCTTACAAAAATAATTGATTGAAAAACTATTAATGAAATTATTCCTCAAATCAACAAAATTACCATTTGAAATTTCCCAGTGACATTCATAATTTAACAAATATGTTTGTTATTTGTGAATATAGATAATACAGAATAGGATGAATATACATACTTTAGATACATGTGCCTGTTGAATGATTATTCTTTTTTTCTTTCTGCTTTCACCACCTGAGAGTATCTCTCTTTCTCTTTCATTTGCTGGTTCTATAGCATTTACTATGGAAGCTCTCATGTTGTTGGAGTCCCTTGCAGCAAGTAAGAATAAAGCTCTGGTGATACGATGCCAAGTGTTGTGCATTTGCTGTTCCAACCATACTACAACCTCTAGGGATGATTTTCCTACCCAACTGACATGTCCAGATATTTTTATATCCTCTTTAGGCTACAAAATGCAAATAACCATGGTAAGGAGACTATATAACTAATATAATAATACTATATTATTCATGGAAAAATACTATGCCATCATGGTATCCATAAGAAAACTTCAATTTGCAAAAACATAATTACTAATCTCATTTTCTTTTTATTTTCAATAATCAAACTGTAAATTCTGTGAGCTTATTACCACACAGCACTTACTTTATTGCAGAGATAAGTTACCCGTTAACTTATCTCTGCTTTATTGGATGATTGCATGATTTTATACAATAATTTGGAATGGAACTATCAAACATACAACAGGTTATGAGAAGCAAACATGGTGCTTTCTCATCCTTTATTGCTTGGGAGTTGAAATGTCAGAAAAGATCAAATCTGGAAATATTTATGATGGGCTGGTTCATTATGTTGTCTCAAGAGATGTATCCTATTTGTAGAAGTTGAACTCTACCAGTCTGAAACTGCTTAAATCAAAGCTTCAGCTTCAATATTAGCTACTTTTAAATTGGAAAGTGTTGACTATTTTTCTATTTTGCTTTCCTGACTGAATGTTTGGATTATATCCTGAATAACACTTGAGTTACCTTAGGAGTGAAATCAGAGAAGTCAATTCTGTCTACCAAGGCTGTCACTAAGGTATATGGAAAAACCTCATTCTCTGGAGCTTTTGGATTCTTAATGTGTTTGTGTGCTACCATGACTGAAAATAAATGTTACAGAACAAATCTATTTCTTCAGATATAGGAAATTATACCTGCAAAGATATCCATATCTTCAAGTAATCTTCCAACCCTCACATGTCCCAAAAATGTGATATATTGGTCCTGTAACACTTTATCTGTAGATAGTGGAATTATACCAGCCAAAAAACTATCTTGCATTGATCTTTTGGGAAGCTCTTCTTGAGTTTGTGGTAGATACTTCAACAGGTGAGAACGATCTTTTGGAATAGGTTGATATCCACTATCCACTCCCATATCTTTGGTGATTGCAGCTTTCACTGTAATTCATAATCAATATGACATAGTTCAGCACAAAATTCTGAAAATCTATACAAACTTTCAGTGATAGTGGGATACTGCTGGGTTGTAGCTGATGAACACATATTTACTTTCATGTCTGCTTTCAAGTAAGTCTTGAGAAACCTATGAAATCAGACAGGTTGATTACAAATTATATGAGGTCAATGGTCAGATAGTATAAGATAACGGTTGTGATAACATATATAGTAACGTACTTAACTTACTCTTTTTTGATTGTATTCAAGTATAGAGGTGTTAAAACTCTAGCGAAAACTTTCCTCGACATTTTTATGGTTTGCAATATTAGAAGAACCTAGATGGAAGTAGCTAAATTTGTCTATTGAAGGCCCTTCAAAATTCAGAAACGTTCAAACATAATTATAAAATACAAATTCATATTTAGGCATTAGTATTTTTTGCGTCTGACATAGAATAGTTTGGTAAATATTAGATTAGACAACTTTCGAAATTTAAAATTGTAATATATTTATAATCCTGAAATTTGAAATGTGCAAGATTTGGAACTCCAAAGTTCCAGAAGCTCTCTGTTCTGTGGTGCCTACTGCCTGGTAGGTAGTAGGAAACCAGGTCAATGTTATGCTAGGTAAGTGGTGTTATCAGTGTCTGTGACAGAAGTAGAGGTGGTAGAAGAGATATGTGAAATAGGCTTTTTGAGCTAGCTATTTGAATTTTCGAACATAACCGATTGGGCAGTGGCGCGCAATTTCACAATTTGCCAGAAGGCGTCTACAAAAAGTGTCAAGTTGATTTCAAAAAGTATCAATTGTATTTCAAATTAGTCAATTCAATTCCAAAAAGTATTGTATTTCAAATTAGTCATTTGTATTTCAAAAAATTACATTTGAATTTCAAAATCCATCATTTTAATTTCAAATCTCATCATTTTCATTTAAAAATCAGTCAAGGAACTAGAATCAGGATAGGAACCATCAATAAGAGCGTTCCAATAACAGAGTGAATGAAAATATCACCTAACCAGAGATGAGTTAGTGGGTAACTCATCTCTGACCTAACACTCATCTAACCTTTGCCTGTGCTTTTTCATTACATTTTTGACGAATTTTGAAATTAAATTGATAATTTTGAAATGCATTTGATACTTTTTGAAATTAAATTGACTAATTTGAAATACAATTGATACTTTTTGAAATCCAAATGACCATTTGGAAATTTTTGAACTAAAATTGGAAAAGGTTGAGATCCAACCAAGCCCTTTTTTCAGTTCGCACATAGATTAAATATTTCCCCATAGAACAGTCAAAAAAAATTATTTTCAACATTTTTTTTCCTGTAGTCTACTGTCGACCTCCGCAAGGAATTATTTAAAAATCTATCTCGTTATATTGTTTAGGTATTGCAATAGAAATAAATATTTTCGAAAAATTCATTGTGAATCCCAAAGATTTTACCGCAAAGAATTATTCCTCCTCCACAGGTCGGTTTTAGACATGACGAATCTAATTGGATTAATGTACTATAATACATTTGAACATATTTTCTTCAAGAAAATAAAATTTGGTGACTGACTATTTGCTTTTATAATTTCCCAAATGCCATCTTATTGCAATACATTATCCATGAAAATGCTATAATTTTTTATCCTGTATATACCTAACAAACTTCACTCTTATTATGGTAGACAAAGAATATCTAGATAAGTATGTACTAGTTTTACTATATTTAATACGCAATAGCCAGTAATTTATAAAATGAATAAAAATATCAAGACATTATCGACGACGATCTCGTACAGCTGGAACATTCATGATGAAAGTTGGATTGTAAGGGTCGTTCGGCATCCTCGACAACTTTATGCATATTTCTCTGGATCTCATGACGAAAATTAACCTGGCAAACATCTCCTCTTCCATATACAAGCACAGCATATCACGGCAAATGTAAAGTTCCAAGCAAATGTGGTATATTCTGTCAACGCTTGGCATGTCGTCATACCAAATGTCTTCGAGGGTTTCGAAGAATGATGAACGTATCCAAGAAGCCAGCATAATGAAGTATAAACCATACATCGCTATAATCCTGAACAGAAATGAAAGTTGTTAACTTAGTCACTTTATAAAATAAATATTGCCCATCATTCTGAAAAACATAGGAATATGGAAAAGAGGCGGAAATGAGGAAAATAGTGTTTTAAAATAGTTATATTTGAAATGATGGTGCGAAGATATTGTATAAAATAGAGAACAAAATATAGAAATCACAATGTTGTAGTACATCCTCAGTAGTACTCAAAACTATAGTATAGTTCCAATTACGTAGTCTGTGGTATAGTTCCCACCAATAAGTGTCCATTATACCAGGACATAATGTGATATGTGAAGGGTGTTCTATTAATTGTTACAACAAAAATGGATGGATATAAAATAGATAATAACTTGATGGCGAACGGCTAACGGTATAAAGTAATATGAATATGAATAACTTGCAAACATAAAAATAACAATATATTAAGTATATAATTGATAATTGATTAGGGTAGGTGTTCTACTATAAAACTACTGAAATGTACAAAACATCTGAATATATAGATTCACAGCACAACTACATTGTATATAGTACCAAAATTATAATCATATTATTTTTCAACGTTCAGGTATAGATAAAACCAACAATACTCATTATGTTCACAAAGTTCTTAAAATGGTAAAACACTCTATTATAAATATTAACTTCAGGAAGCCGGCTGAAAGCAGAGTGAATCATTCAACAAGATATAAATCCACAAGCTACCAGTAATTCGAAACGATTCCGTTTGAATATAAATATCTTGGCAATGCTATGAAATTCGAAGCAAAAAAATATATATTGGTATATAGTAGATAACAGATCATAGAAGGTAAACATCGAAGTGTAAATAGTTAAATATTACAAAATATATTCATCTATATTATTCCAATTTGACACATTATCAACTGTAAAACTGCTGTAACAAATTCATTCGATTCGAGTACAAAAAGCACCTTGTAGATGTACCAGATGCCCTTTTATATTATTACTCCTACCTGCAGAATCAATGAAAGATTAACATAAAAGCATCCCCATGAGTTGTTTGAAAATACTTCGTTTGTAAAACAGTGCAGTGTATTACTACTGTGTATCTTAGGATCAACCGTTAATATTCTGGGAAAAATAAGAATATATAGAATTTAATTATTCTTAGACAGCTATTTATACTCGAAAGTGCAAAGAAGGGTAATCCCTTCATTATTAAGCGTGATTTCCGATAAACCCTAATAATAAAAACTTCAGTTGTATGTATACATAGGGTGCTCCCTATAAAAAATATTACTCTCAAAAAATTCACATATTTTTTTCGTCCTTAATGTACCTCTTGGAATCATTCACGTGAAAATACCTTTCTGTCTTATCTTTTAAGATATGTTAAGGCATAGCAACTTAAAATTTATCAAACTTTCAAGTTGACATAACAATACAAAATCTGCAATATCTGGAATAATTATTTGGCTGTTATCAACATCGAATGACACCTTGATGAATATATCGATCAACAATGTTAATTGCCAACTGTGGTCATACTCTGCTTAAAAAAGGTCTAAACAAATTTGTCCCAACTGATGATATCGGAAAGTCGCTTATATGCCCTAAACTATTTTTTATCCTATGACTAATTGCTGATAAACGCCGTAATCAGAAGTTCCAAAACAAAAATCGTTGATAGCAGGTTGGATTTTTAAATTAAATTTTAGATATTTACAAACAATGCATAAACATAATAAAATGCACCTCTGAATAAATCATAATAGCACACAGCGTTACTTCTTCACGAATACCATAATTCCAGAATGATTACCTAATTTCAAGTCCAAAGAGAAAAAATGTTGATTTCTGAAGATATTTTTCAATTTTTGAAGAAAGGAAAAGCAATGGGAATATTTGATCCTAAAAAGTTAATGAGTTGATAAGTTAGTCTTCTATTTCCATCTTTTTGAATCACTATTCAGGGACGGAAAAAAATCCGTAAAAGCTCATAAAAAATAAATCTTTTCAATGACAAAGCGAACCAATAACGTCAAATGGTGCACTAAGCAAATGCTTGAAACTTATATTAAAATTCACCAATAGACGCTCTTCAGTTCTCGATTTCAACCATACGACGCCAGAGGTGAAAGATATTCACGGCCAACCTTAAAATTCCAAACCAACAACAACCAAAACGTGCGCCCGATCGGAGCATGACAGCTGTCATCTCGCTCAATCCGCCAGAGGGAGCCACACGTTCCGATATCATCAATCTCAGCCGAGACCTCCTAGAGACCCAAACAACAAATCCCGTCTCCATCCAGAAGACGATCCGAGCGACCAAATAATCCACGGATTCACACCCCCCGCGCTCATTCCCCGTCCCCCTCCGGATCATCATCGTCCACCGCCTCCTCCTTGGGCCTCGTCCACTTGATGAGGGTCTCCGGAGACCGGAAGAGGAACACCAGCTTCGCGAAGAGGTCCTCCTCGAGCCGGAACTCGTACGCCTCGCGCACCAGGTAGATGTCGAGGCACAGCTGCAGCACCCTGTCGACGTTCGGCAGATCCTCGAACATGATTTTGGCGCAGCCGTCGGCAAAGAAGCCGCGCAGCACGCGCGACGCCAGAAAGACGAGCGTCGTGTAGAGGCCTATGATGCTGCAGAGGGGTTGAGACAGGTTTAGATTCGAGTTACAAGTCGAAATAGATGATGTGTTCGTGTTTCCTCTTCCTCCTTGCGGAACCAACGAAAATATCTTCTGCTAGGCCAATCGTACATCTTTCATAGCTTGAGACCCAAATTCAATCCAATTCAAAATGTACTTTATTGTCGAAGGAAAATTTAAGTGAAATGTATAACACTGTCCAAGACTTCCTTCATGTTAGAGATTTAAGCCTATTGACATAATTAACTCGCGCATGAACAATAAGATATTCAATTTGATTATTGATCTTTTTTTGCTATTACTATTTCATGCCACTGTATTATTATTCTTGTATATGTAAATGGTATTGAGTTGTATTGTATTTTACATCAAATTTTTCATAATTTTTTCAAATCTAGGCAACCATGGTTGTGCCCCACTTTTGACAAGGCAACCTTATACTGGATAGGGAATTAAATAAACTTTCATTTTATTTAAAAATCAATCAAATAACAGATGAGCCGGATTATCCATAAGGCAGATGATTAGGCAACTGCCTAGGGGCCCCGCACCGACTAGGGGCCCACGGTGGCATAATTGATGTTGAACGCATCAAGAAAAAAACGTTTCATTTGGATTCATTCGTAATATCACCATAGAAAAAATGATGGATGCGGGGACAGATAACATCGTTTGGATTGATTTTTGATAATATGGTACAATTAACTTTTCCGAATGTAATGATTAGCATTGCAAATATATAGAAGTCTGATGATATCAAACGCCACAGGTGAACGAAATTTTTCAAAATGAAATTAATAAAAAACTGTCTTCATTCAGAAAACGATGTGTTGAAAAAGGTCAACTTCCAAGATGATTTTAACGATTTTGTATCTAAAAAGTTACAAGAATTGCTATTTAAACTTATATTGTACCTACTTCAAAAAAATATTTTCTTTGGTTGTGAATATTTTTGTGATCAAAATCATTTCATTCAATGAAAGCAAAAAGAATTTCGTAACAGAAAAAATATATTTTGAAAAGTAAGAAAACGGTAAAGGAAAGGGGCCCCGAGAATTGCATTGCCTAGGGGCCCCGATAGGGTTAATACGGCCCTGCAGATGAGGGTATATTATCATCTTCTGTTCACCTGTTTGTACCTGGCAACCTCGTAGTTGCCCCAAAGGAAAGTAGGCAACCAATTTTTTTCAAATTCCTTGTGTGATATTCTATCGATTCATGAACGATTTTCATAACTAACAGATGGGGGAAGTTGATCAAAAACAGTTGTACAAAGATAATATTATTTGACAGTATTGGCCCGTGATTAAGCTAAGCAACCCATGTGCGATCAATCAATGCATAAATATAATCTTTGTCATCACCAAATAACAGATGAGGGTATATATTTCTTAAGCCGTATCTTAGACTATAATGTATTATGAGTAACTAAGGTTTTGGTAATTTTATGATTTTGATAATCATCAATAAAGATTTCATATAATAATGTCTTAATCTTCAATGATACGATAATGACAATGATGTGCTATCGCGCTATATTTATTTACTATCTACTAAAATCATTTGCTGATTGCCGAAGGTAGTACTATATCGAAAAGAGCATATATATATATCCTGACATAATAAAAAAGCATGTTCTCGGATATAGCGGTTCAAAACCATTAGGATTTTGTGTACTATCTAGAAAATATGTGTTCTTACCCTCCTCCAGTGATGAAGTCCAAAGTAGACGGAAACACTTTGTCGTTGAATGTATAAATAACTATAGAATTTTTGCAGTCCTCGTAAGGTATTTTGTCCAAAAATGTATCATAGTTTTTATCGTCGGTTGCTCCACATTCTTCATGTATCTGCCACCATTCTCCTTCGTGTAGTATTGAATCGTTCGGGCGTAACAAACTTATAGTGATATTCCGGAACTTCTTAGATAATGATCCTGTAACAAAATTTGAAATAAACATAAAAATAATGAGATACAATTTTGTATTTCAATTTTTCCACCAGCAACCATTTTTCTAATTTTCATCCGGTGTATCAATTTTTTATTCGATTACGGAAATCATCAACAAAATATTGTGTATTGAGATATATATAAATTTTTCTTACTTGGTTTAGAGAGCATAAGCTTGTCGATTGGCTTAGCAGAACCCCTGTTGGTAACCTCCAAAAACTTTGGCAGGAGGAACGAAAATTGCACCGGGTCTGCCTCCCCTCCTTCCAACATTTTCAGCAGATTCTGACGAATCGTGTTATTTTCTTTTTCTGTACTGGGTGGTATGATTCTCTCGACAAAATCAGATATTATACCGGAATCTTCTGGCTTACTAGTTTTGTGGGACACCTTGTATGATAAACGTATCTTCAAAGGTCGAGCTGGAAAATAAATACCGGCGATAAAATGTCGATAGTTCGATTCTTGCGATTGAATAAAAGCTGATCATACTTTCAAGTTTGAATCGGCCAAAAAGAGTAGGTACCATCATTTAAAAAATTCCTGAATTTACCCAAATCTAATTTCATATAAACCATTTTACTCACGTGATGCTATTTCTGCTACCATTCTTTTACGATCAGGCGGTGATATAGCCCATATATTGGCCGAATCCGAACTTAGTTTCACTGCGGTAACATCCGCCGCCTCGTAGTTGTACAAAAACGTTTCGGACACTTTGTAAGCGTTGTAGATTGTCATCAGTAAATTCATTTCTTGAATAGTGAATCTAAAAAAAATGCTGTTAGCACATCTGCAGATATTTTCAAAATAAATGCATCTAACTGATCGATAGAGTTGCTCTGGGCGGTCATCTTGTAGATGGGTTCGTATGGTCCGATGCGAATTTCCAAGGTGACGTCACTAGGAGGATTGGCTTCTCCAACAGTATTTCCCAGAGAAAAGAAGACCAGCGGGAACCAAATAATGCCAATGATAACCACCAGAACTGCTCCTCCCATCAGATACTTAATGGTCGCTTTCTTTTTTTCTCCTCTCGGTTGTGGATATTCATCCTCTACGTGTCTCGAACACTAAAATAGAATTTAAGATACGAGTTATCAGGAAAGTATTCAATACTAAGAGCATTTGGACACGATTTCAGTGTTGGATTTTTTTTAAACAATAAACGGATCTCACCTTCAATAAATAAATGTGCGAAAAAATATCTTCCATCTTTATCCAATCGAACAACGTCATGGACGTTTCAGTCCACATCCAATCCATGCAAGTACGCAGTTCGAAAAGGAACGGCACCAACATGAACCCTTTGTAGAGGAACATGTTCACGTAGCCGAAGCCTTTGCACAGAAAATTGCCCAGAATTCTAGTTGGATAACCGCACCGAATTTGGAAGGCGGAGAACAGCAAGTAGAAGCACTTGACCATGTAGTATATTTGAGGGGCCAACACTTTGTTGCACTGGCTGAAATAAATTTGAAATTCCAAAGCTTACACTATTTAATGTATGTTTGTTTTTTACGGTTGCTGAGAATCTGAGGTTCCAGACCAAAAATGTTTGTTAGAACTTGCGTTACAACAAAAGTCAAGATACAAAATATGTAAGAAAGGGCGAGAAATAGAATGTTATTCGTTAAAGTATCTGCGAAATGATTATATGCTTTTTTCCTCAGAATACATCATCTGAAAGTCTATTCTCTGAATAGAAGCAGTGAAACTATCATTACTCAAACTTGGATGATGCAACTTATCAAGGGAGAGTTCATTTTTGAATCAGGACTCTAAGAGGGATTTAAAGTATTTACGAAATTACATATCTAACTAGAATGATACCAACTTTATGAAATTGATATATAGAGAGGTCTGACTATGTTGTTCTTGTTTATTGAGCTATGTTATCTCCAATTAAGCTTTTCAAATCGAAATTGTTTGGATCAATATAATAGCGAAGATTTATTTTATTTACAAATTTTACTTTTAATTGACAAAAATGTGTGTGTTTAGTGGTTAAAACTAGGTGAGAGACAAGAAGAGAATGATCGGACCTCTCTAGGTACAAACATATTTTATTAATTTCTTACTTTCCAGTTATGACAGGGAACAGAATAAACAGCCACACATGCAATAGGATAATCTGAATGAACTGGAAGATTATTTTTCCCAAAATGTTCTTTCTCAGATATATACCTCTGTCGATAATAATCAGCATAAACTGGAATATTAGCATGAATAAAAATAGCGCCGGTACTCTGTTATCTTGAAGATAATCTGCTACCCCTCCTCCTTCTTGCTGAGACTAAAATTAAAAATATAAATCGGTGAGTGACAAATACCTATAACATAAGTATTCAAAATTACGTTTACCAATTTTCATTGATGTGCCAAGTACCTACATATAGCAATTTTTGGTTGAATGCTGAATTTTCTTTTGAAAGTGAGCTATTTCAATGTACACATTTCTCTAAAAATTGTAATTTTATGAAATATTGTGACTATTAAATAATTGTTTTTCTATAAATGAGCAGGACATTTCAAGTAGAAAGAACATCACAAAAAATCACGCTAGGTTTGGGGTAATCCAGTTCAATGCGTTTTTGAAAAATCAGTAATAAATAGCTTCGGTTATACTCACGCCAAATGATGTATATCCAAAAAGTACCACAAAGAAATTAATGAAATCACAAAGGAACATTAACGAATATACATCTGCGGCGGTTCTCGAGGTGGGATCCAACAGATTCTGAATGAAGATTTTGAAATGTTCAGCATATTTCGACGCCCTAGAAAAATCAGAAGAAGGTTCGTGATGAAAATAATTGCCGAGAATGAATCTCGATAAGTATAACTACTTTTGTAGCTATCACAACAAAATCGATAAAAGGTATTTTAATTCTGAAAAAGTTGATATATTTTCATTGGAAAGTAGCTATCTGAGTAATATTGCTACGATAATATGTAATAAACGAAATCTGCCAAATTCTTACGCCATTTTCAGAGCTATCGTAATATGCTGCATCTTCTGTACGGGCCTAGTTCTTATCAGAATCGTTTCGTCATCGGTAGCCGGGGTCGACGATCTACTTTTGGACGATTTCCTGGATCTCTGCGAAGATGTTGAAGCAGGAGAACTGGCGGGAACCGGCACCAGCTGACTATCTTTCAGTCGGTATTCTCCATCCTCCACAAGGGCTGCGGTCATTGGGCTGCTGGAGCTCCATATGCCCATTGATTTCAACAGAATCCTGTGAACATAATTTTCCGAGAATATCAATGTCAATTGACAAGTTCAGCCAGATATGAGAGAGAACATATGTCTGCCCTAGTGTTGTCTTTGTCATCAAGATTGCAACTTAAAATAACGAAAATGATATGATTGCGTCGTAAAAAAAAGAGGAAAAAATCTAATAACACATTTATAATGTGTTTGGAATCATTCAACAATTTTAAGCTAACAATGCTAACAAAATATTCTAAATAATCGGAATAACGAAAACAAACCAATTATGTACAGGTTATATAAGTCTTCTTATTTTTTTCGTCCCAATCATAACATTTTCATTATTTAAAGTTGCAATCTTGACGACAAAGACAACACTAGGGTTGACATATTTTTTCTCTCTCAAAGCTGGCTGAACTTGTCAATTGGAGTTTCAGTCTTCACAAAGTCAGTTGAGACAAATTTTAACCAACTGCACGGCAGCAAATCCTTTGAGAACTTGCCGCTAATATTTTGCTGGCGGAAGTTTCTCAAGGAAAGACATATTTTTGCTGTCCTTTCTTTGCAATTTTTCCCGTCTCAGTTGCTCATGACGTATATTCTATAACCCTTTCTCTCCATGATAATGGATGCATTAAATTGCATATATTTCATTATTTTTACCAATCTCACCTGTGGAAAAATACAACCAGAAGCAAGAATAGATCCCACAGAGCATAATAATTATCCGATCTGTGTAGCCCTATGACAGTGGGCGGATAAAGATGATTGGTTTCTGAAATCGCAGTCTGGTAAGCAGTTTTAGTCCTCATCTGATTGCCCGGCATTATGTCGAACTGGAAGAGGCACTTCAGCAGCACTGTGAAAAAGTTATAAAAATCATAGTTTAGTCTCCGTAGAAATGAGCCATGGTATTAATTATTCTAGTATAGCTTTCTAGTAAAAGCAGCAACGACGCTTCTTCAAGAAAATTTCGTTGTATAGGTGATGCTCTATTATAAAAATGACCAAGTTTCCACATAAATATCAAGAATTGATTCTTCAGTGGTATCTTTTCAGAAATTCCGAAATTGCAAAAAAATTATTCACAAATCTATCATCACATCATCAAAAACATATCGACGTTATTTTACTTTTCTCAGCTAGGCAAATGAAATCACACTGCTGTATAATCAGGAGATAAATAAAAAAATATCCAATAATTCAAATAACTTATATCAGAAGAATATTTCCAATTTTTCGGCCGTAATTTGCGAGAAATATGCTCTTGAAATTTAAATATGATATATGAATGGATACCTATGACTTCGGTGTAGGCTATGATGGTAACCCAGAAGGTTTTAGTCGGTCTAGGAATGGTGAGGGTGCCCCAGAAGAATACCATAAAGGGTAGCGGTAGACATATGAAATTTGCGTTCTTGATTTGGTTCAGGAATATCACGAAATAGCACAAAACGTCGGATTTGCTCATTATTATGTGCCAGATGGCTAATAGCAAACGGAATATGGTCGGTTGGTCGTAGGAGGACATTTCTTCACCATATTCCATAGACGTCCTGGTGATTTCTGGGTTTACCGAAGTTCTCCTAAAACAGGTTAAGTGTTCTATATTGTAGGGTGAAAGCATCGAGTTTGATACAATAAAGCACATCCATGTGATCAAAGTCCTTTGGGCTCTCAGAAGTGCTTGATAACTAGAATGAATAACATCGACCTCAAGGCAATAAAAATAAAATAAACATCGTGATACACAGACCTATATATAAATTAAATATAAAAATATATATAAATAGAAGAAAAAAATCAGCATAAACAAAATCATTAATTACCTAACAAATAATAATTTTGACGTTCATTCAAATGGGACTTCATAATACGAAAACAGTTATTTCAATTCACAAAGTCGAAGATTATTACGTAAATAAATTATTATATAAAAAAACATATCAACAACATGACCGCTTTTTTATAAAATATTTATACCGATTCATGTATTGCAATAATTCACCTTGTTCCTATAAATGATAACGCTAATAAACTTGAATTATTATTGAAATAACCTTCCACGAATATCACTGTGAAAACTATAGGGAGAAAGAAAACAAGTAAGATGCAAAACCAAAACTGAATGATTGGAAAGCGACAAGCAAAAAGCACGGGTGTGTGTGCTCTGTTCCTTTTACCTTGACGAACATGGAGAATCGAGTCCACGTTCCAGACTGGCGGCCAAAATTCGAATTTCGGGAACCGTGAGTACGCTCGCCTTGCGCCTACAGGCAACATATACAGGCGTATGGCATAAAATACTACTTCACTTTCTACTTAGAATGTATCAGAACACGATATCCTCACATTTCTCTCAAAATACTTTGTATTGGACTGATGACAGTCACACGCTCGAGGCGATCAAGAATCTAATATAACAAAGACCAAAACATTATCAAGACAAAATTCATTTTGTAGATCCAATAATCGATTGATTACCCAACTGTATAGGGTTGATATTATCGGAAAATAACTATCCATACAAGTAGACACAGGATTTAAAATATCTATAGCAGATGTATAGGTTGAATATTCTGAACCAATTAAATATTATCACGGAAATTTTGAAAGCAAATAAACCAAACATCCAATGAATGTCGTGAAGATAGTTTCGAGACGAAATGTGTGGATCGAAAAAACTGATTGAAAATTCGAAATGTAATACAATGATGACACATTCAATACCTATCCAGTTCTGGAGACGTTGCTAATGCCTTGGTATCGCTTTCTTCACTCATCTGAGGTTTATCCTCACTGTCATAGTGATTGGAGTTCATCCTGTACACCACAAACCATCAAAATGTATCTCATAAGCGGCACTCTGTCAAAATGAGCCAGTTACCCCAAAGAATGCATACATGCATTCATTCATCCACAAATTTTTTCACTTTTAAACAAGTTTTTTGTTTTCTTTTTTCACGAATTCCGAAGGAAACAATAAATTGGGATTATTGAAATTCACCCACCCATAACTCCAAAAATACCATTGTTGAAACCGTGCTCATATGATAGAATGCTAGTCTGGCGTAATATAGAAACGAATTATTCGAGAAGTAAAAAACTTGTGGGGGTGCCTGATTGAAAGAGTGATCGTGCAAACGTTTGAACAGACCTCTGCAGCCCCACTGCCAATCTGTAGGATCCGGTCGGACTGTATATTGCGGGGGTTGATTCAGAAACCATCGCTGAACAATCGCTAGATATAAAAAAATCACTAATCTAGATACTAGTGCTAGCAAAATCTACACTACCCAAAAATTATATTACGAATTACGATCATAATTGTGTACTTACGCGGAATTCTGTAATAAACTATGGTAGGACCCTGCTGGTTGCCAGATTTTGCCGGGACCTACTCTCAGACCAATATTGTAGTTTGTTTTTTCCTAAAAAATGAATGCATATCAATGTAGATTCTGAGATGTAACTAGATGATCTGAATAGCTAGATGATGAATTCTCTTGACGTCTTTTACTTAAGGAATTATCAAAGAAGGTATTATATTTTTTCATTAAGTATCGACCTATTACTTCGTTATTGTATAACGAAAATATACTGAAAGTATCCTCTAGCGTAATTTCAATTTTTAATGAACCAGAACCCCACACAACAAACACAAGTAGATCAACCAAATGAATATACCTTAGGTTTCAAAGTCACCAGTCATACCAACCTTCAAAGCTCTTTTTTCCTTTTCTAAAACTCTCAGCACATATCTGTAGTTATTCGAATATTTGTTCAAAAACCGTGTCAAACTGACCATAGCGCTCTCTATGAAAGCCCATAAGAATATAATCCACGAAAAAATCTTCCTCCATATGTTAGGTTCTGAAAAATAAAATCAATAAAAAAAGTTTGAATAGGATTGAATGCTAGCGATCATTAAACATAGTAGAAAATAATATGGTACGTAATGCATGAGTACATCAGAAAGAAAATAAACGGTTCAATAATTCGAGCAAATATCCTGGAGCGAATAAAGCAAAAGTAGAACAATAAACTCACCGGCTTCAGTGAATTCACTGAAATCTTCATCTTTGCTGGTTCCCGGATAGGCATCATCTTTTGGGAGCTCCTGAATTTTCACAATTCGAGGTTCATTTTCATCAATCTAATAAGAAAAATATAATACACACGAAGAATGTAATGATTTGAAACTCAGAGTGGAATGAAAAATGCGTAGTTGCTTCTGTGAAAACATTTGTGTAAAATATTATCCATCAATCTGTAAGTGGCGGTAACAAAAAAAGGCTCGAATCGTTAAGTGTAAAGATTGTCAAATGATTATTCGAAATTGGCTGTTCTGATTTTTGAATTATTGGAATTGAGGTTGTTGGTAGATGAAAATAAACACCTTGTGTTTTGGCTTGTTATAATAACGCCAAGCAAAGTGAATGAAAAAATTTCAACGAACATCTCTAATTATCTTTTTTCTGTTCGTCTTCACTGGAATTCAGTTATTGATTCCACTTTATCCAGAAAGAAATTCATAACGTCTTATGTGTGTAATATATAAACAGGAACTTTCTCGATGAATAAAGCGAACAAAAGATTCCTCAACAGATTAGCCGTGCTCTTCTTTACACTTTTCCGATTCTCACCAAAGCTAGCTCGGCTGGTGAGAGGTCAAATATTCAGGCGGTGCGAGAAATAAATGCAGTACGTTTTACAGCCAGTTAAGTAACTCACTGTCGGAGGGGCGGAAAATGCTGCGGATAATTGGGAACGCGCATACTTTCGTCGGCCGGTCGGCAGGCTGGTTTGCCTGCGAAGCGCCGAACTGCGTAACGCAGTGTTCACGTCCAACCTTATCGCTGTACTCAATAACTGTGCAAACGCAATCGGGGTTAGCCAGAAAATTAGTAACAACGACATGCTGCATGCTTAAAGTCATGTGTCCATAAGCAGATACCATATGGTGGGGGTCACGGAGACACATACAATTGAAAAGAAACTTCTTCCTAAGGGGTGATGTTAGTGGGGCATCACGTCTCTGCTGATAGACACATGGCATCAAGGGGTTGCTCAAGGTCAAACTATGCTCCTCTACTTAGTACATTGCGGACGTTGAAAATTCGATATCTCCGACGATTTTACAACGCTTTATTTTTAGTAAAAGCACCTTCTATGTGATTTCTTCGAAGAGAATACCTAATGTTCGATTCACCTCCTTTTTCCTCAATCGAATATACAGCCAAGATGAGAATGAACAGTAGGAGAAACGGATTCGGGTAAATGAGAGAAAAGTTGGACAATATGAGAACCTTTCACATGGCTCTTCGAGATATTTGAAAAAAATAAAATTTCGCAATTTTCGTTTTCATTTATTTCTGAGGTTGTTTTCCTCATTGCAACTTTTTGAGTTCTAAAAAATTGCGTTAATGAATCTTGAGTCCATTGTTTCGTTTCGAGATATCATCATCAACTTCAATTTCGACTAGACCTTTGCGATGTTTCACAGTTTGGTTTCAGGAAGATTTCCTAGTATATCTTCAAATTGCTCATATTTCATACAGAAGAAAAGATGAGCTTTTAAAATCTCCGATATCCCCATCTAGTTCATTCTCATCTTTGCCACCCCGTATTAGCAATACTCACTCCACTTATGTTAATCTTTTTTCTCAGCTATTTAAAAGAAATAACCTATTTTCTTATCAAATTACACCTTGTATATTTCTATTATTCTTATTCAAATTAGAGTTCAGTAAGAGCCTAGAGGGAGCTCTAATACAAAACTATATTTTTGATTGAGAGAAAAAATAGTCTATCCAATTAAAAATATCAAACATAGTTTGAAATGAATGTCTGGTAGACTACGAGCAGAAAACAACTACTTTCCTGGTAAATACCACGCAGAACATTGAATTATATCTGTTCGTAGTCCATGCAACGATTCACACTGTGAATGCAGATCGCAAATGTTTCTTTCTTCCTAAGACGTGACAAATTCACATCGAGACAGGCACGCCTAACAACCTACAGACCGGTTTCGGGCTTATTGGCCCTCATCAGTGCAGGGTAGTTATCCGAGTAGAGACCGTAAAATTATTAGATTATTAATATATTATAATTATTGTACAAAAAAGTGGAAGTGGCAGGTTGATAATTTAGAACAAACTGATTCATACATTACCTCTCCCATGGCTGGTCTTCCTTGTCTGTCTTCCTCTTCCACAGCTTTTTCCTCTGGCAAAAGATCAATTTCTTCATCTTCCAGTTCATCAAACATGTAGTAGTCACCAGATCGGATGGCTATAAAAACATATTGTGCTCACAAATGAGTTTTGTGAATTATGAAGCTTGCGTCCATTCAAACATAGGAAGGTTAGTTTAAGCTCAAACATTAGTCCCAATATATAATTTACCATAATAAAATTTTATGAGATCAAATCTAGTTCATTGTTAAGTATTTAGAACCCATTAGTCAAACAATATGCACAGCTAGTTTTAGTTTTACGATTCGCATGCATGTCCATTAAACAAATTTGGTTTGAGAAAAGTAAATTAATTCGTTTAATAGACAAAGTGAAATATAAGCTTTGTGCAATTTATTAATGTTTTACAACATGCAGTGCTATAATGAAATGTATGATTGTTATTATTTATTATGCTATTAGGTGCAAGTATTATAGCTTGAGATGCATCTATCAGTGGAAAAAAATAAGTGATAATACAAGAGTTACGTAATTTTGTACAAATTCTTCCAACATCAATTTATGAAAGCTCCTGAAATGCTTTAGTTAAAGCACAAATTATATTCAAAGGTGAGTAATCAGAATGAAACATGAAATAAATATTTTGAGATATAATGTGAAAAGATGATACTCCTCAAATTCGTATGACATAAAAATATTCAATTAAGAGGTGATATTTCAATGCCAATTATTACTCAAAATAATCTATATTTAAATACAAAAGCAAAATGTAAATCAAACTAAAATTCCATAGCATGCCTATAGGAACAAATCCACACTTTATACAGTTCAATAATAAGGTTTATGAAAAAATTACCCTCTTTATATGTGATCGGTTGCCTCACTCTATATTTGGGTCTACCGGTATAGACTGAATCTGTATAAAACAAAAAAAAATACATTGTACAAAAATATGTGTCAAGTGTGTCACTCAAATGTTTCTATGGACATTTTATATATTCCTGAAATAGAGGGGACATTTTTGGCACTAGAAAGCCTTTATAAAATCGTGTGGTCAATACAGAATATTGTGTAGAATATAAAAACATGCAATATGGAGAGAGAAAATATTCCTATTGAAAAAATGACAGCAAAATACAGCAGCCAATTATATGTAGGAAAAGATAATCCGAAAGTCATTTATGAATCATAATGTCACATTCATTACGAATTATACAATAATGTTCAGTGCAAGTGTTGTCTTGACACAAAATTATTATGCTCAATCGGTCATCAAACTCACTGTGCAATACATTCATGAAATGTCTCAAGAACTCTAAATCGAAATTGAGCAGCAAAATATACAACCCAATATACATCCACTATAACATTCATTCGATAATTGTCAATTTCGCCTCATTTCACCAAATTGTTACATTATTTACAATCAGTTCTTTCAGATCTTTCTCTAGTTGTCAATAATAATCGGCAAAACTGAGCACATCATCCCCTCTTTCACTCGACAATCCGTGAAACAAATAAAAACATCAACATGTTGGAGATGAGACCTATCAACATAAATACAAATCATCGTGTGAAGCAAACACGCATCCACAAATCTCACATACACCCAAAGAGACGCCGTGAAGGTAGCGGCACAAATTCCGAAGCCTATGTACTGCGACATAACCTTAAAAGTCGCCGAATTACATTCGTGGTGACTCAGCGCCGACCGCGACGAGTAGGAAATGACGCTCTGCCTGGGCGTGACGAAGCTGCCCGCCATCCAGGGCGGGCCGATGCTCGAAGGCGGCGCCGCCACGCCCACCTTCTTCACCACCGTCTCGGGGTAGGAGTTCTCGTCGTGGTAGGGGGGCGGCGAGAACACGGGAAAACTGTCGTCTGCCGAGGCGGGGCGGGGATTGAGCTCGGAATTGGGAGGGGAGGAGAAGGAGATGCGCTGCGGCTCGAGGTAGCCCTCGAGGGACACAGTCATGACGGCGGAGTAGGGGGAGGGCGGGGCTTGCGGCTGGAGGGAGGAGCTGCGCGGCGTTAGGGGGGCGGGCTCCTCCTCGTCTATGGGCGTGTGGTAGCCGGCGTGGGTGGAGTGCGACGTTGCCGACGTGCACGACGAGGCGGAAGATGATTTGGCGAGCGGTTGGCCGTCTGGGGAATAGTAAAGCGCTAAGAGGAAGCAGGGAAATTTCCTCCACGGGTTATTAGGACTTTAGGAACATTTAGGAGACACATCGCATAAAAGATTTTATATTCCTATTTTATAGAAAAATATATTAGACTGAATGAAAACCTGAGACCAATAAAATACATAGACTGGCCCTTCCTATCTCTAAAGCATTACATTGTCTGAAAGCAAGATCTAACTATCTCTCTTGGTTTCGGGGAAAGAGGAGGAGAGCGGGCGGAATGTTGACCCTTCTTGTTAATAGTCGTGCGAAATGAAATTCATAGAGGCAAATATTCAGACGGATAAAACCACGGAAATATAACACGAATTGATTCTTGGAAACATATTATATTCATCATTGTTCATTTGTATTATAATCTACATGAAGGAAATCTTTCAACTAATCATCTTGAATAGAATAAATATCCATGCATTATTCCAAATTATTCCATTCCCGTTCGTACGACAATGACACTCACCAATGAAATGACACTTGACACTTTAATCCTAGAAACCTGCATTCAACCACAAATAAAACAATTCTTACCATTTTAAGTGAAGAGTAATATATTTAATACACGAATAAGTGAATTAATCAAGAAAAACGCACAAATCAACGCTTTGAGAACGATAATACGACAACACGAGTGACCACGTCATGAATCGTAAACAACCTGAGAAAATCGCTCGAAACAAGAAAACGGCGAGTTGGTCCGACGAGGCCCAAACGATAGATTCTTATCGTGGAAACAAGGATTGACAGTCGTGTTGGCATCATGAAAAGGATGGAAAATACTAGTCTATGTATTTTATTCTTCTGATGAAAACATGTTTTTCAGACCCAGAAGAATGTTTTGATTCCATTGTTTTGACAACAGCTTGATATTTTTTGTTATTATAATATATAGAAGAATTCGCTATTTCTAAGAAACCATAAGTTAATGTATTTCTTGCGGTAACGAAAACTCTCTCGTAAAAATTCCACTAGAAAGATCAGCATTCAATTCCACAACATTGCATAACTTCAAACTTCTGGTAGGCGCAAAATCAAATTATTATGTTTAGTCAAACTCATAGACCATAACCATGATATGTTAAGGAAGGGGTTATTATTAATACATATATTAAAAATATCTAAAGAATAATAATCACTCTCAGGTGAAATTATATGAAATAAATAGTAGAAGCTTTCTTTGAAATACACATAACCAATGGATTAATCACCTGATGTGCTCAGATTTCTAAAAAAAAAAAAAATATCTCGTGAATCGAACCTAGTGATTATTCCACGGGTTGACTTACCTACGTAATGAGAAGATTTAACTCTATCACCTTGTATTTTCTGTTGATTTGCCTTAATTCTGTCCATTTTCATTTTGATTTTTTCCAGAACCTTATGTTCAATGTTATCCTGTTCCTTCATAGCATTCAATCTGATCTCTTCAATCAGTTCCGCTCCTTAAAAAATGAAAGAAAATCATACTAGTTGGTTGACTCTGACAATAAACCAAGATAGTTTCGAGACGTTTAACGTGTATAAATTTTTTTTCTGAATTCAATAAAAACATCATAACACGTTTTCACTCCCTTCAACGTTATCATAAATGACGGGTTTCCAAATAATAGATATTACTGTATATTTCATTAAAAAAAATGGATACGTGGCAATTACATAATTCCAAGGTTTTTCTTAAAAATGGCCAATAACGTAAAAAATAAATTCATCAGTTATACAGGGTCACTCACGGTCGATGGTACCTTAGACGTTTACGGAGAACGGGACGTAGGATTATTCTGAAAATTTGGTGTATTGGGTAATCGGTTTTGTTCTATCGATCTAAAATACTTTCAGCGTTGCCGCTTCTATCAAAAAGTAGCAACAACTTTGTTATTTCAAATGGAACACCCTGTATTTCATTTCATTTTTAGATTCTTCATGAAGAGCTGATTTCGTCGATATAGCGCGAAATATTACAGAGATATAGGGTGTGAAAAATCGAGATTTTTCAACTTTAGGAATTTTTTGTGCCGAAACTATCCATTCTTGCTCAAAACGGCTTACATGTCCCTATCTCAACTTTCTATTTACTATCGATTGATATTTAATTGAAACAAATACGGGTGGTTCAAAATTTTGAGTTTTGCATCACCCTCTTTTTGTTTCTATTAAATGTCAGTAGATAGTGAATGAAAAGTTAAGATAGGGACATGTAAGCCGTTTTGAGCAAGAATGGATAGTTTCGACACAAAAAATTCCTAAAGTTGAAAAATCTCGATTTCTCACACCCTATATCTCTGTAATATTTCGCGCTATACCCCAAGTATGATAGATCGACGAAATCAGCTCTTCAGGAAGAATCTGAAAATGAAATAAAATACAGGGTGTTCCATTTGAAATAACAAAGTTTTTGCTACTTTTTGATAGAAGCGGCAACGCCGCAACGCTGAAAGTATTTTAGATCGATAGAACAAAACTGATTACCCGATAAACCAAATTTTCAGAATAATCCTACGTCCCGTTCTCCGTAAACGTCTAAGGTACCATCAACCGTGAGTGACCCTGTTGTATATGGTGCTCAATGTATTGAATCAACAAGTCTTACCTCTGGAAGCTAAAATGGTGGTCGCTTTCGTATCATCGACAATATGGAAGAAATTATAGCTGTTGAAGATTCTCCTCTGCAGAATCAACAACGCGAAGCACACAATGTCCCATGCCATCCCCATATACTGTTCTGGCACCACGCAACTCGGCGCTATGTCATCGTCAACGTCATCCCAGCCACTTTCGGGGCCGAATTTCTTGTCGCAACCGACTCCCAGCAGCTGGATGAGCCAGCAACAGCTGGTGGGAATGTCGTGGAGGAACACGCAACCGACGAGTTGAAACCAGCACTTGATGAATATCACCGAGACGTTGAAGCCTAGCAGCATTTGCCACCTAAGTGGAGAGGTGATATAATTTTCCGCAGTTGGAATCAAAAATTACCTATCAACTAAATTTCATGATATAAGAATATGACAATATGTTCATTAACTAAATCTACAAGAGGTTGTACAAGCCAAGGTTATGATTCTTCTAGCACTTACTGTCTCAGTATCTTTGGTATTGGCCTCAAATAGAAATCGGAACCATGCCATAGAAATACAAACGCCCCAAGTAAGTAACCAATGGAAAATATATTCACCCTGTTGGTACCAGCTAAAAATACTATAGCCAGAGTTACCCATAGAAAACTTTGGAGCACTGCCTTTTTCATAACATCTAGGTACGACCTGAAAGTGATCATTATTACACGCATTTATTATTGTTGATGAAAACGTCGATTACAATAATTCCAGAGCTATATTGAATTTCATCACGGTTTTTCAACTTGAATACATTTTTACACTGGCTTTTAATCACATTATAATTAATTTTATACTACTTCATTTTGATTAAATCCACTATCGACATTGAAGTAACAACCTAACAAAACGAATCTCAACCTTAAGCTATTGATTGACATTTTAAATATAAACTATCACTAATGGTGACGTTTCATAATAATTAAACAATATATGAGATTGAAGGTAAATATTTTCACCTGGTGTATGTTATGAAATCAGGAACAGGGTTAACGAAGTCGGGTACTTCTGCGTGATGTATAATACTGTCATTAGAACCTCCTGCATAGTTACTGCGTTCATATCGTTTCTCAATTCTGAACACCACCCACTGTCGAGAAACTACGACAAGTAGGAGAAAATCGTATATGAGTTTCTCGACAGAGGGAGGATTGTAGTTATCGAGGAGGAACGCCCAATCTTGAAACCCTCTCAGTACATGTTTGGGGTGGTCCCATGGAAATTCTGAAAACAAAACCTATTGATGGACACCGAAAGGATGACATGGCAATTGCTTGGTAATTCACCTTGGCATAGTGACGGAGGTAGTCCTACAGCCATAAAATATTGGAATGGCAAAGCCACTGCAATGAAAATCAAGTAAAACACCCAAATTCTCGACAAAGCTTTCCGTCCTAATGAGAAAAGAATGCACAGCCAGATACCGTAGAGTATAGAGTAGGCATCAAATCTTACTCCAATAACTATCACTGTCATTATCAGAGAAATCTAAAAAAGTAAACAACATATGAGGTGTTACTTCTTTCTAATTTGATCTGATTGATCTCCACAAGTCCAACGAGAATTTAGTTATTATAATAACAATGCTCACTTCTACTCCGAACTTATAGAACCCATAATTCGCCATATACTTCAAGAAAGAAGTCAAATTTTTATCAGCATCATCCCTTGTAACTTGTGGAAACATGAAAAAAGCTCTTGTGGTAGGCAAGCCTCGAGATATTCGGTAGTTGTATTGTCTGACCAAAATGACACTCCACAATGTGACCACCACAATGTAGGTTATATTCCATTTCAGCAAACCGGCTAAAGATTTATTCGAATCGTCATCCTTGTGAAAACCCAACCAAGGAGCTATATTCACTGTGGTGAGGTTCATATCAGGATTATCTGTCACCTAGAAAGAGTTGCAATTATTTATTAATATATTCCAGTATATAATTGTTTTATTTTGATGAAAACTAAAATCATCCCACAATGCAATTTTGAACAAATTTGAAGAAATTTTAATGTTTGCCAACAACATATAACATTTAGTGAGTTTCAAAATCTGTCTAGTATTTGGATTCTTATCAGAGTAAAAGGAAATTTCAGAAAGTATATGATTACCACTAGTTTATAATAACAAGGTGATTCCCACGAACATGCGAAATTAGTGTGAAAAAAAACGCATTAAGTGAATCAATGGTGCAGGCGCATTGAATGAAACCGAAAATCGGTATTGTCAGTTAGGTCGTAGGTAAAATATCCGAGAAACAACACCGGCACAATATCTTCATTTCATTTTCTCTTATGATTTTCTTACCGTGCAGTTCACATTCCAATTCTCAGGAGTAATATACTTGATTTGGTATATCATGCGAGCCAACAAGACCAAGGACACGAGAAAAGAGCTCAAGTATATGGCGAAGACTTGCACATGCCTTCCGAAAGTGAAGGACATTGATATCAGAATGACGATGACCATATAGATGGCGCATTTGTCGTGAATGCAAACCAGCATCGCGAAAAGCAACACCACTTTGGCCATGTGCAATTCCAAGAAGCGGAATGTCAGGTTTTTGAGTCTGTGTAGCCGTTTCAGCCACGTCTGCGCAAGATGTTGAAATTGTATCGAAGAAAGATCTGAAATGAAAAATGCATTTATTGAACAGGGCATTGAAGAAACTTGCTCTTTTGTATTCTTCTCAGTGCCGAGAGCATGGAGAATTGCAGTTTTATCCTACGATGTTTCGTTTTCACAGTACCTACTATTTTAGACTTTCTTAAACCTAATAAATTATTATGTTCTTACGTCCAAGCTCGTACAAATCATAATTAGCACTAGAGAACGACTCATCTCTTTGACTGCGATCGATGAAGGCCCCTCCTTGCATGGAGCTCTGTTCTAAATCTTCCGCGTCGTTGCTAATCACTTCGCTGGTGTTTTTCGGATCTGACAAAGCCATGAAATCATCGTGAATGTAATGGAGTTGGATGACCGTCACAATAACGAAGAATGTTGGGGTTACTAATCGTACGAATAGCAGTTTTGTTTCAAACTGTTCCAACCCCATGTCTTTTTGCCTAAAAATTGGAAAGGTATAGAAATGGAAGATGGCATATTCCGGTAATGCAATTTTGGTAGCTTAGAATTCATTTGGTGGTGAATCTTGTGATTTGAGGTAGCAATTGAACTGTTTAATACAAGTAGCTACACTTGTCAATAATATACTTTATCGTATCAGGTAACATTTGAAAATGGAGGATATAGACACTTGAAATCATTGAAAAATTGAATCATAAATCAGTTTCATCCAGTTTTCAACTCGGAGTCAAATTCCACACGAAAAATAAACGCACTGTGGGCAAAGGGAGACATCAATAATACTTACTGTTCTTCAGGAAGGTGAATATATTCCTTCCAATATATAGGAAACTTCTTGAACTGATATGTATAAATAAGTACCAATATTATCATTGAATAAATTATGACAGTTAAAAGGAACGAGAACATCAATTTCCGCCAAACTCTGAAGGAAAACTGAAACATGAAGAAAAGATAACGTCAGGAAATGATACCAGGCCTGGCTACCTACCTGAAAGGACAATAAGAAAAATATGAAGAGAGCCATATAGACAATTCTAAACCCAGTCATTCTCTGTCCAGTGATGGCTACCGCAAATAGTGTCGTAGCAACTACCCAAATCCAACATTTAGTAATAAATCTTTTCATCAAGCGCCCAAATCTTTCCATTGTTTTGTTGCCAGTCTTTCCTTGGTTTTTGTCTACACCTAAAACCCAAAAAAATCATCATTTCATGAAATTATACTTCGAATGGTAATAAGATAAACCGCCAGACGCGCTTTTGTCAGTGGAGATCATTGGATACGGACATTCGAGTGTGAAATATTGGAATTAAATAAAGAAAGAGCAAAAACATCCGGCCACAAAGAGTAGTTGATTCAAAGGTAATAGAATATGTGTGTAAACATCGGTTTCTAGGTTACTTTCTACTAGCTATAAATATTATTGGTTTTCAGGTTAGGATTATGATAGTTGGTATGGCTCCTTTGCTTAGTAATGGTTTGGTAAAGTAAATAAACTGAAATTCTAGTGTCCTTTGCAGGTTTACTCTCAACGATTGGCGGTCAAAAACACTTCTCAAACACTTTTTTTACTGGTTGAATAACCGTTTAGGTTCAAAGATCATTAAATGAATTACTTTTCAAACTGTGGCGATGTAGCGAGACCGTTAGAAAAATATGTGTCAAAATACTCAATTTTGTAATAAAAAAAAATGTAATCGCTGAATGAAAGGTGTACGGACCTGCAGCAGTGTTCACAGTAACCTTCAAGGGGGCCACCATATCCGCTATGGCACTCGTCTGCTTAGCCTCCATGCGTTCTTGCGTGTACTGTCTCAGAGTGACCCAAAACATCACGGTATACAGACACTTGACTATCAGCGGAAGACACGGTAAGTTCCTGACCTTCTCGAAGCCGATCTCCTTCAAATTGAAGCCCTCCAACTTAGAAGGCAGCTCTTCGTTGGTCAAGTTCATGGAAAATATGTAGGCCGATATGAGGAGGAACCAGGCGTACAGAACTAAGAACGGACTGGAGTGCAACATGTTTTGTCTCTGCTTTGGCACGAGCCATATCAAGTTGGCCCAAATCAGAAGGACGAAAGTTATCCAGCTCAAGTATGTTATGCTCCAAGCCTGAAAGAGTTACTTTATGAGCTATGTTGCGAAGTGTAAAAGCGTAAATGACAGTAGCATTTTTATCACTGTGATATATTGTGTTAATTTCATCGTTCCCCTCTCTCATTTACTCACCATCATGATTATATTAGTAGCAATGTACGATGATCGTACAACTAGTTGAAGAACGGATTCGAGGCCGTACAAGATGTTTTCAAACAAAGATATTTCGTATGCTTCTTCTTCCTCTGAAAATTGATAATAATTGGTAATAAACCATGTATTTGACAATTAGTATCGTTTATCGTTAGTACCGAATTCGTCTAATGGTATCTCTTCACCCTCTCCTGTCACTGTGACACTACCGGTAGAGTCCTGGAAAATTCCGCTGCGTTTTCCAGAACCGCCTCGTTTTTTCGGAGGACTCACCCCCCGAATAAGCTAAAAATTTCAAAACGTTGATACATGCCAAAATCTTCATAAATTTTCTGTATTTTTATATTTTGCATTTGGTGATTGTTAGTAATTTTAGTTATTGTAATATCAATGAAGATTTACAAAACATGATGTAGAGAAAATGATATGTTTTGAAATCATCATACACAGAAAATCAGTTGTTTCAAATAAGACATTAAAATAAAGCAATGAATGTAATTGATAGAAAAAGAAAAATAATGAAAATAAATACATACGGGTGTATTCTCAGAAGGCTCACGTTGTTGTATTTCTGGTTGCAAATTTAACTAAAAAATAAATTGAAAAAGCAAAGCGTATAATAGAAAATTAACAAATATAAACGAAACAAACCCAATGATGTTAGTCATGTTATCAAATCCCCAACAAATCAACAAATAACTCAATTACCTTGAATTTTTCAGCATATGACAAAATTGGCGCCCTAACATACAGTAGAAATATTGTCAAGAAATATCAAGCTGAAAGTTACAATTTGTTTTGTCTTGAACATATTATTATTATATATGGTGTTAAGATGTGAAAATTCAAGTAGTTCCATTTTCAATGACCTCCTTTTTGCTTTTCTTTTGAAATTATACCACTAGAAGAGGAAATATTAATTTACGTAACAAGTCCGGAAAATACTGTTTTTTTGGATGAGTGGACAAAATTCTAGGACGAGCGTAGCGAGTCCTGGAAGTCTGCGAGTCCAAAAAAACTGTTTTCGGGCGTGTTGCGTACACAATTTTTTCGGCAACCGTGTAGAATAACAAATCAAAGAAACACATTTCTTTATTAGAACAAAATTTCGAACATTTCAATTCTTATTTATATTAATATTTATATTAAAATTAGAACAATTGTTAATATTGAATGGATTCAATTTGTTTGAAATGCTTGGTATATTTAAGTGCCTTTTGTTGAAGTCAGAACAAGAAGGTAAAGTTTCCGTTTCACATTGATTGTTTTCATCTGATAATTTAAGTTTCCGTTTCACATTGATTGTTTTCATCTGATAATTTTTGAATGTTAGCTAATTTTATGTCAGATAGCTGTCAGTCGTTATTTTGCTGCTATGGTAATGATCAACTGCATTTATCAAAACCATACTACCAAGATTTTCATATTTACAATGACAACAACGATGTGATTCTTCCCGGCCTAGTCCGGGAAGTACGTACTTCCCGGACTAGGCCGGAAAAATGCCACTTTCTCAAAAAAAATCGGACGGTTGCCGAAAAACAGTGAATACTCCATATCTCTTGACAAGTACTAAATACTCAAGCATCTGTTCAGTTGGACGCGAATTGCATCCTGAGGTTGACCCTACAGAACAAGGTGATGAAGTCAATTTCTGATGAGCGTGACATTCAAAATGGCTGTCAAATCGACAAATATGCTTACTCGGACTTTTCGAGTAGCAGTCTGCCACTTCTTTTTCACTGACTTCGAACGTACAAGTTGCTGTTTTGACATGCGCGAAGACACCTGCCTGGTCATGCCACCAGCGAAACTACCCTCTAACCCGGAGAAGGTACCCTGCTTCTGAATCAACTGAAATAGGTTAGTTTGAGATGGGGGTTAGTAGCTCATGCTCACATGCAAATGATGCATATCGATCAGAAACTATAGTGATCTCATAAGATTGAAGGGATAGAGGCGATTAAATTGGAAATGTTTGTTTTTCATTCTGAATAATAATATATAAAAAAAGGATTGTTTCTTCTATACCTTCATCTTTCCAAGATTACGAATCGAAATTCAGTTTGAGATAAAAACACTGAATACAATAAGGGTGAACACACTTAACATACGGCTTTTGAGTCATCATCCTGTTTGCATATTGACGATTCTTCAGTATCATTCAAGTTATGTATCGAATTTCGATAAATATACAGTGTGTCACATTTAATAGGTGCCAGTGGAAGATCTCGGAAATGTACGAAGGTATCAAGAAACGTATCGGCAACTTTTGAATTTGACACACTGCATTAAGAACACAATTTTCAAAAATCCACGAATTAGAAGAGTAGTTGGTGAATTTCACAATTCCATTAGATATTGTACGTACCTCTTGTTCCAGGAGCATCTTGCTTTCCAAAATCAAAATATAATACAAAATATATAGTATAAAAGGATTAACGAACGACGCCCATTCTTCAGTGTGTGAAAAAACATAGTTTCTCGCATCTGCCACCAAAGTACTATTTTCAGAAACCCCACCGAGAGTAGTATTCAACAGAGTTTCAGCAGTAACATTCATATTTGGGTCACTATCATCAAAGTTATCACTTGTTGTGTCATTATCGTGAATCTTCACGAGCTGTGTCAGTCCAAAATACCTATAAAATAACGAAAAAGTATCAGAACGGTAGTGCTAGATTTTTCCAGCAAATAAACTATGCTGTTTGGCTCAATGTTTCTTCACCTCACATATGAATTATCTTTAGGCAGCAGCTCTTGGGACCAAGGAAGTTGATAAGCGTACAGAGTCCATATGTGAACGAACACTATGGGTACCAGACAGCAAAGTACTACAGCAAAACATTTCTTCAACGGTCTGTAACAGGCCCACCAGGTGGCAGCACTTAGAAAAACCAGGAAATATAGGCCACCCTGTACAGATGGTCTCATTACTGCTGCCAGACATAAAATTGTCAGCACACAATATCGCCCTAGATGAAAAAGTTAGGTTTGTCAGAACACAAATGATTTTGAAAATATGTGATAATTATTGATTGATTTTTCAAAAAATGATCCTTACCCAATGCGATCAAAAACGACTGAGATTTTGTTTTTTTCTGCTTTGAAGTTTCGCCATCCAAATTCAGGGTGGATTCTTCCAAAATGACAGGAACGGGATTGTTTAGTTTTTTCGCGGTTATATAAAATGCTATGGCGGCCGCAAAAATCACTACTTCTGGAGAGATCCATAGAAAAACTGTGGCCGCCTCTAAATCATTCAGTCTGACAAATCCAATGTGACGAAGAATTTTTTCTAGAAGAGGGTCATCCTGAAAAAATATTATAAACGTTATATTTGTATTCCGATCCATCATATATATAGAAAATATATATAGGCTAATCAAACTCAATTCGCTGATAACAGCCATAGTGCTGGAAGTTGGCCATCGTTTGAAATTTAAATATACATTAAAAACTAATTTTTTCGAATAAATCAAAAACGCGATGTTAGTAAAAATACTACTAGTTCTCCGACGTCGTATCTTCAATAATAATGAAGTTAGCAATAGTGCCGACTTGATACTTTGATCAGCCTGTATAAAAAAACTGATGATTTCAATATGATATCAGAACATCATAAAAAAAGAAAAGGATATTAAAAAAAATGTTTCATCAGTAACTTTGGCCTTCACCCGTTCCAGTAATTCTCAGCTTCTTAGTTTTCTATAGATTTGGATTCCCATTTTCCAAATCAACATCGCTCGAAAAAATGAATACATGTAGAGAATACGATTCAAACTATTAATTACAGAATTAGAATCGAAACGAAAACGTTAATCACACAACCGGAATATTTTCGATTATTTTTTGTTTTATTCAACCCATACTCACTAAAATAGACTAAGTGAAATCAACAAATAATCTTATTACAAACCTCCAATGAATGTGCGTAGGGTGGCTTCAGAAGTAAAAACACTTGAAAAGCCAGCTGAGATATGGGCGTTAGTATAGATATGACTAGAAATATTTTGAAAAATATGCCAGTGTGGCCGTTGAGAGTTTTTTCCGAGGGCACCGGAACAAATGGTAAATAACATAACACCAGCAGATAGATAGCTGATAGACCAGATGGTCTGAATATAATACCTGAAACAAAATAAATAGTTATAATCATGAACGTAAATGACACCAAAGGATGATTATATTTAGGTAATAAGTTGAAAAGATGTATATTCTGATAAGAGCATATCTATTTATTGGTTTGCATAAATGTATATTCCCTTCTACTGTATTTACAGGTTGTCCCAAATTCGCGGGCCAACATGGGGAACTCGGGAACCTCGTCGGGAACGGTCAGAGAGTATTTATAAAATACAACAATATGCTGCAAAAAAATATTCGAAAAGTTTTTTGGTTTTTCAGATATTTAAAAAAACAAATTTTAGATCTTTATTTTTATTGGCGTTATTTTAATATATACCAAAAATGTAAAATGTAAGATACTTTCTCACAGCTGTTTTTCGTAACTAGACGTAACAAGAGGGCCGCAATCAACTTTTTTTTCTTAATACGGACCTGGATTTTTCTTTAAATTTTTTAACTCTCGATGCATTTTGTATTGCGGAGTTTAACGGTATTGGGTCTTCCTCTTATTCTATGGCATTCCCTGAAGAGTTGTCTGTGATTTTCATTTGTGTGTCTGAATCTAAAATTCGTTTTTTTTAACTCAAAAATCAAAAATCTCTTCAAATATTTTTTTGCGGCATATTGTTGCGCATATAAATACACAACTTTTTCCTAATTTAACCGATCCTGTATCTCTAACCGTTACCGAGTTCCCCATGTTGGCCCGCGAATTTGGGATACCATGTACATACATGAATAATATGGAAAGAAATTATTTGAAACGACAATATTTTCTGAGAACCCTCCATTTACATTTTTTGATGACAATAATAAGGTTTTATCCAATTAACCATATACAGGGTGATTGAGAAATACGAATTTGTAACTCATTATGTGACTGCTCATGGTCCATTGAATGATAGTTAAAATCTGAAATTCTACATAAAATGGTTACTCCTGTTCAGTTTGTCCTACTTTATCGGTTTATACAAATAACTGATTTTACTAAAGAAAATCTCACACGTGCATTTCGAATGCCTTGTATATTGTAGACGTACTAGTTTCAGAAGTAAAGGGTCATAAATTTAATCACAATATGATGTTCAGATTATTGAAAAACATATCTTTGCTGGATATATAGATTCCTAAATTTTTATATTTTACTGATATGATTCACATGTTTGTATATCTCAGCTATCTAACCATAACCCTCCGTTCTTCCACAACCGGCAATGCGTCACCTGCTATATTTATCATGTTTTAATTTTTTCATCAAAGTTTGATCGCTTGTGTTGGAAACCAAATATCATTGGTTTTGATTTACAAGCATTCAGTTTCAGGTTTTGGGCAGATGACACATACATCATACATATAACGTTTTCTATTTTGAAACTTGAATATGTGTGGGTCGTAATCATATTGATGTATTTGACAAGACTCCAAGAATTCGATGAAATCAGATCTTTTATTTATCATGAAAAAAATTACTCTCTAAAATACCGGATCAAACCCCGACCGATTGTTTGAATCCAGGAAGAAACAGAAAATTCACTGATCATTTCGGGTACTGTTCTTTTGATTTACTATTCACTTTATTCTGATTTATCATGATACTAAAAATTTTAAAAAATATTGTTTCATAAAAAAATAGTTTTCATAAAAAGTTGAGCGATCCAAATAAAAAGTACTTCATACTGATTGGACGGTATAGTATATATAGTCGTTACTTTATGCACTCACTGCATAATACCGATAATCGATTATTGAATTCACATGCCGAGTCGATTTTAAGAGAGCACATAACGGGCTTCAAAAATCACTGCAGGAAAAGTGCGTGAGACTTATTTCGATGGAAATCGATTCGAAGCTATGAGAGACGGAGCAAAGCTCTAAAAAAGTCTATGACAATGAAAACGAATATTTGCGGTGGTAAAATGCCACGGCCCAGATTACATTGGAAAACTCGGTCACACAGGAAAATAATGGTAGAAGTACGACGAGTTAAAATTTCACGAAATATTTATTTTATCCAACAGGCAGATAAATTTCAAACAAGATAGAGACCAGAGATAAGTATTCTAAATGTTCACAATGTTTTCGTCATTCATTTATATACATGTCTTTACGTTCATGAACATCATATAAAAATTCGAAATTTACGTACCTAAGCCGAGAACTTCAAGTTATCTTAGAAAGAGAAATTAGTCTATCCAATTAGAATATCAAACATAGTTTGAAATGAATGTCTGGTAGACTACGAGCAGAAAACAACTACTTTCCTGGTAAATACCACGCAGAACATTGAATTATATCTGCTCGTAATCCATGCAACGATTCACACTGTGAATGCAGATCGCAAATGTTTCTTTCTTCCTAAGACGTGAGAAATTCACATCGGGACAGGCACGCCTAACAACCTACAGACCGGTTTCGGGCTTATTGGCCCTCATCAGTGCAGGGTAGTTATCCGAGTAGAGACCGTAAGATCTCCACTCGAAGCGTTGCCTGTCCCAATGCACCTTCGTCGCGTTTATTTGACTGCACTGAGCCGCGTTCCAACAGACAATTGGAAGTGGCGACACCATGCGGCAGAAGAAAGAAACACTCCAGAACTAAATCTCCCAAATCACAGAACTTGGAAGTGGCTTATAGCTCGACTAAGCTTACGGATCTCTACTCGGATGACTACCCTGCACTGATGAGGGCCAATAAGCCCGAAACCGGTCTGTAGGTTGTTAGGCGTGCCTGTCCCGATGTGAATTTGTCACGTCTTAGGAAGAAAGAAACATTTGCGATCTGCATTCACAGTGTGAATCGTTGCATGGATTACGAGCAGATATAATTCAATGTTCTGCGTGGTATTTACCAGGAAAGTAGTTGTTTTCTGCTCGTAGTCTACCAGACATTCATTTCAAACTATGTTTGATATTCTAATTGGATAGACTAATTTCTCTTTCTAAAATTGTTGTCCAATTTATGGCTTTTCCATTTTTCATTTATTAGCTTAGTCGAGCTATAAGCCACTTCCAAGTTCTGTGATTTGGGAGATTTAGTTCTGGAGTGTTTCTTTCTTCTGCCGCATGGTGTCGCCACTTCCAATTGTCTGTTGGAACGCGGCTCAGTGCAGTCAAATAAACGCGACGAAGGTGCATTGGGACAGGCAACGCTTCGAGTGGAGATCTTACGGCTCGTCTTACGGTCTCTACTCGGATAACTACCCTGCACTGATGAGGGCCAATAAGCCCGAAACCGGTCTGTAGGTTGTTAGGCGTGCCTGTCCCGATGTGAATTTGTCACGTCTTAGGAAGAAAGAAACATTTGCGATCTGCATTCACAGTGTGAATCGTTGCATGGATTACGAGCAGATATAATTCAATGTTCTGCGTGGTATTTACCAGGAAAGTAGTTGTTTTCTGCTCGTAGTCTACCAGACATTCATTTCAAACTATGTTTGATATTCTAATTGGATAGACTAATTTCTCTTTCTAAAATTGTTGTCCAATTTATGGCTTTTCCATTTTTCTTCAAGTTATCTATCCTAACTCGAACAAGTTCATGGTTAACTTCTAAGGGTTGGTAATGCGACCAAGATAGCGGTTAGAAATAGTAAAATTACTGACAAAAATTCTCTATGAAGGGATAGACAGACTTCTGCCATTTGATTTGATTTTACTACTCATTTATTATCTAGATTCATGTACCTATAACAGAAATATGTATCTGCGAGTTATTTCAAATAAAAACATTAGCAACAAAAACATCAAAAAATCTATTCACTTCACTCATTATGAATTACATTAGTTCATCAATTGCTGTCTAGTCAGACCGGCTAATAGCCTCTAAAATATAAGCAGAAAAGTTGTTATGAGAGTGAATGATCTAGCGTCGTATGCTGTCTAAAAATAAACTATTATATAATCATTGTATTCGCTTGTTCTTTTGAAAATTCCGAGACAAAAAAAGGAGGTTGTTACTATTGTCATCCCAGTAGGATATCAATAACGTTAAACCTGTCACATAGTCACCCTATTGATTCATTTGAAAATATGCTCATATAAAAACATTTGAAGTTGCCGAAACAACTCTCATTATTTGAACAGCTACAGAAAAGATAAAAAATACTCGCAATAAAGTGGTCAGGTGACTTTATTGTTATTTTATAATTATAATGAATTATTTATACCTAATTTCACTTCGAGACCAGCAGTACTGTACTACTTAGATACAGATCTACTTGCATATCTTCGCGAAGGTATAAAAAATACACATTCAAAAATAAACTACTAACGGTTAAATTACCTATTATAAATAGCTAAATATGGTTCACTCTGTATAAACACCTCTGTCACCTGCCTGGAATATTGGAAAAGGAATAACCCTAATAATAAAACAAAATCGAGGCTTCATCTGGATAATATAATCTGAAGGTCAATCAATGAGAAGACCAGTCCCATTCACAACAATCTCCCCCACCAATCCCTGCAAAGTATATTTTGTGCCTTATGCCAACAACCTTCTAACGGTCATATAAAAGGGCGTGGGCAGATTCAACAACAACAGGGGGAGAATAGATAGAAGAAATAATTTACACGTTCATGTGGTTCATGTTTAATCGATTTTCCGTGATTAAGCTAGCAGAACGACTTTGAAATTTTTTAATTTTTCTTTGGCTATGTCCATTTACGCCACATAATGTTAATACTGATACAGGTATCATAAATACCTGAGTGAGAAATTAATAGAAATTACCTATCTATTTGAGTCGGTCGTTGTGGCCACCGAGCATAGCATATATAAAACTGAAATTGAGGAAGTTTTTGGGGTTCAACACACTCCCCCCTTCCCCTAGAAATCTATCAATACGCACAGAATAAGATTTTTCAGTAAGGTTACCACCGAAACCCCCCAGGAAAATTTTCGCGGCACGCCACTGATCCTTCATCCCCCAGGGCCCCTATTCTTTAATTCTAGGGAGTAGAAAAACTGATAGAAAAGTGAGGAGATATATATCATTCATCTGTCAAGAAGTGAGAATAGTGAGATAGTTGTCCTGTTTTCTACTCCCTAGAATTCAAGAATATGGGCCCAGGGCGAGGAAACTGTCGAAGTCCAACTCGCGATCCATCCAAGATGTTTTCCATCGCTCACCATTGACACCATTACTTTGTCCGAATATTCGGATGTTCATTCAAATGAGCAATTCAATTTTTGAAATGAGTAAGAATTGCAGTACCTACTTGATATGTCAAGGTGAAAAAGTGTGATGTAGACTAGAAGAATGACTACATCATAACTCATAGTAATTATAATGTCTCAACAAATAATAATAACTAATGATAATTATCATTTTCCTTGGGAATGAAAACAAATGAAATTGTTGATGTATGCATGACTGTTATTAAATGAATTTTAGGAACTGGATAAATCAAACAAAGCAATCAAACTATTTCGGTTTCCCAACCGTTTTATTCAACAATATTAACATTTTCATTGTATCGAAATGAAAAAAAGTTTCGAGTTGAAACATCAAATGAAATTCAAATGATTTATACATAATTATGCTGCGTGTCTACCTTAAATGCTTATATACAAATGTTATTTTCAGTGATGACTACACCAAGTAGTTGTCTTATCAATAGAAAACTTTCTATTTATAGAATTTGCATTAGCTTTGAATTGAGAATTCATTCTCAATTATTATTATGTACGAGGCTAAAATAGTAACTTTGTATGTTTTTAGGAAAACAACAATAATTAGAAGGTTGATATTCAATGTGTTCATCTATGATATGCGGTGGGGGGGGGGGAAGCAAAAGAGAACAAAATGTTGAAAACATGATGACACCATATTCAAGTTCAGTTTCCAGAGGGGAACTGCCTTTTCTACCCCCCCTCCCGGCGCCCATGGATATATTATATATGTATGTATATTCATTTAAGGGTACTTACATACAGATATTACAATTGGTAGAAAAAGCCGGAAGAGAATAGCACTCAATATATGATTTCCCATGTTTCATGGACTATGCAATCTGAAAAAAATGGAATGATACTTAGGTACCTATAGTTTATTTTCTGCTTCACTCACTAATGGCGCAGATTTTGATGTTAAAATTTTCCTTATATCTAATATTCCATACATACCTACATACTGATATTAAAGATTGTAGAAATATTCATGAAAATAGAATAGGTATCTTCAAGCAAAATAAAATTAAACTAATTTTGACATAATGTGTAACAAGTTTTTTAGGCATTTCGCTTTTTTGTGCATGTTATGAAAGTAATTTCATTAAACTAATTGCTTAAATGTTATGCCATAAAACACGCAGAGTATCCTTGATTATATTACTCTTTGATGTGCATGTAATAAAATTTCCAGGGAAAAAATCGAATGCATCCTTTGGGATATGTAAATACCTAATGTGTTGTCATTCTGATTTTTCAATCCTTTTATTTTCCATTCCGACTTTTTTATGAGATTGCGGATATAACATAACAATAATTAATTTATTATTTATCTTGTCTATATCTAGAATGATTTGTGATCTCTGAACATTTTATTTTTGAATGCATGTGAAATCTATGCATGTGAATGTGCTTTGTGCTAAGCAAGCCTGGAGTTCTGGGTATTACAAATTGAACTACTTTTTTGATAGGAGCTAAGGTCACAGTTTAATGCTCAAACTAAGGTGAAGGTATTGTATTTGGTGAAAATTTATGGATGGGAACTTTAGGTACATGGATGTTAATGGCCATTAGATTTCTACTTGGGTTTCCATGTATTTGTTTTGTATATTTCATCAGCATACTGAGCATACATAAACAAACTCAATCTAGATTCTAGCATCATCAGGAATCCCAAAGAGTTTATCCAGTGGCGTAACATTAATTTCTAGTAAACATTGATATTCTGAGCATAATCCTGAAAACGGAGATTTTATTATTATTTTTAATTTGGAAACAAAAATCTCCAATTAACTGCTGCTGAATTGGTGATGCATTTCAAATAGTGTCTGGCTTTGTATTTTTATGGTCAACTGTTGTGTGCACTGTGATTTGGAAATTTACTTTCAAATCGTAATTTGGCAAAATAAAAGAAAACTGAAATTTACAGTTTGGCTGATATCAAAATTCAATAATAGGTATCTCCGTTTGGGTATATCTGCCTGGATATCTGCTATCATCAAATTAATCGGAATAGGTATTGCAATTTGATTTTCATGCATTGTTACTACATCATGGTCTATTAATTTTAATGTTAAATTATTGACTTTTATTATGTATTTCCTATGACATCGTGAATAATGTACTAATTATTAATATTGTATACTAACCTTTTATTTACAGGAAATAAATGAATACACCAATTTGACCATTAAACAACTAGAAAAGTTATCGAATTTGACACTGATAACATATTCATAGTAATCAGACTATGCAATATTATCATTCTAGGATAATTCGATGTTCACGAAAAACCTGCTCGACAATAAACATTGAAGTTGAAGACACTACGCAAGTACGCACTCACACTTGCTCACACTATCACACCTGAACACCTACCACATGAATGATTGATGATTAAAAATTTGTGAATTTTGTTGATGAAATTTTATTGTTGACATCAAGATGTTGACATTTGCTTCTGTTCAAAATTACTTCTTTGTTTTGTTTCATAGCAATCATAGCCCGTCAACCAGAGAGCAATTTGCGTCTCTTTCCAACCACTTCCAAATCTTTCTCTTCTTTTTTTCTTACACTTAAACAAATGTATTTGTCACAGATTTTGTTGTGACTCTGTAGTCTGTTGTAACTTTTTGATTTTATTTTTTTTACAGCAGGCTGGAGTGCAAGTTCTATTATTATCACTATTATTATGGGATTATTTTACCCACTATAAATCCTTAGATTACAGATTATGCATATGTTCTAAGATAAAAACAAACGAATATGTCTACTGCTAAACCTCATCAATGTAAAACTCCTGCAATGATCCTCAATGAAATAGCTATTCAAAAAGGATTCAGGCCTCCCTTATATGAAATTACCTTCAGTCGCAATGGTACTCACAACAACAGGTTTGATTATAAGGTAACTGTGGCTAACATAGAGGCTACTGGACAAGGGACATCTAAACAGATGGGCAAACAAGATGCTGCTAGTAATGCCCTGAAAATAATGGAAGAAGCCGGAATATACATTCCTGAGAAAATGCAGCTGAACAAATCTAGCCAGGATGCAACATCAGCTTCAGTATCTCATAGTTATTCTTTTGAAGCAGCATCTAATTTCATTGGTAATAGTCCAGATTTTATCTCCAAATATCTCTTTAAATTAATGTTTCAGAACATTTGAAAGAACTATGTGCAGGGAACAAGATAAATTGTCCTTCATACAGATTGATATCAGATGTTGGGCCTCCACATCAAAGAGAATTCACATATGAATGCAGAGTTGATTCCATGAAAACAATGGCTACTGGAAGTACAAAAAAAATGGCAATGCAGCTAGCAGCTCAAGAAATGATAATAGAGTAAAATTATAGTTGAAGAAACATTCCATTGCTGAAACTTTTTTTTTAGGATTAAGAAATATCCAGATTTAGCTGCTAGAAGCCCTATACAAGAAGCATTTCTTGATACTACTGTTCATGATGCAGCAATTCAAAAGTATAATGAATTGGTTGGACATATTGTTATTGATAAATCTATTAAAATAATGGATTATCCAAATACAATCAAGAAATTGATGGAAAAATTTGGTATGACCATCAATGATTTCAAAGAGGTAGGTATTAAGAATATCTGAAACTAAGTAGAATTGGTGGATATAAATTATGGTGAATTGATTCCTATCTTGGCAATAGCACAAAGGTATGAAAATTTTGTTGAATTCAATTTCCACACTTGAGCATGTAGAATCACATGCCATAACATCTGACAATAATCAAGTTTTGACTTATTTGGCATTATTGCATACTGCAAAGTCCTTGGCCAGAACTAATGTCAACTGATAAACAAGATATTCCTATTTCACTTTGAAAAAATCTCCCCTACTTGTAATGATGCATATAAAACTGCCTGCCATGTAAATTCTATAATCATGATAATAAACTGCATTTATTTTAGGACCTACAGGAACGTACTGAGGAATCTCTAGAAAGAATTCTTGAAAAACTACACCTCAAATACATTAAAAACAAGATACAAGATCACCCTGTGGCTATGTCATTTACACTCACAACAAATACCCCATTCACCACTATGGCAGTAGCTGATGATGAAGAAACAGCATTGAAAGCGGCCTTATGGCAAGTTTTTGAAATTTTGAATATTTATATGATAGTTTAATGTTTTATGAAATATTTTTCTAGTAAATGTTATTTATTGAAATAGAGTTTTTTTACATATAGGTTTGGGATGGTGATAAAAAAGTTATATTGAAAAATTATTGTTTATTTAACTGACTAGATGAATGAATTATGTTCATAAACTATGCAGTTTGTACCAACAAAATTAATATATCACAAGAACACAAAATAAATCACATAAAATATTACTGAAATAAAGATAAAAAAAGTACAATTATTGTATTCTATTGATTAAGTACACAGTCTTTGATCTAGATTAGAAATTTTTTTGTCTAGCCGATTTCCTAAGTTTCGACAATTTTGACTATAAAAAAAATATTCAATTTGGTACTTGCCCATTTGAGTATGTAAAATTGAGATGTTTTAAAAACAGAGTAAAACAAAATCTTTGGCACTTATTTAGAATACATGGATAGGCACCTATAATATAAAGGCTATAATTGATACTACCACATTAGAATTATGACACTTTCAAATTATCGATAACTGCACAGCGCGGAGCAAATATTCATGAAGTTATCGGGAGTAATTACACAAGTGCTTCAAAATTACCGATAATTTTCCATGAAAGAATGTTGTCTAAAAACTGCATGAGTTTATTTTCATATTTTGTCTTAGCAAAATATGAAAATAACCGAATGCAGTTTTTTTACTGACAACATGCTTGAATGGAAAATTATCTGCTTAATTGGATCAGAAAACAAGCATTCCAAACTCTTTTCTATAATAATGCTAAATATATATAAAATAAATAGTTCTAAATAATAAACGGCTCCTTTTTAGAAAGTAAAACCTGCTTTCAGAATAATTCTAAATAAATATTTCTAATTTATAGACAGCATTTCTCAAAAAAGCACAATCTGCAGTACCTAGGTAATATTTTTTGTTCATTTACTAAATTTAATTATACAGGATGTGCAAAATAGATCCTCTCACGTCGGAGATTATGGTAAAGATAAACTTCGATGATATTTACATATTAGTAAAGATTACAGCGAATTTTGTTTTCTATATACTATATTGTGGAGTTATCTGAAATTTCAATTGTTTCTTCAACTTTTAAATATTTGGTTACAAAATCGATATCACACGTCTGTGTTCAAAACCAACGTTTATTTTTAGTTAAAAAATTTGGTGCTTTTTCATGAAAGACCAACCAACCAACGTCGACGTCTACACCTTATAGTGGAATCTGAAATATTTCTATAAGAATACAATCAATAAAATAAATTGAAAATACACCTGTTCTTATGAAGTTTATCTTTATCTGTTATAGTTTCTTGGCCCATATTATGGTGGAGGCAAGCAAATATATGTGAACTTGATTTGATATTGCTCTTTGACATATCCCAGAGCATATTTTAAGTAAGTTTGACTGGGCGGCACTACAGCTCATAGAATTTCTTCTTGACTCACTATAGCGGTATGAAAATACAACCAAGGAAAGGATATCGAAAAATTAAAATAGTTTCTTTTTGAGAACATAATTTTAAAATTCTGATCACGGCACAACCAACTTCCACTGGGTGGCACGAACAGGCTAGGTAGCACTAGTGCTGCCTATACTTTATATGTCATTTTATGCTCTGACATATCCACAAGATTTTTGTGGAAGCATGATAAATACTCCCAGATAAATGCTCCTGGATGCTTACATACTTTTTTTAACCAGACTATAAACAATTCAGAGCAATTAGAAGGAACATGTTCAGACTGTTTTATTCTCGAAAAGCACTAAAATAATTTGATTTTTATTAGAATATTCAATTATATTTCCAGATGGTCGAAAACTCAACAGCTGACAATATCATGTAACTCAATCTAGACTTTTGACCGAGCACAAACCTTAAAAATATAATTTGGTGGCCTTTATACAACTCATGAGCGTATTTATGTGAGCAATGAAGAATTTCGAAAATCGACATATGAAATTAAAATTCACTTAAGATGTTGTACTCCTCTGATATCTACTTCCAATAATTAAAAAGAAAACTATATCCTAAGAACAACCATTTTTTATCAAAAGTATATGAATATTGTCAAACTTTAAATGGCATAAGTACAAGTCTTTGATTCATCAGAGGAGTTTCTTGTTTCTAAAAATGTAAGCAGAAACAAAGATTTGTAGAGAAGAGCAGTCATGTGTCTTCTTTTTGAAAAAATGCCGCTCAGGAACAATTTCTTCATCAGATCACTGAAAGTTAAATTCATTACTATTAGTGATATATTGCTAATAATCAACTGATCTGCTCTTTCTACAGATATTCGCTTCATTTATTTTTATTTATTTGAAATGAAAAACACAAAATTGCTTCAGAATAATATACAGAAAGTACCCAGCGAATACACTAGCTATTTAAAATGATAAGGTTCATTTTGATTATTGAGAAGGAAGCTTTTATATACAAACAAGTTAGTCTAGGATTTTATTTTAACTTTCAGAAGCATCTGCTTATTTAGTAGGGCGTTTTTCTTTTCAAAAACACCTTGCTTGCTGGTTATTTTCTATAGATCTATGAAATCAAATATGGAAATTCTCGTTAAAAAGCCCAGTCTGAATTAGGTAGGGCCGGATTATTCGATTTTTGTGACAATACTAACTCACCCTGGAAAAATGTATAGAGCATACTTAATTCGATATGTACGTCAAGTATAAAAAGTACTAGAATAAATAACGTTGGATATAACATACATCGAGAATCGCTGAGATTCCTGAAATCAAACTTATACCACAGATGTAATGGAGCCTGTATGCAATGGAGACTTTGGCAAGTGGTACCTCGCTAATTCGGTCACCGTTATAGCCACTTGCACCAAACCCTTTCCTTCCAAAACATCAGCTGCACAGCACAAGAGATTCTGAAAAGCAAGTGCAAGAATAATAATTATTCACATGTAGACAAACATGATAAAAACACTTATGATTGATTAACAAATCTATTCTTTCCACCTATGATTACCAAACATGAATGGAGCATTTCATGGTAAAAATGATTTCCTTAAACGCAATAATCTTATGTTTTGGGAAAATGAAATGTACCAAAACAGGTAAGCCAGGTGTATCGCTAACAATATACGCGGCTTGAAGCATTTTTGTGGTGTGTTTTGGCCTGCGGTGACCATATTATCATCAAAGTAGTCAAACTGCAAGAAAAAATGCATTTCGTTTTCATTGCATGAACATTTTCTATAATCAATACGCAATAATGATTTTCATAAATTTATTAAAGCTCAATAAATATACAAAAAATACAAAACAAATAAATATAAACTCTTAAAAAAACAAAATAAAAGGTTTCCTTTTGCATTTCCTCAGAAACCAATAACCAAGTATAATTCTTGCAAAAACGGTATTTTAAAGGGACCTCATTACTAATACCATCGTCCATAGATCTTCGAATAAGTCCGGTCACTCTCGCTTCGGGCCGCAAATCCCCCTCCCGTCCTCGCGCGTCCCTCGCCCATCGAATGTGTCGCTGGTGCTCACCAGGCGAGCAGCCTAGTTCGACAGAGTGTCCTAGCATATACGGTTCACGGTGTGTCAGAGAGTTTTAATGGGTGCGCAAAATAAATATATGAATTTTAACACCTTATTCGATATATTGAATTCAAGGAATTTGACAACATGCAATGCTTTCATGGGATAAACAGAACAATTTGAGTTTTTGAACAGAATGGAAACTGTTCTCGAACTTATAACTGTTTCGAATAGAGCTGGAAAGAATGTCACAAATTCTGTGAAATTTATTTTCGGTTGGAGGCTAACTATTTTATCAATCTCACAATTTCGAAAGGCAACAAGTATAAATTCTTATTGACTCGTAATGTAAATCAGGATTGTGAAAATTATGTTGGTCAAATGAGAAACGTATGAGGAAATAAAAAAGATTTGAAAATTTTCAAGATAAAAAAATATGACAATCTATCGCCAATCTTAAAAATCGATTCAACTGATATCAGAAGAGAGTATTGCACTGGTCTATGTAGGTGCTGGATATTTTTCACGCAAATGTCTTGAAATATTCCTCAACAATATTTTGTGAGCTCAAAGCGTATAATGATGGTAAATGACCATTTGGTGGATTAACAATGCCTCCATACGATTTCACAAAATTTGTAATCGATCTAGATAATATATTTGGTGCAAATTTTGAAAATGATTGTAAACGAATTGGTTTGGGAAACATATTTCTAAAGAAATATTCTGATTCAGAATTGAAATACCCATGTACACATTTTCCTCATACCTATTCAGTTTATTTATATAGTTTAATACATTAAAATTCGCAAATGGAGAATTGAAATCACAGTATTAAACAAGAAACATCCTAAATTGCAAATTTTACAGAATTTGTGAAAAAACTACCGATTTCTGACAAATTTTTAATAAAATTCATTGATCGGAGGTTATTTCATTGTTACGAACTGGACAATGAGGCCGTGACTCAGCTCATTTCAGAAAAAAGAGTTACAATTAGAAAAACATTTTAATAGAGGAATATGAGGAATGATCTTCATCAACTAATTTTATTGCAAATACCAATAGACTATTCAAATACTTAGTTTTTTGTAGGGTTTTTCCATACATGAATTATATATTTCTGAAATAATGTAGTTATGATTCCTCAATAACCTACTCATTTCGCTTATCTGTAGGTTCTCTAATCTGTGTCTGTAGGTACCTGATGAGTACCTAGTTCTGTCCTAATTCTGTCACACATATTCAAGTAATGGTTACATAAATAATACGCGACCCTCCTACATACACTTCCGAGTACGTTTAATTAAAAATATAATGTACGCTCCCTGTATGAGGACGGCGCGCTTGTTATCGCATGATTAATGACCGCTCACAAAAAACGCCGGCTTTTCCAGGACATCAGAAGAGTGACCGGACTTATTCGTAGATCTATGGACGATGCTAATACTAAGTACAGTGTTTTAAGCGAAAATATTCAGCAGTCTTTGATTTTTCTAATACTGGAAAAATATTGTATTGACTAGAATGTCGTTCTTAGGAGAATAATACTATAAATGTATGCAATGGTATAGTAAAGATGTTTTCTAAATTGAAAAGTTGTTTCCGATTAAGCCCTGTAACGTTTGATATAGCAGAAATATCTTCAATCATAATGTTTATATAATATAACAAATGTAAAAATAGTTTAGTTTTTTTTATCAATTCCAGAATAGATACTAATGATAAGACATAAATTTAGCACCAATGTATTGGAATGTAATATAACATAGTTCCCGCATGCATTCCCACTAAACACATCTATCTGATATTGAATATTATGGTAGATTAAATCTACTTGAAAAATTACTTCTGACTCAACTCACATGATGTCTCTTCAGAAGAGTTTTATAGAATTACATGGGATACCATGACTCAGAATTCAATGTAATCAACTTTCAACAAGTCACGAAATATAATTGAGGCACTGAATCAATAAAATTCACATTGTTTCAAGTAATGCGCTGAAACTTATTGGTAATATAAATATTCAAAATGCAACAAATCTACTCAATTCAGAAAGCAGCATAACTAGAAAAATCTAACATATTTTAATGGAATGTGTTTTGGTATACTGAACATCGATATAGAATGCACAAGGCATCGCCTAGCTAAAAAAAGCATGCGGCATATCTCAATTAAATAAATAATTTATATTATCTTTAGGGAGGAGAATTCTCTCTTTTCAGTATAGTCGCCAAAATGACACTTTCCATGAATTCCAATTGGAATCGCAGTTTTTCATTTTGGTTCTCCTCCTGGATTTTACAGTGGAATTGAAGGAAGGAAATTTTATCATAGTTTTTTTACGATGAAGATCGTATTTTCATATCATAGTTTTTTCAAATCTCACTGTATCTATACAATGATCGTTAAGAATAAATATTTGAGGATACTGATGAAAGGGCACTGCACCTTCAACAATAAAATAATTGATGAAAAAATTTCGAGAACAACTCATGATATGGATTTTGAAGGGTTCATAATAAATTAAGAATACCCATGAGAATCAATGAGTGTTGCTATTTTCATTTGACAAGCCAAATTTTTGCAAATATGATACATAGGCTGTCTCAGATTGAGAGCAATAAAATCAACAAAAAATGTCCCCTAGTCCTCTTCAAGTACATACCGGTTGTTCCTTCAGCAACAGGTAAGCGCTCGATGTTCCAGAACTAATTTTTGTTCATGCACTTTTCATTGTGGGAAAATGGCTATTTGCCTATCTAGACAGTGAAACCAACTGCTAAATCCAATAATTATCTCAAATAACCATAATTACGAGATCTGAAATGTTGCATAAACACTTCTTTTTCAATTGATTGACTGTCAAATATTTTATTCTCACATGAAGCGTGATAAGTGCGAATTTCATCATTGCATTAGAACATTCAATCTCTATATTATGCATTCAACTACTAAATGAAGCTCATTAATTTTCTTTCATATATAATTCAGACAAATCTTGTTTTTCGTTTATCTCGAAAATGAATTGAATTACCAGAGATTTCAATCTGTACAACTGAATACTTTCAAATAATCTCAAGTACTTATGGATTTACTTCTCAATTATTATTTTAGGGTTTTCCGTCAACTGTCAAAGTCTCGTAAAAAAATTGGACGACCTTGTATAACGATAATTTACGTAGCCATAATAGACGTTATGAATGTAACGACCGGTTTTATCAGGCAGTATCAAAATAGAACAGTAGTAGAAACATTAAATTGTCTTTCTTGGCTAGTTGGAAGGCAGATTTCAGAGGTGAATGAAAACAAAAGTGGAATTTGCGAATAAATGGCTCGAAAACTTGTCAAATCCACCGATTCATAGCCGCATTTCGAAGATATACCCTCAATTCGAGGGAGGAAAAAGAAAAAGCAACCAAACGGTTCCGAAAAACACCCCCAACAACAGGAATGAGACTGTGGTATCTTGCAGGGTCCGTCCTGAGGCAGGCTTCTGCGGCCTTCCGATGGCCTTTTCTTTGATTTCTAGCCTGCAGAGACACTCCACTGTTTCGACAAGCCGTGGAAGGCCCCTTCCGCATAGGGCTTCCGTGACGTCGAAGCTGCTGCACAGGCGATCCTGCAACCAACCACAGTCTCATTCACTGTCTAAAACAAAAAGGGGTGCAGGTTGAGAATACGACGGTTAAAGGTTTTTATAATTTAGAGATAATTGCCTTCTGATTTCGAAAATAAGAATCCATCGGTTAGGAGATGATCGTATATGGATCCGCCGGCTAGTCTTTGTGACTCATCGACTGCTCACTATATGTCAATGTTTTTATATTTGATTCTATTTAGATTACTTGCCATAGAGTCATTGGAGATCGTGACTTGAGTTAAAATAGAAATAATTGTTGTTTCATGGATTGTGAATGCTTTGTGAAAATCGAATGTTCAACAAAAATGCAGGTTTAGGAGAATAATGTCGTTGACGATACGGTTATGAACATACCAATTGATATACCCATGAAATAGTACAGACCAAACAACGTAAAACGTGAAAGTATACCGTTATTTTTTCATCTATAGGATTTTCAAATGTGGTCCGCATATTTTTGTTAATTCATATTGCGTATTGCTTCACTAGGGATCATAGCCTTCCTTCACTATTTCCGGAGCCATGCTAAGAAATTTCAAATTTGGCAACAGTGTATCGGTTCCTTGAAGTTTGTTTACCCTATATCGAAATTTCTCGTTTCCTGGTTCTATAGACATTTGTGAGCTCAAGTGGACAGGTAAGTAAACACTCTCAGGTCGATGTTGAACGTTTTTGTTTCTGTTATGAATATGCCAAGGTGTAGTTGTGTGACATGGTGTAGGTTAAATTACAAGAACACCATGCATCAATTCCAAAATTTCCTGAAGATGAAGACACCTAATTGGTGAAAACTGTAGTCCCTTCAATAATTCTAAATTCACCGGAAGTTTCTTTCAAATAATGATGAAAGACATTGAGTGTTTGGTATAAAATTTTTTGAAAAAACCCTCCCCGGAAAAGTTACACCCCTTCGAAAATTTAAAAAAAAATGGTTTTTCTTTTTTATTTTCCCTGTATATCAAGCTGAAGACACGAAACTTGGTAAACATATTATCTGTCAATAAGAGTACACTTTTTGAAATTTTTTCAACCCTGAAGTATGCTTAGAAGGGGTTGATTATTTCAACCCCTAACATATTTTTTTCTTACAACTTTACAATAATCAACCCCTTCTAAGCATACTTCAGGGTTGAAAAAATTTCAAAAAGTGTACTCTTATTGACAGATAATGTTTACCAAGTTTCGTGTCTTTAGCTTGATATACAGGGAAAATAAAAAAGAAAAACCATTTTTTTTAATTTTCGAAGGGGTGTAACTTTTCCGGGGAGGGTTTTTTCAAAAAATTTTATACCAAACAGTCACATTAATTCTCATCACAGAATCACCCCTTTAATTTTTTCGGTGTTATTTGGATACACAACAGATTATGAGAAAATATGTTAAGACAACTTAAAATTTATAGTTGGAAAGTCCATCAAACTGATATAGGATTGTATTTCTATTAATTAGGTTCTTGATATTATTGAACAATAATGTGAAAGACTTCACAAAATGTAATGGATGACATGCCACAGCTATCCTAACTCGTACAATTTTCCAGTAAACTTCTGATGAAAGCAGCTAGTATAATGGTTAGAAAACAATTCAGAATTTTTAGAGCAACAATAATCTAGTAAGATTCAGATTGATGATAGTTTAAATTTGTTTTCAACTCTAAATTGAATAGTAAATTTAATTGCCATTCAATTTCATTCGAATTGTTTGGTTCATAAATTGGTACCGCAAAAAAATTGAGTGATATTGAGAAGCGGCAACTCACCTCATCCACACCAATCTTTCGACATGCTTCGATAAAGTTGTCAACGTTTCTTCTGCACCGAGCCATGGTCAGTTTCGGCTACAAAAAAAAAACGATTGACTGGGGTTATCTCAATTCATAACAAAAAACTTACAACTGCAGGAGAAGGAACGTGAATGCTAGCGACCGACCTGGGTCTTATATAATTTGCCAAATGACACAAAACCACGCCATCTGTCAGTGAAGAAGCCAAATCCTCGGGCAATACCATCTTCAGTTTGGCTTCTATTATCTGGAATAAATAGGATACTAGGTGATAAAAATGATTCAAGTTATAAGGAGTAATAAATCCCAAGAATTAGTGTATCGAATTTAGGATTGGGCAAGCGTCTTACATTTCTCAGCTGGTTAATCAAATCAGTCTCTTCTTTCGCCTTATCGATTTCCCGCCTCATCGTAAACGACAATTTCTCGTTGGGGACGTCATGATTCCAGCTGATGTTTCTTGGAGTCTTCACGGCCCCACTGCCCTTTGGAGTACTACTAGCGTAACCTTTCAAACTTGAAGTTTTGCCGTTTGTGATGACTGTTCTGAGTGCCGGCACATTATCGTGGGACATAATTTCACTGGAACCTTGAAAAATTCGGCTCGTTACAAACTACAATTCATTCAATAGTGCGGGACTTTTATGTGTTACCGACGTGAAATTTAGTCCCAATTTCTTGACAGTTACGTATTGCCTGATTGGAATGGCTCGTCTATGTTTTTTTATTTGTCTGAGATATAACAAAACCGAAAGAGGTGATTAAAAGTTTGTAGGTTATGTTCCCGAATGTATGGCAACAATGCCACTCGAATGGTAAAACATATTTTGAGATAAGTTCCTCGTGAACCAAACAGATGAAAGCAAGTGTTATCCCGAATCAGACGCTACGATTTGAGGAAATAGTTTAGAACTCAAAAATGGCTTGTGATATGAGTGTATGATGGTTTACCTTTGACAGGCGATTTTGGCTTGACATAGTTCGATATTTTGGCGGAACCATTGACGCCATTCGCTTGGGTGCTAAGACTGGGAGAGTACGCTCTGGTCGGTGGTACCTTCTGTACGAGTTTTTTGGCGGTTTCATCGTAAACTGTGAAAGCGTGCGAGTTGAGGGGGTTGGGATCGGATTTGGAGGTGGCGAGCGTTTGGGAGGGGGACATGTTGTGGGTGGGAGTGTTCGGTTCAGTTTTGTAGTTTTGGTTCTGGTCGTCTTTCGTTCGGTATATCGAAGGCACGTCTTGCGCCCTCTGTTGTTTCAGGGCTTCTTTGTACTCTCTGCAAAAGCGAGGTCGATCAATGACAACGTCGGAAAAAATAAACTTGGATTTTTTTAATTAAATTTGATTCACAGCGTGATTTAAAACAACAAGCGGATAATTATGCATCCCCATCAGGAGTTAAATAAAATAATATAAAATATAAATTAGTTTGACAGACAAGTATCTGACAGCTTTATTAATAAAAACGAATATATTATGATAATGGATCACTCTGAAATTTTCGAGGAACTTCCCAATATGATACACTACCGTAATCTATGTTTCTGTATGTTGGTATATAATTGTATTCCTATATTCTTACTTAATTTGTTAGTTTAAAAAAATGAATGGTAATGAAAATTAGTGTTTTTCTCTAATTTTCGTAAATGAAACATGTTTATGGGGTAAAATTCATAACATTCTTTCTTCATTTCAAAATATAATTCAGGCAGGTGAACGAGTAGAAAACAATATGAAATACTTAAATTTCTTATTCCAGAAAGAATTCACGTATAAAAAAGTTACAAATATCAAATCTCACATTTCAATGATTGATTTTTCAAGGAATTCTTCCATTGATAATAAAACAATAATAGGCCCGCACCGCCCCATAATCTGACGTATTTTGAGAGCATTTCATTAGGACTCATTCTCGGTTCCAAAAACGATTCGCGATAAAAATGTAATTATACTATAATTACCTGTAAGTTTGTATTTGGTGTAAAGGCTTTTTATCTTCGATTCCATTACTGTTAGACAACATATCAGAACACGGACTGAGACGTGCACTGAAAAATCACACCGGGCAAGTTAGGAGACATTACTACATTTATGGAACATGGCAAAATGCATGGCAAAATGAAAATAGTATTAAGTAGCACTCGCCAAAGCATAACCAAAACCAAATTCACTTAAACTGATAGATTAGGATCTTAAAAATTTCTCACAACTGTCTCTATCAAGAGAGGGCCAATTAAAAATGTGCCAACTTGAATAATAGTGATCGGTAGTAGATTTGAAAAAATTGAAATATCACTAGTTTCTCTTAGATTCTAGTTGGATATTGAGATATAGAAGTTCAACGCCTAGTGTCTTGGTTAAGTTTTGCAAGAAAACTTTTTAGTCCCATGTGGTGAGCACTATGCTTCCTAAAGTGGGTTTTTCTCTACGTACCTGATATATTCTTTATTCCTACAATCTAACAACTTGTCCAGTTCATCAGAATCGTTACTAGTTTTCGTCAAGTCTTCTTCGGAATTGCAGTCAGGTGCTGGAGATATCGTTGAAGGCGTCGATAGAGTAGATTGAGTACCGTTTTGATCAATAGTTTTGGCTGAAAAAAAAAATTTATCATTATAGACTATTTTTATGACCTGCACCATTTTGATATTTTCACTTCGCTCACATATAAATATTACAACCGCTCCATTGAATTTGCATACTGCTTATTTTACCACACTACGTGTACACGAACATTTTACACTATTTTTCGCGCATTTTGTGACAGTGATACATATTTTGGTTTAATTATTACCGTGTCCCCTCTTTTTCAGTTTTGTTTTACGGGAGCTCATTGGTCGTGAATATTGAGATTTTGGAAGGAAGGTTCCGCCATAAAAATAGTGAAATGCTGTATTTTGGAAAATTTAAATTATTTGAATTATTATTTCTAGGCAGCAGAAATTCAATACTAGTTATTTGAACAATAATTTCATGGGAATCCTTTCGAAGGAAATGTTGAAATTGATTGCAATTACTTTGTACTGTAATGGTAGAGGGCGATAGTGTTTGTACTACTTGTGGTATGTTGTAAATGAAAAGGAAGATGTATTTTAGGTTAAGTAAAAAGTTGACGTGAATTGGGGATTCGCCTTCCGACCATGGTAGAGGACAGGCGGCGTCCTCGAGGTTGGAAGTCAAGTGAATGTTGTGAACGTCTACTGAAACGTGCAAATTAATGAAAATACAACCACAAATGTTAAACTAAGTGAATATTAGAGAAAAACAACAGGTTCCTGTGTCTCTACGCCGGTAACCAGGCCGGATGACAACGGATTTGTCGGATAAAGGGGCCTTCCTTGTATCGAAAAAAACTGGTTCCATCATTTCTACGCCGGTACCCAGGCCGGATGACAACGGATTTGTCGAATGAAGGAGCCAAAATAGTATCGAAAAATTGGCACCGAAAGGAGTCAGAAACATAAGCCAATAGAAGAAGAAGATATATATAAATTATATATACCACAACAGGGAGGAGGTGATGGATATAATTCCAGACGCATCTTAGGTGCAGCCTCTTCCCTATACTAAGTACCTGGGTAAATAACCGAAACGGTTGAGCCCATATTGAAGTAGGAAGGAAGGAAGGAAGGAAGGATGACGTGAATTGGATATAATAATTTTTCCTGTTCTGGCTTTTACTGATTGATGTTACTTGTGTTGAGATTTGAGAATGTATAAAAGTAAGAGGAATAAATAAATGGAAGAAACGGTTTTTACTTTGTGTTGGAATACATTAACATTAATAATAACAGGAAAGTTCTTCATTGATGGAGGTGAATGAAATGAACGACTTCTTTTGGATCTCGCATCGCATGGACTACGCCATCGAATGATTTCCGCGAAACAAATCGTTCAATAAAATAAAACAAAACCCATTTTCACCGTTCATCTCTTGCGACCACCGCTTCTCGAAGTAATCGCTGCTGGTGCTGTAGCCGCTGTCGACGTTCTGCCTCTTGTGCTTCAGCCTGTCGGAGAGGTGGAGGGGCCCTGGCGAGGATCCGCCGGCGCTCCTCCTGGACCGCCTGCCGAGCGTCCCGGTGCCCGATTCCGTGCCGCGCCCGTCGTACTTCATCGACTCGAGCTCGAGGTACTTGAATATGTGCACCCTGCCGCGCTTGCACAACTACGAGAATAACATCGTGAGGGTTCGTTTTCCATGGTGTGAAATATTGACATGTCTAGACCATATTACAGTGACTCTATACAAGACAGTGGCGACAATAGTCGTAAGCGTTTTGATTGGCCGTCACGCCAGACGCCATTAGGTGGCAAATGGCGTTTAGTGACTAATTCTTCTTGTGCAGTTATATTTTCCAAAAATTTTGCAGTTTCATCATTATATAACACGTATAATAATAATAAGCAGTGATTTCTCCCAAAATTTGAGTGGAATTTACTTATATATAAGTATATTATTTCCTCTATGAAAATAACCAAATATTCGGTGTGTGCATATGGTCATGTTTAATCTTGCATATTTCGTTTCAGTTTCAATATCGTAGTCTAATGAGTTCAATTTCTTCATTAAAGCCACTGAGGAGGCAAGTAATTCAAATCTTGGCGCGCTTATTTACCTCCTAATGGCGGGGTGGGCGGAGCTTATAGCGCCATTGTCGCCACTGTCTTGTATAGAGTCACTTGAAAGCATCTCAGAGTCACTGTAGACCATATTAGTTAATTCCCCATGGAGCTTTCGAAAATGGTAGAATCTTCTTTAAAGATATATGCGTAGGTGCCTATTTATTGCTATTTTGAGATAACCTATATACCTGAGTTACCTACGGAAAATTTTAGCCCTTCAAAAGGTATTTCATAAAGAAGTGTGAAAGGGGCTAAGAGGGTCTGGGCCTTACTACCTGTTATTTCGTTTTTTGCATTTTCTGAGAAAATTTACCATAGTAATGTATATTTTTTCTAAACCATCAGAAAGTAGATCTTTCAACGAAATATATATTCTATAACAAAGCAGATATTTTGACGTGCTTTTTCGATATTAAGTCAAAATAAGGTGGAAAGATAAATATTTTAAATCAAAAAAAATGTGTGTGTTAGGGATATAAAAAGGTGAGTTTTCACTGAATTTTGTGAAAAAAAAAATATTTGTGAAAGATGGAATTGAAAATCGAACAACTTGGCTATTTGAATTTTAAACATACATTTTGAGGTAATGCGAAAAAAGTACTCTTAAAAACTCACCCCCTTCCACTTCGCCCGTAAATTATTTTTCCTTTCATTTTTGTTATATGTTGTTCCTTTTCCAATCGGTTTCATCCTACTATATTTTTTGTTGTTTCAAAAATTATTTATTTCTGTTGAAATAAATACCATGAACGTTGCCCAATTATTAAAAATTTACAATAGAATTGTATATTTTGAAAATAATTGATGAATATAAAATTTGTGGACAAATTCGATGGTGTCACATGGTAGATTGACGAAACAAAATGGGATTATATATCCGAAAATACTCGAGACCGCCGCGTTTTGAGTTCAGGAGGCCAAAATACGTACAGGCAAAGATTTGTAGAATATTCGACATCGCCTCCTTACGAAAAAATCGAGGGAAAAATTAACGTATTCATTTGAGAATAATAATACTTCAATATTTATTATAACATATGTCATAGCAATACATCATCACCTCAATCGGACAATGTGTTTTCATATCAAAGTTAAACTTCCATAAGACTCCCATGGACCTCCCGCTAAAAGATTGATTCTAACAACAACTCAACTAATATGATCTACCTAGCCAAGCCTAACGTCATAGCATCTAGCATGTTTGTGACAGGTCATAAGAGGATCTTTTGGTGATATATTTTTATTACCATCTAGGACCAATAACAAATTTCTTTGAAAATAATGTAATTTTGTTGTTTGTTGTTGTTGTTCAAAGGATTTCTTGCTAACGTAGTACAATTATTATTCTGTATTAGTAAACCGAATGACCTTGAGGTTTGAAAATATTGTCTGCTGGGTGAGGTGTAACAACCAGTTCCTCGAGTCATGGAGGTGGGGAAAACACTATACTTTCGCGTAAAATTCATAGTAATTTTGATTAGTCAATGGTTTGTTCGACCTCATTCCGATGTCGGTGATTCTGCATACTCGAAATATTATATATTATGTTTGAGTCGGTGAGTCCGACCATTGACCGAGGTGTTTGTTTCTGCCGATTACAGACATTCGGACCGGACACCATTCAGACAGGGCACTGAAAGGGCAGTGCTCAGAGCATTGTTGTTCTGTGTAGAAACCTAGTAGGCTGATTCCTGGGCTGAATTATTGTTTCACTAACATTTGGTACTGTCAAGAAGATGTCGCTACTTTAACAAATGATGCTGTCACCCCATTTCAACAATTTTGTGAAGGACAACAATGCAGGATAATTATTATTGTCCAAAGAATATCGATTTATTAGTAATCGAAGATGAATTTAAATGGCCGAAAGGGTGGACAAGATATAACTATTAGTAATAATTTATTCTAGGAGTTAATTTGTAGTGAACAATTTGGAATAAGATGCATCTTGGTATCTGGAAAAAAAAATTATGATGGCCACGAAAAGTCAAAACGCCGAATTCAAAAACTGGGAATGTCCTTTTGCGGATCGAAAAAAGTGGCAACGAAGAAGAGCTTTCAGTTTTGGTTTATCTCCAATAACGATAGTCTGAAAATATAGTTTTCGCCAAATATTTTGATAAAGGAAATATTTATCGTGGATTTGTTTTGACACCATAATAATGAGCAAAAAATTGATAAAATTTGCCCCAACTCGAACTTCTTCGTATCTATCACGGGTTTCGAGATATCAATGAAAAGCGTTGAATTTGAATAACTGTATACTTTAATTGAAATCTTGTGAAGTAGAGTTTCGGAGTTCCATTATTGTCTGAAGGTATGAAGATTTTGAATGCTAAGAAAAGATGAGTTATGCTGATAACGAGATGAGTAATGAAAAATATTCAAAGAGGCTGAAAAGAGACTAGATTATCGAATTGGAAGATTCAAATGTCAATAACCGGAAACTCTACAAACTGCTACGAAATTCGATGACCTCTACTCAGACCATAGATCATTATATTGCTTACGCTAGATCTGGTATCCACGTTATTTGTTTGGAGGTCCGGGGGTTGAAGCGCGAAGCATTTATATTTCAAATATTGAAAAATATACAGGGTGTTCCATTTAAAAAAACATAACTTTGGGTAACATCTCAATAATGACAGCTTATTTCAAAAAACACGTTACTGGATTCTACGTAAGAATATGTATAGAAGTCAGTTTTTACTTCATCCATAAGTTGAAAGATGGCTGAGATACAGGAGGGGTCCCAAATGCAATATTTTCAATTTCGCCCTGTATCTCAGAAACGAAGCGGGCTATGAAAATTTCGTTTGCGGTATCGTGAGTTTCACAAAAAAGTAGCCGACGTTGGCAAAGACCGCAAATCTCTATCTCCAAAAATAAGCGAGATATCCCGTAAGGACATCGAGAATGGGCACAATCCGACATGATTCCGACATCTTTATTCCGTTGAATGATATCAAGTTGACTCGATAATCCTATTTTACTCGAAATATGGTACAAACAGCCTTATTAGATTGTTAAGGTAACTCATGTGAAGTTGGCGCCGACTTTATTCGAAAACAATTATTTTTTTGGAGTTCTGTGTAGATTCCATATAGTTCTAGAGTTCCTGACTAAAATTTTAAAAGTTCCGGCAAATTATGCATTTAGATGAAAAAATTAAAATTTAGCCGCCAACTTCACGCAGCGCCGTTTTTTTCCGAAAAATGAGTTCTGATTATTTTTTGTGGTGTATTTGAGAGAGTTCTGGAGTTCTTGATTGATTTCAAGAATAGTTCTGGTGAATTGGAACAGTTATTGAAAAAAATTGTTTCAGCAAAAATTTCGAAAAAAAAAATTCACTTTTGAACAGAGTTCTGAGTAGCGCTCGACGAGTTCTACAAAATAGTTCAACTGCATTTTCGTGAAAAAGTTATACTTTTCGATTTATCGACTAAATAAGGTTTTCCAACTTCACTTTCGATAAAATACCGAAAACACAAGGGAAAAATTTGAACAGTTCTGAGAGGAGTTCTGAGTAGCACTCGACGAGTTCTACAAAATATCCCAGATGCATTTTTGTGAAAAACTGATACTTTTCGATTTATCGATGATAATAAGGTGCCATTTCCGAAACTCGCTATCGATCAAATAAAGAACAATAAATAATTTGGAACAGTTCTGAGTTGGATAACCTTATTTAGTCGATAAATCGAAAAGTATCAGTTTTTCACAAAAATGAAGCTGGGATATTTTGTAGAACTCGTCTAGCGCTACTCAGAACTCCTCAGAACTGTTCAAATTCTTCTCTTGTGTTTCCGGTATTTTATCTTAAGTGAAGTTGGAAAACCTTATTATAGTCGATGAATTGAGAAATATCAGAACTGTTCCAATTCTCTTATTTTTCTTTATTTCATGGAAAGTCAAATTCGAAAGTTGCACCATGTTATGGCCGATAACTTGAAAAGTATAACTTTTTCACGAAAATGCAGTTGAACTATTTTGTAGAACTCATCGAGCGTTACTCAGAACTCTGTTAAAAAGTGAAATTTTTTTTTTTCGAAATTTTTGCAGAAACCATTTTTTTCAATAACTGTTCCAATTCACCAGAACTATTCTTGAAATCAATCAAGAACTCCAGAACTCTCTCAAATACACAACCAAAAATAATCAGAACTCATTTTTAGGAAAAAAACGGCGCTGCGTGAAGTTGGCGCACAAATTTTATTTTTTTCATCTGAATCCATAATTTGCCGGAACTATTAAAAATTTAAGTCAGGAACTCTAGAACTATATGGAATCTGCACATAACTCCAAAAAAATAATTGTTTTCGACAAAAGTCGGCGCCAACTTCACATGACTGTTAAGGTACATTTACCTAAAATATAGTACGCGGTTGCCAACACTGGCTTCTATATAGCATATTCTCTAAACATTGCTAGAGAGGTCTCAACAAGCCCATGCACAACAATAACTCACGCTAGCCGGCGGACTCGTCAGCGGATTGTCCTCGACGAGCAGCTCGATCAGCGCGGCCATGGCGCGCATCTCGACCGGCAGACAGCCGATCCGGTTGGCCCTGACATCGAGCCGCGCAAGCGCCAGCTGCGTCAGCTCGACGGGCACGGCCAGCAACAGGTTGCTGCGCAGCGCGAGCGAGCGCAGCGCGCGCAGCTCATGCAGCCGCGGCGGCAGATGCGTCAGCCGGTTGCACGACGCGTCCAACTCGGTCAGGCTCGACATGCGGCACAGCTCGTCGGGCAGCGCGGTCAGGTTGTTGTTGGAGACCAGCAGGATCTGCGGGGGCGGAGACGGGGGGTAATCAAGGCCGTAGCCAGAAAACACAATTTCGGGGAAATATAAGAATAACAAAAGAAATAAAGTGGCGTTACATGATCATATACAGGGCTATTCAAATTCGAATCTATGCATGGGGATTTCGATAACGGTAAGAGATAGAGGGTTGGTTAAATGGGGGCAAAGTAGCGTATTTCAGAGATTAATTATATGGATGAAAAAATCTGACCTAGCTTCTTCAGTTCTGGAGTTATACAGGAAAAATCGAAAATTTGGAAATTCTTCTTGTGCCTATATCTTTTTATTTTACGAAGATTTTTTTAAATTTTGCCACTTTGCCATAGCAACTGTTTGTAGCCTTTCTAAATATCTGAATAAAAATTATATACATGGTATCGTATAAATTGGGCCACCCTCAACTTTTAATTTTCAAATACGGACCTGTGAACAATTTAGAATAAGATGCATCTTCGTATCTGGAAAAAAAAATTTACGAACTTTTAATTTTCAAATACGGACCTGTATTTTTTATTGCATTTCTTTGAATGGCAAGAGTCAAGTTTCATATTGACGTAGTATTTTCATCTGAATTACAGAGTGTTTCGATCATGGGTTGCGTGAACTGAAATGTTGATGAATTCTTGAAGAAGACAATCTTCGTCGAATAATGTTGATTTTCTTCAAAATCGTATGCATTCTATACCTTATTCTATGATATATTTTTTTAAATTACAGCTGGAATTAAAAAAAAAATGAAATTTTACTGGTAATAGTTCAATATTTCCAAAACACTCTGTAATTCAGATTTAAATACTACGTCAATATGAAACATGACTCTTGCCATTCAAAAAAATTCAATAAAAAATACAGGTACGTATTGGAATGACAATCTGAACTTCCCTATTCTACGGTAGATTGACATTAACGCCAAACCGTTTAGTGGTTCCTGGCTTGTGAAGTTTTGAGGCGTTTCAGAGAAGAGAAAGTCCTCTCAGCGATACATGTTGATCTAAACCTTTTCCGATTTTAGTCCAAAAATTGTCAATTGTATTTTCAAATAGTCATTTGGAATTCAAAAAATATCAATTGTATTTCAAATTAGTCAATTTAATATCAAAAAACATCAAATGTATTTCAAAATTATCAATTCAATTTCAAAATGCGTCAATTGTATTTCAAATTAGTAATTTTAATTTCAAAAAACATTAATTGTACTTCAAAATTTAGAATTCCAAACCACCCTGTATTTGTTTCAATTAAATATCAATCGATAGTGGATAGTGGATTATAGATAGTTTCGACAAAAAATTCCCAAAGTTGAAAAATCTCGTGTTTTCACATCCTATATCTCTGTAATCGTTCGATATAGACCCTAAGTATGACAGATCAATGAAATAACCTTTCCAATGAGGATCTGAAAATGCAATAAAATACAGGGTGTTCCATATAAAAAATCAAAAGTAGCTTCTACTTTATAGTAGAAGTTGCTTCGCCGCATCGTCTTAAATATTTTAGGAGTGTAAATCATATTGATTTTTGTAAGCTGTTGAATTTTCAGGTCGATCCATTGTCTGGTTAGCCAGAAACGTCTAATTTTTGACCCTCTGATCACGAATCTGTAGTCAAGACGCGGCGTTCTCAAATATTTTCAGAGCTGCAAAAAATCGCGGTTTTCTCGAATAGAACTATAAATCTGATTTTTTAGATTAAATCGTGATATTTACTGATTTTTTCCTCACACAGCGTCCGCCATACCGGGTGTTTCACAGTGGATGGAACATTAGAAGTATCTGGAGAACATAAAGACAGATCATTTCGAAAATTTGTGGACGTGGATAATCAAACTTGCTCTATCCGTCTAAAATATTTTCATCAATACAGTGTTGCCGCTTCTATCGAAAAGTAGCAACAACTTTGTTATTTCAAATAGAACACCCTGTATTTTATTTCATTTTTAGATTCTTCCTGAAGAGCTGATTTCGGCGATGTACCATACTTGGGGTATAGCGAGAAATATTACAGAGATATATGGTGTGAAAAATCGAGATTTTTCAAGTTTAGGAATTTTTTTTGTCGAAACTATTCATTTCTGCTCAAAACGACTTACATGTCCCTATCTTAAATTTTCATTTACTATCTATTGACATTCAATAGAAACAAATAGAGGGTGATGAAAAACTCAAAATTCTGAACCACCCGTATTTGTTTCAATTAAATATCAATCGATGGTAAATGGAAAGTTGAGATAGGGACATGTAAGCCGTTTTGAGCAAGAATGGATAGTTTCGACACAAAAAATTCCTAAATTTGAAAAATCTCGATTTTTCAAACCCTATATCTCTGTAATCTTTCGCGCTATACCCCAAGTATGATGTATCGACGAAATCAGCTCTTCAGGAAGAATCTTAAAATGAAATAAAATACAGGGTGTTTTATTTGAAATAACAAAGTTGTTGCTACTTTTTGATAGAAGCGGCAACGCCGCAACGCTGAAAGTATTTTAGATCGATAGAACAAAACTGATCACCCAAGAAACCAGATTTTCATAATAATCCTAAGTATTGTTCTCTAGAAACGTTTAACCTACCATCGACCGTGAGTCACCCTGTATAGTTGGCTACATATGGGAAAAATTTTGAATTGTTGAAATTTATGAACTCTCTAATGGCGGTTCGATTTTGCATGTCTGGCGACTGAAAAATCCGTTGCGACTTTTATCACGTGACCTCAGATTCGACAGGAATTGAAAAAAAATCTAAAAATAATTGAGCCCGCCGCAGATTCCTGATCTGCAGGTCAAAATATGTCAGTACCACAAAAAAATATTCCTCAATTCATAGGAGTGCGGTAAACGATGATTTACCAAAATCATAACCGAATCATTTTAGGTCTGTTCGCTGTTTATGCATGAAATTTATATTGTACACTACATTTTCTTACACCCACTGGTCGTTGTAGATGAAATCATAACCTAACTCATGTCATTTAAGTACAGTTTCCTGTAATTTTTGAAATGTTTTTAATGTCTACGCTTGTGATGGAAAGATGAGAGATAGAAAATCAGTTATATATGTATGATCATATAATATGTGCTTGAATATATGAGACGTATACCAGAAAATCAACTCTCTAGTTTAGTCAGTTTTCAGGAAACTGATTGCATATGTTGATGTTTATTTGTGAACTTTGATAGCGCCATCAGATAGGTATTTTCAGGAAAGGAATGCAATAGATAAATTTAAAAACAATATATTTTTTGAAAACAAGCGGTTAATTGAAATGAATATAGAATTCTTTTCATTGCATTTCAGCATGGACATAGTCTATTTCGCACGGAATATATACATAATTTGTATTTTCGGAGATATAAAGGGTATCTCAAAAAGATATCGACAAACTTTGAGTGGTGATGGGGACATCAAAACAAGCATTTTTGTTTATGTAAACATATGTCCGCAAGTGAGGCGTTTGGGCTGTATCACCCCTTAAATTTTGACGGTATCTTTTCGGGACACCCTGTATGTTGTTTGTTTCTGACATAATATTCTTTCATCCCCATTTCCAACAAAGATTTGTACAAATTATATGATGAAATATGTCCCTAAATAAATCATTTATTTGGAATGTTATTTTCAAGGTTTATCTGCCTAAACATACCATACTCCAACTGTTGCTGAGACTATTTTCGACGAATTTATACTCACCACTCAATAGCTTTGTAATGATATCATCTGGAAGTGGAAATACGTTATTTGAGAGCAGACGCCAAGTCAGTCTGTTCCAAGAAATTAACACACCAATAAAAACTCACACTTTAACTCACACTTTTCGGCCTGATTGATATTGACGAGTGTTGAAACCATTTTATGATTTGTTCAAATTTGCGTAAGATCAATAATTTCACGATTTTGTGTGGAAGGCTCTGAAGCTGATATAGGTATAAATTATTTTTATCAAGTCAAACTGTATAATTATTGGTTTCATCTAGAGTTTTTACCTGTATAGGAAGCTGACATAACTCTCTAGGTAGAGTTGACAACTGATTTCGGCTGAGATCTAAAAAACTCAAACACTGGAGGTTGTTGACAGCATCCGGCACTAATCGAATAGAGTTGTGGTAACAATGGAGTTTTTCTAGAAAATGAAAGCCCAAAATTTCGTCGGGTAATTCGCAAAAACGATTTTTCGACAAATCTGAAACAAAAAACAAACATTGTACATTCTTCAGTCTCAGCATGTCGAAACATTGCAAAAATATAGTAAATATTTAATTTTCCCCAACAGATGTTTATAAGAAGTGTTGTTAACAAACTGGTATTCCTCATATAAAATAAAACGTCGCACAGGAATCATCAAAAACCGGAAAACCATTAGGACAGTTTATTTCATTACTAAGTGAAGAAACTAATTCGGGCTAAAACTACCACTTCAGGCAACAAAAAAATTATTATTCTATATATATGATAATTAAAATAAGATATACAATATACGACTGCAGGGTCTGCGATTATCACAGAGAAAAGCGAGCTGATGTGCTGGTGAAACCTGGGGTGAAACTACTACAACTTTTACATGTATCTTGTTGAAATTGTTGATGCCAAATTAAGAGATTCATTTATACGCAAACGCATAAAAGGGAGAGGTTGTGGCTGGGTATGTCTTACCACGTCTTACTTCCTCGCTTACTCCAGATTGAACATTAAATGCACAAAGGCTTGAGATTTGTGAATATATCATGTACGTTTTAATTTTTTTTTTGACTGCCCTTGTAATTATGGCGGCCTGCGTTTATATCAATGTCTACCCGGAGGCCCGACGTTCCAATAAGTCTGGCATCCCTGATCTAGATAAATCACTCAAGGAACCAAATTTTCAATGTTCCGTTCTCCAGAAACATCTAATTCACGCTCATTGTAAAAAAAAACTATTTTTTTCGGCAACCGTCCGGAAAGTACGTACTTTCCAGACGATTTTTTTTTTGAGAAAGTGGCATTTTTCCGGCCTAGTCCGGGAAGTACGTACTTCCCGGACTAGGCCGGGAAGAATCACATCGTTATTGTCATTGTTAATATGAAAATCTTGGTAGTATCGTTTTGATAAATGCAGTTGATCATTACCATAGCAGCAAAATAACGACTGACAGCTATCTGACATAAAATTAGCTAACATTCAAAAATTATCAGATGAAAACAATCAATGTGAAACGGAAACTTTACCTTCTTGTTCTGACTTCAACAAAAGGCACTTAAATATACCAAGCATTTCAAACAAATTGAAACCATTCAATATTAACAATTGTTCCAATTTTAATATAAATATTAATATAAATAAGAATTGAAATGTTCGAAATTTTGTTCTAATAAAGAAATGTGTTTCTTTGATTTGTTATTCTACACGGTTGCCGAAAAAATTGTGTACGCAACACGCCCGAAAACAGTTTTTTTGGACTCGCAGACTTCCAGGACTCGCTACGCTCGTCCTAGAATTTTGTCCACTCATCCAAAAAAACAGTATTTTCCGGACTTGTTACGTAAATTACTATTTTGTTGGTCGTGAAATTCACGTCAAAATTCTTGCATTTCGTATTGGGCAATTATGAAAATTGCAAGGTATTTGAGCGGAAATCATTACAAAATTTACATTATTCGTGTGTGTTCTTACTCTAATTATAGAAAATTATTAACTTGATTTTTCACATTTAGAAAGAAAACGGTTCGGAAAACGGTGAATTGCACATCACCTTGAGCCACATTTTATGGGTTTGTAATTTCTTCATAGTAACTTGGAGATATGGTGCATAGCATCTTGTGGAAAAGAAAATATTTCTCTTACCAAAAAAAGTAATATCTTTCTTGGAAATAAATTTATCTGCTAAGCTAAATGAATATAGGCTTTGAGCAATAAATATATTTTTATTTATTTTCTATAGAATGTTAGGAATTACATTTGGGACAAATATTTCGATTTCACTGACATTTGTTTTTTTATTGGACAATGGAATTCGAGATGGATACATGCCAACTTGCTATATCCGATTCTGAAAATACCCAGTAAAATATGCCATGGAAGTCAACATATCAAGCTATTAAAATCGAGACTAATAGAAAAAATACAAACACAGAGCAAATTAAATTTTCGAATCAAGCTACAATGAGGCCAAAATAATTCAATCACCCCATATAATTAAAATCACTCCGTACTAACTAAAAATGTTATGTTATTATTTTGAGGCATCTCGAAAGACACTTTTGGCACGTGTGCAACAAGCACATATGGTAGGCGGAAAGGCAAAAAAAGGGCTATCCGGATCCGCACGAGACTAACATATGGGAACGAATATAGAGTTGGGTAAGGTTTAACGTGTTATCGATCCGAAATGGTCCCCCAAATAAAACAGAGGGGCATAATAACGAGAAATGCGGCAGTTTGGAAGCAAAAGGGAGCTCTTGGTATAGACGAAATCGATGGAAAGGGCCCTAAATGAAAACAAACTCGCACGGCCAATTAGGAAGTGGAAAAGATCGGGGAACAGAAAAACCACGACAGTGTGTTCAAGCTCTATATTCATAATTTTTATATTAATGTTGGCCTGAAAACGAAAATATATATGAAATGATAAATGTTATAGATATTCCTAGAAACTTCATTGGGTGAAATATATTTGTCTCAGTTAGTTTATACTGAGAGAGAGAGAGAGATAATACTTTATTGTCCAAAGAAAAAATACTCTTGTTGACAAAGTGTAACTTGCAATTAGGTAATGCACTATAATAAAATACTTATATGTATGTATAAAATCAAGTATAAGAGTAAAAAAATGCACAATACAGTAGATAATCTACTAAAATAAAATATATGTATATATAAAATCGAGTATGACAGGTGAAAATAGGTAAAATACACAACAAAGTAAATGGTACAAAAAATAATCAAAATATTTCATTACAAAATTCGTCCAACGTATAATGATAACATCATTCAGTAAAGCATTATGTTTCATAATTGTTTGTATGTCAAATTTGTCTAATTTTAAACGTAAATTCCTACCCACATTGAAACCATTCTGATCGCACAGTATCAAAATTTTGTTTCTTATTCCACTCTTGACTTTTGATAAATATTTACCATCAACTGGGGCTCTTCCATCTTTGATTTTTTTTCATTTTTTTTATATTAGTTTGATCTGCACATTCACCTCGACATTTACCATCTGATCGCGTAGTTCCTATATTCTTTGGATTTGTTGTTGCTTATGTTCACTGTTTCTAACATTTACAGTTTAGCAATTATTATCGCTTTAAATTAGATGCAATTTGTTTTGATAGAAAGCAAGAATCATGGTCATGTTTGTTGACATCTCACAAGTAATCATTTCATAAGCACGCTAGTGTTGAATATGGCTTATTTATAGACAAATACAAACTATGCTTTCTCCTTGGTTGGTACTAAAATCCGGACCGATACAAGTCAGTCGTTGTTGGATAGGTTGAAAGAAAACAAATCTATTTTCGATCAGAATGATCAGATTTTGTAAAGCAAACAACGGATGTCTCGTCTTTAGTTACGGTGTAAGTACTCTCACCCTGTATAAGGCATATATGAGCAACAAAATAGGGGAGAGTAGTATATATTGAAAAGGATGTGGTATGTACTGATTAGTGATTGGGCTTTCGCTTTTCAAAATAGGTATATAGACAAGATACATTCTTCTATTTTTTTAATTATATAAACTTAATAAATCGCGATTTGAAGTAGGTACTTTTCTCTATTTCGAAACGCATTTTTTATTATTCGTAGATTGGTACAATCGAACTGTCAAATGAAAGTCAGAAGAGTTAGGCCCAGTTTGCTTCTGAGCGATTTGGATTTGGTGATATTAGCAGTGATAAACTCAATTTTTAATTGGTAAATATCAATTCAGAGTGTTATTTGATTTAAATTGACCAAAATAAACAATAACTAGATTGAATTTTTCACCGCTGGCATTGCAATCATCAAAATCGCTCAACTGTAAACTGGGCTTTACGCTTGTGCGTCAGATTTTAATTATTTCAATGTCATCATTGTTACCAATCGAAGATGTTTCTGTAATTTATCGATATTGAATCCATTTTTTTCGTCAAATTAATTCAAAATAGAAAAAATTGCATATGAAACACGTTTTATAAGACACGTTGTCGCACTTGTTCACTTGGAGCATGCACTCCTCGCTCCGCTCGTCGTACTCCAAACAACGCGTTCGACAAAATAGCGTCTTATAAAACTTGTATCATAATATACTATTAGTGTTGACAAAAATTGCAGATAAGCTGTTGTCATGGAATTAGAAAATTTCTCTGAAAATCTGTTTCTAATTAATCAGATTAAGGTACCTACAAGAACAATCAGATGCTAGGAATCAATGCATTTGTTGAAATTGCCTCGGAAATTGCTTTCTGAAATATTGAAGAAATTGTTATTAAGTTAATTCCAGTTATTATTATGTTATTATCATCACTTACATCATACATATCCTGCATTATATCTTACATTATATCTGATCGATTCAATTCCATATACTTCATGAGGTGGAGTGGTAAGTAGATAGTATCTAGAATATTATATACATTATTCACATTATATGATTGACGATTATTAGCTGGAGAACAGTGGTTCTTTGAAGTGAAGGTGTTGAACAAAAAGGTCTTTGTGAATGTCCAGAGAGCGTATAACTGAGTTTTATGTATCGACGTATTTGTTTAAGTCAAGCTGGAAAATATAAATCACGGCTCAGTGTTTGCTGTAATGATATGCGGATGAGAACCTAATGAAAATTCTAATTTTCTTCACTCGCTTTCTTAAACCTATACATTGAGATTGCCCTTTACTGTGGATGTGGATTTGCTTTATTCATACTTTATTGTCGGGTTCAACGTCCGAATTGATAGCTATATGACATGATACATTATCTAATTAGCATTTTCCCATATGCACTTATCAGCATTCTACAGCTGGTGCATGAACTCTGCACTTTTGATTTTCCGATGATTTGTTTTTTCCTTTTATCCCCGATTTTATCCGTTATAATGACAATAATTATTATCTGACATGACTTTTTTTGAATGTGCATTCTATAAGAGACCAAAATAAAAAAAATAAGGTGAAAATTAACCCGAAATTTTGTATGTTCCAATATTGGGAATGTATTATGCGAGGTATTATGTACCTGAGAATACTATATTTATTCTGGTACTTTCATAAATATAGGTAATGGAAGACGATTGATTTAACTCTCAGTAATATCTACATTAAAGAACTCGATAAGTGATCAATCACTTGTTTCGAGAAACATGGTAAATGAGTAGTTTTGTTACTTTTCAATATCTTATATAAATAATATGCAATATATAAGTACTATTTTAATTCAATTCATTTTGCCCCAGCCCCCAGGAATTTAGAAGTTCCTGCGCCTATGTTGAGTAGTGTATTTCAAAATAATCTACGATTCATACAATTCATCATTTTGCAGGTGTAGTTTATTTATTAACCAAATTATAATTTTATTATTTGATCCTCGATTTGATGAATTAGAAATAATCAGTAATAAAACAGTCGATTCGTCTACCTATATTTATTTATTCGAAGCACGATCGAAATGTATATTTTCAGTATAAAGTAGGACTCTATCGATTCGAGATATTTTTACACTCCAAATGTCAGGTCACCAGGTTGAATCCAGATACCCATTCGGCTTCATTTCCTTCCAATTCACCAGAAATCGAAATTGCGTGGAAATCAGATTATAGAATCCGCGCAACACTCAGTTAGAATTTTTGGACATTCGCCAACAGAGGACCATACAGAATGATACAGAACCGAAATAAACAAATTATCCACGAAAACTTATAGACAGACCAGTGTTCAATTGGCATTTTATTGTTGTCGAAATTTCTAATCACTCCATGTATACAATATTTCCATGCAGTTTCAAACACTATCTCGAAAAGCACTCACCGAATTTCAGAAAATGTGACATAACCTCATAAACATCAGACATGAATAAAAAAACAAAGACCCGAGCAAAAACCAGAGGAACCCATCGGAATACCCAGTATAGAAATTTGTGTACGATAACCAAAATCACTGATTTTTCATCAAGATCACTGTAAAGTAAGAAATTCGAGAAGAAATGTCATGACGTTTTTACTCAGAATCAGGGTTTCTCATTCCTAATCATATATGCTTCTTAATTAATGATTACGATCTAATCGACTGATATTTTCTCTCTCAAGAATATAATGCACAAACAGTTCTCGGACTGGACTTGAGGATCATAATTCTAAAAATATCGGGGAAAATATTTTGCCAGGATTGGTTTGATCGATACTTCGATGGTTTGGTAAAAATTGAATTTGGAGAATGACTATCTTACAAAAATATTTCACAAATACGATCACATACGGCTGTGAATAGTTCTCACTTCCATTGTTTTTTTTTCATAACATCGAGTTCTTTACCCTCTACTTCAATTAAATACACTGGAAACTATCCAGACCAGGCAGAGAATTCATCTTCAGATTTCTTGCCATAACGCACTCGTAACGGATTTCCAAATAAACAAATTCTGTGGCTATTTGAGGATTCGCCAATGCAGTTACTGTACAAGTCATGCGTATACGAACAAGATAAATACCGAAGCTTTCCTCGAAACATAGTTAATACATTAGATGAAATAATAACAAGTTATTTTGCTTACCCAGGAGCTGAGTATAGCCTATATACTGTGCTACTCAGCGGCTATACTATGTTCGAAGGAATGATAAGACAACTTATAGAATCCTCAATCTTGGAAATCACAAGCTAAATTAACATTCCGCAATATTGCAACATTCAAAATTTATATTTGAAACGTGAATTGCTACATCTTGTTTCAATCCCATCATATTCATTTTAAACTACAATAGCGCTATTCGAGATGAACATCCTCGGAAAGATATCCATAAAGCTGAAAAATACACATTATTTAAATCTGGCAAGTCAAAGTAAAAATGGCTGACTAATGGCAATAAGTACGTTTGAGAAAAGGTCTGGAGAAGCTTTACCACTCTCCTGTGGTATTTGATACATCATTTTCTGATAAAGACGCATCATTAGATCAAGAAAATAGGTACATTGTCATGTGGCTATTATTCGGTACAAACAATATAAGTAGCTGACTTTGATAGAAACAATGAAAATGGAACTCGGCATGCAAACAAAAGGATATGATTGTTATCAAAGTGGTAATCAGAGATGTCTTGACTAGGTATTTGAAGAGGGTGGTTGGTTCCCATAATTTTTGAATTCAATTGTCTGAATTCAAAGAGAGGAAACACGCCTTGAGTGGATAGACAACTCTCCGACTTGGTGCCAGCCGGGCATAACACCAAAAACATCTACAGAGACGCATCGGAATTCCGCTCGTAGTAATCCTTAGTATGATGAAATTTCGTTATATTAAATCGCACATGCTTCAAAAACCCTGCATGGAAATGCATGAATCTGAATCGGCCTTTAAAAGTGAATCTGGTTTCAAAACTTTATGAAATTTTCAAAATGCATTACTATAATTCCCTGATTTCACAAATATTACAAAATCAAGAAAGTATACTAGGCGAAATAGATACTATATAGGGCTGCCATTTTCGGGGATTTTCGAGGGGATTTTCTACAACGAATCAATTGATAGAACTTTCTTGTATCATTATAAAACAAAGAATAAATCAGTATACAAAACAAAAAATTTTACCTCTAGGTAAAATATCATACTATGACTACAGAACATAATATGTGCTATGACATTTTCTCTCGCATTTTCTACTGTAAACATATAGTTTTTTTGTTGTTGTCAGTGGCATTCGTGCGGGATTGGCACTGGATCCTTTTTAATGAGAAAAATGATACGCCACTGATTTTTCTAAAAATAATTATTTTTTGTTTTTTCGACAAATCGCAAACACATAGGTATATACCTACTTGGGAGAAAAAATAATTTGAGTAAAAAGTACTTAGCTTACTTAATGAATAGGAAATATATGCAGCAGAATATTAAGCCTTTATTCTTGAAATGAGAACCGAGATTGGAACTATATTATGTTTTAAAAAAAGACTTTTCTCGAAATGGGCCCATCAGGAAAAGCTTCTTGAATAGTATATTGTTATTAGGAAACATCCTGTAGGTATATTAATTATTTATAATGCAATATTTAAAAAAACCTTTATACTTGTCTTATCTCATGCATCCTGTTGAATAAACCACATGCACATATAGAGACTGTATAGAAAACCTGACTGGAATTATTAACAGGGTGTTGATCTGTTGATATTCACATCACGTTTATTTTTCCATTTCCAATTTACCTCGAAATTTACGATATCTAGTAAGTAACTTAAAAAAGTATGTTCATACCTGCAATCACAGTATCACTCAAATTATATTTATCACCAGTTTTCGGGAAGTCTTTGAGTTTTCTGTTGCTCAATTTTAGCTCGCCACTTTGGCTGGCCTCTTCCAGTATTCTCTCTAAAGAACGAGTCAACTGGTTTTGAATATGTCCACTAATATTAGAAACTAACACTGCCATAGTTCATGGCCCCACGGCGTCAAGTTTGATCATGGATTACACATGTATAGAAGCAACAAGATCAAAAAGAAACTATCCACCAAGTCATCACAACTTTATTATTATTAATTTTTTAACCAAGAAAACAACTTCGAAATGAAGAACAACATATAACCGCGAAACACCAAATGTCCATACGCCTTGGACAGTATAATCAAGTATAATCTTCTTATCAACAAAAAGATTGAACTCAATCCGCCGACCATCCGCCAACCAAGAAATATGAAAACTGAAAAGCTGAAAGTGTCAAAATGTAATGTGTCAAAAGAAAAACCAGTGGTGGAGGTGACGAGGTGACCAGTAGTCAATGTTCGTTGCCATGGTTACGTTAGTCAAAAGTGGGGCCATTTATGATTTTCTGAAGGCGCGCTACTTTCGTTCTCTTCGAAGTTCGAATAGCCTTTTTCCATGTATATAAAATATATAATATCATTTATATGTCTCTATTTATCTATCAGTTGAAGCTTTAATCACAATTCAATAATAATTTTCAATTAGATTATTGTGAATTATTGTCTCAATTAGCGCCTTCCCTTAGTCAACAATAACTAAACCATTATTTGACCTATGCTCGAACGTGATTGGTCGCGTCAGGTCGAGCTCTCATTTGTTTTGTCGTCAGATTTAAACTTAGACAAAAGCGCATCAGTGAAAACACCATTATAATTATTGAAAACACCTGAGGCATGAAATTGTCTATCTGCACTCGGAGTGCGAAACCCTTGGGGGTTAAAAATCTCACAGCTCGGTTCTTTCAATTTCTGAAATAGAATAAACTTTCATTTCTTTTCGTGGGGAATCATCCTGAAAGATAGCAACTGTGCTAACCATGATCCATCCCTGATCCAGGGCTAGAAAAATATTCACAATAGAATTGCGCGCCACTGGCTAATCGGGAATGTTCGGAAACTCGAGCAGCTAGCTCTGGCAGCAGTGCAACTGGCAGTTTTTTCACAATGGCCTATGGCCTATGTTCACTGTTGTTCATTTCATGGTGCTTCTTAGTTTTTTTATTCTGTTGTATAGGTTGAGTCGTGTGATATTTTTCAGGCCTTAAAAGGTCTTATTTTCAAAATGGATAGCGGTAACAAATTGATATTCCTAATATCTAATATTATTGATTGCATAAATTATTCTTCAGGACTTTTTTTCAATTCTAATATCGAAATTGAAGTAGATGAAACTGATGAAAGTGATAACATTGAACCACATTTTGTTAATGTAGAAACATTGAAGGAAGGTAATCCCAAGAGACTTGATACGATATTCCCACTTCTCCGCATTGGTCCTCTCACTCATAAAGTTCTGTACATTAATGTTTCAGAAGATGAAGATGACATGGATATCATTGAACATCATTTGGTTTCTGAAAAGGAGGTTAATTTTGTGGATAATGATCAACTAAAGACTTTTCACTATGACAACTTGGAATCTATGAGCCATTTCAAGAATACTGAAGAAAGTACTACTGGCAAAAATCCAATAAATGTAGAATTGAAAGAAAATATACAATCAACCTCAATCAATGATGTTCAATCAGTTTTCGTGATCGAAAACTCTCAGGAAGGTACTGCCAATAAACATATGCCAGTCAAGAAAGTTCTCCATTCTGCTCAAATAAAAGATTCAAAGTGTTATCCTGGTAAAGCCATTTTCAAGAAAATATCATCTTTGGGCCTGTTGGGTGCACCAGTGAGCAAAACTACAGGTAGCACTAAAATAATTACCCTACTTGATTCCACCTCATACTGCATTGATGATATACCTATGTTGATTTGATTCCCATAACCAGCATAACCATTGAAAATTTGTAGTTCTACCCAAGAGTCTTGACACCATCACAAATCAAAATACACGAATCAATTCTACTGAGGAAAATATCCCAACTACTCCTGAGGTTCAAGGTAATTCTGATTCTCAAGTTGCTAATGGGAAGAAAACTATACCTGTTCAAAAAAGTTTGACAAAGGTGCTTGCAGTTAGTCACCAAGGATCATCACTTGAAGGTAACTGATTATGGACTATGACTTAGATTAGCTGATATCTGAAAAACTCATTTTTACCATTAGTAAAAGTTGAAGGTAGTAATTTCTCATCCATCTTTTTACAGTGGATGATACTAGGAGTAATCCATGCATTATACCAGGTTGTAAAATTTACAAAAATGAACAAGTGTATGCTTTCAAAGTACCTGAAGACACTCTTCTCCTCAATGTGTGGGACTTGTGTATTGACATGAAGGAGGCAAAAATCCTAGACTTTAATGATGTCATATGCTACAAACACTTTGACAAATCTGATGTTGTGCATAATTTCAAGATCAACAAACGATATGGTGCAGAAGTAAGTTATATTTCTGAAAAATATAAAAAATGTTTAATTGGCTCTAATTAGGTGTTAGAAGATGAGCCCTATTTGAGGAAAGGAGCTATGCCTTGTATTCAATACCTCAGTGAATGTTGTATTAGTGGGTGTACAAAAACAACAGGAAACATGTTCACATTTCCTGTTCTTAATAATAACAATCTACATCTCTGGCTGTATATGGTGAAAACATTGAGTCTCAAGCAACTATCTGTTAAGGAATTGTTGAGGCATAGAGTGTGTGAGTTGCATTTTGAGCAAGACTGTTTTGATGGTCTAGGAGAGTTGAATGATTATGCTGTTCCTACTTTATTTTTACCAGGTAGGATACATATTGTTCACTTTCAAAACACAGTTTTACTGAGCTTGAATTAAAAAGAAACAATAACTGAATTCCCTTTTGACAGTGAATATTGATCCCAAGAGTTTTGAAGGAATGGAACAATCTGTGGAATATTTTGATTTGAATCCCTCTCTATGTATCATCCGAAATTGTGAAAGTAAAGCAAAGCAAACTGGACTGTCTAATTTATTGTCATTGCCATGCAAGGATTTTGAAGGGTATGCTTATGTTTGGATGTAGAGTGTGATTAGATTGGAATAAGGTATTCTCAAACCAATATTGTTTCTTACATGTGGCAATAATTGGTATAGTTTGAATATTTCAATTTTGACAGATTTTCATTGAATCTTATAGCAATTTCCATTGGTCATGAACACGCCGAGTTTTTATGCACTTAGTATATTTCTGTCTCTCTTTCAGAAATGCAATGAAAAGAGTTAGGTATACACTGAGTGTGCACTAGTTTTTCCAATGGAAATTACTAATAATTTATAATAATTAAGAATTTATATAATTTTCAGCATTAAAGTTTGGCTTCAAGCTTGTGAGAGGACAGAACTGATAGATGTATCCCTTGATATAACCTTGAAAAATGTCAGGAGTTTTGGCATATGTGATAAACATTACTTGCCTCAAGATTTTGAGAATGTATCAATGTCTAGACTTAAACCAGATGCTACACCTAGAAAGGATTTAACAAGTGAGTGGAAATAAAGGAAACATTATGATTTGTTTCATTTGAAGTGTTAATATATATTCTGGATGTTTTGAAAAACGGAGTATGGGTGCAATCATGATGATTTCATCAAATTACCATGATTTTTATTCTCATTGATATTTCAGGAAACTTGAAAAAAGCATGTGCTTTTAAATTATGTTTTAACAGTGCAAACCAGATAAAGAGAATATATTCCTTTCCTGAAGATCTTGAAAGGTAATTTTCGTGTATACATTTTTCAATACATTTTTACATTTATACATTTTTCAATTTCAGGTCTAGAAGTTGGTTGCATCTTATGAAAAGGGAGGATTTAAAACTGTTAGCTTCAAAAAATAAGGAAATATTGAATGGTTTTGGAGTTTGTGAAGATCATTTTCTTGAATCTGATTTTGTGAATGGTGAACTGTCTATGACTGCAATTCCTAAAAATGTGATCAAATTCAGAGAATCCAACATAAGAAGTAAGTTAAACATTTCAATATTGGTCATACTTTTCTGGCTAATTTCATTGTTGAAAATCCAATGAATATCCGATGATGAGAACTTGCATTATCTCTTAATTTAATGAATTAAAATGAAATATAAAAAATTATCAACCATAGACTAACATTCAATCAGTCATAAGTTGATTATGAGTTATCAGAGAGGGAAATATTTGATGCAACCTTATTGTCATGGGGAACATTTCAAACTGTTCTAAGAAACATTTATATTTGTAGTGAAATCTGATGAGAGATCTCATCACCAAAATGTGATTCATTGAGCTACCACAAGCTATTGCTTGATTAATTTAATTTTTGACCTGTCAACTTATTTCATGACAGATTATGTTTACGAACATTCTATTTATAATATTTGCCAATCTTGAAAGCTTGATTTTTGTCTTATAGTCAGCCTTGCTTTCCCAGAAAACCGAGAAAAACTCAGTTTTAAATCCCAAAACAGAGAAAAAGTTCCAACTTCAATTACTTCCAGAACACTAAAGGTGAGTGCTAGTGATGTTGAATTATCCAATAACTGTTATTAACTTTCGTTTTTATACATATACAAGGCGTTACTTGTATATACTAATTTTAAGGGAATATTAATAAAAACATTTTTATTTTAATATCGACACGTTGGAAAATCAAACATTTTAGGACAACCTCTCTACCTCAAATTGGTCTAGGAATACGCCCTTAAATTTAGAACATATCTTCAAGTAACACCCTATAATTTATTTAATTGACTAATTCAGGTCCGACCAGTAAGAATTCTTCCAAACACGTGTTTTTATAGAGGTTGTAAAACAACACCATCTGCTTCAAATCCATTTATCGATTTTCCCCAGGAAAAATCTCGGTAAGTTATACCACAAACGTTTTTCAGAAACAAAATGACTAGGTATTGTACTCCGTATTGTATGAAGAATTCGAAATTAATTTTTATTTTGGGAAAAAATATTTGAATATCATTGTTTTCTTTCAGTTATTTATCATCAAAAAACAGCCTGGATATAATTTACATATCTATGGTTATTTCAAGTTTATCAATAAATCCAACAATGTTTGCTAATTTGTTGAAATCTGTTCTAATTTATGACATACATTTTTTCTGTTGAAAAGAATCTGCAGTTTCAGTTTTTTTATCACTCATTGAAAAGAAGTGCACAAGAGAGAAATTCCAGGTAATGTTTTTGTATATTTGATAATATTTCAGATATAGGACATGGTTGAGAGCTTGCGGTTATAGAAACGATGGAAGTGTATCGATTCGTTACCAAATTTGCTGCCAACATTTTGAAAAATCTGCATATGGCACAGACGGTCAACTCATAAATGAGTTGGTAACCCCTGTACAATACAAGGGTTCAAGATTTATAGATCCGCCCGAGTTTGTAATGAATATGACGCCAGATTTCGAACGCACCAAAAAAAGGAAGACTGAAAATGTTACAAATTTATCAGAAAACACTTTCAAGAAATGTACTCACAAGGATCTTCATTCTAAAGTAGTCCCTGTAAATGAGAAGCATGTTGAAACTTTGAAATGTGAAGAAGTTGTCCCTGAAGATGAGATAGATGTAAGTAATTTATTGATTGATGATACGCTCTCATTTACTAATGTGTTTTAGTTCAAAGCATACATTTTTTGGAGGTTAATTTTGTGCAGTCGAGAGATAAAAAATTCGTATGGAAGTTCCTGATTGGGACGTTTTCCATTCTCATTTTGTTTTGTTCTCCTGATACACGTCGCAAATGATAAAGTATTGAAGATAAAAATATCTCCAAGTATAATACAGAAAGATCCATTCATAAAAAAAAACAAAAAAATAATTCACCCTTTATGTCACGCCATTAAATAGGACATATTTGATATAACCAGACCCACTTTTTTTTATTGAAACTTTTACACAAAGAGCTCTCATGTATTATGGCCATGAATTATTTAATAGTATGCCAACTGACTTCAAACATTCAAAACTTATATCAAAATGTCGAAAATTAAATAAATTCCTGTAATGATAAAACATGCTCAAGTTATCGCCTTTGGTTGTTTATAAACATCAAGATATACCTACTCACATTATTGAACTACTCTTTCGCACCTATACCACAAAGTAATAGGTTATACTATACTCTATGCCTATACTGTACGTTTTATAAAGCCTATTTGAGGAAAAAGAAACGCATTATAGGCTTTCTTCTTGTCTAGAGTTATCCTGCTCATGAACTATGTGCTTTTTTAATGAAATCAGAAATAACCAATATTTATAATGAATCGCCCTTCACATGAACTCCTGCAAAATTATAATATGAGAAAATAGAACTGTAATTCCTGTGTGACTTGTTTTTGTTTTTAAGTTCGAAATGCTGTGTGCAGTCGAAAATTGTGTATCCCTTTATAAGGGCTGCAAAGCTACTACTCACAAGTTCCCTCATCCCCATAAAGAGTCGGAAAGGTTCGAAATGTGGCTGCTGCTTGTTGCTAATGAATCTCTGGACCCCTTGAGCAAAGACGAGGTTTACAGATCTTATGTAGTATGTAAAAGACACTTTGAGAACTACTTTTACTTGAAAAGAACCACAAGGGATGAGCTTATGAAAGTAGCAATTCCGACTTTGAATTTGGTAAAAAATTGTGATTGGCTGAAAGAATCTGTATATTATCAGAAACATGTGCTGTCCCATTTGAAAGAACTGAATATAAGTAAGTACTGGAAAAACTTCTTCAATTCAATAGCTTCTTGTGTTTTGGAATTAGGTTCCACAATAAGTTTCCTGCAAACGTTACAAACATGTCTTATCCTCATTTTTGTTCCAATAAGTTACGAAGATAACTACATTATTATATAACCACATATATCTATTAAATAGATATATGTATAACATATAACCATCATTGCTTGGTATTTCAAATATTGTCATTTATACAGTGTTGCCAATTAACTCAAATTTTTATGCATAGAGAATTTTTTTACAGATGTTCCACAAGTAGTAACTACGTGGCTTGGATCAGAACCTGTGAAATTAAGTGAGTATTGTGCAGAACACAGCACAGTTTGCAGCACAAATGACAATAATAATGTGTTACGAGTTTTCCTAGATATTCTATGGCAATGCTGCTGAATCAGAGCACCTGAATATAAATAATAGTCAAATTGTACAACTTTTTTTTTTACAATGATACATTGATCGACAATACTCAATTATCGGCAATCAGTCAATCACTATAGTTTTTACGAAAGTTTTGCTTCAATATTGATCTTACATAGACACTATTTTGGTGTATATTGGATGTACCATCTCTATATAACTTTCAGGTAATCTAGAAGACAAGACCAGGTGCATTTTAGAAAAAGATCGATTGCGTTTTCCAGGAATCGGTTATTTCCTTCGTATAGATTCCAGAAAAAACTACACAAGGAGTATGTGTAAACCCACAATTTTCTAGCTTTATCATTGTTTTTTTTTCAGAAAGGAAATTTCCTTATAAGGTGTACAAATGCAACAAAGCAGGTGTTAGTCCAGCCAATCCGGAATATGGGGACAATTTTCGCGTCCATACTGCTATTGTAATAGACGACGATGATGAGTGCGAAAAAACTGTCATGCAGTATTTAGGGTCTAAGAGGAAGGCAGTGTTGAATGTGTCTGAGAATGATGAATCTTGAAATGTCTATATTTTGTTTCACGTTATGTAAGTTGACTTCAGATAAAAATGTTAACGAATTCAATACTTTTTTTTTTCATTCTCATTTATTGATTCGATTTTTGTAATTTGGAAATACTTACCTGTCCAAGATCGAAAGACATAGGAACTTCAGGAAAAATTGAGACTAATCGAATAGTTGAAAACAGACAACTTTTTAATGACCATTGATAGGAAATTGTTCATGAGTATTTATGTAGTTCCCACCACAGTTACTTTTCCAATATCTAGTATTAGTATATCCACAACGATGCGATAAACATATGAAATCTGGTTGTGGACGTGGGTTTCTATAATATCAACTATGGAGGCGATCGATAGAGTTGAAATATTTTTGAAAATTTAGTTTCGATCACTGTCGAAAGATATTTATTGATGTATGGTCTAAGCATATGTATTTCCATCCAAAATCATTGGAAAATCTCTATGAGATCGTTAGCAACAAGTGTTTTTAAATTGACCATTACACATTTTTCAATATTTTTTTATGTGCATTTTTCTTTGAATGTTCAACATGCCTAGACATGATAAACGGGCTGTGACTGGCCACCCTTTCTTTTTTTCTGTCTAAACGACGATATTATGAAACTCATTACCAAAGAGTAGTATTTCCAATTGTTTGAAACGCAATCTTTCAAATATCCTTTCTCTGGCTTGTGCGATATGGTCATGGTCATCATCAAGTCATCATCATAATATCATGATCATATAATCAGTAATTAGTATTTTTTGTTGATTGGAGATAACTCTGCCAGTGGCCTTTATCGGTTGTTGTATGAGAACAAGGGTATGGGTATGAGGGACAGCACCATATTTCTGCTGACGTCGCCTGGTAGATCGGGATGGTATCGTAAGAATATCGAAAATAATAAGGAAGAAGAATTTTTTGACATGAAAGTGATGGCAGATAAATCAGGTAACAATATGTCAATTTTTAATTAAAATTTTTTTCGATAACGAAACTAATTCAACATATTTAAAAGGGCGCATTAATTGATTGTTTATCATCTATATAACGCAAGTCAGGTATTTTATATGAGTTAACATTTCTATAGGATTTTCAATACCACCAAGTCGATGAGACGATTGAACTCAGACACTATAAAATAGAGAAATAAAAATAAAGAATTAATTCAATTAATAACTTTAATTGTCTGGGAAAAGAAGGTAAGTAAGTGTATTGGTGCATCTGATAATATTTTAAATAAACAACACAAGTTGATATTATAATTACATATTCACAATATAATGTAAAGAAGATATCTCATATAAACTCACATCACAGAGTAGAATAACTGAGGATTTAGGAAAACATTTATTATTTACAGAAATGCATGACAATAAAAGGATTTGGTTTATTAGCTTATACCTATTACTAAAATACTTTGTGCTCTCACTTCACAGGTTCTCATGATGTTCATGTACAAAGATTAAAAGAATAACGATAAGAATTTTTAACTTAGATTAAAATTATCTTCACAGCAATTACTTGCAGATGTAGCTATGTGTTGTCCTACTGCAAAACACAAAGTTTGTCTCATATTAACACTTGGAGTACAAATATGAATTTCGAGAATCCACATTCTTGTTGCTACATGAAGCACAATAAGTCTTTGAATGCTTGAACTTTCTGAAAAAAGTGGTCAGTGAGGGGTATAATGAACGCTGAACAATGAAATAAAACTCAATTATATTTCGGCGCCTCGTCCTCAAGATCACTAAGGTAGTATAGTCTTTTACTGTTCTAAGCCACAAATTTCAAAGGTAAAAAATTCTTGTCACAACACGGCTGTCCCCTGCTCCAAGCACCTTGTCATCTGTCATTATGTTCATCTTGTTTTTTGTGTTCTAAAGAGCCACACGTAAGTAGCCGCTTAACAAAAAGATTTATCTTTTTCAGGTTTTTTCTTATAGGTAAACGCACAAAAACATGGTTAGATCTAGGTCAAGAGACCTAGAGCGGCGATTGAAAGCGTTGGAGGAAGTATGCAGAAGGCGCGGAAGAAGTTCTTCCAGCTTCTCATCAGAACGTTCGAATAGACGCCATGACAGCTTGGATCGTTCGAGCAGATCTCGTTACAGTCCGTACCGGGCTCGTTCGAGATCGCGTCACAGACATTCATCTAGGAGTTCTAGGAGACGTGCTAGATCACGATCGAGAAGAGAGAGATCTCCAACTGTAAACAGGAAAGAAGTGCGAGACACAAGTCCTGTTGAGAAAAGACGAGGAGAGATAAGGGCGAGACGCTTATCATCTCCCGATACGGGAGGTGGGAGTGCGAGATGCTCCGCTTCTCCGTTCAGATCTCCTTCAGTTAAGGATGAAGATCCGGATGTACTAGTGGTGGAGGATACAGCCACACTTGACAAAGAACTCCTAGAATGTTTGGGTGAGGACCCAAAAGCACCTAGTGCAGATGCTTTCCAATTACATGAAGAAATCGCCAGTAGATGGTCCCATCTTATCCCCAATGGTCTGACACAGAGTGACAAGGAAGAATTACTAGTAAAATATCCTTTCCCTAAGAATGTCAGAAGTTTGGGTGCACCAAAATTGAATAATGAATTACCTCCTATCCTGACTGTCTCTTCCATAAGAAGGGATAAATCATTAGCAAGTTGGCAGGATCAATTGGCTGCAGCCTTATCTGGAGTAGGCCAATCTCTTAATAGAATTCTGGACAAAAATAATAAAGAAGAGAGACCCACACTACAATATCTTAGTGATGCTGGACGTTTACTTACAGACTTGCATCATAGCATTTCCTTGACTAGAAGGCAAGCAATTACTCCTAATTTGAGCAAATCAGCTAGGGAAGTAGCAGATATATCTCAAATAGATGAATTTTTGTTTGGAAGAGATTTTGGAGAAAACTGTAGGACTGCAAAAGGGTTTGAGAAATCAAGCAGAGATTTGAAAAATACCATCCCCCAGGTGGTAGGAACAAAGTTTACCCCAAGGCAGTTACCTTCAGTTACTCATAATAGAAAAGTTTCTTTAAACTGGAGGGGCCCACCTCGGTATGGGGAACCGAGGCGCAGGGGGCCAAATTACCCCTCCCAGAGGAGGAACAGAGGAAAACCTCAGCCCCATCGATCCCAATAAGTATAGAAAAGGTAAGTTCGGTTCACCAGTCTGGTAATTTGACAATGTATAAGAGAAACTGGGAGTTGATAACTTCCAACAAATGTGTGTTACAGTGGATTTCAGGCATAAAGATCCCTTTTATACAAGAGCCATCAGGACATTCCGGGTTAGTTTATAGTTATCCTAAAAAAGATGAATCAGATATAGATTCATGTATAGAGGAGTTACAGCAGCAGGGAGCTATAAGGGTGTCCAGTTATCAAAAAGATCAGTTTCTCTCTTCATATTTTTTAGTTACCAAGTCGAATGGACAGAAAAGATTTATTCTGAATTTAAAAAGACTCAATACTTTTTTAGATACACCCCATTTTAAGTTGGAGGATACTAGAACAGTATTGAAGTTGATTCAGCCCAATTGTTTCATGGCCACTATTGACCTGAAAAATGCGTATTATCAGGTGCCAATAGATCTGGAAAGTAGAAAATACTTGCGATTCAAATTTAAGGAAGACATTTTTGAATTTACTTGCCTTCCTTTTGGTTTGTCTTTGGCCCCATTTTTCTTCACTAAAATTACTAAACCAGTAATTTCATTCCTAAGGAATAAGGGTATTATTTGTGTTGTATACCTTGATGATTTCTGGGTTATGGGTCAGGACGAATTGGAGTGTTTACAACATGTAGACTTCACAGTCAAGTTATTACAGAGCCTGGGCTTTATTATTAATTTTGAAAAGAGTTCCCTTAATCCTTCACAGGTTTGTAGATTTTTAGGTTTCATCTTTAATAGTGCAGATATGATAATAAGACTACCAGAGGAGAAGTGTCAAAGGATTATAGAATTAACTAGATCTATAATGGTTTCTAATGATTGCACTATTCGTAATTTTGCGAAATATGTGGGAACTCTCGTTTCCGCTTGTCCCGCAATCAAGTATGGATGGTTGTACACAAAGAATTTTGAGAGAGAGAAGTTTCTTGCATTGGGTAAAAATAATTCTAATTTTGATGCACAGATGAAATTGACAATGTCAGATGAGTTACAGGAAGACCTGCAGTGGTGGCTTAAGATCACTGAGGTTGCATATAATAATATAAGAGATGATACTCATGATATAGAAATCTTCTCTGACTCATCGCTTTCAGGTTGGGGTTCTTATTTTCAGGGCCATAGAGCACAAGGATGGTGGTCGGAAAGACTCAGGAGTAAACATATTAATTACTTAGAGTTGTTGGCCGTTTTTTACGCTATAAGGTCATTTGCTAAAGACTTTAGATCAATAAGTATATTGATGAGAGTGGACAATACAACTGCCCTCTCATATATCAACCGAATGGGTAGCGTGAAATATCCTGAATTGAGTCAGTTAGCTCGCCAGATCTGGCAATGGTGCGAACACAGGCAAATCTGGCTTCAAGCCTCTTATATAAGTTCACAGGATAATTTTGAGGCAGATAGATTATCGAGGGAACTACCAATAGAAACAGAATGGGAACTAAATCAGGTTTTCTTTAATATTATAACAGCTACATTTGGTAGTCCAAAAATTGATTTATTCGCCTCGAAACTTAATAAAAAATGTCCAGTATATGTTTCATGGAGGCCAGATCCTGACGCTTCTTCAGTAGATGCTTTTAGTATATCATGGTCGAGGTTACACTTTTATGCATTCCCTCCATTTTCTATGATCTTAAGGACACTTAGAAAGATTATTAGAGATAGGGCAGAGGGCATTTTAGTTGTACCAGATTGGAAGTCCCAGCCTTGGTATCCGTTATATACTAGAATACTTGAAAAAAGTCCTTTGGTGTTCAGATGGAGGGAGGATTTACTTTTAGCACCTAGCGTTAACATAAATCCACTTCCAAAAAACACTTCTCTTTTAGCTGGAAGGGTATCAGGCTCCCAGTATCAAGTTTAGTTATAAACTCAAGAAAGATTAATTTATCAAATTTTCAGGAATATAAGAATTTTCCTGGAGCATACTCGTTACTTGGCGAGGTCTTCATAAGAAGAGGAGTACCGGAATCTACAATACCAGTTTTCATAAGATCATTGGCTTCAGGAACTCTAAAACAATATGAAAGTGCATATAGAGAATGGTGGAGCTTTTGTAAGAGAAAGGAATCTGATCCATTTTTAGCCAATGAATCCTCAGTTTTAGAGTTTCTACATGATCAATTCAAGAAAAAGAGCAATATAACATATGGCTCCTTTAATACGTACCGCTCAGCCTTATCTTTGATATTTCCTGGAGACCTAGGCAGCAATAATCAAGTAAAGAGATTCCTTAAAGGAATATTTAGGTTACGACCACCTCAACGACGATATAATTTGACTTGGAATCCACAAGTAGTCTTAACATGTTTGGAGAAGGATTTTCCTAATGAGACTCTTGAAATAGAGATCCTTACCAGAAAATTGGCAACTCTTTTAGCCCTGATATCAGGTCACCGTTTGCAGACATTAGCAAAGATTAAGGTTCAAAATATTATTGTGAGTCATAGCGGAATTCAGATTTTGGTACCAGATCACATCAAGACCACAAGTGCTAAAAGAGAGCAACCATGTCTACATATTCCTTTTTTCCAAGATAAACCTGAGGTGTGTACGGCTTCAGCTTTACTCACCTACATCCAGAGGACGTCCGCTTATAGAAAAGAGTCTCAAGAATTTTTGTTCATAACAACACGGAAACCATTCCATGTTGCAACAACAAACACCATAAGTAGGTGGATCAAGGAGACGATGGCTAGAGCTGGTATTGATACAACGATTTTTTCGGCTTACTCTACACGTCATGCATCCACATCGGCTGCCATGAGAAAGGGTGTATCACTGCAGATTCTGAGAAGAACAGCTGGGTGGACACAGGATTCCGAGGTGTTTGCAAGATTTTACAATTGTCCCCTTAGTACAGACAATTATACGTTTGCCAGGGCAATAATGAATGTTGAAAACAACTAGAGTAATAAGTAACATTACTTGAAGAATTTTTACTTTGACGTTTTATAGACATGTATTCAGTTATGGGTTCATCAGAGATATAATGATTATTTTATAGAAGGATTTTTATTTAGATTATCCTAAGGAAAAAGGGACCGCCCTAGATCTTTAAACATCTACCTTAGTGATCTTGAGGACGAGGCGCCGAAATATAATTAAACGATTAAACGAACTTACCTGTGAAGTTCAATCGTAATTATATGAGGCGCCTCGTCCGAAGAGATCACTCCCCTCCCGATTAAAACGTTAAAACCAATAAAACTATAGAATCCCATACCCTAAAAGGGCGGGGTTTTTCCTTGCTTTGAAATAGATGAACATAATGACAGATGACAAGGTGCTTGGAGCAGGGGACAGCCGTGTTGTGACAAGAATTTTTTACCTTTGAAATTTGTGGCTTAGAACAGTAAAAGACTATACTACCTTAGTGATCTCTTCGGACGAGGCGCCTCATATAATTACGATTGAACTTCACAGGTAAGTTCGTTTAATCGTTTAATAGTAACTTACTTTCAATCATCCGAATATATTTTCGCAGGAAGAATTAAAATCGCCCAGTAATTTTTTACCGCCATCTGTCTTAGATGACAGAGATTGTCATTTCTTCTTCCACTTCGATTAATGGAACAGAACCTAAACCAACCTACCAGGTGACGTCACATTATTAGAAAAGGATGGAGAATTTTCGATTTTTTAATGCCGATTTTGGAAAAACCCTTGAAAATAAAAATTTCAAAAAAATATGGACGTATTCTCTGGGGACCCGCGTTTCACATATATAATTTTTGAAAAGCTTGGCATAAAAGTACACGGCGAATACGGCCGCTAGACTCAGAAGTCAGAATCACTTTGAAAGAATACCAAAATAATGAGCTGGCAATTTCCACATAGGAACAGGCCAAAACCAACGAAAGAAGAAGTGATAACCTCTAACGAGTCCAAGGATTATTTGCTTAGACCAAGCTTAGACCATACACTAGATGGTCTAAGATTATTTGTTGTGGTTTGTTTTTCCTCTGATGATAATCAGTAATCAGTTTATTGTTTATTTTCATATATATCAAATCTGATAACTGAGACTTCTCAGAATCTATAGATTCATAACTAATGCAATAATGACGACAAAACTTGAGCTATGTAGGTCTTGTTTGGAGTCATCTGATTGTGATAAGATGTATAACCTAGAAGAACCTATCATAAATGTGGATGTAAGCATTGCAACTATGTTGGAGCATTGCATTTCTTCTGAGGTAATACTATCGTCATGCATGATATGATATTCATAGCTGAAAGGAAATTTAAATTTTTCAGTTGGATCCTAGTGGATATTTGCCGAGACTGGTTTGTTTGCAATGTTTTAAAACAATTCGCATTGCATACCTATTTCTTCTGCGATTCCATGAAACACAAGCAAAAATACACAAACTTCTTAAGGATACTGCTCCAGAAATTGAGTCAAATGTTCTCAATAATGAACTTTCACTTGAAGAATATTCTGATTCTTCATGTATACCCAGTAACAGAAGAAAAATCCTTGCAGAATTTGAAATACAAGCTTTGAAAGAATCTGCTGAAGAATCATCCTCAAAAATTGAGCATGAAATTCAAGATAATGGCCCTTTAGAATATGACAACATTGGGGATAAATTGTCTCTAAAAGAAGAAATCCAAGATTCACAAGATGCATCACTGATAAAATCAAGAAGGAAACTAACACAAAGTGAAGAATTTTCAGCTATTTATGAATGTCCTAGATGCCATTCAAAATTTGGTCAATATCTTGTATTCCAGAGACACATATTCTCCTACAATTTGGAAACTATAACTTGCACCCGTTGTACAGATAATCACTCCTTCAGGAGAGATGAATATTTGGCTCATTATAGAGAAATACATAGATATGAATGTGATATTTGTAATAAACGCATGGCATCATCTTATGGCTTTAGGTACCATATGAAGATGCATCAAAATGAGAAAAAATATGTGTGCACCTTTGAAGGTTGCACCAGATCCTTCATCCTGAAAGTTGTGCTGAAGAAACATATGCTAACTCATACAGAACCACAGACTTATCCCTGTCACTTGTGTGACAGAGTTTTTAGAACATCAGATATGCAAAAATACCATATTAAACATCATGATGGAAAGAGGAATTTTCTGTGTACATATTGTGGAAGAACTTTTGTACAGGCAGTACATCTTAAGTATCATGTTAGCAAACACATTGGGGAAAGGTCCTACATTTGTGAACTTTGTGGTAAATCATTTCTTGTGAAACCAGCCTTGACAAAGCATTTTAAAGGATGTTCAAAAAAACATAAAATAAAATCAAAGAATTAATAGGATTGTAGTTTAATTTGAAAAGTGCTTACTATCCCTTTATGCAACCCAGTTCATACCATAAATGAATATTAGCAGATAACCTATACAATTTTTCTTGGCAAAATGTACATACAAAAGATTGGATATTGATAAAATGTTTATTTTATTCAATAGATATCTGAAGCAGGAGAGGAATTTTTATGTTTGGACTTCCAAGAATCTTTCATTGCCTTCATCCATATCACTTGGGTGATGTCTCCTTTTATGTTTCTTCAATTGTGTAACAGAAGTATAACTTTTATCACACATATCACATTTGAACTGTTTAACACCTGTATGGAGCCACATGTGATATTTTAGGTGAACAGATTGCATGAAAGTCCTTCCACATTGGGTACATAAGAACTTTCTACCTCCATGTTTTTTTTGATGATACCTGTATGTATCATATGTCTTGAATTCAAGTCCACATTCTTCACAAACATGTTTGACCTCTTCTGAATGTACTGTCTCATGTTTTTTCAGACCAAAATTAGTGTTAAATACTTTTGAACATCCCTTATAATTGCACCAGTACTTTACATTGGAATGTGATCTCAAATGGGCATATAAGGAGGATTTTGATGGACAACTCTTGTGGCAATATGGACACTGATGTTTATGTACATCCTGAAAGTGTTTGATATATGTGCTATCATTGTAGATAATTCCATCTTGACAATGGTTGCAGTAAAAGGTAATATCTTTATGTTTCAACATATGATTTTCAAAGTACAAGTCAGAAGCAAAATATACCTCTGGACATATAGGGCAAACATAACGGGTTTTGATTTTCACTCTTGGCACTACTTTAGTATGATTCATCAGGTTATCTTCACCTTGCTCTTCATGAGTGTTCAATGTTGTATCAAATTCTGTTTCAATTTCACAGTTGTCAGTTTCTACACTATCAGAATCTTGTAGATTTTCACTGATTTCTCCATAAACAAATTGATAATCATCATCTACTTGATTTATTTGATCTGTTCCATATATTTCAACTTCCTCAACTTCTGATTTTAGAAATGTGTCATTATTATCCAATGTATTCACATTTTCAATAACATCACTAGTCTCTCTTCCATCATTTATTACTTGATAGATTGTTGTTGATCCATAATCCTTACTTCCTAATTCAGATGTTTCAATATCCACATTCAATCTCTCATCAATTAACTTTTTGTTATTTTCTCTGAATTGTTTGATAAAGTTATAAGCTATTCGGATTGTTTTGAAACATGGTATACACACAAAAGAAGGAAGGTCACTGCTCATTGGAATCTGAAAATAATAGTTTTATTTAATTTATAGGGGAACAATTTTACAATTTTCACCTCTACAGATGCACAATAACATAACATAGTTGAAATATCAACATCACAATTAACAATAGGTCCTTGGAGAGGATACATTTTCGAAGACGTTTCCAAACATACTCTACACCTAAATTCTTTAGTAGTTCTCGTATCAATCACAACTTTTTTGTGATACATATCAGCATATCTCGAATCTCCACAAGTAGAAGTACCCCCTATCTTAACTCGTCCGTCGTCCCCTATGGGCCCTATGGGCAGAGTTTGATTGAACCACTCTAACCTTATTCTTAGATGTCAATTTGCCAATGATGGAAAAGACAAAGAAAAGACCCAGGCCACAGCATCAAGGATATTAAACTATAGGATGGTCCATTCCCTATGATGCCCACACTAGCCAGTTTTATGACGTCACCCGGCTACCTTCTGGTCTTGGATTTTTCCATGATCGAATAATGACGGCTCTTTGTTTATTTTTTCGATTTTGAGGTTAACATTTCTTTGGTAAAAATATTGAATTATCTGAATTTCAATAGTTTCAGTAACCAGTAAAAGACAAAATTTCAAAAATAAAGGCAACGTAAGTAGGTACATGCCATACGAAATGTTAGTTACATAATATATTTTCATATATGTATAAGTTTCATGTAAGCAAGGGATGTAATGTAACCATTATTTGATTGCAGGTTTTCTTATGCTATACCTGGATGGAGATTCTACAATTGGTATTAAAATGTTTGAGGAATACATGTTTCTTGCATTTCCGGAGCCAAAAGACTCTATATATATTCAAAAAGGGAATGAATTGTTTTAAAAGATACCTCTCTGCATGGCTGCTACTTAAATTTTGGATCCCAGAAAATGTATTTGTTCACAACATTCCACAACTGAAGAAGACAGCGGAAAATGAATCAAGTAAGAAATATATACTCTTGTGAACTAATATCCTGATATTGGTATTTTTTTAGGTTCACCATTGAGGAGATATCTCACACAAAGTGCAATTGCAAAGAATTTGTTCAGCCTGGTATCACAAATATCAAACATCAATTCTTTTTGTCAATTTATAACTATAAGAAACAATTTCTTGAAGGAAAAGAGGTGAACCAATATAGACAAAAAGGGGATTTAATGAGCATTACATGAATTTGATTCAAGTGGAAAGAATAGAACTGAATACATTGAAATAATTGTTAATCATAAATTTCATTGGAATCTTGTAAATATATTTTCAAAATCAGCAAAACTGTGTTCTTATCTTCATGTAGAATATACCTGCTCCTTAACCATTTTTGAAGTAAGCATTGATGATTAGCTCATTGTTTCATTTAATATAGCTGAAACTGAAAAAATATAAACTGGAAGATAATGATATGATGATAATGTGTATTGTCTAATTAATGATTGAACACATCATATTCATAACAGCTACCTATTATAACTTCAAAATAATAGAGGCCTACCTCTTGTTTTGGAATGATTTATTATTAATTCTTAGAGTTTACAGTACATTATAGCTTCTAATATATACTATATAAATGTTCAATGTTTTATAGTTACATCCAGCATTTTTTATTCTGTTGTACCCTGAAAACAAGTAATACTATTAGTGAAAAAACCTGTATTTCACCACTCTAATGTAAACCCACCTCTGGTATGAAATATCTTTTATCATCAGGTTTTTAGTTGAATTTTGTTGATGCTAGTCAGCAACTGCCTTCACTATATTTACTCCTTATTCCTATGCATATTCACTTTCTGACCACTGTAGACTGTAGTACTTTGTCAAAGAACTTTGTATTTAGTACTGTAGTGTAGACTGTTCATGTAACATGATTGTAATCCTATCAACTATCACACTGTCACCCTGCAGATCTTCAAGAAAGTGATGTCTTTTACTATTCCCAACCAAATTTGTGTTCATATTGAAAATGAAATCATTGAATCGAAGAAAGATAAAATATTCTTTCATACTGAATTTACTAACTGAAATAGTGATCTGAGATGACAAAAATAATAAGGTGAACATTTTTCAAATGTTGATGAGGTTATTGTTTATGTTTTTTATTTCATAAAAATCAATAAATCAGTCAGAGCGGAAGTGACGTTTCACTCCCGGGTACGTCACATCCGTGCTAAAAATTTCTGCGGAATGGACCATCCTTATAGTTTAATATCCTTGCCACAGCCCAGGTAGGTGGTCTGTGGCCCAGGCCAAGAAGCACTAGAATAAACTGTAGACCTTTGCCTACTTGATTTCATACCGTAGTAATATTTCCTGAAATTAACAGAGATGGCGACATACCTTGTGTCGGTGAAACAGAAACTGTGCTTCTGTCATCTTTTATCAGTTTCATCTGTTCTAGAATATTCATTTCAATGGTTCTAGATGAAAAATGACTGAGAAGAGTCAAAATATCAATATTCATTCCAGATTTATAGAAAATATATTGTTTAATGTCGTTTCAAGTCAAGTCTGTCAGATGCGAACCACAGAAATACAAAAGCAACAGAAATCTTCTTCGATAATCGATCTTACCTCCATCTTCATTCAAGTCGCTGAAATATTACTACCTTCTCAAACAGTCTACAAGTTTTTCGCAGAAACAATTGAGCTGTTTCACCATACTATATCCACCTTGGTGAGAACTATTTGGATGATATAAGTAAAGTCTTGATGAATTTAACTCTAGACAGCTGAGCAGTTTATGAGAAAGTACTCGAATCGGGTATGTTCGGAAAGAAAGGCAAGGTCAGCCTTGGCCTTGGCAACAAACTTCAAACTAATGAAACTTCAACTTCACAGTTCACACACTCATCACTCATCAGTCACCGTCATCCTTGCCATATATATTATAACAATAACAACTATATGGATAACACATAACACCTATTCTTCTCTTCACGCGAAAATGAAGCCAGTTTTGGAAAAACAAAAGACTGTCTGGCGTGCTAATGATGAATTGTGCGCATGCGCGGGTTTTGACGAGTTGAAATCCACTGACGTTATTAGAATTTCATAGGTTAGGTATGTTTGTTGACTCAATTTATGTGAAAGAGCGTTAATATAGTTATTAATGTACTTACTGATTGTTTACAGAACTTACAGAAGTGATTAGTGAGTGATAACAGTGATTGATCAAAAATTAGCCCACGAATCTTGTTCCGATGACTTTATCGTGACAGGTTTCTCAGCAAATCGCAAGTATCGCTTTGTAGATCACATCCATTTCTGCATTTATCATCAACTATTATTCAATATCGTCCAACAATCCATCAATGAATGAATATTTGAAAAATATATGTCGTGATGAAATAAAAACATGGAATTGAAGGTTACGTGACACATTTGATTGATTTTTAATAATTATCATACGTTTGTCGCTCACTAGAAAGCTACTCTCCTCCATGATGAAAACGAATGTCGATTCTTAATTCAAACTTGCGCATGCGCATATTCGCGATTGGTCCCCCAGACTGTCATTTGTTTTATTTTTCGGCTTCAGCTCTGGTATCCATGTTACCTATATAGTTATTATCAAAGTCAGCTAAATGGAAAAAAAATCTAGTCTTCCGTGCACTACAATGTCTGCCCAATCAGCGAAAATCGCCTACAGTGATCTATTTAGGCCTGGTAGTCAGCGCCGCTTATAATGAATTATTTTCGTATTTCTATCTCTATTTTTAACATAACCACAGTTTTTCGAATAAATAGATAAATAAAATGACGCCGCGATAAAAGTCATCGTGAAATCGTCGTGAATTGAAACTGACCCTTATAAAATCATCTGGATACGAACTAACCTTCCTCTTTTCTGCGATTTGGGTACTAGGTGATATAATAATGAATAAAATATTCATATTTCACCCCCAGACCCCAGTAGAAACTCATTCACAAATCACAGGTATGAGTTGATCACATCACAATCGCACAATATCTGATACAGAGAAGCAGAAGCACTAGCAGCAAGGATTATAAAGTATACAATATCAAGTATATGCTAAGGTAAGAACCACACAGTTCAAGTACTTTGATCTGGCAGTCTGGTTCAGGTATTTAACATTTGTTGATATGTTTAGGTACTGCCATTTCAGTTGCGAATACAAATCCACAATATTTTCATGCAGTTTTCTTGCATTTAGCAGTATAAGCTTTATAAAGTACCAAAGTAGGAATTGTTTATCCAATGCTAATTCATGTGAATTCTACACTACCTGCTCTTGCCACAAATTCAACAGAATGTTGTCCTCCAGATTATTCTACTTAGTTATAGAATTTAACAATAGATACCTACCTGATATCAAATTCACTTTACCTCATTGTAGTTACCTACCTTCAGTATTAGTAGTAATATCGTAATTATATAGTTATATATGTTTATATTTCAGATATGAGCAAAGATGAACATACATTACAAATGTACCTACCTATTCACCTGATGATGGTATATCAATGGAACAGTTCAATAATGATTGAATGCATTTATTATGGTAAGTATTCTGTGAATGTTTCACTAATCCACTATGGTTTCATTGTAGGTTTCCTGATTTTTTTCACAAAAAATCAATATGAGACTTTTTTAGGCAAAATGATGGAGCCAAGTTATATAAACCAATGAAATATATTGACTTCACAGTCAGTTCACACTACTATAGTTAGATCTTAAAAACCCACATTTGCTCATGCATTTGTGAAGTAGGCACAAGTACTTTAGAAGTTTGAATTACATGAAAGGTATATATAATTTCTGATGCAACTCCTTGTGATGATAGTCCAGATATTATTTTCTATTGGTATACAGATAATTTTCAAATATTATATATATAATTGAAATTTTATGTTTCCTTCTGATATAACTACTTCATAAGAAAATGGAAAATTTTGAATTGTTTATTTGTTTTTCTATCTGAACATAGGTATAAAATCTTCAAAAACAAAAAAAATTATACATTTCAGTAATCATTCCTTTATGAAACAAGATATATAAACTCAATATCTATTTATTCATAAAACACTAGTAAGCGCATTATTGAATATTTACATAAGATCATCCTTTCATAACATAATGAATGAGTGAATAAAATAGCAATTCATTCGATTTTCCTTGATAATTTCATTTAAATAATTTTATGTTATTTTTTTAATGTTTCATATTTATGTGTACCTATGTATTCATTTGAATTTTTCACTTTACCACAAGTTTCTTACTTCATGAGGAACTTTTTTCAGTTTTTTTCCAACATGAGGAGGAAATCTAGAAATATAAAAATGAACATTATTCTATTGTGTTTCAACCTTTATTTACATGCATACATGATGTTTGAAACATGAAAAAACTCCAAATACAACCAATTCGTTTTATTTATTTTTTCAAGTACCTACTATACTAAAAACTTAATAATCACCACTGAGGATTCAATATCATTCATTCTTTGAAAACTTTGTTGCTTCTACTCCTTTCATAGAGATGGTACCCTGAAATATAAAATTGAAAGTGTTGTTAGCTCTGGATGGACCTGTTTTGTTCTGATTTGAAAGGAAAATATCAGGTAAGTCTATAATTGAATGAAAATGGACATATTCAGATTTCAATCTCATTGGATTCATTCTATTGAACTGATTCATTTGTTATGAATAATCTGAAGATGATAACTGCAAAAGTGATAAAATTTAAATTACATTTATATAATATAGACAAATATTGTGATTTTTCAGAATCACATATAGGTATTCCTATTATGAGTATTATGACAATGTTCTGAAACTCAAGGTCTTTCAGATCAATAGATTATTACTATCATAAAAAAAATTTAATTCCTTGGTTGCTTTCAAGTAGGTTATCTTGATTTATTTCACCTATTCTGCTAAGTAGGCAATAATGATTTCAATAAGTTTCACTGTTATTCTGAATTCAGACTTACTCAAATTGACAAAAAGATGAATATGGTGGAAAACACTTAGGTAGGTACCTATATAGGTAAGTAGTATTCAGCACTCAATACAACTGAAATATCCCATAATAAAATTAACAAGCAATTTTGTTAGGAATGTTGAGTAAATATATGAATATGAAAGCTTGTTAAGTAGGAAAGGTATATATTCCAGCCTGCTTCTAAGAAAAGAAGCCATACATAGTTCATGTTATTGCAAATTGAAGGATGACAAATAGAAGGGAAAGCAGTTCACTATGACTTTAAAAGACTTACTTGAAAAATTGTAGGAACAGTGCCCCTCTTCAAGGTATATTTTCTCAGTTTGATGAATTTCAATAAAGTAATCTCAAATTGTTTAGCACAAATGCCAGAATATCCATCAATCTTCTCTGGTTGTTCCAATGCTAGAATGAATAAATTCATATCATCATCAGAAAGATTCTAACAATGTATTGACTTACCAATGCTTTCCAGAATTGAAGTCAACCATTTCTCTGGTGGAAAGAAAGTCATCACTTATTTATGAAGTACGACAAAACAAAAATTCCATCATCAATTACTCAAATTAGTGATTGGACCTCACTGCACACATGTCCGGAGCATTTTCAATAGATCTTTGTACGTCTATCCCAAAAACTGGGTACTTCCTCTGTAGTCGGAAGAGGTTGTGGGAATTGGGAACGGGAACTCTGTGACGGGGACACTGACAGGAACAGGAGCAGAAAACTGACAGCACAAATACGTCGACACATTTTCGCGAAAATAAAATGGGTTGAAAGAAACAAGAAATGTTGATAAAATATCTAAAAGTGAAAAATTATTTACTTTAAAGTGATATGCTGATGTGACATGTCCACCCTAACCTATAAAATATAAGATCAATCAAAAAAAGCCTGGTAGTCAGCGCCCTCAAACTATCATACGCTGAACTTGGTCATTCGGCAGACATTATAGTGCACGGAAGACTAGATTTTTTTTCCATTTAGCTGACTTTGGTTATTATTATATATATGATCCTTGCCCATTCAGTGCCTTAAGGCTGGTTCATGCTTATACGAATTTCGCAAAATGCGAATCGGAAAATAATAAATATTACATTGATATTATTTCTACTCTACAACACAATTGATTTGTGCATGCTGTAGTATCATATCATGATAACATGAAAAATCCGCAAAAAAGTTCAAATATTTCAACTTTATCGCGATATTTCTTATCAGTGGCCATTTTATTCGCAAACATTTTCCGATATTCGTATAAGCATGAACCAGCCTTTATCATTTGATTTTAAATTTGAGATTTTGACAGAATCGGGCGTCCCGGGTTCGGTCCCCGTCGGACCTTTTTTTGTTTTCAATCAAACGCCCGGATCAAAACTTCAAATATCCATTTGACCGGGCGCCCGGATTCCAAACACAAATATTTATTAACCGGGCGCCCGGATTTCAGATAAAAATATTTATTTGACCGAGCGCGGGCGCATATAGTATATAATCTTTCAAATGTCTGATTTTGTTTATTTCTTGCCTTTCTCAATAAAATTCTCCTTTCTCAAGAATTTACTGAAAATAGTGACCAAGGCCCTCACTGATAGGCATCTGATAGGTTAGGTTAGTTCCTTTGGTTCAGGCAGTCTCATTGAATAAATATAGTTTGAATTTCCCGTACAACAGATATTTTCTATCTATTTTTAATCAAAAAATTTTCCTTCTACAAAATTTTTGTGAAAATAGTTATCAAGGAACTATCACTGATAGGTAAGTACGTTCAGGTCAGTTCAAATTTCCTTTTGTTTTGTATTTTCCAGCAAAACCAGGCGCCCGGTCGAATAAATATTTGCGTCTGGAATCCGGGCGCCCGGTCCAATAAATATTTGTGTCTGGAATCCGGGCGCCCGGACCCCTAGACACTCCCAAATAAAAATATAATTTTGTTTGTAGAATGTAGAGGTAGAGGAGGCAAGAGGTTAACCTTGGTTTGGTCTTTGCTTTGGTTGTGATTCTGTTGTAGTCACGTAGTCACTAGTCAGTACCTGAGATCAGGGAATTATTTTCAATAATGGATGATGACATACTGACGACACTAAAAATACTAATAATAGGAGAAAGTGGAGTAGGGAAATCAAGCCTATTACTTCGTTTCACTGAAGATAATTTTGATCCAGAACAAACATTAACCATTGGTGTGGATTTCAAAACCAAAAGGCTAACAATTGATGATAATACAGTAAAATTAGCTATATGGGACACTGCTGGTCAAGAGAGGTTCAGAACACTGACACCCTCATATTACAGAGATGCACAAGGTGCAATATTAGTATTTGATATCAGTAGCTATGCCACTTTTGCAAAGCTGGAAACATGGTTAAATGAACTTGAAACTTACTCAACAAAAAGCAACATTATAAAGATGATTGTTGGTAATAAAATTGATGTGGTAGGTGCATTATTTTTTCTTAATGGAATCGGGACTGTTGTGAGCACTTTTGTAGGAAAAACGGGAAGTTTCCAGAGAAGAAGCTATGAAATTTGCCAGAAGACATCAAACACTTTATATTGAAGCCAGTGCAAAAACAAAGGATGGTGTTCATTCAGCTTTTGAAGAGCTGGTACATAAGGTATGTGTTTCAATGAAAATCATCTATGACATGTTATATTAATAATTGTACTATTCTTCAGATAATTCAAACTCCAGGGTTATGGGATTCTTATGCAGGTGATAATATTCATATTGGAAACAAAGATCATACCCCACAGTCAGCTTGTGCTGGTTATTGTAATTTAGTCTAATTTTAAACTCAACTGTCAAGTAATTTTAATGCTTATATATTAAATCCTAATGTTATTTATGTTAATATAAATTCAATATATTGTGTATAAATTAATAATGAATATATGTATCATTAGTTTTCACATCTAGCAAAGTAAATACAGCTATTTTAAATTTTATTTTTGAAAACCATCAAGTAGGGAGAAAAGGATTTCTTAAGCAGTTTATTATGTGATACTGAGAGAAAATGTTCAGATACCTGTGATAGGCCAGGGACAGTTGAAGATATGTAAAACACTGTAGTTCACTGTACAATCTCAGAGGTCTCATACAAGAAACCAACAGTTTTAATTGACCATATTTACTTATCAATGCAAAGTAAAGGAAGGAATTTTTCAAATCATTTATTTCTTCTCAACCTATTCAAAACATCACGTTTCCTCTGTAACAGCTTGGCTCTTGTCTCCTGCACTGATTCACATTCTGGGGCATAGCATACATGTAGAACACCACCATAAAATGATCTTGTATCTAGAAGTCTCTTTGCTATCCTTGCAGATTGGATTCTTTGATATTGGACATGATAACATTCTGTGAATTGTTCAATCTGAACATTGGGTACTACAGAAATTGACAAAGTTTGACCATATTTAGAGCAGAGCTTCTTCAATTCAGAACGAAGACTGATAGATGGAACTCCATACACATATATGTGTTGAGATTCTTGGTTGATAGAATACACCTATAAATTAATGAAGAAATATAAAATAGCTGATGGTTACTGCAAATATACTCACCTTGACAGCAGTAAGCTTACGACCTTGTCTGTAAGCAGGTCTTGTTGCACAGATATTCTGTTGTATATGATGAGCTCTCACTTCACTATTGATCATTTTTTCAGATTTGTTCATTTCTTCTCAAATGGGAAACAGGAAATTCTCTTCTCGAACTCGCTTGATTATTGAGTGCTGAAAAAGTTTTCTATGATATGTGCTTAAAGTAATATTTTATTTTGTGAGAAGGACGTTTGGGACACGACGCCGAAGGCGGTGTTCCATTCCTTCACAAAATAAAATAACTTTTTTAGCAGATTTATCATGCACCATTTTTTCTACCTTAAAATTCCAAATTAACGCATACAGAACATTGCGGTCTGCGGATCAAATTATTTCCAAATCCACAACTTCGGCAGAAGGCGGAAGTCCGAAATGGTCTGAACCAAAACAAGGTACAATGAAGGCAAGGATGGTAAAATTGGTAAAAGGTACAATCAAAGAATAGAGGTTAAAGCCTCAACAAAGAATTTGGCTTTGGTAACAGACCTACAGCTTTAGCTTATTCTGCCTTAATCATTACCATTACCACATACCTGAAAATCCTGAAATCAGTGAAATCAAAAAGTCACTAGCACTAGGTTGTATTAGGGAAGAGGTGATGATCATATATCATAGTATCAATCAGACGTATCCAGGTGCAGCTCCTTCCCTTAATAATAAGAAGAAACAAGTGGAACCTATGGAACGCCGTTTTACTTTTTAATGCACAATGACTGCATGTATTGAAAAAAATCTATTTATACGATACATTACTAGCAAAAATAGCAATTTTTGCAATGCATAGTCTCAATGTATTGCAAAAATGCCTATTTTTGCAACACATCACTCGTAATGTATTGTAAAAATTGCCATTTTTTCAATACATTACGAGCAATGCATTGCAAAAATTGTGAATTTCAACTAGAAGTATATTTTGAGTATTTTTACAATGAACGACGATTAATGCATTGCAAAAATTTCAATTTTAACAATGCATTACTAGCAATGTGTTGTAAAAATCTATTTTTGCAATACATGACTTTTGATGCATTGCTAAAATTGATATTATCACGTTACACATCATCAATGCATTGAAATAATTGTTGCTCGAAATTTCAAATGATGTATAAAATCATTATTTCAATACATCAACACTTCGTGTATTGTAAAAATTAAAAAGATATTATAGTCTCCAATTGCTCGAGAAGAAGAAAAAGATAAACAGATGACGCGGGAGAAATGTCAAAAATTTGACAATCAATCCAAAATATATTTGAAATGTTTATCATTTATATGAGATTAGAAATTTGAAATGTGAAGATTATATGCATGGATGTTTGTAATTTTTGTTGTATTTAATTTAATCTATGTTGTAGTTTTGTGATGTCATAGATATCCCTCAATGTTATAACAACCTATAGAAAGGATTTTATTTTATGTTTAACATCAATGGTTTAACATCAATCCTAAATACCACCCAGATCCTTAAGGAATAAAATAAAAATATTGAGTGCACCCACACCTGAACTGGTGGAATTGACACCGAGAGGAGTCAGATAACCAAGAACTTCAAGAAAAGAAGATATGAGATTAGAACGCGAAACAGGTATTTTATATGAGTTTTATGGATTTATTATGTTTTTATAAGCTTTTCAAACCACCTCTGCAAAATCAATGCGGCCACTGAAGTATTCGTATTTCAACGATTTCTCTTTATATTTCCAGAATGTCCAAGATTTGAGAAGAGTATCCAGAATATATTGGAGATAAGAAGAAACCCTTAAAAGCTCAAGAAGCATTATTCAAAGCTGGTCACATCATACTTTGTAGAACATGTCAAACACATGGGTATTAATTCCTGTTCACAAACTTCAGCTCTAGGGTAGCTCTAATATGAAATTAAAATAATTCCATGGAAAAGTTATGAGTGGAAGTGTGAATTTATCTGTGAAGCTGTAATAATTTTATTCTAACCCAAAAAATAGATGATTAGAGAAATAAAATCCAAGATTTTTAATCAATTAACTTTATTTTCTGGGATAAGAAGGTGCATCTGCTGAAATTGAGATATCTTAAATAGACAACACAAGTTATTATTTTCATATATCTTTACAACATAATGAATAATGATAGTTCATAATATCAATAATTATTCTATATAGATGAGTATGTACCAAGAATAACTTGGGAAGTTTGAAACCTTGTGGTCTACTACAGTCATTCAAATTCATTTATTTCAATTGAAGAATTGGATGAAGAATTCATGGCTTATTCATACTGAATAAATATTAGATTTCATTCAGCCTACATTGCGCTCACTCTTGAAGTTTCCATGTGATGACTTCCAGATGTTTATTGAAGGAATTGCATTCTTTTTGAGCCCATCTCTTGGTTCAATTCTTCTTGATGGTCCTGAAGTGAAATTAAGGTCTTCATTACAAACAATGAAACACAACTACAGATAAACCAGATATTTGATTTAACCTGACAGGAGACATAACCTTCAATTTGGTATTTGCTTGAGAAATCCACTTCTAGGAAGTGCTTACTACAAACGTAAATGTTTGGAGCACTAGGTTTTTCTATTTTCAACATGATTTTCAATTTTTTACACAATCCTGAAGTAGAAATTTAGGATTTGGTGCCAAAGAAGTCTGCCCCCTAAAAATTTAACTGATCTCTTGTTATCTGAACACTAGGTCTTCCTTTTCATGAAATTTTCAATTTTTTCAAATTTATAAGTATAATAATATATCTCATCCCAGATAGCACATGACAAGACGTTCCCAGGACGTATATTTTACGTCCCATTCAAGTCCGTACGTTCACAGGACGTCTTCCTGTTATCTTATCTGAGATATTTATTGTGTATTGCAATTGAATACTCACTTCCCCTATGAAGTCTTTAGCTTCATATCCTTGTACTCTACTCGTATCTGTATTTTTGTTGTGTGGATATGGAATGTGTATGGAATATGGCTGAGGAATATGAAATGGTTTAAATGGTCGTATTCTTGTTGTATTATACAATCTTTGACTTTGATTATACAATTTATAAATAATTATTTTCAAATTCGAAAATTGATTGACAACTGTCAGTTGACAGTACTGACACTGACAGTGTTGAGATTATAAGATAAAAACAAACCAGAAGAAGAATAAGATAAATGTAATGCTACAATCAATGTGTTGTTAAAATTGATTTATTTCATTACATTAGTCTTCATGTATTGCATAAATTAGGGGTCGATAACGAAGTGGTCGCAAAAATTCATAATGCATTTTGTGATTCAACTAATCAATTGTAAAAACGAAATTCGACCCGAAATGTTTCTCCAATTATAATTTTTACCATTAGTATTTTTTTCAATACATGTCAACTATTTTTTTCAATACATGCAGTCATTGTGCATTAAAAAGTAAAACGGCGTTCCATAGGAACCTGGGTAAATAACACTGTAAATAACCGAAAAGGTTGAGCCCAAGGTTTGAGCCCATTAGAGAAGGAAGGAAGGAAGGATAGGCCATTTAAATCGAAACGAAGAAGAAGAAGAACATTTGATTTTGTAATTTTGATTGGAACAGGAAGGGATTTTGTTAAGATATGATATTAAATAGCTCAAAATTTAATCACAATTTAATCTGATTTGGCTGATGGTACAGGTAACAATTAACTGAGACTTGAACGTGAATCATGAATCGATACAAAGTCCCCAAAGGTATGTAGTATGACCTAGATCTATGTTGATATTACTTTTAATGGGTATTTTTTAGAATCTCGCAATTCACATAAAGTGGGTCGAGCCCATTCGACACTGAGTGTTTCAGCCGTCGATTATTACTTGAATTTACCAGTTAACAATCCTCCATCACCAGCTGTATCTACAGTAACCTTAACACCTGGTCGTATCCGAAATATTGATCAGGACATGGAGAATCTTAGAGCTTCTAGACAAGACAATCCATTTATACAGGTAGAAAAATCCTATAGACATCCTAGATCAGTTATGCCCATACTTTTTTATAAGAAGATATACCTATAAAAATTATGATGTGAAGCACATTATAATAGTTCCTATACAACTAACCTTGAATGAGAAAAGTGATGACAAGTATTTTTTTTCAGCAAATCATTGCAAGTAGGGAAAGTCTGATAGACAGCCTGGAGTCTGAGGAATCAGATAATGCAAATTTAATGGCCAAGGTACAGCTAGCTCAAAAATGCTCTCCACTAAGTTATGATTTTGTTTTTTCAGGAATTGTCTTTAGATCTTGACATAGATCCACTCTCTCTTCCTGAAATGCATGAGCACATGATCAGAAGTCCTCCTCCTACTAGTTGGCCAAAATCACCAAACTTCAAGGCATTTAGTTTTCCTCAAGAGGATGAAACAATCTCTGTAGAAATTAATGTGAGTACATAAATTCCTTAAAGTGATCAATTATCTAGGTGAAACATTCACTCAGGCCAAAGAATCCAAAGCAGTTGATTTCAAACCAAAGCATAGCAGCTGGGATGGTACAGAAATCTCCCCTCTTAAGTCTGTCACAAAAGTCCACCATTTCTCACTTATTACTTCCAGTACATTGAGACATACTGCTGATGATAGCATTCATTTAATGGGAGATGAGTTGAATTAAGTTGTGATATTCATATTAGTAGAAAGAACCTTCTCAAATTTTATTATGATACATGTTCATATAACAATTTCTATGAAGTTTTCTCCTTTCAAATCTATTTTTGACACCAATCATGACATATTCTTGAGCCTCATTGTCAAAACATCACAAAATGAATTACATCAGCAGCAATGAATCTGTTGAACAATTCTGTGAAATTCTTGTGGCTGCAAAATAATGAAAAACTCCAAAATGCTTTCTATCAGTATTGGTATTTGCATTTATCACTGAAATTGGGAAGGCATAATGTTCTAAAAAATAAATTACCTCTCCCAACTTTCAATCAAAACCTTCTGAAGAGAAATTACTATGGTAAGAAATATATGGGTTCAAGCACCTATGAGAAATTGGTATCTCAGTCAAAACTGTGCCATACAAATGAAATTACGAAGGAAAAGCAAACACCCAAACAAAATTTTCGACATCAATTCAACAAAGAAACTGAAGACATAATGAACAGGCACATAACAGAAGAATTTAATGCAGCATTTGCCTATCTATCAATGGCTTGTTATTTTGGGAGATCAGATATAGCTCTTCCAGGTTGTCAAGGGTTCTTCACTCACATGTATGAAGAAGAATTAAGTCATGCAATGGTCCTCCTTAATTATATTCTAATGAGAGGTGGTTATGTTATACTTTCTCCCATACAAATCCCAGAAAACCAAGATTGGAAATCCATTGTGAATGCCTTGACTGCTTCTGTTGATATGGAAAAGACTCTGAAGGAAAAATTGAATGTAGTTTTTGAAGTAGCTGAAAAACATAAAGATCTACATGTTATGGATTTGATTTCCACCCAGTTTATGGAGGAACAGAATAGATCAATTTGTGAATTGAGTAGGCTGTTAACCAAGGCAAAACTGACTGAAGATCAAGTGGGGTTACATCTGTTTGATATTATGGTTTTTGATTCATTTGTGAAAAAGTCAAAGGACAATTCAATGTATAAAAAGGCTTTAGATAAGGATACTTCAGATGGGGTCTATAAATAAAGATTTCTACCTTCATTTAAATATTATTATACGTTTTAGTATATTTCTTTGAGAAGGTTTATTGCTACATTCCAGCAGTGGTGATAATTTCTTCAAACATTCTAGTCAAATATTTTAGCTATTTAGATTTAGGGATCGACAGATACTGATATTTTGGATGGTACAATGTCACTTTTAATCATATAAGGGAGAGGTAGTGTTTACCAGTAAGTTGTCAAAATATCTCCAGCTAGCTTATTGATTATTAAAATTTCAAGCTCACTCTTATGCACATTTCACGTTTCTCTAAATTGCAGTTCTTTATCTCATGATGTTTTTTCCCATTACCCTCGAGAAAAAAAAACTGATCTATTAATGAGATATTTCATACCACTATTGAGTGGTAAAAATGTTCAAAGTGTGACCAGTATGAAATACTATTTCATTCTATTCAAATATAAACTATTTCAGATGTCGTTATTTCATGGTCTAAGGATATAGCCAATCCAATAGGATCTGAATAAGAAAAATAAATTTGGTATACAAATTTTTTTTGCAGTAATTGTTCAATTGGGATTCTGGAAATCGGAAATAATGTAATAATAATTTCAAGCATGTAGTGTTTGGTATAGTTGTAGAAATAGATCAAAATAGAAATATGGAATACAATATGTTCAGCATTTCTAAAATTCTATGAATATTTTTGTCATTGAAATTGATTTTCACAGTCTAATAATAAAGTATAGATATCATTATTCTAAAACAAACTCACCTTTTTGTGTTTTAAAGTATGCTTCTATTTCAATAACAACTTAGATATTGGATTATATTTGTCTAATTATGGTCACCCAATGAGTTGTATGCAAGACTGCTCATTATAGTAGTATGTATGAAAAACATAATGTTCAAACAACTCAAATTCATTTCATCAGAATTCTAGTATTGATTGAAAAATTAAGGAAGCCGAAAAATCATATATTGTCGATCTCTACTAGATTGATGTATTTAATAATAGGGAATTCATTAGAGATGCCAATGTTGTCTTATTTTCCATTGTTTATGTAGGAATTTCATATTCATGAATTAGTAATTCTTTCATTTTTGTCAATGCTATAATCAATATTTCTTAGTAGGTATACATTTATCATTGTTTATACCTATACATAGATATGTATAATGGTGTTTAAATTATTATATAAATTATATTTTTGAATGTAACTTACATGAAATCGTCATAAATTGGAATTGATGTTGGGATATTTAAATATTTCATGCACTATAGTTTCATATTTGATGGATTCAGTAGCGTTTGACACTCTGAGAGGGTGTTCTGTAAATACTGGGATAAAATATTGAACATTTTTGTCATTGTTTCAGTTTGCCATAGTATTTTGGAAAACTCTGTGTCATATTTAAAGTTGTGTCGATTCTATGATCACTAAGTGATTGTGTTATGTAAACAGTATTTTTTCATTCACAGTTGATTATTGTTTTCAACTGACTTTACAACAAATAAAAATATAACCCAAAAAACCACCAAAATATTTGATATATGAAATACGTTTTTCGGCAACAACGTTTTCATATTAAGTGGAAGGATCAAAGAAATTGGAAGCATACATTTTTTTGGTACTTCCATTAATTGGGAGCACCCCCCATTGAAGATGGACATTTAGTTGACTCAATACGTATTTGGTTTTTTAAATTTGTTCCTGTTATATTTTCATTTGTTGTATATTTTTAAGCCACAACACGGTATCATGACCTAAGGCAGATTTCCTATTTATGTTCGGTGCCTAATAGGGTCTTTGCCACAGTCTCCACTTTGACTACTTCATTACTGAAATTTTTTACCTGCATCCTGCATAGGTCTCAATTTTGCTACCTATTTATAGTAATTTTCTCCCGTTTTGTAGGTATGTTGGATTTACATGCCACAAATTGTTTTTTTTTAGATATATCACAATGATAATTTTTTGCTCAACTTTGCCATTTATTATATTTCGAATATATATACAGGGTACTTATTTTTTGTTGTATACAAAATTTATAAAATTAACTGATTAATTTTGTACCTATGCTACATATGGTTATTAATATTGAAGTTACATAGGATTTATGCACCAACAATTTTTAAGTATGTACACGTAGCTTGATACCAATTACATCGATAACTATTAATAATAAATTCTTTAAGGTGTTACTACTGCAAATTCAAAATAAAGACATTGTATAATTCCTTTGGTGCTCAATAGAGGTTAGATCATTTATTTAGTAGAACATCTAATTTATATTATACTTGATGGTGCAATTTTTGTGATGATTTTTCTAATAATGTATCTGAATAAAATAAGGGTGTTTTTTTTATACGAGGTTCATTACATTACCCATTTATTGAACGTTTTCCAATTTATGAAAGCAGAAATTATGAACAACAGTTCAGTTTGAAGTCAAGAATTTATGTCAACTTTCGATTGTGTTGAAAACTTTCAATCTAAGGGTTACGTAGAAATCCCCGTATTTCATGTACCTGTTAAAAGACTTATACTACACTTATATCAAAGATATTTTTTTGTTTTGTTGTAAGTGTCAGTATGCATAACCATTAACTACAATATTGTTAAAGCTCCTATATATAAATATTACTCGCAATGCTAAGGCGAAAAATAAAGGCATTTAAATAACTGCGACTCTTATTTATCTCTTATAGGAATCAAAAGCAGCTATTATGTTCACGTAGGTATATATTTATTTTTGCCTTCACAAATTAATATTGAATATTGTTCTCCATGAAGAATCCAGTTGGCATCTCAGGAATGGAACCTCTTCTATACTCTACAGTTTACCCTAACGACTGGAAGGATAATTGCAATCATCTCGCAACACTACTTGTTAAAAATTTGAAGCTATGAATGTCCTTGATCTCATTCCTTATTATCAAACAATCGTATAAATGCATCTGAATGTAATAAGAAACAATATTATCATTATCTATAATAGTAGTAATATATTTTTTTTGTAACTCATAAATCTCTAGGGGGGGGGGCTCCAACCCAATCTCGCCCTGAGTGCACCACTGAATAATAAGAAAAATACAAGACATCCAAAGTGATTCAGGATAATATAGTAGTAGGCTATGACAAATCAACAATATCTATTGTGAACTTGTTGAAAGCATTTGAAAGAAACCATTTTTTGGTGAATTTTGGTTTCATGAAAAAAGTTATTTTTTTATTTAATATCCTAGTAACTTTTCTATCCATATCTCAGCTAATATAAATTATAGATTGATAAATAACTAGAAATCCAGATACATTTGGGTAAGTTTTTTCTTTAATTTCGCAAAATAGATATAAACATGATACAGTACCTACTTGAAGTTATGTTCATAGGAACCATTCTAATTTATATCCAATATTTTATTTTCATGCTATCAAATGAGGAAGATTCAAACTGATACATTTTCATGTTCATAATAAGAACATCAATTCATAAACAAGTGAAAACTACAAGAAATAATATACTCATTACAATTAAACTAACAATGAAACTAGTAGGTATATTCAACTAAACTTTTCAAGATCAGTGAATATCTAAATACTTATAACCAGAACATGAAATAAATACAAATATGCTTTCCACTCAGCGTAGTCTGGGCCACTGCCTTTCCCTATCAGTCAAAGGAACATAAACAACTCCCATTAAAGTCTTTCTCAAAATACTACCATCTGCTTGTTTGTCAATCTGTTCAAGTTGTTGGTCACCACCAGCAGGTCCAACAGGAACTATGAGTCTTCCTCCAATTTTTAGTTGGTCTATTAACGCTTGGGGTAATGTTGGAGCTGCTGCCCCTACATGTATAGCATCATATGGCCCTAAACTACTGTAACCTTGCCTACCATCCCCAGTGAGGAAACTCACTCTTCCACTTTGGAGTAATCCTGGGTTATCTTTTTGGATATTTTGTTTGGATAATTCTACCAAATCTGGGATGTGGTCTACTCCTACTGCTATTCCTTTTTCTCCCAGAATAATTGCCATGCATGCTGTGAGATAACCACTACCTGATCCAACATCTAGGGCTCTTGTACCAGTTTCTAGTTTGTCTTTCAATAGCTCCAGTGCATGTGCATGCATATGTGGGGCACTGATGGTTACCCCAAATCCAATGTCTTGGGGAGAGTCCATAAACGGGTTGTTTTTGGAGTAGTTGCCTCTGTTGACTGCTAGCATGGCATTTTCTACAATTTCACTATGAATAATACCATTAATTTTCAAGTTTCTGACTAGTTCAGCATTAGTTTTGCCATGGGATCTCCAAGCCATTCTCTTATATTGGTTTAAGTATAGAGTTATTTAGATCAACTGGTAGGTACTGGGATAAATGTAAAATAATATAGTTTAATAGTACGTAATTTTTTTCAAGTTTTGATTCGATCTTAAAAGAAGTAGTGCATTACATATTTGAATTTTTATGTAGATTTGTATATTTTTATTTTTGACAACCAATTGTGGACCGTGGTCAAGGCCCCTTGGTCCGTGGTTACCATTACCAATCAAGGTTACTGGTGGGTTAATAACACAGTATAATAACCAAGGTCTGTCACTTCACTTTCTGACTGTGGTTCAAAGATAGAGAGGAAGAAGAATTAGAACCGTTCTTTCCTATTTTATGTTTGTACATGTGTTTTTCAGTTTCCTAATACCATACAATTATTACATTCATAATTCGAATCATCTGATTGTTTTCACATTTGTGTGTTACTCAAGTGGTTGAAAAACGAAAAGAAGCGAACGATGTTATTGGTTGCTTCATTGTTGGTGTTGGAAGTACAGTTCTTGTGACAATATCAAATATGGCGTTAACAATAGAACAGTGTGATACTCTTTTGGGTATTCTAGAACCGCACAGTGTCCGAAATTTCACTTTGGAAACGTTGTCCAATGACATACGAAAAAAATTCGCCTCCTCAGATTATTTTAAAATAGGATCATGTCTTGTTATGTTACTTCAGAACAGCTTTCTGCCGGAAACCGAACAGCGATTAGCTGCCATAACACTTTTGTATGAACTATACAGAGGTGAGCCATTAGCTAACACCCCATTTGCAAATGTTTTCATCCACTTAATGTACCCTCCTGAGCAACAGAGCAATGTAGGGGCTCCCAAACTGGAATATCCTGGTCAACTTCCTAAGTTATCATCTCAAGAGAAGAATTTTTTAACTCAGTTGATGTCTGATACACCAAAGGATGTTTTGTTGAAAAAGACTGCTATGCAAGTTGTTAATGCAGATGTGCAGCCTTCAAATATTGTGGACTTCTCTGCTATTCAACTGACTCTGGCTGAAAAACAATCACAGTTACCACAGAGCTGCAAAACTGGCATTCCTGTGATACTGCCATTGCCTGAAAAGTCTTCAAATAACTATGCCTCAGATGCAGTTGAAGACAGTGACATAATAAAGAAACTAGTGGTTGGAGAGAATCCCCCTATGAGTCGTGTTTACAAACCTGAATTTGTCACTCTTGCACCTCCTTTATTGAATTGCCAGGATGAACTTGTATGGTTCAACTCCTCAGCCCCAAAAGAACACAATGTCAGTTATGATAATACTATGTGTGTGCCTGATGCAGGTTATGAAGCAAGGCAGCTCATGAATAAGGCTTACAAGTCAGCTTTATCAATCCAACAACAACAGCAGTTGCTAGGAGAGTTAGAAAATGATTCAAAATTAGTATACCACATTGGGCTTTCACCAAACAAGCTACCAGATTTAGTAGAGAACAATCCATTGATAGCAATTGAAGTTCTACTCAAGCTAATGCAGTCCAAACAGATTACTGAATATTTTAGTGTGCTAGTTAATATGGAGATGTCTCTACACTCTATGGAGGTTGTCAATAGACTAACTACTACTGTGGATTTGCCTACTGAATTTGTCCATTTGTACATCTCTAATTGCATATCAACTTGTGAAACCATCAAAGATAGATATATGCAGAATAGACTCGTAAGACTTGTTTGTGTTTTTTTACAGTCACTGATCAGAAATAAGATTATCAATGTACAGGAGTTGTTTATTGAAGTTCAAGCTTTTTGTATTGAGTTTAGTAGAATAAGGGAAGCTGCAGCATTATTCAGGTTGCTCAAGCAGCTGGAGTCTGGAGAGTTAGGGGTAGTTTCTTCTCCAACTACTAATGTTTTAGGAAAATTGGATGGATGAGTGATTTGAAAATTATTTTCAGTTACACTATCCCTTGCAGTTATTTATAACTGAATCTGACACTTACTTTTATTGATTTGATGTAGATTAAGTTGGATATTATTGTGATCTTCACAAATGAACTGACATTTTAACTAAGGCAACACAAAGCTTTTTTGATAAATAAGTTACTTATGTGTTATAATTATATTCAAATATTGTTTATTAAGTTATGAGATGATAAATTTGTGGTTTGAGAATGTCTTTTATTTCAAAAATTGACTGACCAGAAAAAAAATCCATTAACATAGGTAAAAATAGCAAATTGGAAATGAAGAACACAGAGAATCTTTAGAAAAAAATATAACAAGTGCTGTTGAATTATTTTTTTATATTTGGTAATACCTACTATTGCATTAAAATTTACAAAAAAAAAAACATGAATGAAACAATTGGGTATCATAGAAGTTATAAATGCTTGGACGATATTCTTTTCTTTGTTTCAACAATAAAAATAAAGAGAATATGAAATTTAAAAATAACACAAATATAATTTTTTTAATACATATTTCATCACTTTGAATGAAAATTTAAAATGATGAATGAAAACAATGCAATATTAATAGTTACAAGTATTTGTTTATGTACAATTATAATTATTATCTCATACAACCAATTATAAGAGCTGATGCAGGTGACAGGAGTGCTGGTTTTATTTCTAATAACTAGTTCTTGTTAAAAATGTTCCTGACAAACTTTGAGGTTTCAAAAATTGTCAAAAAATTTCTATCAAGGTCAGGGAAGCAACTTTCTAAACACTTAGCAGCAGTATGTATTGAAATGAAAAATATGTTGTTCATTATTGTAAAACAGATATCCTATATGTTCAAAACCATCCATCAATCAATGGTTTCACAAACATGACATGTGTGTTTATCCCAGTGTTTATCTTCTGCTGATCCAATTCAGAGTAAATTTTGAATATGATGAAAAACGTGTTTTCCAATTTTAAATCCAACTGTTCAAGTTACTAATTCCATTATTGTTGATAGATATTAACACCACTAATACCATCTAGATGATCATTATGATATGCATTATCAATTCATATTGCTGCCATTCGGTAGGTTCAACCAGAAACACAAACGAACAAAGTGATATACATTCAATACTTATCATGGTTTTGCAATAAAAGCATTTCTTATGTTTATAAGTAAACAGACAAGAATTCTATAGATGCAAACTGTTGGCTAATAGAAGCAGACATTTATAGAAAATGGATTTCTGCAGCTCATGACAACAAACAACTGAAAAAGTAATGCCCTTAGTCACACATGTATCAGATCTTGGGAAATACGTATAATTAATATTCAGTTATATGCAACTAGTGCAAGAAGTTCTTTTCACTCTGTTGCATACTTCCTTTCCTTATAAGTTTTGAAATGTTGATTTGCTAATAAAAACTTTTGTCACCAATTTTACGCACGATGGGTACCTACGCTAGTTTTCTATGATTTCAAATCAAGTTCTCTTCAAATATTTTATAAAAAAAGAAAATATATTACCTCATATATCTGTAGGTACCTATACTCTGTGCATCGTTTCATTACTAGAAATTTTGTTAGACATAAGTATATATTGTCAAAATTGAAGTAAGTACCTATATTGGTACTCCAAAGTGTACTTTGGGAGGTTTCAATTATATTCTATTGAATTATCTGAAAAATCACATATATTTTCCATGAATATTGAATATCGAAATTGCATAATTTGTAAGTAGGTATCTTGAAAAGCTATTTCAATGATTCAATAATGTTGTGAATTTGCAACAGTAATTACGAAAGTTGTTCCTATATAAGTATAATTTTCTATTCCAAAATAAGATCCAATGTTGGTTGTATAGTTATCGTTAATTGTATTTGTTTTTGTTCAAATTTAATTCAAATTTCAGTGTGTTCATTCAAGAAGTATAGGTATTTGATTTTCAGTTGATTGTTGGAACAGCTGTTACAATTGTTACAAAAGTTACAGTACCCGTGCAATCACCTGTCAATCTCTCAAGCACGCTGTCAATCACACCCTAATCAAGAGGCTCAGTTCTTACACAGATGGAAAGAGCATCTTATCAATGTAGTCATGCTGTACAGAGTCTTCGACTCATTATAAATGATTTAATCAATTGGTCGAATTGAAACGATTCGAATTCCTAGTGAACTCTTGACGTTTGAAAACAAATAAAATTTCATTCAAATATACAAAGAAAGAATATTTGCAAAAATTGTACTGACATCTTTATTACTTGAATCAGTCTCAGTTGTATATAGCTTCAAACTCGGCTTCAAATTTGAAACTGTGAGCGTAACATTGTATTACACAGTGTATAAACGAGTCAAGTGGTATTCTGTATAAGATAATTATTATAACAAATCAATATTTTGAGTCTTCTGACGAGAAACATATTTCAGATGATTATTTTGTGTGTTATTTATGGATTTGTTTTGGGGGAGCCTATATTAGTTTTGATTATAAAGTCGTTGTTGAGTTATAAATCGATTCTTGGGGATTTCCTGCACTGATAATTGCTAGTTCCATCTGGGTCATAAAAATATAAGGTCCCATGTGTCGGGACATATAAGAATTTGTACTCTTTGAATCCTATCCGATGTTCCGATGACGACGATTGGCCCGAGATCTATACAGGGTGTTAGAAACAAGGCGAGGCATTCTCACCATTATTATTTGTAGTGGGAGAAACCTACTCACATTTCAGAAACTACCTCTGTATTAGTGTTGGCCCGTCATTCGTACCAATCTCATTCTAACTCACTTTGGAATGTACAGAATGTACCAAATGAATCGAGTTCTTCTGATTCTTAGCTTAGCTAATTAAGGACCGTCTTATTAATAATTCATTATTTCGAATGCAGGTATCTCATAATATGTATGATGATTGAAAACATCGCTGAGAGAATTTACACCCCCGTTCTTGAAATAAATAATATTATTGTATTGCCTTATAGTATTACCTATACGTACTTTGGGTTCATTTTTGTATGATTCACATGCACAGTAAGAAATATAGGGTGTACAATCTTGAAAACAAATATTTTTATTGTTTTGAAACTTCCAAAAGAAGGAAAAAATTCCCTTACGAATCTTTTCTACCTACTTGACTCTGTGTGTAGCAGATCTGGGAAAATTGTTAGTTGAAAATATCTACAAGAACTGGATATCGAGTTTTTCATTATTTTTCATTCAGATCAAAACATTATCAAATCAATTTTTAACAAGAATATGAATTTTTGTTTCTATTGATTGAATACAGGTCAGTTTGATTCACATTGAGTTTTGGAATTCAAAAAAAAAAAGAAATTTTTACTCAACGCGTTATCTGAAAAATGAGACACAAAAAATGACATGGTTGGAATACTCAAGAATAGTCGTCATTGACAAACCATCCTTATTTCCAATTAGGGGTTTTTATTGTCTCGGTCATCGTGCATAGTAAGTATAGGTATATTTGTTTTATGAATTTCTTGAAATCATTCTCGAATGCTAGAATGGTAAATAAGTATAAAGTTTTTGACAGAGAGGTGTTTGCAAACGATTGTAAGCAAAAAACTATATCAATCAGAAATCTTCAGATACTTTCTGCATCAGTCGCCAAGATCGTTATTATGTCCCAATTCCGTACCGTATGAAGTTAATATACACCTAACCTGATCTTAATAATTCGGTTGAATTTTTATAAATGAGATTTCCAATACAGTCACAAAAGTTTAGGAATACTACCTACGTAGGTAAATTCGTCCAAAAATTAGTCAGTTTCAATTCATTTGGTACACTCTTACATGTTATTTATTTGTTCATAATACAATAACTACAATAGGTAAAATCGGTTCCTAGGAAGGAGCTGATTTTTTTTCGCTTTGGAGCATTTTTGGGGCACGCGTGCGCTTTTTGCTAACTTCCTGTCATTGAAATTTCGATTAATTGTCAGAAACAACCTTTTGCCATCTTTTTAATGCGATGTTCTTGCGAAATTAATAATTGCAGATTTTTCCAAAAGGTTTTTTTTTGTGAAATTCACACGCCACTGGTGCACAGAGGGTTTTACAAATTAGACATAAACTATTTCATGCGTGTTTCGTAAAGGGATACAGTCGATCCTCATCAATAGCAAATCAAATCACATTATTACTGTCAGTTATTATCAAATAGAAATTGAAATCATTGGTGCCTCTTCGAGTATTCTAGGCGTCAATGCATTTATTTTTTGTTAATTAAAACCATTTTCCCAGTCAGCTTGTACACCAAAAAATCTGAACAATCCGATCGAAAGTTACTTTTTCCAATGTAACTCTCCAACCTTTTGGAAGAATACAATTCTACTGAACAAACATCACTACTATGTGTATTACTTTTGGCATGTACGCCACTGATGAAAAAGATTTTTTCATTGTGGAGCTAGAGAATGTTGATATTGCTGCTTTGATATTTTTTAATGTTCATTTTTTCTCTCAGATATTAGATGCTGAAATGAGACATCCAAGGTTAAAAGAAGGAGAATATATAGTAAAAGTTTATTGTTGAAATGAATGTATGAATAGTGATTATTCGTTTTGATTCCAAGAAATTTTTTTTTATATTGCTCGCTGGAGGTTTTTTGATAATAGGTTTTTGATGTTGTAGTATTCATTCCATTGAACTGGTTTGGAACAATTTGTATGGATGATGAGGAAATGTGTGAGTTGAAATTATTGAAAACGATTTTGATGTTATTGAAATATGACTTCTCAATTTGCTGGACACCTAGTATATGCAATGCGATAAGGTATCCTCTGATGAATGAAAAAAATTAAATTTTGGAATAGAAATAAATTTATTTAGAATTTGAGGAAATCATTATAAAAAATAAATCTTTGAAAATATGCAGGTACAGTGATTATAGGTAATATATTAAAGATAATAAGGGGTAGTCAAAAGCTACCTCGAAATAATTCACCATTCTTTCTCACTGGCGTCCGACACAAAATAAAATAAATCATTTCAAGTCAAGATAAAATTAATAAGAGAGGAAGTTTTAAATAAGTGATGATAAAAACTAGAAAGAAATGAATGAGTTGATAAAAAAATAGCGCCGCGGCCCTGGGGCAGTCAGTCGCCTCAATAATACAATAATATTCAATAAACATCTGATTTAGGTTCGAAATATGTACAATATACATATAAATAATAATTTATAGATGTGAATACATTGATAAATCTCTGTAATGAAGTCACTGTATAACACAACTTCGAAAACAACTTGGCGATTTGATGCGAAATTTTGACAATTCATTATTAAATTGAAAACAAATGCTTTTAACATAAATTATATAAAAATATTAACCCTGTATGTCTCAACATTAGCAAATCTAAAAAATAATCGATTGCATGATCATGACCCTGAAAATGTTACTGTGTCATAATTATTGTTTGAGATATCACAGACCAACAAGTTACATATTAAATGTTCGAATATTTTCTGTATAATGTATACATTTATTACCACGAGTAACTTTTCCAAATTGTCAATTGATCAAATTAAATTCATTAGTGTTTCAATTAAGACAATTTTCCCAGTATTGAAACACTCAGTAAATCTGTATTCTCATTTGTGTTATACAATGACTGGAACATTACGATTGGGGGCAGGCAGAATGCAGACCAGAACTGTCGACGGACGCCGCTGAATTTTTGGTTGACTAGGGGGTGCTGGGTTAATTTCCAATAAACACGAACATTTTTTACATTTATCATTGTACCTCGCGATCACGTTGAAACGCCTGCTCTACCAAATGATTTTTGCGAGAGACGTGAAAATTACATGACCGATATAATATGCCGATACGTATCTGTGACATACATCAAATACCAGGTGGTTGGATGAACTCAGCAGTTGTAGGGTAGAGAATTTCACCAACAGCTGTTATCATATCCAGAAACATGAGCATTGACCACCCAATATGTTTTGTGACTATGGCTACGACTGAGGTATGTTTTATTACCTATTACCAAAATATTGCGATGTTTCAAAACTAGATTACGAGAGCGAAAGAAATAAAAATATAGTTTCGAATACCTACTTTTCATTTCCATACTCTCTGAACATTTTCATAAAACCCTGTATAACTATTCTGCTCCCTTTCATACGTTTCAGATATGAATCAGAAGCGTGTTGTCGATTTCTCCGCATAACGCAGTGTATCGGATATGTATTAGGTACATAATCGAAGTAGATAGGCCAAGGTTAGTTCTGGTAAAAACTCAACACTTCTGGAGAGGAGAGCACAGATGCGCAATACGATTATTATTGATAAACCTTCTTAAAAAAATACATGGAATTTTGGCCCAGAACCACTTAACCCCACCGACTAATCGATACGTACTAGTCATGGAACATCCATATTTCGCGAGTCTCACACATCTCTGATACGTATCGGACGCGACCGTCAATAAAACGGGCGTCTACGAGCATGTTACATATGTTACATGTTCGATACATAATCGACACATCTCAGATACGTATCAGCCATGTAACATCCACGCATCGAGCGCTTTTGGACGGGCACGTGATCAAGGACAATGTCCGTGTCTATCGGTGAAACGTTCGGGGGCTGTACTGGCTTCTTCGGGTCGCGTCGCAGGTCGTGAGGTGGTCCTGCTAGGGGCCCGCCTACAGGACGTCCATCTCGGCCAGGGTGAGACGTGAAGTGGAGGTTATGACGCCGCTGTCGGACGACGCCGATCGGACGCTAGAGTGGTCGTCGGTGTCGCTTTGGGTGCTGCTCGTGCTGTACCCGATCACGTCAACCTCGTCTGGAAGGGAAGTAGAATAATTGGTGGATGTCTATACGGGTTGTCCCATGATTGGCCTACCGATATCCTTCGGTGGCTTCTATGACCGAAAATAGGGGAAAAAGTTCGAGTGAACGTGCTTCATTCGAGATTTGATTTCGATTTTGTTATTTTATTGGATTCGATGATTTTTTAAAATAACCGGAAATAGTGAACCTGAACATACGGATTCTGTTGAAAATTTCACACCTAACATTTTCGACAAATCAAAAGTCTATATTTTGTATCGTTACCATAGCAATTAGAACAATTTCCGGAAATTTTTGTCTTTTCCTTGGGGCAAGGAGAATGGTATTACACTGGAAATTTTTTGACGTTAATAGGTTAAATGACATTCACATTTATTTTAACTTCGTAGATTTTAGGTAACACTTCGAGTTTCTTGTAAGAAAGTATATCTCTACCAACTTCAGTGGAATAAAGTAAGTGTCCCGCCCCCCGATATTCTGTTTTTGTGGCATGATTTCTATCCACAAATTCGAGACCCCATTTGAATTTTCAACAATTTAAAAACATTGAATATCGTAGTATGCTATTGTCGAGAACCATTGCGCATTCCCATTATCATCGAGTAGTTAATCTATATCTTTAAATCGAATTCACTCCAGAATGACACATCTGATCGATACGAAATAGGAATATTTTTTTTTGAAACGATCTCAATATTAATATTTCCAATCGTCGGATTATTTGCATAATAAAAGTTAGAACAATATTAAAGTTAGCCCTACCCTGTAACATTTTACTTCTAAACCAAATTTCGACACTATTTTTCCTTCACTGAATATAAAAAGTTTATTAGTTCTTGCACCTAACTGCATGACATAGCATTTCGGAAATATTCAGGAAATACCATCCTCATGGTCGTATAGAAGCCGCTAGCATAGTTTGGCAGGCTATTTAAAAAAATCTGTATATAGAGTGTTTCATTAATAATTGGAAATATTTCAACGGAAGAATGCTGGGCTCAAAATATTAAAATCTAACCCTTTTAATCTATTCGACGTATGTATCACATATTTGCGTATATAATCTTATGATAAAAACACCAACATAATTATTAACACACATAAAACTCAAAATAACTATGCAGCTCTATGTTTAAGTTCAAATATATTTCAAAAATAGTGATTATCGTTGCGAAGGAATAATAAAAAATATATTAGAGAATCAAAAAAATGTGGCCATTCTGCCAGTTGCGTAGAATTTACACTGTCGTATCCCGAAACATATATATATAATATTTCAGTGTTATATTTATTCAAGATGAGAAAGGTCAGAAAATATAATTGGAAACCCGATACTCAACGCAATTATCTATTAATGAGGGCAGGAATTCCTGTTTTCGGGTGATTCCATGGACCAGTATATTTCAACATGAATTTTTCTCGAACGGAATATTAGCACACAATATGGCGAGTCGACGGATATTTTTCAAAATGATGCGATAATGAAAAAGTCTGCGAAATGCACAACTGTTACGTTGAATATTTCATTGTCGATTTAATGGATGCCATAAAGCATTCCAGTAAAACATAAACGTCACCATTTACGGCGGATATTCGGTTCACGTAATATATACAGGACGGTTCCACGAGTATTGAGCTAATATAAAAATTATGAGAACTGCGGCAGTAAATCCGATGAGTAGTATATAGCTTCGAAAACATAAGAAAAATAATAAAACAAACACTAAAACTACGATAATATTATCATTAGAGCAGCAAACTAGGAGAGTTTGATCTATATAAGGGTGGTTCTAAATTGATGGGATCTTGGACACGTAATCATCTTCATTATCGTCATAACTTTTGAACTATCCTATACTTGGCAGATGTACTGTATTTCCACTAAAACTACAAGATAAACAGCAAAATTTTAGGAACATTTAAGGCTAGGCGCGCACATGCGATTTTCTGTCGCATGATCGTTATGTCGCAAAAATGAAACTCATATATAGTTTTCAAACACGAATGCGCGCGCGATTTAGTTGCTGCCGAATGTTCTTTGTGTGTGTCTGTGAAATATTCTTTGGCAGTTCATAGAATGAAATGTCCGACAACGAACAACAATACTATTATGTTATTTATGGAATTCGAAGTATTTCAACAAAAACTCTTCACACTTCACAAAAAATTACTAGGATGGTTATTCAATTCATTCAAAATGTTGAAATTCAATAATTGTTTCTGGTTTTTGATCACTTAATTTATTTACAATGTAATATTTATTTTTCGATGTGGATGAATTCACTTTTTTAGTTTAATGTATAGGACGATAATCCAATTTGTGATAGAAGGTTCACATTGACATTGGAATGTTTGAAATGTTAAATAATTGCAAAAGTGGGAGAACTGTGCATAAGGTACCAGAAATTTGATTATTTAAAAAAAATGTCCACATCCTTCGGTTTTCTTCAGGAAATGTAAAAATTTATCGGGAGTAATTACACAAGTGCTTCAAAATTACCGATAATTTTCCATGAAAGCATGTTGTCTAAAAACTGCATGAGTCGTCGTGCTCTTTCGACAAAATATGAAAATAACCGAATGCAGTTTTTTTACTGACAACATGCTTGAATGGAAAATATTCAGGTTTATTTTGATGCATGAGTGTAATTCGGTAGAATATTTCCGGAGTTAAAACAAAAATGTATGTGCCTGTCAAGATGACAAATGTACATTTTAACAATCGTTACTATAGATACACGGACCGAGCGGGTATTTTTCGATACCTACCGGGTATTTACCAGCCCGAAAATGTCCCGCCGGAAATTTATCGCTGTAATTGATCGAAAATGTCCCGCTTCATATGGGATTTTTAACATAAGATGGAAATATTCTTGTCAGAGGCCCCGGGCTACCCTCGATTGTCCTCCCCTAAATCCGGCTCTGTTTATACACCAAGGCAGTTGAGAATGTCATTATTGTCCTGGTACCAAGGGGATACAAGGTCCCGTAATTCTCTGATATTCATATATGTATCAGCATTCCTTCAAGCCAGATGAATGAAAATTGAACTGGGCAAATATCCTGCAGATATTTCTACTCAGATTATATTTGTGTGTGCATCCAAAGCTGATCTTTTATGTATGAAATGTCGAGCAGAGAGAAGAGCTTTTAGCCCATGAATAAAATATTCGAGTATGCCTTGTCACAAATTTCAGAAAATGATACGTTCGAATAAGTTAATTATGAGATATGGCGTGCTACTATACTGCTTATTTCAGTCATGAAAACTTCATGTTTGTATACGAACTTTTCGTCTTGAATTCCTTCAAAGAATCACCTCCCGAAGTTTGTCAATGTACTTGATTAACAGCATGTATGTTTTTTCTTAAGCGGGATTCACAACCAAACTTTTTGCGTTTTGCTTTTTACGTTTCGCCTTCCGATTGGTGAAGCAGAATCTGGAATCTAACTGACGCAAAAAGCTGAAAATTCTCAGCTTTTTGCGTTGCAAATTGAATAACGCGAAATGTGAAGGTTATGTTTGGTTATGTGGTGGTCTGGTGCAGTTTTATTGACATGTTTGTACTCAAGATTATTTGTTTTCCATAGTGTTTTCATCTACTGAAATAAAAATATCCGTTCTATCAATATTGGGACGGATTTTTCTTTTCAAGTAGGAATAAACCTGAATAAACGAAAAAGCAATTTTTATCACCTCCAGTTTGCATGGATATTATTCTTGAATCATGGAGAGTCGGGAAACAAAAATTGGAAATTTGATTTTCAATTGAAGTAGAGGTTATCCTCAGGTACTTGAATACATACATTTCAATGCTTGAATACGAAGCAAAACAGTTTTTTTAATTTTGTTGTGAATGCGGTTTTGCGTCAGTTCGATTGCAGATTTTGCTTCACCAATCAGAAGGCGAAACGTAAAAAGCAAAACGCAAAAAGTTTGGTTGTGAATCCCGCTTTATGCAGTAAGGTGTCATTGTGTCATTATTACTGTCTTGAATAAGCCAGTATCACTTGGTTTCCTAAAAGGGTCGCATCTTTTCACGGAAAAGACGTTTTGGTGCGCAAAGCCAGCGATATCGCGATCGAAGTTTTATGGCCGTCATTAGTCTCCGTTTTAAAAATGAATTTCGGCTAATTCGGTTAGAATTAAGCTCGCAGATAGAAGCAAGAACGTCGGGGGGTAATTTTCATTTCCGCGAAGCACATGCATTTCATTTGAATAAACTGCCTGGCTGCTAAGGCAGCAAAAACAACCCTGCAGCTACCATATATTCCTTTTAAGGTTATAAATTACAATAAGATGGTATTTTTCTCCATTATGATCCCATTTTCCATCTCCATCACTATCTCGTTCTCTTTTCTGGGTTTATGCAGCTTATCCAATTCAGCTGACGATTAATTCATCTATATGCATTATATATCACGGTGATTCAGCGATGATGAGGAGAGGTTTACGTACGACGGAGGGTACGACTCATCGATACGACGGGCAATTGGGGCATTCGAGTAGAAGCGGTCATTGGGGTCAGTCACTCATATTCAATATATTTATATTATATTCGGGTTATTGTGTTCATTATAGTTTTTGGGATTAATAACACGTTTGATTATTCCATCGCAAGTTGGTGGTGACCGAATAGTTTACAGTTCAGGTGTGGTGGTGAACGTGCAACGCCGATTGAGCATTTTCAGATTGTTACGTGAACTAAGAAAAAGGCACAGTGATATTTCCACTAGAAGACGACGTTCAGTAAGTCCATCAGAAATTATTGTCCATGCGCCAGCAGATGGTAACAATCAAAGTAGTCCACGTATCGTCGATCAAGCTTCAACAAGTTCAGTAGAATCTAGAGTTGACCGCATTGAAAATTTATTACAATTATTGGTGCAACAAGGTATCCATCCACCCCATCCAGAAAGTCGGCGTTTGTCAATCCGAAGCGATTGTATTCCCGAATTCAATCCAGAAAACGAGAACTTGGCAGCACTGAAATGGTTGGAGAAAATCGATCAACTGAAAAATGTGAATGATTGGGATGACATAACAACAATTTATCATATGCAAGCAAGATTGGCGGGGATGGCGAGGACTTGGTACCATAGCTTAACGACATATCCTGGTACGTGGTCTGAATGGAAAGTCTTGATCATCAAAACCTTTCCAGATCATGTGGACTACGCAATGGTGCTGCGAAAAATGCTAGATAGATCGAAACAGTCTGACGAGACAATGACCACATACTATTTCAGCAAAATGGAATTGTTACGAACTTGTCAAATATCAGGTAGACATGCCGTATCATGTCTCATTGATGGAATCACTGATGTTACGATTCAGAATGGTGCCCGAGCAGGTCGTTACGCAACACCTGAGGCACTGTATGAAGAATACCTTTCCATGCTTCGTGAGAATCCTCCAGGTACAGCTAAGCATACTGGGAATTAATTCTACGGTTAATTCCACCACCGGTAAGACTCCCCATGAGATATTCTTTGGATACCGTCCTCGTAACATCAACGATGCATTCCTTACGTCAGAAATTTCTCAGACCCAAGGTGAACATCGCGACTTGGAGCTTCTAAGGAAAGATGTATCACAAAAGATAAGGGAGAGACAAACGTATCAAAAGAATATATACGACAAAAAGCATGCTGTTACGAAAACGTTCACAGTTGGCCAACACGTTCTTGTGCAAGCAAATAAGACCTCCAATGACGGACGGAGCCGGAAGCTTGAACCACGTTATAAAGGACCCTTCATAGTTACGAAAGTACTCGATAACGATCGGTACGTGGTGAATGATTTGCCAGGGTCTGAACGTTCAAGGACAGCCTATACGGGCATATGTCCTTCTGAACGGATGAAATTGTTTTCCACGACTGTCTCTTCTACGGAGAGCAGTTCCGTCGAGGAAGAATGAAGAAATACATTTTTTTTTGTATTCGTTACGTTTGAATATCCTTTTCTGTTGTAATTTTACTGTGATTTCAATGTTTCAGAATCAAGAATCTAACCGTTGCTTCACGAGGACGTGAAGTTTTGTCAGGTTAGCCGACTGTAACGGACGTCACTGAGATAGTGATATCACGGTGATTCAGCGATGATGAGGAGAGGGTTACGTACGACGGAGGGTACGACTCATCGATACGACGGGCAATTGGGGCATTCGAGTAGAAGCGGTCATTGGGATCAGTCACTCATATTCAATATATTTATATTATATTCGGGTTATTGTGTTCATTATAGTTTTTGGGATTAATAACACGTTTGATTATTCCATCGCAAGTTGGTGGTGACCGAATAGTTTACATTACTCGAATAAAATTTGCCATTACGAGGTTCATCTAGACAAAACTAGCCTGTGGAATTTGATGGGGAAGTTTGCTACGATAAAAGAGGTAGCGACGTGCAGTCAATTAACACATATGTAATGAAATCTAATCTTATCTAACACGCTCGGCAACCTGACGTTGCTTTGACACATCTCACGTGGAAGTCTGTAATAATAAGCTCAATCTGTAATTGAACTACCTGAGAGTGACTATAGCGTTTGCCAGATGTTAATGAGGTTGTCAGGAATTGTCCCACAACAAAACGTCGTTTAATTATGATATATCACAAATACATTATTATGAGAGTCTGTTTGTTCGAGCGTGTATATTAGAATCGATATCAAAGGTGCTTTTATGCACGACCGGGCGTTCAATGGCACTTTATCGCCCGGTTGTGCGGGCCTAAAGTAGAACTTTACCGCCCTAGGATTACTTTACCGCCCGCCGGACAATAAATTATTAATTATTCGCATCCTCAGTTGCTTTACTGATTTCTGGTGGAGTACAATTCACACTTTATTCGTCACTGGAATGATGAAAACTTTGTCTTCTGAACAATCTGACCTGACTGAAATCTTTGTTGAGTACATGTGGTTCATGGAATTAACACAATATGTTCGAATATTATACAGGGTGAGCCAATAATACGGGATGAGGAGGGAGTTCCATCCGTGCACACAACTAGGCGTTCTGTTTGCACTACCGTTTACCACCTTGCCGGATTGTATTGTCGAACAATTAAGGATATTTTTAATAAAGATCTTCACTACCACCCCTACAAAATTCAGATTGTGCAATCTAACGATCTGAAATTGCCCTACGTAATTGGAGTTTTATCAAGGAATGTTAAAGAGTGCATTAAATAAAATTATAAAGTGATTCACAACATCTGGATGGGCGCGACTTGCACACTTCCTGTTACTTAGTGAACTAAAAAAAAAACGATATTGGTCTGGTAATAAGAGTAATAATCGGCATGAATTGCACAAAAGACGTCTACACTCATTTTTTCGAAAAGTAGGAACTGAAAACGACGCTGCGGAACATGAGATGAAATCTCACTGGAATAAAGTGCCAGGACTAAGACAAAACGCAAAGGAAACCTAAACAGCTTCTCAAGTTGGACAAAAAAGATTTGAAACTGGTAACCGGACTCCTCACTGGACACTGCCCTCTGAGGTATCACGTCAAAAAGATGGGCAAAACAGGGAGTGATATTTGCCGCTACTGTGAGAACTTCGCTGAAACTGCAGAACATTTGTTTTGCGAATGCCCAGGCCCAGCTCTTTTTTGCAAGAGGCTCAAGTTCCTGAAAAGGGCATTCTTAAAAAAAGATCAGGTCAAGGTGCTTGAGAAGCTGTACAGCCTCAATGAACCCCCCTACAATCCACAATTCACAACTGAAAATGTTATTATTGCTGCATCAGTATGATTGATGTTATATGTTATATGATTGTTCTGTATTAATGATTTTACTATGATATATATATCTGACAGCTTCACTCTCTTCGCGGATGATACAACAATATTGTGGAAGGAAAAGAACTCAGCAGAGCTACATACGAATATATCATCTGATTTAGAAAAGGTGAAATATTTGTGTGATGCTAATTTGTTATCCTTGAATATCTCCAAAACAAATATAATAACATTTAAATGTCTGTTAAATGAACTCTCAATAGACGATTATATCTTGGAAAACAAACTGAACACAAAATTTCTTGGTGTAATTATTGATAATAGGCTTAAATTTTATAAACACGTCAGAATGTTATGCAGTCAGGGTGGTTTCTAACGAGTTGGGTTGTCACACAGCAAAAACGGTTCACTACGCTTTGATTGACTCCCAAATAAGATATGGAATACCTTTTTGGGGAACATGCAGTACAACCCTTCTCTCTTCTGTGTTGATATTACAGAAAAGGGCTGTAAGGTGTCTCTGTAAAGTCAAACCCAGGGAATCATGCAGAAATTATTTTGCGGCCAATAAGATTTTAACTGTCGTTGCACTGTTTATTCTTGAAACTGTAAGCTTGGTGTACAAACATAAAACGGAGTTTGACTTTGTTTCTTCTCCTTATGCTACTCGTAATAGCATATTTAATATCAGACTTTCCATACCCAACTCAACATTAATCAATGATTCCATTTTTTATAGCGGTGGAAAATTATTCAATCACTTACCAATAGATATAAAGTCTGCAAATCTGACCAACGTACAATTCAAGAAAGAAGTTAGAAATTTGCTAGCTGATAGACCCTATTGTAGTCTACAGGAGTATTTTAATAAATCATTTTAACGTGTATTCCATTTTATTTTTATTGTATTTGTACTTATTTTATTTGATTGTTTGTAATTTAGCAAATTTTTATCTTTACACTTTAAGTAATGTTTATATTTATACTTACAAATCTTTGTCAATGGGATGCAAAATCTTCTGACAATAAAGGATATTTTGATTTGATTTTGATGATATTTTCTTTCAAAGAATTATGGAGGGTTCTCGAGTTCATTGCTCGAATTAACTTTATAACTTTCTTTCAGGAAAAGATGATTGATTCGTGGGTTTTCAATGATTCATGGGCATGTTTCAGCTTCTTTTCCACTAATTCCTGATGTATCTAAGAGACGACAGCCCCTTCTTCTTAAACTTCGTCTCGGGGAATTCACTTGGGAGAGGATCGAGACCTCTTCGCCAGTTCTCTCAACACAAGAAATTTAATTATACCTCGAGGCAGTGAGTGGATTGTACGGTGGTCGATTCGCAATTATCTAAATGCGATAGCGAATTCGGGCGAACCCGAGCAGTCGGAGACCTAGATATCAAACAAAAGGCTTCCAAACGTCACCTACTTCAGTCAATTAATCACGAGATAAAAGAAGGAAATCGACTGCGCTGCCAAACAGACACATGACCGATCGCGACATGTAATTGTGTTTCAATAAAATTTTAGTTCACGACAACAACCAAAAAACATACTACAATAGCAATGTGGATGAAAATGGAAAACATTACCCGCTTTTTACATTTGAAAATTTGAGGGATTGCTGCTTCCATTCGGAGTTTTTTCATAATTATATTGAGATACCAAATTGATACCATTTGGCTGTATGTTTATTTGTTCGAAGTAACGGTAAAATTGAAAATTAATGCCAAGATTATACGCTGTGTACTTTCTTAAATACATGAGGTGAATGATGAGAATTACGAGATTAAATCTATAAAGAAAACATACAAAGGAAACGAAATGATAATCACGAATTATTCTGAGCCTAGAAAGCTTGCATTGAGAAACTCATTTTTTATAAGTGCATGTATATTATGCTCCTATATTATATTCATTTCATTATGCATCATGCAAACTTAACGCAATTACACTGAGAAAAACGTTAGTTCAGTCGTAATGATGAAACTTCTTCCGCCTAGTACATATTTCCTCGTTTGACCATTATAAGTATTTAAATTTATACACGTATTTTTCATCAGTGTAGAATTGAATCGAAAGCAATAAGTAGATGCTCTAGATAAGCTGTATTTTCCTCTTTCATCTATCGTATCTCTACTTTTACTTCTTTTCGATCAGAGTTAGAGTATATTACAGACTAATTGTATTTAGCACTATCTGATGTCGGACACTGGAGCAAGGCTAGTCAAAGCTAACGTCTTGAATGAATACAAGCTATTTACCATTTGAAATGTTGATTGATCGCCGTCCAAACGTCCGTAAATTATATTCTGATACTGCATAACAGAGGTGGATAGATAGACTGGTGAAATCACTTCCTATCCTGTGACTGGTCCCAAATCTCTTGATTTCGCCTACTTCGATAAAACGTGTATAACGTGACATGGCGTGGGTGAATCTCGCTAAGTGAAGCCGCGATTTCAACCAAATTTACAGGTTACTGCATGTGTCAACACAAAAGTATGAATATTCGATTCTGAATGACTTCTAATCGTTTCTAACAATTTCATGGAGCCATTTTTCAATGAGTTTGATGCGAATATGTATCGAACATGATTGAAAGAAAATTATTCAAAAATCTTTCGACAGTATCGCCATCTATTGTTGTACATGAGAACCCCACGTAATGAGCTGAAATTCAAATGTTCCAAATCAAGGATTTGTCGAGAGTAGCGCCACCAGGTCTTATTTCCATCATTTGCATAACTAAACGTATAATGGGCTAGTATAACAGATCTTTGCTTCTATTAATGTGCCTCAATGCATTATCGAGACATATAATGTATGTATTCATTAATTTCAATGGAGAACTTCACTACTCTCAACGAAAAAAAATCTATTTTTTACAAGCATCAACATGGTGGTCGAATTGAAAAATTGTCATAACTGAGGGGAAGCTTCAGGGTTGAGCCATCCAATGAGTCATGAGGTTGACGATAGGTATTACGATAGGTATAGGTATTTTTGGGCAACCAGTTGGCGAACTAGAAATATACAACTCACATCCAGTAAAGGACTTGTACAAACTCGTACAAAGGCACTGAGATTATAAAGTGGGCACGAAAACTAGGCCATTAGGCCAAGTATCATCGGAGACTTCGGTCAGATGAGCCTATGCAGGGGGTGGAGTTTTTAGTGGGTAAACCTAAACCTGACTGAGATCAGGGATTAGACTCATATTATGTCCTTAAAGGATTTCGACCACCTCAAAATAAAATCTTTTTATGCGTGTACTAAACGAAAGTAGCCGTTGCTGGGACACACAAATAATATCAGAGTCCCCATCATCAGATCAGAGCAATGGAGTATCTCCATGTCTAATGAGGTGATTTTGTAGCAGCGCCATAAAAATGGAGCTTCCGGAGAAGAATACTCTTCTATGACACACGATAAAATGGATAAGGCCGAAGGCGACCATTTCCATTGTCGTCAGTCCCAGTTTCCTCTCAATAAATTCGCTTTCTGAGCGCTGACGAAGAACACCATTAACCGAATTACCCTATCTCTGTCGAACTCCATTCTGTCTCCGAATTATCGTAAATCTTCGTCCTGATGCCAGTGGCGTCGACAATAGACTGATGGGAGGCGGTTTGCACAAGACGATTGATATAATGAACCAATTTTCTTTTTTTGTGTTCTTTTTTTACATCTATACATAGTTCATCGGAAACTAAAACTCTTCTTTGATCTCTTGACAGCTTTTAAGACAATTAATATACAGTGACCGCCATAAAGTACGCATCATAAGGGAAATTTTTTTATTAATGAATTCTGACAAATATCGATACGGGCATTCGCTTCGGCATCAAAAGAAACCTCAAAAGACGTTGTACAGTGCCGTTCCCCATTTCGTGTTTAACGGGAAATTTGAAAATTTCAAAAATCATAATAAGAGCATTATCGTGTAGAAATATGGTCCTTAATTGATAATAAACAGTAACGAGATAATAATGTTTTGTAGATATTTCACTGACATCTTATGAATCAGCTGGATACATGGCAAATTCACAGATTTCAAATTTATTCCGAATTAAATAGAAATAGCTTGCTTATCAATACAAAATATTATTCAAAATATCACTGTTGGCTTTACTAATGAGCTTCTGTAATGAAAATGTAATTTTTCGAAATTGATTTTTTTATAGCAATAAATTGATTTTTATTTTTTAATCTCAGATTTCTTTCAAAACTTGTACATAGCAATAAAACGTTGTATGAACAACTTATCCAAATCAAATAATTTTTTTTTTCAAATTTGTCGTTAAACACGAAATGACGAACGGCACTGTACAGCGTCTTTTGAGGTTTCTTTTGATGCAGAAGCGAATGCCCGTATCGATATTTGTCAGCGGTCACTGTATATAATTATGTTATATATATAGAACTAGTATGAATGGTTTAAAAATTGTAGTTTGTCATTCTTGAATCCTCTTATTGCAACAATGGTTTTAGTAATATTCAAATAATTTTCTAATTAGTTGGTAATATTCAAGATAAAAATGCAAAAACTGTTGAAACTTACTACATACTCAACTTATACCTTTTACTGCAGGTTTGATGAAGAACATTTTTGAAAACTTGGCTACATACATGATTTGTATACAGAGAGGCATTCAGGTTAATGTCAAGTTTTTTATGGATCGATATGCTAATAAAAAAATTGAAGTCTAGATTTACTATTCCAATTTGTTTAAATTTTTTGAATAACAAGATTTTTTAGAAAAATGTTAATTTTTTTCAATAGAACTTTTGTTTCTGAACTGAATGATGCCTGTTTTGTATATTTTATATTCCAGTTTCATTTTTAAATTAACCCCCCCCCAGAACAAAATCTTAGATGCGCTCCTACTTCCAGCCACCGTGTCTCTTCCATATACCAAGCATTTCAAACAGATTCGGTCCCTTCAATATTAGCTATTGTTCGAATTTCAATATAGAATATAAACAAGAGCCGGAAACTGTTTTTTTTTTCTATGGATTTGGTATGAGAAATTGTTCCTCTATACGTGACGTGACATGAGTGATTCGGCTGTACATCAAAACTTCAACGACTCTCTCTTAAACTGAAGACTTCATTAACTTCGGTCAGTCATGTGTGCGCACGTATACGTGAAAGAGAAAGAAAATTTGAAAAATGAGTGGATCCACGGTCGGTTTTATTGACAGGCGTCGAGGGTAGCTTTCTTCTCCAGACTTTCCTTGTCCAAATACAAATTGCCAAAGAACGAGGTCGAATAATCAATCACAGGAAAAATTTGCCTAGGAAAAGGGATTTCAGGACTTCAGGAGAGAATTTAGAATATACAGGTTGTATCAGGTTTCAACTGTGTATATAACTACGAGAATCGACGGAATAGTATGAAATAGGTTCGAAAAGTTTGTTTTGAAAGTGTAAGCATAAAATAGGTTCGTTCAATTGCTTGCTTACGATTCTACTACGCTGATGGCGATATTTCTTTTTTATGTCGATCCATCTGTCTTTTCAAATTTTTTAAAATTCAATTTGAATCAAAACATTGAGATGCTTCGATAAATGAGTTACGAAACGAATTCCGTAGGAGATGAGTTTTATCTTTGGAATAAAATTTGGGGTAGCTGGTTCTGGGAGGTTCAAAGGATATATTTTGGTCATTGTACTAATTCGCTTTTGGATGGTGAAAACTTGGAGTTGGAGCGATTGAAATCGCACTCAAGCATGGTCGAATGAGGTTTCAGTTGCATTGCATTATATTAACACTAGTATATTCCCTAACAAGTGTAAAAATTGACATATTTCGCACGAGTAGTCATAACGGAAACGTAACGAGTTCTGGAAATGCCCTTTCCAACGAGGTTTCTACACTACTTTCCCTACGACCATACATATTTTGTTTTATTTCGGGGAAAGTCATGACAGAGATGTAAGTTGAGAGCGGCGTCTATAATTTCAGGTAGTGTCGATTCGATATTCCTGTTTATTTCCATATTTCAGGTAATATTTGAAAACTTTTTCGTCAATTCCAGATGTGAATTACTGAATTTCCTCGTCATCTCATGATTCATGATGAACATTGACATTATTATAGTGAGTTATTCGTGCAAACATTTGTGATGCAGTACGGCTTGCATCACAAATGCATCTTTGGTAACAAGTTGTGGATTATGTCTTTCGCTGCATCAAAGTGAATTCAGAGGTAATGTCTCATTGAAACATTGAAATTAGTTACGAATTTACGATTCAGAAACTAATAATTATACCTATATCCTTACATGCGAAAGTGCGTCTTTTTTTTCATTTCAATACGTGTGCTTTTTTCATTCAAATAACAAATGCCATAGTAATATGAGCTATTTTCGAAATCACAAAACAGTGTGCTTTATGACGTTTTGTGCTCCAAGGAAACAAGTGCGAAAACGGGTGGTTCAAAATTTTGAGTTTTGCATCACCCTCTATTTGTTTCTATTAAATGTCAGTAGATAGTAAATAAAAAGTTAAGATAGGGACATGTAAGCCGTTTTGATCAGAAATGATTAGTTTCGACACAAAAAAATCCTAAAGTTGAAAAATCTCGATTTTTCACACGCTATATCTCTGTAATCTTTCTCGCTATACCCCAAGTATGAGATCGACGAAATCAGCTCTTCAGGAAGAATCTAAAAATGAAATAAAATACAGGGTGTTCTATTTGAAATAACAAAGTTGTTGCTACTTTTTGATAGAAGCGGCAACGCCGCAACGCTGAAAGTATTTTAGATCGATAGAACAAAACTGATTACCTAATAAACCAAATTTTCAGAATAATCCTACGTCCCGTTCTCCGTAAACGTCTAAGGTACCATCGATCGTGAGTGACCCTGTATATTTTTTTCTATTTTGCATTAATTTAAAGTATTTTATTGAGAAAATTGCATTTGATGCATCGATAAATAACAGAACCATCTTCGATTGGTGAAGTCCAGTTTACTGTTGAGTGTTGAGCATTTTGATTTTCGCGATACCAGCGGTGCAAATGCAATGTTGTTAATTTTTTTGTCAATTCAAATCAAATAACACTCTGAATCAATCACAGCTAGTATCACCAAATCCAAAATCGCTCAGAAGTTACCTGGGCCTAAAGCGGGATTCACAACCAAACTTTTTGCGTTTTGCTTTTTACGTTTCGCCTTCTGATTGGTGAAGCAGAATCTGGAATCTAACTGACGCAAAAAGTTGAAAATCTTTCGATTTGAGTAACCCGAAATAGGTTATGTGGTGGTCCGGTGGAGTTTTATTGACATGTTGATACTCAAGATTATTTGTTTTCCATAGTGATTTCATCTACTATGAATGAAAAATATCCGTTATATCAATATTGGGACGGATTTTTCTTTTCAAGTAGGAATAAACCTGAATAAACGAAGAAGCAATTTTTTTCATCTCCAGTTTGCAAGGATATTATTCTTGAATCATGGAGAGTAGAGAAACAAAACAGTTTTTGTTGTGAATGCGCTTTTGCGTCAGTTCGATTGCTGATTTTGTTTTACCAATCAGAAGGCGATACGTAAAAAGCAAAACGCAAAATGTTTGGTTGTGAATCCCGATTTTACTCTTCTGACTTTCATTTGACAGTTCGATTGTACCAACCTCCGAATAATAAAAAATGCGTATCGAAACAGAGGCTAGCTATTTCGATACGCATTTGCGTTTCATAATGAGTTCATTAGAGAACCAAAATATAAAAAAGCATTTTCACATTCTTCAATAATTATCAGTCTCTGCAAAAAAAAATATTGGAATGGTTAATCGTGTTGTCCATGAAGGATTTCAACCTCCTGCGAAAAAATTAAACATCTCAGCTGAGTAGAAAGTCACAAAATGAAAAAATATGAAACTCCAGGACAACGTTTTATGGAACCATGCATGCCAAATCGAATACGTTCCCCACCTTGCCATTGGCGAATAATCTAATTATTTTGGCGGAAACCGAATATTATTGGCCATTAGCAGGGAGCGTGATGGAATCGAAAAATTCCGTACCGGCACCCACTCCAATCAGCGATTGATTCTGCGATTCCGGAAATACTAATCAACGGCGATATTTTCGGCACGCAATTCCGCAGATAACAAAATAACTCGGAGGTAATGCGATTTCGTTTTTGCCGAATCGAAATTCCGAATGGAAATATCGGGATGTCAATGGAAATTGTGAACGCGGGGAGCATCCAAATCAAAATATACAGTGCGGATCACGGATCTGGAACATCGTTCGCGCATTGGTTATCAAATATAATTTCAATGGCAATTCCACTCATGTATAATAATTCCTATTTGTGTGTACAAAAATCGTAGTTTGCTATCGGCTAAAAGAAGGAAAAGAAATGCATGTGTGTAAATGTAGTTCGGACATTGCCTATTCTTAATAAATCACCGTGTATAGATACACACAAAATCCAATAAATATGTGTACATTTTTCAAATTAATACTTTGTGCATAAAGAATCCATTTATATTAACGCATAGATTAAACACTGATATAAAATTGAGATTATATGCACCAAAAGAACACTCCAAATTCAAAGAAGTTACTCATACTAAAAATATTCCTTACAATTTACAATACTTTACAAACACGTTCAGGTATTCATTGTGTTTCATCTAATATAGATTAAAAGCAATGATTGGTCGAAATTTGTTGTTGCTTTCACCGTAGATTTGTTATACGGATGATGAGTTTATCTGACTTTACAAATTGAACATGATTTCAATTTAACGAATACAAATACTATCAGATATTGAAAGATGTTCGATTGTTGCAATGGTAACAAAGGCAGTTTTTTTGGCTGTGTCTCTTAATCGGCGCGCCCCGACGAATAGAATCTTTGACTAAACATCTGTAATACCTACAATGCGGTAGTGGACAGCTCATTTGACGTGTCACATTCTTCCGGCCACCATGCCGCCCTTGGTGGGGTCTACCATCAAGTGGTATGTTCTACTTCAGTAGAATATTGTAGAATGTATCGTTACGATATTTCTACTTGGGTTCGTGAATTCAAAACACTCAGTACAAAACTGAACAATTTAATTCACTAAACAATCGAAATACAACACAATAAACACTTAGTTGAATCACAACGATATTCACAATACTAGTTTTCTTTCTAAACTGAACTCTTTCCAAACTAAAATTGACTGTGTGCACTACTGCGCTCCTTTTATATAAGTACAAACATCATTCTAGCGAAATCACTCATTCTCCAGAAGTCCAGAAATTACAGGAACTTCTAAGAATTACTGGTAATAAATCATCCGCTCTAATTGATACTTCGGTTACCGATCTTATCGCGAGGCCATAAATAACGGCCTAGCCGCGAGCTGGCAACATAATGACTTCCGGTGTTCTAGGAAGCACAGCTCGTAACAGTATTCATGTTCCCACATATTGTAAACATTTTATTGTAATGAGCAATTGGTAAAGAAAAGAAGTATCACAAGCTAGGCGCACCAGGTTCGGTTCCCTCAATTACCTTTTTTTTTGTTTTTTCAACTATCAATTAATTGTTTCTTCTTCACGAAAATAGTGATCTGGAGTCTTACTGATAGGTTAGTTTGTTTGGTTCAGGCAGTCTCATTGAATAAATATAGCGCGATAGCTCGTTTATTGAGCCGGGATTTCAAAGTAGACTTCTTTTTTTTCAATTATCAATCAATTGTTGATCCTTCCTGAGAAATATCAAATATAGTGATCCGGACTCTCACACACCTCTATATATATAATAAAATAACTTTTTTTACAGGAAATTTTACGAGGAACATTTATGTATAGGAGATGAACCACCACAGTGCGTTTTTGTGGCTGAGGCCAAGAAAGCTTTCGAAATTGAAACCTCTCTCCTTATTGTGTGAAATCTCGGCTATTTCAAGACTAAATATCCGAAACGTGGTACTGACCTGATTCTGAAATGGGAGAAGGCGCCGACGATAGTGACGTCGTCGAATAACTACTAGATATTGTCGATGAGGAGCATTCCGACACTGAACGTCTTTTCGTCATGGCGAAATGTATCGACAGTTGGTCCAGTCTTCGCCTCAGAAACCTTTGTTGTCGACTCAGCTGTTCCTTGTATATCGAGTGTTTTCGTTCTTTGTCTTCGAGATTCTGGAAACACAAAAAAGATCCGTCAGTTTGAAATAAATCAGGCGATTAGTAAAGGATGGTTCGAATTTGAAAAAGTTTGAAAAGTGTTTTTAACCGCCAACTTTGTTGCAACGCAACCCTCGTAAGTCTAGGACTTGTATGAGTAAGGAAGACGGGGACCTTAGCTTTTCAGGTGTCATCCCAAGCACTACTCGGCTGGTTATCGTTGAGAGTCCGAAGGATTGAAATCTATAGGTACCAAATATGAAATAAATAAATATTTCCAATAGACGCCGCGGGATTTGAACCCGGGCTCTTGGTAAAAGTAAAAGCTAAGGTCCCCGGCCTCCTAACTCATACAAATCCTAGACTTACGAGGGTTGCTGAGCAACTAAGTTGGCGGTTAAAACACTCAAACTTTTCTTTTTTTTCAAAATTCCATAAGAGAACTCTGTGAGGACCAAATCGTAGCAGAATTGACTTCTAAAGGCATCAAGTGGACATACATTCCAACAGTTAGTCCCTATATGAGGTGAGATGAGTGAAAATAGCTGTGAAAGCTCTTCTGAAAAAAAAGCACCCAAAGAAGACTTTATTTACAGCGTTGATCCAGGTATAGCACATAGCCAACAGTCGACCATTGACCAATGTTTTTTTAGAACCCAGTGACAGTAACCCCTAACCATTTCCTAATTGACTCTTGAAGTGCTCCAATCTGTGAAATCTGTACTAGATCGATATCATTTCGACGAAGTAATGGAGAAGAGCTGCATTCTTAGCCAACTAATTTTGGAAATGATGGATGAGAAAGTATCTATCAACGCTGACAAGGAGACAAGGACCAAGTGGTTTAAGAAAACATGCAACATGTGCAAGACAACGATTTATCAAGAAATAGCTGGCCAATGGGAATCATCGCGTCTGTGTATCTTGAGCATGATGGCGATGTACGAGTTGTCGATGTTGAAACACAGCATGGAATACAGAGAATATCGCTAAAATTTGTATTCTAGACGTCACTGAAGAGAAAATTAAAAAATTCAAGTAATTAAATCAAGGTTCATGATTGAAGGGAAATAATGTTATATTTCAATATAGCTTTTGTACAACACTTTGTATTTCATCAATGAGATAGCTGTGTATCCGTTACAGTTGAATAAGTTTGACAATAAATAAATAGTTTTCTGAAAGATTTGTCAATAATCTTTTTGTAGATTGTAGGGGGGGAGGGGGTCGTTAAGGCTGTGCAGGTACCTCGACCTATTATTAATCTATTCGAGGCCCGGGATTACGAGACTTCGTGCAAAGTTTATCAGTATCCTGGGAGCTAGGTTCCTGATATCGGAGGGCTCTAAAAAGGCCCCTTCTAGGATTTTAAGCCTCTTGCAGAAGATTGCTGGGCATTCACAAAGCAAATGTTCTGCAGTTTCAGCGAAGTTCTCGCAGTAACGGCAACTATCACTCTCTGTTTTATCCATCTTGTTGAGGTGATACCTCAGAGGGCAGTGTCCAGTGAGGAGTCCTTTTACCAGTTTCAAGTATTTTTTGTCCAACTCGAGAAACTGTTTAGCTTTCATTGGTGAGAGGCTCACTAGCCTTTTCGCTTGTCTTTGTCCTGGCACTTTATTCCAATGAGATTTCATTTCATCCGCTTCCCAACGTCGAACCTCTTCCCTCAAGTGGGCCTTGGAGAGTACACAGAAGGGTTCTGGGCCGAGAAATTGTGTATTTGCCCCTTATTTGGCAAGGCAGTCTGCTTCTTCGCTGCCTTCAACTCCTTTATGACCTGGCAACCACATCAAAGTGACCTGGTTGTTCGCTGCCAGTTGTCTCAGGGATTTTTTACAGTTCCAAGTCAGCTAAGACTCACAAGTGTATCACTTCAGAGCTTTTAGTGCTGCTTGGCTATCTGATAGAATATATATGTTTGCCCTTCGAGTGTCCCATTCGAGGTACTCCTGGACATATCTCTATAGCATATACTTCTGCTTGAAAAATGGTTGGGGTGTTACCAAGGGGTTTTGAAAGCCTGAATAATCTTTTATATAAAATACAGAAATAACAGGCCAAAAAAACGACAATTTCTGTTCTGAACACCCATCTTATGTGTTGCGTTTATATAGAATACAAGCAACCATGATGACGAGCATCCAGTGGCATTCTCTTTTTCTCCTCGGATTACAACCCCTAACAATATGAATATGGCGCTGCCTCAAATCGCCGCCCAGGACAGAAACCCCGGTTCACCCCCTCAGATAAGGGGCTTACTATCCTGGAAAATCACCAAACTGGCCCTCGGGGGAACAGGGTCGGTATCGATTCGACACTCTGTGTTCAACACTGATATTTAGTCATTGTCGTCAGAGTGGCGCTATAAACAATCTAATTATAAAGGCGAAACCGTCGCATCGTACGTCTTCGTTAGCAGGCAGCAGGAAGATAGCGCCATTTCTGAATGAATAATAGCTCTGCGTTCTTATATAATAATGAACGCCTAATTTTCATGTTCGGAACAATATAATGCGAGTCTCAAAATTTGATAGTAATGGGAATACACAAGAAGATGCTACAAATGGAAATTCTTTGATGTCTAGAAACCTCGTCTGTTTGTGACAGGACCAACATTGGGGGTACTGGGGGTTGTTGACAAAGATAATGTTGCAGGGATTAATGGGATAATATCAAAACAGTATGTTCCTCATGTAGCAAACACATATAATAGCTATACCATAAATTGTTATAGTTGTCTGAACAAATTTGGAAGTATGAACAGAAACATCTAACTGTAGACTGCCAACATGTTAGCCATCACATCAATACTATTTCACATGCATTAGTTTGCTCTCCTTTCATATTCAATTTGCCTTCTGCTGCTGCTGCTGCTGCGTACCTGAATCTTTGTCACTAGCAGCGAAACAGGTATAATTGAAGGGGTTGAAAGAATGTAGCCTGAGCCTAGTGACCTGAATGCAATTCACAATCAATTGTGAAGTTGTCAGTATTGCGAGAATCAATATCACCCTCCCACTGACTAAGTTGTAACGAAGTCCAAGAGATGATTTGTCACTGGTAATGACTATCTGTTCTCGGCAAGAACTCGCTAATCACTCTTATCATTCCCCATTTTGTATTCAAGGCAGCTGCGTTACACAACCATCACGTCGCAGGTTGCGGGTTTTTCTCAACATCTCTTCGTTAACAATGATGAACGGCTCTATATTCTATTATTCATTATCTTTCGGTGCACGTTGAATAGCAATGAGAGTGCACGCGATGTTTTTTGCAATAACTTCGAGTGTGGCGTGGCGTATAACGGAAGGGGCAGATCTTGTTTCGTTTAGATTTTATTGGAAAAGAAGGGGACGAAGAGGTGCCCTATCTATCTTGTTGAACGATCTATTCCGCTCACTAGCTCTTGCAATTCAAAATAGGGAATTGAGGCAGGCTATTTCATTCACCAAAACGCGTAGGAGAGGCAAAAAGAGGTGAAATATGTTGTTGGGATCAGAAGAGTACAAAAAATTCGGAAAAATAGGCAGGATGACATGTGAAACGAGTATGAACACCAAAATGATCAAAGGATATTTTTAGCACTGATACAAACATGCAAAAATGCCCATAGTCCCTGTCAGGAGTTGATAATGGGTAATGGAATATCGCACAATACGCTGATTTCCAGGAATACGTGATAGTCACCAGTCAGTCATGATGACATATACGGGTGATATCTGGTTTCACAATGGAATATGACCATTATGAATCGGTCCTTTGCGTTCTCATCATCATCGATAACGAACACCACGGACTGTGATGATAACGAGGCAAATTTCCAGTCATGATGTGAAGTCCTCTTTTATACAAGGAGGTCCAGCTCAGCATCATGAAAGAATGGCAGCAGTAGATGGTTTAGGATAAATGTAATGATAGTAGATGAATTTGTATTATTAGTTTACTTAGTTTGATGGTTTAATTTAGAACACAATTCACACAATTGTACCAAAAAGCAATACATTTTCCGGCACTCTCTCAGCGTTAACTGTTCCCATCTTCGCACCGAAGTGACTCGCTTCTTCTTACGTGATGATGACGTCTCATTCCAACGATGACTCAGGTGATTCATCACCTCGTGACAGCTTTCCATCTCAACACGGGGTGTTCTTAGAATACTGTCGCTAACAGTATCTATTTCTCAATAGTGCAATCTATTCTTATTGATATCGTACAATAAAAGTTCCAAGGTCAATAAGGAGAAGTTTTCTGGTAGAGAAGATTGCATCTATATAATTTGATCAATTTGCAAGGAGATCCAATTTTCCACAGTAGTTATTTATGAGTTTTCAAATTTTATTGCCATATAGTCGGATAATTGTAGACAATATCCATTAACCATTGGCAACCATCGGTATAATCTCCAGTGTGCTATCTCGGTTTCATGTTATTCAACAAATTCCAGATTATAGGAGAAAAATGTGATGTATTGGGTGCTGAACATTAAAAAACTATCTGAATATCACTCACCATATAGGAAGGTATCTTTGGTATCTATAGCTTACAGGAACAGTATCGTAATTTTTTCAGACATAAAATAATATAGCCCTAAGTTTCCATTCAAGATTGACAGGTAATTATTGATTATTATATATTCAATGGCAATATTTACTAATTCTAAGATTTGTTACTGGAATAACGTCGTTTATCAGTTGTTATAGTCGGACATCAAATCTACCTCTATGTGTCGAAAATATCTTGACTTTTCAATTTTTATTCACTCGTGAACCTATTTCAACATCTGTATCAATTATTTTCTATCTTCTTCTGTCACTTCGAATCCCAACTACGAATTTCTCTTGATATCAAGCCCGATCCTTCTTCACCATTAAACATCTATTTCTCAACCAATGTATCGGCGAACTAATTCTAGCCGTACTTTATTTATCCCTCGAGGCCACAAGCCAACCGACTTGAACGATACGAATGCATTCCGAGAAAATATCTATCCTCCTGGAGACATAACTTTTCGTCTCACACTCCCTGCAAGATACACACAGAGGACATTCGGGACTCCTATACGGGGTCCTACATCACATCCCCTCGAAACTTTACCTGTGCATGGAAGTATCTTCTCTGAGAGTTCAACCATTGTCGTTCTGAATGGAAACCTAGTAGGTTTGAACTATAATTGTCTGTTCACTAAGTGCCAAACGTCTGCCAAGATGAGGTCGCTACTTTAAAGTCGTACGACGCCCATTTGTTTCAGTTTTTTCCTGTCAGCGACCCAATTTTAGGTCGAAGTTTTGTTATTTTTTTTGTAACTCCAGCACTTATTATGTATCTATCCTAATCTGACATATTTTTACGCAAATAGGTCAAATCCCAGTTTTTTAAGAGGTATTCACGTATTTTGGCCACCTGAACAAGAATCAGAAGTCGAAACGCTTGTTTCGTAAATACACAATTTGACATCTCAAATTTCTATTAAAACAGAAAATTCGTCCTACTTTTGACTAAAACATCACACACACTTACATTCACTTGTTTTCATCAATTTTCATATGATAAAACTAGTATAGGTAATTAAAAAAAATCGTCGGTTCTCGATTGGTTTTGTAAATGTTTTGAAGGACGAATTTTTTTTTAATATACTAGTTTTTTCTTCTAAAAATTGTTGAACACAAGTAAATGTGAGTGAGTGTGCTGTTCAAGTTAGAAGAAGGTATTTTTTGTGTGTTCTCGATAGAAGAAATTTGATATGTCAAATCGCTTCAAATGGTGTATTTCCGAAAAAAAGGAGCCTATTTCTGTGAACGAACAAAATACATTTCAAGAAATATTTAAATATTTCGGAAACGCTAAACGATAGGTGTAATTGATATTATAGGAAAATCTAAGAAACTCAACCGAGAATTACAAAAAATGTAGGGTGTTCCATTGAAAAAACGCTCTCACTTTCGCGATGTTAATTGCTATGCCATTATCAAGCTCATCATATACTGAGTTGAACACGGCGAAATCGCTTTTTAGACAAATGAAACGTTTTCGGAATTATGAGCAATAAAATATCCAAGCGTGTAGTCCCGACAGTTTTATGTGAAAATTTCAGTTCTTGTGGCAGAAAAGGGAAGATAGAAATGCTCGGGTATGTTTCATACTTCTAATGCCTATCAGACGATCACAGATATCGATTACTCGATATACAGGGTTGTTATTATGTGTGGAACTGTCACTCAACATCAAGCAGGCCACTGATTGACTTATAAGAAGTCGAAATTATAAAAAAAAAATTTGGTCTCCATATTCCATCTTCATCAAACATTTATTTTCCCCTGAATTTGAAATGCATTCGTGCTAGTCTATATATAGATTCAACTGCATATTTTTGAGAATGTATAGATAGAGCGTCGCTTTCTCAATAAGTATACCTATATGAGGTGTGAGTATATTTCGGTGTGGGATATGTAAATGATAATCCACAAAATATGATACGTGTCTGAAGTGCAAACCGAATTCCTGGAAATGTGTCGTGTCGTTTCGCATAAATATCGAAGAAGTGAACGAGCGCAAACTTTGTTACAAAACCACCGGCTTTCCCGCACCGGAAAAGCTGCTAGCACGTACCGGTGAGGTTTTCCATCGCGACACGTGCTCGATATACTTTCACGAAAACAAGTAGAACAAGCACTTTCTACTAGAATCCGAGTGTTGGAAACAATTTCCTCCACAACCATTGTATTTCACATCAATTCCGTATGGGTTGTTTATTGATGAATGAAGTGGATTCTTTCACATCTGATTATGAACACTTTCTATCACGACTGCCGACCAATAATAGTGAACTAACATTTTTCATTCTCCACGGGGCAAAATTTAAATTCAGTAAACTTTGAAAGCAACTCGGATAAGAGCGATTTCGAATATTTTAAAATGTATTATGTTATAGTCGTAGTGAAAGTATAGTCTTTTACTAGCGTTTGATGGCTATTATTCTCTCGCCTACGGCTCGTTTCCAAACTTCCATTCTCGCGAGAATAATGGCCATTAAATAAGCTCCTTTAAGAATATCCTATTCCATCACATTAACGAACAATATAAGCCAACCTAGGAAGGAAGAATATAATATTAGCAGTAGGTTTTTGATCTTTTGATTATCTGTAATTTAAAACAGTTTCAATGTTAAATTCATCATCTTTTTCAGTTGAAATCACCACCCTCTAAGTATGTAACGCAAATCTGGAACTCAACATTTGAAAACATGCTCCGTATTACGTGAAAAATATGCTCCAGAAGATTTAATGAGTTTATAAGGAACATTCAGCTATAGTTGCTATTATATGTGCCTGACATCGGGTGACTCTTTATAATTAAATACAGAAAACAAATCAAATAACTTCCAACACTGCGAACTTTATTTATTTACTGATGCTGAGTACTTAATTTCTCCAAGTTTTAAGAAAACTTTTGTGCCAGATTTTGTTAACATTGAAGTTGGAGTACGAGAAATTCAAACTTTAAATTAATTCATTAGCTCCTCGAAATGAGTGAACCGAAACTTTTTTCAAAGTCGAATGATACGGGGATTAAAATATTGCTTTCCCAAGAAAGGCTGGAATTGGATATATAGCCTTGAAATTATGGAGGATATGGACATAGGGACTTTTATAGTTTGGAAAAATCGGTAGCAACAGTTCTATGTAATTACAACGCAGCACATACATTTGCATTGAAAGGAACAACAAACTTGACATAAATTATCCATCAACTATAGTCGAGGGTAACTATCCCGTTAGGGTCAGACGTTATACCATGATGAGGAGAAGGATTATGCTGTATGCTATTAATTTATACAGTAAACGATGAAAAGTCCCGAACATATCCTGGAGATTATGTCCCACATTTCATGTTTATTGTTGACGTGAACAACTATCAAAGCGAATAAAATGGTGGAGTTCTGGAATTTTTATGGGCTGGTTATGATCTCCATGAAAAATCGGAAACGCATATATACAGATATTAATTTCAGATGATAGGAGATTTTCACATAAAAGGGCGATATTTTTCATATTCTTCTGATTCGATAAAATTCAGTTGGAATTTATTGAGTTGTGGGGCCTGTTTATCGTTATCAATCACGTGAGAACATTCTCATATACCGGGAGAACCGTTTATTGAACACATTTCGAAATAAAAATGCCGCTATATTCGTAATAACCAGTTGACAAAAATGAGTTTTTATGAACATTCGCTGTGATAGAAAACTTATATCCGATCTCTAGTCAATACTCAATGATTTGGAATGTAAAAAACTACACCTCTTTGAAGAACGCATGAAAACATGCAACGAAATTTGAACATACGAATCCTGCGGCATTTTCCTTGTTTCCCCTCATGAAAATGTATTGCTTCATCATGTTCTCCCTTACCTTACAAGTTGTAGGTATTTTCTTTCAAAACATTCTATAGCAAATTCTTCAACACATAGGTTTGGGCAATAAACGCCCCCTGTGTGCGCCTAGCGATTTATCGAGATTCATTATCTCGTGGAAATTCCACCTCGTAATGAACTTTTTTCTAATTCCATCTTATCAAAGGAGGCGGATTCGCATTTTTCCTTTATAATTGATGAACTCGAGACGGAGCTAGCATTACACAAGAGCGAACATCTAAAATTAATGAGGCAACATCGAGTGATAATTAACAAGCTCCTACGAGAATTCCACCCGATTATATATAGGGCGAAGTCGAAAATCACAAATCTAATCAACGATTATCAAATCAAACGAGATAATTATTATTCTTCATATTTCTTTATCGATAAGGCACTGAAGAACAGTGAAGTGAATTTCATTGAAATGGGCTTATTACAGCAAATGCAAGTACTTATTGATTATGAGTTTCATTCATTATTTTATCGAATTAGTTGCGGAAAATATCTAAATTAATTTTTCAGGGGTTCCAAATAACATTGTTTCTGGTTTGCAAATTGGCAACAGCGCTTAGTAGGCTAGAAGAACAATAAATCACATTTTTTGGCCACACTTTTATTATGTACACTTGATGTCAATGTATAATTCGGGAATCAAATTGATAATATAAAATAATAATCAGTCAAAATATGAATTTCAGTCCAACAAAAACATCAATCCATCCACAAGTCAAATATAAACATAACCTCCAAAACTGAATAGCATATCTTTTGAGGAACATGGAACAGAAATAATCAGAATGGCACCTAACCTACAGAACTTATTGGTAGTATAAGTTATGTGTTCTAACCTGATCAAAACATGGATATCTTCATTCACCTAATCAATGTAACGGATTTTTTCTCCTTATTATTCCTATTATTTATGAAATCTGCAGTCGATGTTGAAAAATGGTGAAATAGAAACAAGGTGCTTCAAATTTTAAATCCCCATATCAGTCTTAGAAGTATTTACTTCACTGAATAGCCGAATTTCTTGTTCACAAAAGTGCATGTATGTTTTGCTTAAACAATAAAATAATTGAATGATTGATTGATTGAAGTATCTTGAAATGTTTTTTTCGGAAAAAGGTTGAAATTGTAAGTTTGAATTGCGACATTTTGAAGATATTCAATAAGAATTACTCCATTATCGTCCGAAGGAGAATTCCCCATTTAGGTTGGTTATCAAATAATGTATGACAGTAATATATTACATAACAGGTGTGAAAGTGCAGGAAATGCCATTCCTAACGAGTTTTGTACACCATTTTTCATTTCGCGGGAAGTCCTGTCCATAAAATCAGGTGGTGTCGATTCGATATTAGATACTGTCCATATTTTAGGTAATAACTGAAAACTTTTTCGACAAATCAGATGTGAGTTACTGAATTTTCATCGTTTGCACATATAATTTCAATGATATTTAAAACCAAATGCCCACACGAATGTTACGAATATGAAAGTATATTCAAATTTCACCTTTTATGCGTCGTCGCCAGTAGGTAATCAGGCAACCAGGAATACAGCAGTATGCATATTGTCAATAACCGAAAAATATAAGTTGTGGATGATGTCACCCGCTTCCATCAACATCATCAAAAATGTAGTAGAAACAGTTCCAGACTATTTCCATCAAAGTGAAGTAGGGGTTATGTCTTATTGACACATTGAAATTATAGTTTCGAATTCTTCTTACAATCCGAAAGGAGACAGAAAATCCAATGAATATGAATGTTGTGTAACAAGAACGCTTATGGTTACAGTTGAATATTATACTTTATCTATGACTAATTACAACAAATAGGTACTAAGGTAAACGATGACTCAATGTTCTTGTTGCTACACCAATCTTGAAAATTATTTTACACCTTTATATTCGTTTTGGGATTCTTCTGGCAATAAATTCTATATGGTAACATAAGCAGCTTGTCTCATTTCTGGAGGTATACATAATAATTCATCTTCACTATGTGAATTCTTCTTTTTCAGCAAAACATCCACAATAATCAGGTATCAACTCAATTTGAAGAAGTCAAAATAGTTCAAGTGACATAACTCCCCCCAATAACACTAATGGACTAATTTTCCATTTCGGCCAATCACTTTGATATTCGATTTATTATAGCGTATTATCTCGCGTATTATAGTGAGTTAAAGAGTAGTGAGTTATCATAACTCACGTTGTTTGTTTATAGATACTATTAATTGCTCAGAAGCAGTTGAACAATGAATATATAATTTAATAGGAGTAGATAAAAACGTAAAAAGTACAATCTTGAAATTGTTAGATTTATTTATATAGAGGGTGGTGTTGCAGTATCGGTGTTTAAACGATTGTCAAGATCTTGTTGGTCGGCGCAAAATGGTCAGGACATTCGAATATTTGCGATCGTTTCGCATTCATTTTGCATCGTAGTTTTCACCGATGCGATTGATGATGTCGCCGACGGAGGAATGAAAATCGATTTCCGCACGGGCTGAGTAAGCTTTCCGGTCTCTTTGGCCGAAAGTCGTTTCGTTTTCGCTAGAGATGTTGCAATTCCGTTGATGTTACCGGATGGTGTGTGCTGCTGCTGCTCTGGGCGTCGATAAACTGACTCATCGAAACGTTTTTCGTTTATCGGAAGGCGGTAACTCTTCACACCAAGAAAAACAGGATAAATAATTATTTCAGCCGGAAATTGGGAGTCTTCTACAGCAAAATCATTGCTGAATGTAAATATCACACTTATCATACTATACATTTTCCGAAGTCTTGGTGGTGAAAAGAATAACCTTCTATGAATTATTGCATCCAACAGAAATTTCACCTACTTTTTGACGCGTCTTCACTAGATTTCCTAAATAACAGCCAGCGTTTGTTTCCTTTCTTTCTTTGTTTGAAAAGAAACGTGTTTGAGAAGTGGTTTTAACCGCCAACTTAGTTGCAAAGCAAACTCTCGAAGTCCCATTGAGATTTGTATGAGTAAGGAAGACGGGGACCTTAGCTTTTTAAGTGTCATCCGAAGCACTACTCGGCTTGTTGTCGTTGAGAGTCCGAAGGATTGAAATCTAGGTACCAAGAATGTTTGGTTGGTCACCTATCTCCTCCCGCTAAACGATACTATGGAAATAAATAAATATTTCCAATAGCCGCCGCGGGATTTGAACCCGGGCCCTCTAGAGTCTAGCTAGACTATAAGCCAGCGATTCAAGCGATGTTAACTCTTTGTATATTTTTCTTCCCCAACAATTAGAAACAATTCTTATGAAAATGATGACATTATGAGGATCACACAGTCAGTGCCGGTTGCATAAAAGCCCGTCAAGCCTTCTGTTAACTTAACGTGGGATTAACTCTGCTAATGCGCGAGCTAAGGCATGCGTTGCTGTGGTTATAAACAAATTAAATATTTAATCGTTTGTCGAATCTTAATGCAACCAGCCCTTAGTGTCGCGGTCTTCAATGACATGTTACTACGTCAAGACTCGAGTGTAAGTAAGATTCCATAACATTTTGCATTGCAATCAACTGATAAGTTTGTTGTTTGAATTAACCTTGAACATGCAGAAATTACACCCTCACGTCCCTAACTGTTGATATGTCTATTAATAAGGTAATGAGATGATTAACAATTATAGGTGAAAATCAGTTAATATCTGATGAAGCATTTGTTGACGAAATATGTGAGTGTAAAAATATCTGAATCATATCAGAGTTGATTCAAAAATTGATTGACATTCATTCATTTCATCCTTGTTTCTATCTATGAAAATGATTCCTGATGTTGCCGCCCAAGTATAGACCCGAATAATTAAGTACAAAGCGAAAGGAAATCCCGTGAAAAGATAATCGAGGGAAATAATTGCGAAAGAGGAGAGTGATCTCATGAATTACGATAGTTACAAAAGATGAGGTCTAAGATATAGTCCCAGAGTTATTCTGCGGATTAGGATGCTGAGGGAGGACCAAACAGAATGGGCTCATGGAAACAAAGGAGGGATCTCTTTATTAACCTAATAAAGTTGACGCGCACCAACTGACGTATACAGGGTAAGTCGATAGTGTGCTCTCCTTTAACAATGGCGAACCATTGGATATATAAAAAATGTAGATTCACACAGATACGCATTCAGGGTTATCTTGGGTAAAACTTCGTTTATCGCACTCCTATGAGTTCGGAAAAAATTTTTGGTGGAACTTACGTATTTTGACCTCCTGATCACGAATCTGAAGTCAAAACGCGGCGGTCTCAAGTATTTTCGGAGATACGGCCCCATTTTGTCTCAAAAATGTACCATTTGACATCTCAAATTTCTGCTAATAAAAACACACAAAATTAATCCTTCTTTGAGCTAAAACATCACACATGCTCACATTCACTTGTTTCCAACACTTTTTTGCATAAAAAACTGTTATTTTCACAAAAATTCGCCCTTCTTCAAAACGTAAACAAAACATCTTTTTTCACTGATTTTCTGGTTATTTTTATTTGAGATGTTGGCAACGTCTTACCATGAGCCAAACAATCACGTTGCCAACATCATAAATGCAAATTACCAGAAAATCAGTGTAAAAAGGTTGTTTTGTTTACATTTCAAAGAAGGATGCATTTTTTGAAAAATAATCGTTTTTTCTGCTGAGAAGTTTTGGAAACAAGTGAAGATTCGTGATCAGGAGGTCAAAATACGTGAGTTCCACCAAAAATTTTTTCCGAACTCATAGGAGTGCGATAAACGAAGTTTTACCTTATCTTGAATCCTGTATTCATCATCTGAAATTGAAAGTTGACAAACACTCACCTTTATAAACCTCTTGGCTTTCGTTAATAATCCTAATGTGGTATGCCTAGATGCTTCCGGGCCCAAAGGTACAATGTCTTTAAGTTTCTCTAAGCAGTTCCTCAAATGTGCACGCCTGTGAAATAAGAAACCAAATTTGTACTTATAAGATAAATGATGCGATGTCATCGGCATAAGTGATTATAATATCAATTTGGTTTGAAATGTCAAACTTCACGAGTCGAGTCAGCTTGTTATATATACCTTTACAGAAATAATCTAATAGCACATTCTGATATACACTTTTAGACTATGGGTGAATTTTCTATGTACTGTGTTTTATGATATGTCATCACTCTTTATGTGTTATCACTGTTAATAATTTTTTAATGTAATGTGTTTTATCATATGTCCTAATTTTCCATTTGTATTTTTGCTGTAATTGCATCCTCACGAATTGTACACGAGTATTTTTGTCAATCAATTATAATGTACTTAACTTAAACTTGAATATGTGAAAATTATGATTCAAAAATTGATTGTCAGAAAAAAAATGGTTTTCATTCATATTTTAAATTATTAATTCAAATTGAATTATTGTGAAACCATTCATCAATTACCATTCAATTACAGTTGGTAGAATGCAAGTTTTTTAGTTTCACTTGATTCATATGCGCGCAACTATACAATTGTTAGAGTGCAATGTTTCTGTTCACCCTTTTGTCTTTACATAATGATTAAAAATCTATAACAATAAATCAATATATAAATAGGTATGCTCTTCTTAATTTTATCATAACTAATATTTACATTGAATTTAATTTTTCTATTTCAGTTCTATAATGAAGTCATTATGAAACGCAAATGCGTATCGAAATAGCCTCTGTTTCGATACGCAATTTTATACTACTATAGCAGTGGAAAACTCAATGTTTTTATTGGTAAATTTCAATTCAGAGTGTGATTTTATTTGAATTGACCAATAGAAATAATAACAATATTGAATTTTTCACCGCTGGGTATCGAAAAAATCAAAATCGCTCAACAGTAAACTGGGCTTTAAGCTTGTGCGTCAGATGTCATCATTGTTACCAATCGAAGATGTTTCTGCTATTTATCTATATTGAATCAATTCTTCTCAATAAAAGACTTAAAATTAATGCAGAATATAAAAAATTGTACATGACACACGTTTAATAACTTGTTCACTTGGAGCACTCCTCGCTTCGCTCATCTTACTCCATGCAAACAACGCGTGCGACAAAATAGCGTCTTATAAAACTTGTATCATGATATACTATTTTAACATTCAACTGCTCCCATTAAATCACAATTTAATCTTATCATAACCAATATTTACACTAAATTTAATTTATAAAATTCAACTCCTCCCATAAAATCACAATTAGGAATAGCGTTTAGTGACGTTCATAAAAAATGTCATACATAAATTAAATCAAAAACGTGCAAAATTCTCTTAACCAATTTTCTTGGATTGTCATCTCGACAGAGATCAATTATTGAGCATCTCTGGGGATCATCTAGAATTTTTCATGACAGGAATGCTGAAATAAATAAAAAAAAACTTTCAGAAACTGGCTCACAATTCGTTTCCTCTCATCGGTAGTTCATTTTCTCATTTGCCAGATCCAATCCATCTTTCACCAGTCCATCCTATCCCTCCCTTTCTCCAATCTACCTCTCATTGGGACATCAGACAAAGTTTTAATGTTTGTGTCTGTGTCGTCTTATTTCAGGCCACTGCCATGATATAACGGCACGCGGGGGTATGTATATACGGGGCGCAGATGTATGGGGGTGCTGTTTAATGTTTGTTTTCTAAGAATTCCCGCATTGTTCGCGTCATACGAAGTGGAGCTGAAACGCTTCTCGAGACTTATGCATAATATCTAGATGGTAAAGTTTTCCATATTTCGCAAGGTGACATATTGTTATTACTTAGAACTCAGAACTTGTTGGTGTTGATGATGATACTGTCGGCTTTGTCGTCATTCAGCATAAGATTTAATGATACGCGAAACTTTGATCAGAGAGAAAGTGGCACAACAACGAGAATAAGATCCTTGAAAAAACTTGGCCTGATGATGAATCCTCGTAGTTGCAGTATGTTAATCAACATTCTAGAGATTAGTTTTGCATCTTTGATTGGATTGTTAGAAATAGAACATTCTGTAGATATGTTTTAAGACTGTTAGACACATGAAGTCAACTTATGTCATGTTGATGTTCTGTGACTTCTGTGTGTGATTGTATGATTGTTTAGGTGGTTCTAAAATGTAACTAAGTTACTTGTTGATAAATATAGTAGTACGTTGTTCTGTTAAGTAAAAGGCAGAAATAAAGTTTCTCTATCGATGTATACATATTTATTTTTTCCAAGAAATACAATAAGAAGTTTAACATGGATACTTGTTTATTGTGTAGGTTTTTGTAGCTCATTCTGGGGCTAACGAATCGGCTCTATTAATATATATCTATAGGTTATGGTCCCCATGCTAAAATTAGTTTAACTTGCCTCGTTTAGAATTTCTTAGAAATCCCTGACCACTCATTTTCCTCGTTAGTTTTATGGTTGAGCATTTTATGTTAATGATTCATTGAAGAACGGACAGGAATGTGAAATGTTATCATTCCAGAAATTGATTCATTTTTGAACTGGGTATATAATTGATATTGGAATCAAAATGTTCAATGTTGTTTTTATAGGGAAAGAGAAATTCTCACATAAGAACTTCAGAAATGTCAGCAAATTCGAAATTGTGGGAGCGACCCCGCTTCTATCAAAACAACCTTCGCCTCCGATCGTCTTTCATCAACTTCTCGTCCAGATCAAACTTTGTCCGGAAAACACATCGTCGGCAAAAAATGTCGACGACGAGTCGAGAATTGCTTGTTGGCTCGCTTTATACGAATCACGCAAAAGTTTTTCTCGATGAAGAACCGCGAGAACCATACCGTCCGTTTTGCCCGACATGATAAATTCGAAGGCTCTGCTTCACGAAATGATGGGCGAACAAACAATGCGTCAATCAACAGTTCCCGAATAAACAGTGCGCGAATAAACAGTTCGCGAATAAATAGTGCGCGAATAAACACTTCGGGAATAAAAAGTTCGCGAATGAATACTGCGCGAATAAACAGTACGTGAATAAACATGTACTTCGCGAATAAATACTGCGCGATAATACAATGCGTGAATAAACAGTTCCCGAATGAGCAGTGCGCGAATAAATACTGCGCGAATAAACAGTGCGTGAAAGAACACTTCGTGAATAAACAATGCGCGAATAAACAGTGTGCGAATAAACAAACAGTTCCCGAATAAGCAGTGTGCGAATAAATAGTGCGTGAATAAACAGTGCGCGAATAAACACTTCGCGAATAAATACTGCGCGAATAAACAGTGCAAATAAACACGTATACTATGTGAATAAATAGTGTGCTAATTTGAGGAATAGAGGAATGAGGAGGTAGATACTCTACCAATCCGACATGATAAAAATGTATTGTTTTAGAAAGTTTTGTTTCAGAGAAATCATTTCAATTACCTTCAGAAAAAACGATAGTTCTAAATACTCCGCCAATAAATCCACATAGATAAAGAAATCATCAGTCCCACCGGGACAAACCATAAAACGGGATAACTCAAACCGGGGTTAAGGTAGTGAGTGACAATAAATACTAATGAAAAACAAAAAAGATTAAAGCACCGGGGTCCAAAGTCACAGTATCCATCAGCTTGTGAGCAGAATTTTTTTACACCATGCCATAATCCATATCTGCTAGATTTGGGATGCCCAATATACGAAATAATTTTCATTCCAGCCGTTCGTCAGGCTGCTCTCTACAATGGAAACCAGCCTGACAGCTCCCAAAATCGAAATGCAAAAAACGATGCGATACAACTATAATTCTATTGTTGACTTTACCATTATGTGTTCGACGTGAATGGTGCGTGATTCGGAATCGAAATCGAGAGAAGAAAATGCAATTAATTCCGTTCCTCATAACGCACGCGAGCATGAAACAGTGACACATATTATTAGATTGACATCCGGCAAAGTGTACAGGACAGCACTCAGGAAAGGTAGAGATGAATATACAGGGTGGCCCACCACATTCGCCTCGGTATTTCTACGAGAAATGAAGAGAGTTAGGGAAAAACTTTTAGCACAGTTATATGTGGGTCCATGAGGAGCATATTCCAAAATTATTTTGAAATATATAGGGTGATCCCCAAAAAAATTACATACCAAAGTTATATTTTTTCTTATGGAACACCCTATATTTTTTTATATTTTTAGATACTATAGACAAAATAAAGGTGAGTTACTATTATATTTCCCATACTTTAAACTGACCGTTTCTGAGAAATTTTGAGAAATTTAAAAATACAGACCTTAATTTGAAAATTGTTTTCACCCTGTAACGTGTAACGAGCTGCTCGTGATTAAATGTACTGCTTAGCTCAAAGGTTAAAGTCAACTACTACATGAAATTTTTATTGCAATATTATACAGAGTGGCGAAAAAAATTGCCTCAAAATTTGGACACACATTTAATTAAATAACTTCTTGAAGTTGAATGGAACACCCCGTATTTAGTGGCGTAATTTGACGTAGAATTAGATTCCCTTCAAAACTATATTAGGGTTTCCTATACCTATCTCTTCTGCTTTTTACACAAAAGGCGTTTTTATATTTTACCTATGAGTAATTTTTTTATCTTAAAAATGAAACACACTGTATTGTAATGAAAATGTAATGTATGTAATGAAAAAAGCATTTTTGAAGTCATTTTATCGAAAAATTAAGAATCTTAGTTTATTTCTTTAATAAATGCTCAAAATGGTGTCCATTATTCTCGATGCATAGGCGAACTCTTTCTTGAAATGAGTGCTGAACTCTGGATAACATATTTTGCGGTATGGAACGAAACGCATTTCTTATTCGTACTTTCATATCCTGAGGTGTCGTTGGTGGTGTATCGTGAACAATACTTTTGATATATCCCCATAAAAAATAGTCGGGACAATATCCAAATAGATGGATAGGACGAGGAGGTCCACAGAACTGGCCAGCCAGGTCTCCGGACCTTACAATTATATAGGCATCATGAAGTGGAGACTACAACAAATAAAAATATAACCCGAAACACCACAACAATACATGAAACATCAAATATTAGAATCGAATGGTCTTTATATCTGTAATTAGTAATCTACCTTACCATTCATACAGGGCTATTCAAATTCGAGTCTATGCATGGGGATTTCGATAACGGCAAGAGATAGAGTTAAATAGGGGCAAAGTAGCGTATTTCAGAGGTTAATTATATGGATGAAAAATATCTGACCTAGCTTCTTCAGTTCTGGAGTTATACAGGAAAAATTAAGAATTTCGAAATTCTTCTTTTGTCTATATCTTTTTATTTTACAGAGATTTTTTCAAAATTTTGCCACTTTGCCATAGCAACTGTATGTAGCCTTTCCAAATATCTGAATTAAAATTATATACAGGTATCGTATAGATTGGGCCACTCTCAACTATTAATTTTCAAATACGGACCTGTATTTTTTCTTGCATTTTTTTGAATGCCAAGAGTCATGTATTATACTGACGTAGTATTTTCATCTGAGTTATAGAGTGTTTTGAAAATATTAAACTATTACCAGTAAAATTTAACATTTAAAAAAAAAAAACCTGTATAACTCCAGAACTGAAGAAGGTAGGTCAGATTTTTTTTATCCATATAATTAACCTCTGAAATACGCTACTTTGCCACCATTTAACCAACCCTCTATCTCTTACCGTTATCGAAATCCCCATGCATAGACTCGAATTTGAATAGCCCTGTATAAATGTACTGATCGCATTTTTTTATATGCAATATATTAATAGTTCCTACGAAAGCGCTGAACGGACATACAGAAAATAAAATTATAATTGCCAGTTTGAACTGTCAATTATACATAATTGCCAGTTCGAACTGGCATTTATATATAATTGTCAGTTCGAACAGGCATTTATAGATAACTGGCAATTATGTATGATTGTCAGTTCTAAGTGACAATTATCTATAAATGCCAGTTCTAACTGGCAATTATGTATAATTGACAGTTAAAACTGGCAATTATGTATAATTGACAGTTCAAACTGGCAATTATAATTTTATTTTCTGTATGTCCGTTCAGCGCTTTCGTAAGTTCCTACTAAATTTAATCCTCATCGCAAACTGGGTTGGTGGCCGAGTGCGCTGAGGCGCTGGTCTATGGCCCAGAGGGTCCGCGGTTCGAATCCTGGCGGCTTTTGGAAATATTTATTTATTTCTATAGTATCGTTTAGCGGTAGGAGATAGGTGACCAACCGAACATTCTTGGTACCTAGATTTCAATCCTCTCCATGGTAACCAGACGGGTAGTGCTTCGGATGACACTTAAACAGCTAAGCAAAAAGTCTCAATGAAACTTTGAGGGTTGCTTTGCAACTAAGTTGGCGGACAAAAACACTTCTCAAACACTTTTCAATCAAATAAATCGCAATGCATGCAAAGGAACAATTGCGGGATATTGCCCCATTCATACTGAACAGTTCATCGAATATAAACATCCAATTTTCGAAAGTGTCATTTTCGAATTGACTATTAGAACCTCCCCTCATATACATTATACTCCATTGCCTAACGCTACTACATTGTGGCATTGTTAACTTTTGGCGCCAAGCTTCCTTGCACGCGCTGTTTGTTTTTACAGACAATATATATCTCCATTATTCCGTCAACAATTGATACCGCTTCTCTCTGCTCACAAAAACCCCTTCTGTCCTGCCAGTTTCGTAGCCGGATCTCGATGTGTGCCAGTGACAGCTTTGTCCTGCCTCAGGACCTCTCCATAATGGTGTTCTACGTCCCTTCTGCTGGTCTTCCACGATCGCCCAAGAAATACATCGGGTTTCATCAGAAAATTTAATTGGAGCACAACATGGAGAAATTGAATTCTGTCAATAATTAACTTTCGAACCAACAGAAATATCACGAAACCTCAAGAGGACTGCTTGATAGCGTTGATATTTGGTCGGTGGCGTACTCAGGAAATTTCTGTAAATTTTTAACAGTACTCAAAACCACTCTTAGTGGGGATTGTGGTTCAAGAATACGTTCTGCCCAATTCATCAGCTTGAAAGTTAGTGGAGTGAGCTCTCATTCTTAGTTCACAACTCTAAAATCGATACAAACGTACTATACGGATGCCAGAACTATTTGAAACTAAACTACGATGAAGTTTTGTTAGGATTCATTAGCATGTACTTTCTGGTGTTCTCACGATAAGGGTGCTTTAATATTGAATTATAGATCACAGAAATTATAAAAGATAATTCAATATTTATTGGCTTTCCCCAGGCATATCTATTTTCGTCTGGAATCCCTCAATCAATTACCATGAAGAGAAATGAGAGAATGAACCGACCAATCAATATCGAGCAATAAAAGAAACTTTGCTCTATATACTCTAACTTTAATTAGATAAGTTCTTCAGTATATTGACTTGTTTTCATCGCTAGTCAGGAAATTTGTACGGTTTACGAAAACAACTCGTTTCATATGTGGAAAACTTACTACGAAGGGAAGTCGGGTAATGATTTGCCTGGGGTCCATGTAGTTTCACGAAGACATCTTATGTGATCTATGAGAGATACTCTTTCACCAAATGGAAATAGGACTAGGGTTATGACTACATATAAATTGAAATGAAGTACTATTGCCGACACCAGATCTGGCAAAATCACTCACCTTCGAATTTGAAGCTAGAGACTTTTTTAGGAATATCTTTGTTGAAATTTTATCTAAAGAACACCAAGCTAACGAGTCTTTTGTGGTTCTCGCCTAAAGGTCACAGTTCCCCATAGTTCTTCTTACGAAGTTAAAGGTTGAATGAGGTGAGATAATTTGGCTCCAAATTTATGTGGCCAGAAATAATGTACTTTTATTCATCTAGGACGGAAAATGAACAAACGTAGCCTGGAAATCCGATACTATACTGATATTTTTTTTTAAAAGAGCTCTCTCACTCTCACACACACACACAATTCTATAGCGAAAACTTCTGCTTGAAAGATGGTAGCATAACTACAAAGATTGACCGAATTTTCAATTGGGATTTTTGAACAATCTGGTAGACCTTACGTATTCAATCCCTGATAAGTGAATTTTTCCTAAAGAAAATTGAGGATGCTAAATGGGATATCTTCCTGAGGTGTCCTCTCAATCGGCAGTGCCCTGTGAATTTCTTCAGTATTCTGAGTCAGTTTATACTCTATATCTGACGCAGTCCTTATACCTTTTCCGCAGGTTTAGGTTCCAGGAATGGTGCTTCACTTCGTATAATTTTTCATTCCCCTTCACTCTAGTGTTTTCCGGAATCCATAGGAAATAATGAACGATTGTATTTCGGTATCTTAGTTGATTAATTTGGCGATAGTCGCTTCCTTCCTGAATACCCTCCAGGAATCTCATTAATATTACTCACCTCTCTTGGGAGGCTTCATCCACATTTTCATAATCCGAGATTTCAACTGCCTGTCTGTTGTAATTCCACCTTGGTGATGGCATAAAAACGTTCGCATGAGAGTCAACTCGAACACAATAGAAAATGTCAGCAGCACTCAAGTCTGATTAAATCTAGTGTGAATGTTCCGGGCCCGTGCATTCCGTCTCTCGAAACAGACAATGAGTGATTATTTCCTCGGAGAAGGTTTTAATGTTATGCACCTGCTAACAACACCAACGCATGCTGATGCTTTCATCTCTAATGATGCGTTGCTCTTGCGGATCTGTGATGGAAATGCAATAGTATATTGTGCAACTAGTGCGGAAAAACAAGCATGAAATATTCAATTTCCGCACGAGTTGTACACTATACTTTTCCGACGGATTTTAATTTCGCATGATTGTATTACCTACTTACAAATCATTTTAAACAGGAAACCAATTCAAATGCCTGAAGAAGCATATAAGAAAAATGTATCACACAATGAGAACAAGTTTTATTGAACATTCTGTATTTACGAGATATTTGAAAAATAATTATTGATGGTGAATATTTGAACAATTGTTCAGTACTAACGAAATACTATTATTTTCTTTTATCAAACCAGAGGTGGATAGATAGACTGGTGAATTCACTTCCTATCCTGTGACTTTGTGACTGTATCTTGATTTCGCCTACTTTGATAAACGCGTCTTCACGTGACATTGCGTGGGTAAATATCGCTGTTATTTCAATCAAATTTACAGGTTACTGCAGGTGTCAAAACGAAATTATGAATATTCGATTCCAATGAGTTTTGATGCGAATATGTATCGAACATGATTAAAAGAAGCTTCTTCAAATATCTTTCGACAGTATCGCCATCTACTATTGTACATGAGAACCCCAGTAACGAGCTGAAATTCAATTGTTCCAAATCAAGGATTTTTCTGCTAAAACAATTGAAGAGTAGCGCCACCAGGTCTTATTTCCATCATTATCAAACCTAAATTGCATACTTCTGGGGGAGTAGAATCTACCATTTCATCGTCGGATGACATTGCAGCAAAGAAAACTTAACAAACTATATGATTCGGTACCCACTTGGTAAATCACATTGACACTATGATGTTATGAATTCGTTAGTAGATATGTCATTGTCACAGCTACCTATGAGTAAAAATCTGAGTATAATTAAGTTAACTATATTAGGCACTAGAGCGAAATATCTTATTTTGTGTACTAGTTTACAGTGCGAAATGATACGTATTTCATGTTGAAATGAAGCAGCATAGGATGCAATAAGTTTAGCAATTTCTGTTCATTACCCGAACCAAAATGGGGTCTTCCGTTTCCAAAAAAATTCCGAATTTCCCGGTGCTGTGTTGTGACTAGTTTGGAACTCGGAGAGAGAATAATGGAAAGAGGACCGTAATATTTTACAGGAAACCGCAGGACCACAGACAGTCCCAATATGCCATTTCGTAAACCGTAGTGCCCTCGAGGCTCCGACATTTTCGCAACAATGCCCTTTCGCAGACAATACAAGACATATTTTCATTTAGGAGAGCAACGATATTATCGCCTTTTGTTAAAATTGGTCGACGTTATAGTTTCGGGATCGTGTATGTAAATGCACGGAAAATCCTTTTGGTGACTGGACTAGGTTAGACCAGAAACGTATCGGTCCATTTCTGAAAGGGATTCACAATATTCCTACTGGGAAGAACCTATGATTATAAAAAAAACTCTTCAAGGCTGAAAATGTGATCAGAGAAGAAACAAAAAAATCTATAGTCACGAGAAGTATTTAATTTTTCACATTTCTTTTTGTTTCCCACATATTTATTGATTTCTCTAAATATTACTTGAATTCCTGATAATTATTTTTGCATTTCTACACCTCAATCGTCTTCATGGTCACGATCGTAATAAATAAAGGTGGGAATTTATAATAATTTTATGACGAAATCAACTATTCAAAAATATCATAACATATGTGATATGTGGAATGATTACATTTTGGCGATGGTTTCTTTGTGAACTCTTTGGCTTGTCTCATGCCTGATGGTGCCTTTTCCAACATCCTCAATATTGCTTTTTCATACAATAACTGCCGTTTGTTTTCTGCAGCGCAAAGGTTCCGAGCCAATTGGAGCATGATGATCCCCTTAAATTTGGACATGTGTCACGTCAAACAATATTAGCAATGCAACACCCTGTATGCTCTTCTATGAGGACTTCCTTTGTTACAGTTGCAGGAACGTTAGGGCTTTATCGTATAGGTATTTCCGAAGCTGTTACCTTGTTTATAGTCGTTTCATGTACCGGCAATGATCAGATACAAAGACCTGTCTGTGTCCCATTGTTTCGGGTTATACCGAAAATTCCTGCGGAATTTCTCTCTAGTAATTTGTGCAATCATCCAGGAAGGAATTACTTGTCATATTGGATGGAATACATGCGAGCTGTACGAGGTATTCCAGAGATTGGTCATAAACTGAACTCCCAGGGATACTCAAAGACAAACAACTACACAAAGAGACATTCCTCAGCTGGTACAGCATCATGCGCGAGGCATTAGATTTTAGCTAATTTGCAAATTTTATTGTGGGAATAATATGCTTAGTGGGTATAAAATTGTAGTTGCCTTCTTATAATTGATGAGAACGAGGAAAATAGAGAACATGTGATTCAACAGTGATATTTAACGATATATAGAATCAATGGGGAAAAATTAAGGACCAACTAGGTATATTCACTAGTTTGATTTCAAATATACCAACACCTCTTTGACACCTGTAGAACCTATTATATTCGACATTAGTTTCTGACTTTCCTGGTCACGAAAATACAGTCAACAAAAAATGTCAACTTTTGTCCCGGTTCAACCGTATTTCTTTGTTACACTTATGACCGCTTTTATCTCCATCGTATCACTCATAATGTCGGCAGAGAGAGGACGAAGCTGAGGATGAAATGAAAATGTACGTCGTTTCATCACGGTAATATCCAACATTGCAGCTTTACGAGGTTAAAGACCATATCTACTAGCAGGGACATGTATCAGGGTTACAAATATCAAACGGTAAATTGCGGTATCTGTTAGCAGCGACCATGGCTAATGGTGCAGTTTGGACATCACATGGTGGATGCAGGCTGGAAGGAGATATGTTTGCTTACATAGGATTTATTCTAGCATGATGTAAGGGAATTAGTTTCTCTCTGACACAACTTTGATCAATAAATTGTCTCGTACACAAATTAAAAAATGAAATGAAACTCGAACTCGGTTAAAGTAACATATTTCGAAACGAATAATCTATACGTTTGCTGTTAGGTAAATAAATAATTTCATTCTTCTCTCATCTTTCCAAAATCCTTGGCGGCATCATCTCTTTTTTTTTGGCCAGGGATTTGGCATTGGGAGACCCGTTTGGCATCATTTCTGATGCATGATTATCTCGTGGGTGACATAACATGCTATATTATTTTATGAAAAAAACTTCGTCTTATCCAATTCATAATAAAAACACAGTTTGAATGGCTGGTAGACAACGAGTATACTATTTTTCTTGCTAGTGCCACGCAGAATATGGGCCGTGCATCTGAAACTTTTGTATTAGAAACGTATTTTTCCTCCGACTATAGAAGGTGGTCAAAAACTCGGTACAAACTTCCTTATTTTAAATGGAAACCTATTATTCAATGTGGTTCGATTGGTCTTCTGCTTTCGAGTTTAGACAACCCAAATAATGTTATTTATAGTTATATAGTTATAAAAGTTTCAGATATGCTAGCTGTACAGGGTGTCCCACTTGAAGGTATCACCCCCTTTATTCTCATAATTCTCATTCAAAAACCATTCTGGAATATTTTTTTACGAGTTTTTTGAATCTGAGCTTACTTTTACTCAGTATCAACCAATTACAGGGCGGCTCAAGAATTTTTTTTATGTTTTGCGGTTGTTTCCCAATTTTTATCCGATAATAATATATGAATGATTTATATTTTTGAATTAAGATTGACGTGCTTTATCGAATTATGGATAACAATATAAATCCTCATTTGAAAAAAAAAATCTGAGCCACCCTTTTCCTATTTTATCGATATAAGAAAAATGTGAGCTCAGATTGAAAAAATTCGTGAAAAATTATTCCAGGAAAGTTTTTGATTTACCCAAATATGTTGAATGGAGGTCGCATCCTCGATCTCTATATTCGAGACAAATTCACTGGAAACAGAAAGTTTTTTTTCTCAAGTTATAAACAATTCGATTTTTCGACTTTTAGACACATGCATCATGCATGTCATGTTGGTTGTTTGGTAAGTTACGAGATAATAATTTTCACATTCTTAAGGCACTTTCTTCTGTGTAATAAAACAATGTGCAATTTGGAGTTATGGCCTAAAATTGTTTCCTATGGGAATCATAGTTGTTTGTATGGAACACATTTGTTTTTTTCCGAGTGTTTTTCTTTTTACCCATGTATCTTGATATACGATAATATATCAAAACTTTTCGAACGGCAACCTCACTTTCAAAGATTGAATGAATTAATTAGCCAATTTTTGTTTTCGCCATTGAATTTATCTCGAAAAAAGAGATCGAAGATACGACCTCCATTTTTTGTATCTCCTAAAGTTACCTAGTTACCCTCCTATACAATTTTCCCACCCTGAAATGTTCAAAGCCTCCCTTTTTTCTTGCCAGTTGATATCAGCAGAAATCTCACCGACATTCTAATATGGCAAATTGGGCTGAAAATGTTCCGCCTGCGGAACTGCATAGTCTTCCTCAAAAGTTGCGTTTTGTTCGAAATCCCCATTCCGCCAACTACTGCTGCAAATTGCCGACTTCGCAGAAATAGTTCTTGCAGATAAATGGCACAGGGGGCGCTGGCAGGCAGTAATGTCGGACGGGTTGCATTTCCGCTTCCTGTTATGGGACATTGCCTCCACTTAAACTTCTACACGGAGAAAACACCGCGCACCTCTGGCGGATACTTTGGAACAGTTTCTCTCCAGAGCTTCTTTAAACCTTCAGAGCATTTGCAGCTTGTGCGAATGTTTTTCACTTGGAAGTATACAAACCATACTGAAATCTGTGATTTTGGCCCGAATTCGCTTCAAGGCATACCATCTCAATGGTATTGTGTTGTTTAGATAGATAGATAGATAGATAGATAAATAGATTTATTCCTTTTTAAAGTTAGTAATTACAACTTATAGGCAGAAGTTTGGTACAAAATGAGGTTTCAAAACAATGATAATAATGAAATGATGAAAAAAAAAATTTAAAGTATGTGAGATGGGAAAAATACAATAAAAAAAACGTTATACAGATATAAGTAGATAACTTTTAAAATATAGAAGTTGGATGTTGATAGGATTCAAAATAAGATCTAAATGCATGTACAACAAAGATAATGAATGGTTACTCATTTAACAGAAAAGATCGTAGTTTCAAAAGTCGCAAGACAAACGTACACAGCACCTGAGCTGAATTTTGATTAATATTGTTCAGTACTGCTGTGAAGATGTTCACGTCCGTGATTTTTTTGATCTGGGGCACTCTTAGCGACTCATAGAAGGGACATTCAAAGAAAGGGTGCTGAATATAGATTCGTTATTGTGCATGTTACAAGCAGTACACATTTGGTTTGGGTCTATAGAGTAATTTGATCCATTATATGTTAATCTTATATTATGTTTGTTGCAAAGTCTCAGTTGAGTAATCATTCTTATGATATAGATGGGTAGATTAAGTCTTAGATACGGCTGATGTGTAGGAGAAAGGGATAAATATTTATAAATGGTGAGTGATTTATTATTGGCTAAATCAAGTATATCTTGTTGATGAAGAAAGTAACAGTTTCTCTCGATCAAAGACTTCGTATTGATTCTCAAATTGTTGAGAGAAAGATTGTTCCAGGTATCCAGACTGTTTGTTTCTACAAAATATGACTTTACTTGTGAAGCCCAGTTATATCTGCTATCGACATTTTGGAGTTGCAATTGTCTCCTGAAACAAATGTAAGGATACCTATTGCTACTCATAAACAACACAATGGTATTAATGGTATTGTGTTGTTTATGATTTATTTTCTGAATAACCTGAAAAAAATAAACAGAATACATCCTGACTGAGAATGGACGCACAAGCGTAAAGCTCAGTTTACTGTTGAGCGATTTTGATTTTCGCGATACCAGCGGTGAAAAGTGTAATATTGTTAATGTTTTTATCGGTAAATTTAAATCAAATCATACTCTGAATTGAAAAATTCGATACGCATTCGCGTTTCATAATGACTCCATTATAGAACCGTAATAGAAAAGAACTATTTCTCCATTCGAGATAATATACTTCTACAACTTGAATTTCAACAGAATATTCGTCAATTTCTTCTGAAATAATTGTTAGCTGGGGAGATTTATTCGTTGAGGCGTATTCTGTCCAGCACTTGAGTTAATGATCTTAGTGAATTTGAAATTCTTATTGAGCAGATCAAAAAAGTTGACGTTTCTATATAAAATTTATAGTCTTAATCTTTTATAGGTTCTGTGTTATAGGTTCTGTGTTCAAAAATGCCTTATGCGCATGCGTTTAATTCATAATTGTTAATTCCTAGTTGAAAAGATGAAATATGACCATCTTCTTAGTTGTTAATTATTAATTTAAATGACAGATACAAGTTTATAAAACCTCGAAGGGATTTTCCTGTATTCATCTTTCCTAATTTTTGCTTGGTAATTAAATTCTTAGTTTAGTTGAATTTATAAATTCACCATTATGGAGAATTAAAATTATAATTATTATTCTCTTGAAAGGACCCACTATATGATTTCAGAATCAAAACACCATTCTTTCAAACAAAGAATGTCTTTGGAGTTGTTTACTTGGTTCTACAATTTAATAACCAGTTTGTAATGGTATCACCACATACCAGATAGAGACACTTACTGCTTGTATCTGAGTCAATTATAAAAAAGTCAATTGAAAAAATGATTCATTGGCATAGGGCAGAATACCTTTAATAGAAGTAGGGTATGATTATTTCTTGTAGTCTCCGAAAAAACATAATTCTCAGTATGACATTCTTCATTTGATGTTGCAAACATAAGCTTGGTTGAACAATATTCAGGCCACATGAACTGCTTCAAATGAATTTTTGTTTATACCAGTCTATATAAACAAATAGATTTGATCGAAGTGAATCATATTATGTGTGTAAGGAATAAGGATGATAAAAAGCATTCCGATTTCCGATTGACCACATCGCGTTACATTATTTTGAGTATTGTTTTGAGAAATTTAAGAAAACGAAAACTTACTATTGAGATCTGGTTATCAGTGGGTGTACTCAGAAACAGTTTTATACATTTTTTAATCAACTGCTCTCAAAATATGTCAAAAAATTGGGAAAAAAAACTGTAATTCCACAATGTTAACTCTACGTTGTAGTGATTTGATTGGGACATTTCTTGTTAGTTTTTGTGTGGTGGCATTTTCTCCAGATTTTGCGAAATCAGCTTTCGTATAACTATTCCGGGGTTGCGGGACCGGATCCGGAGGATCATCTGGAAAGTTGTCGGTAATAGATGCAATTCTAGCATAGTTTTGGTGTTGCGGTAATCTCTATAGAAGGGGAACGGCCGTCGCAGGAAGTGAATTGGGACGAAAACTGGAAAGGAAATTGGACAAATTCCTCGGCCATTTGCTAAATTAGATTTAGGGAGATGGTCGGACTTCGGCAACTTCATTGTCTGTCGTTAATGCACCCAGAACTGTTAGAGAAGTTGTCCGCTCATTTGATTACGTTATATTGAGAGTTATTCACCAACGAAATGGGCGCTACTAACGATTTGAAATGTTTGAACTAAGCCATAGTAGCTATTTTGCGTTGCTTGGTTTCGTTTACCAAATCTGCTGTTCAATTTTGCTAGGATATGGCGGCAAGAAATTCAACGAGAGAACTAATTTCAACATTTTCTACATTGAAATTATTGCTTTTAGTTTGCTGTAGCAAATTACTTCAAATTACGTCAATCACTGCAATGAATATTGAAACAATCGCATTTTTTGGTAGAGAATGAAAAAATCTTTCAAATGAGCTATCAAAAGCCACAAATTTCCATTCAAAAACTCAGAGGTTGCAACCTTGCAACTGATATTTGAATGGGGTAGAATTTGGGGATTAATTTATCCTACGACCACCTATGAAAACGTCAATAATCACACTGTTTTGTTGTTCAGAAAGTAGCTCAATATCACCATGGTATTTTTTATTTGAAAGAAAAAAAAGCACAAGTGTTGATATGAAAAATATCACAACTGTCGACTGAATTGATAGAAATAATTTTTGTGAAGGTACTCACTGTCAATATGAGCGTTCTCAAATCAAATTCATATTATTTATTGAATTTTCTGTCTCGTTTTGAATTATACCGAGAATTCTTCATCTATTAATTTCAATGTGTCTGATACATAAATTCTGAATTCACTTTAAAACTGGAACCTATACTCTTTGCTGGAACTATTTCGATGTTGATGACAGCAGGTGAGATCATTCAAAAGAGTACGGCTACAGTTTTATGCGCGGCTTGCTGCTTGCATCAGTTTGATATCACAGTATCACCAAAGAGAAGATTCTTTGGTATCACAGATGTTTGCAAGAAGTCTAGGACGCACTAACTCGAGTAACTCGTACGCGCTCGCGCACTACGTACTTCTAGGGTTCTGTATTCCTGGTTGCGTGATTACTGGCGCTAGCATGCATATGGTGTCAAGGTTGTTGATGTAAGCTGGTGCCAATATCAATAAAATTTGTCCAAACTGAACTAACTCAATCAATCAGTAATTCACATAATGAGGAATTGTCGGAGAAATATTCAAATATCATCTTGAATATGGAAATAAACAGTAATTATTGATATCGAAACAAAACCACCTGAAATTATGGAGACCGCTCAAATTACATTTTTGACAATACTTCCCGCGAAATGAAAGTATTTGGTGTCGTAGGAAAAATAGTGTACAAAACTCGTTGAAAAGTGCATTTCCTTCACTCGTTGTGTTTCCGCACTGACCTCTACGCGGCTCGTGCTAAACGACTACTCGTGTGAAATATGTCACTTTCCACACTTCTTGTGTGATATACTATTGTTATTCGTACTTTTGCAGGCTGTCATTCCAAAGTCCAAAAAAACGAAGTCCACATATTTTTTTACATAGTTATATGATATATACGATGATTCAGTTGACATACTATTTAGGCTGTGTGGACCTTACTTTTGCTAAATTATCTGTTTTAAAAGCATACTAATACTTATGATATTCAATTATTGATGGCTTCGTGATGTCATCGAAGAAAGATGTGGCAGTTATAGCAAACTTGATTAAAAACATTTTTCTATTCGGACATTCGTGATTTCCACACTGCATCAAATGAAAAACTGAAGCAGGAATCACAATAAGTCCCCACCTCAATCCCTTTGAAGTGAAAACGTATCCTCGTTCATTCGAACGTATTTGCTTTTCTTGAGACGAAACAGCGTGGGTCGGTGTTTTCCCTATTTTGGGATTTTTCCCAGGGCTTGGTGTGCGATTCTGATGTTGTCTGTAGCAGAAATTGCGTCGTGAAACGGAGAACAAACAATTACAGGAGCTCTTGGCCGGTCCGTTTCCATTGAAACGAGAAACGGTTTTATCCTTTGCACAGGAGGTTTATGTCATATGAACTTTATGTCATGTGAACCTTTAAGGTTGTTTTTTTTTTTTGAAGTTTGCAGGGAAATACAAATTCTATATTAAATATTAACATAACGTTTAAAACGAAATGAATACACTGTTTCCATTAACAATAGAAAGCTAATCTTATTTTCTTGAAATTAGTTCTTCTAGGAAATTCCAAATTCCACATGAACGATATAACTGCTCTAAGAGTCATCCCGTATTATTTCCATGTGAGAAATGTCTAATAAAAAATCATAAACCTATACGTTTACTTACTTTACTTTATTTATCCATTCACTGTGTAGCTCGATGAAGAGATTTGGTATGATAAAGAATGACGAATTTCCATAAATTTTTTATGTGATCAAAGTATCTGTATTTTCTAACCACCCTATTGAGGCAAATACAATTTGGCTCTGAGGTGAGAAGCCTTATGATATTACCTTACTATCTGTTACTACACTCGGTATATCATCTATTAGGCGGCACTCACACTTAGCCAACAAGAAACAAGAAAATGGCAATAGGCAAAACGCAATATTTTTGGTAACAACTATATATGACATTATTTCTGGTGATACACAGTGACGTATTCGTTTATTTTCGAAAAATATTTCAGACCATCCAGTTTTTAATACAAAGTTGGTAAAAACATTGAAAAAATATTCCTGTATTTACTCGATATTCCACTCATGTATAATGATTCCCATCATTGAATTGAGTTTTCTATTCATGGAATTGTCTTACCGAATACAACCAGATTTAGCAGGAAATATTTTACGGTGGTAACTTTTATATCACGAGAGCGTAACGAAGTATTCGAAAACAACCACAAAAAAATCTGGGCTCTTGTGTTATTACCCCTGAAAATACCACAGCATAAGGCAAGTTATTGAAAAGGCATGGAAAGCAACTATTGAGACCTTCGATCATAAAACAGACTAGATGAATAACGCACAATAGTTGCCACAGTAGTTGTTTGAAGCCAACATCTAAATCAGTTACTAGGGTTACCTCATTCTAAAACAAGGATAGCAACAACAGATTCCCCCAGAATCGGTGTCCTGCTATCTTGGAAGATCTGAATTTTAATAAATTGACTCACTAACAAAATTATCATATATCCATTATTCCTAAAAGTTAATGAGAACTGAGAACAATCTAAAATCAATGTTTTCTGAAAATATACATCTAAGATTCATTACTCGAATGATAATAGCTTCATAGTGAAACTATATTGTTTTTCTTCTGGTAATATAAAGTTTCCAAATTTCTAACTTGAAAAATATGACATCGACATTATTACCTTTCGATTCCACTAAATATGGGCATATCTACTACTCTGAGCATTTCCTTGCCACTTGTGCCAACCGTTTCATCATTTGTAGTAAAGCGTCGCTGATCATTTTTTCCATATATATCCACTAACTTTTCATCTCGGGGAAACCCAAGAATGTTCTCAATTACTAAAAGTTGTTTTGTATATTAGGATGGGTAAATAATGTTTATACAACGAACGATACGACACTGCGTAACTCACCACTGAAATGTTGTGTTCTGGTTACCCCTTCTAAATTGGCATTTTACACATCAATTCACAGCGTTTCACCATCTTTTAAACTCGAATCGAATAGAATTAACAGTTTTTCACACAAAACTGGAAATATGGCGTATTGCACCATCAAACAAAATTTGATTTAAAAATTAGACTTTACGCGCTTTCATTGTCAGCGTTTTTAGTTGAACGAAATAAGCTGCGTTGGTGCATTCACCAAAATACCACCATCTCCAAAAACACGTGCTATCTATAAACCATTTATATTTAAATGAGGCACTGTATTATATGACGAAGATTGAATACATATCTTTCAATACACTTGAAAGTTTTAATCGGCTGTGTGCGTGTAATTAAAAAAACCAGATTTGTATTCCGTGCAATTATATTTTTACTATTTTTGAAATATAATTGCATGGAATACAAATCTGGGTTTTTTCAATTTCATACACTTATTCGACTCATATAAGTACAAACAGAAAAGTATGGGAAAGTGTGAAGGATATATATATTTGGGAACCTCAAAAAAATGTGGTCTAGGTCAAATGTTGTGATGTGGCAACCTCTGTGGGTAAAAACATATGAATTTGAATTTCATGTTGGCTTCAGACAATTTGGGGTGTTTCTTTTCTTGTAGGTTTGTTGTTCGGAGATTGAGACTGAAGTAAAATTACTCATTTTTATTCGACTTCTTGTTTTCTCAAATGCTACCAAATTGATGAAATCGTATTACCGGAGTCGTCTATCGACATTATAGCTATAGTGAGCGCTCAAAACAAAGTTGCGCATTGCTTATCGACATTAGCCAGTTGCTCATCCTTTGTCGCCTCACAGATATCAGCACCCTGACATCAGCTTTCCCGTCCGAGGGGAACAAACTTTCTAGTTCGTACCTGCTTATCCTCGAACTAATCAGCAGCGCGTCCGGTCTCGACTCTCGAGGCGATCGCGAAAGGGACCCACCCGGAGGCCCGGAGTCCCGGATTTACAGTCCAGATAAATAGGCGGCGGGAGGGCTTCCCATTCATTCGTACACGTACCTACTATTTCCATTCGAATCCCCGCGTCCTTTTATTGCTCGGATGGAGATGAAGGCGATGCTGGGTCGAGGGGATTTATTTACTCTCCTGCAATTCGACTGTGCTCGTGGGATTCGGTAGATGTCGAAAAAAGGAGTCGAGCACACACATACACACACACACGGATGTATTGTCACGGGATGAATCGCAAATACTGTAATGTCCGTCTATAACGAGCTAAAGTCGGCCAAACTGTGTTTGATATTGTTACGATATTTCTACAAGGGTTCGTGAATTTAAAACACTCAGTAAAAAACTGAATAATTTATTTCACTAAACACTCGAAATACAACTCAATAAACACTTAGTTAAATCACAACGATATTCGCTTCACAAATCTCAATGTTCACAATACTAGCTTTCTTTCTAAACTGACTGTCTGCGCCACTTTTCTGCTTATATAGGCCCAAAATACTCATTCTAGAGAAATCTTGAAAATTCAACATAAATACCGTTCATTCTCGAGAAACTGCGACTGATATGAGTCATCCACTAATTGGTTTGTCGGCGAGCGATGTTATCGCGAGGCCATAAATCATGGCTAGTCACGCCGCCGAGATAATGACTTCCGGTCTCGTAACAATATTTTCAATTGACAAGACCCCACCCATCAGCGTTGAGATATGTCATGTAGCGTTGTCTTTACCATCAAGATTGTAACTTGAAGTGATGAAAATGTTATAATTAGGACGCAAAAAAAGGACAAATATCACAACTATAATGTGTTAGAATAATTCAATAATCATTGGCTAACAAGTTTTATAAGACGCCATTTTGTCGCACGCGTTGTTAGGAGTACGACGAGCGAAGCGAGGAGTGCTTCAAGGGAACAAGTGCGACAACGTGTTTTCTAAAACGTGTGTCATATGCGATTTTTTATTAAAAAAATTATTTAAAAAAATGGATTTAATATCGATAAATAACCGAAATATCTTCGATTGGTAACAATGATGACATTGAAATAATAAAAATCTGACGCACAAGCGTAAAGCCCAGTTTACAGATGAAGATTTTGATTTTTGCGATACTAGCGTTGAAAAATTCAATGTTGTTATTGTTTTTATTGGTCAAATTATTTCAAATTACACACGAAATTAAAATTTACCAATGAAAACAGTGAGTTTTTCACTGCTTGTATCACCAAATCCAAAATGGCTCAGAAGTAAACTGTGGGATTAACTCTTCTGACTCTCATTTGATTGTACCAATCTCCGAATAATAAAAAATGCGTTTCGAAATAGAGTGAAAACCGCAATTCGATGTCTCGTCTCGTTCAGGAGTTATCGATGATCTCGGTACCATTTGGACCCACTGTATATTTTTGGAAAAAAAATTTGAGGTAGGAGAGTTCGATTGAAAAAGAAAAATACGATGAAACAGGGTTTGATCTCACTCGGGTCGACAATCATCGTCGTATATCACACATATAGTGAGGTGAGGGCGTTGATTGAAATATTTCTCCTTTTTTTTCACTCAGCAGCTGCCTGACGCAAACCTGTCTCTCTTCATCCTTGTCTGTTGCATGTAGTGGCACGCGCATTGCTTGTCTGTCACTCTCCCTGTGCGCTATTTAAACTTTATATATTTTGTGCCCCACTTTTGACAAGGCAACCTTATACTCTTGGATAGGGAATAAAATCAACTTTCATTTCATGAAACAATCAATCAAATAACAGATGAGGGTATTTTATCATCTTCTGTTCACCTGTTTGAACTTGGCAACCTCGTAGGTGCCCAAAGGAAAGTAGGCAACCCATTTTTTTCCAATTCCTCGTATGATATTGTATCGATTGATGCTCGATTTTCATGAATAACATATGAAAAGTGGATCAAAGATAATATTATTTAACAGTATTGGCCCGTGATTAAGCTATAGGCAACCCATGTGAGATCAATCAATGCACAAATTATCTAACATATAATCTTTGTTATCACCAAATAACAGATGAGGGTATATATTTCTTATGCCGTATCTTAGACTAGATTTGAAGTAGTTGGATATGCCCAGCATTCTTCACTATTTTTTGGGACATCCCGTTCGCATCGTTTGGTCCCTGCGGATTTCACCCCATATCGAATGAATTCCGTATTGAAACCTTCCTCTTAATTGTTCCCTCTAGAGAATGGACATCGACCGTTTGAGGGTCTTTGTGGGATATCGGTCAGAAAATGGAAGTCGCAATTGACCATTGTCACTGGACAAAAATAAATAATGAAACGTTCCTCGAATCTTCCATCGACATCACGAATGCGATAGTAGTACAGTCTGTATGATGTTCAAATTTGAGTTATCATTAAAATCAACAGAGAAACGAAGCTAAAGGGTTTCTTCATGAAAAACTACGTTTTAGTTGTATAAGGCACTTATATAACGTGTGCATTAATTTGAAGATTTCATTAAAAAAATTGATTCAATATCGATAAATAACAGAAACATTTTTGATTGGTAACAATGATGAAATTGAAATATTCAAAATTTTCCGGCCACTGTCAGTTCATTCGACCAACAGACGACCATACTACGCAAGCATTAAGCCCAGTTTACTACTATGCGATTTTGGATTTTCCGATACCAGCGGTCAAAAATGCTATGTTGTTATTGTTGTTATTGGTCAATTCAAATCATATCACAATCTGAATTATTTACCAACAACAACATTGTGTGTTTCACTTCTAGTATCACCAAATCCTAGATCGCTTAGCATAATCACTGTTATCACTCAATATCGCTTCTCGGAACACCCTGTGTTTTATTGCATTTTCAGATTCTTCTTGGAAAGCTGATTTCATTGATCAGTCATACTTGGGGTCTATATCAAACGATTACTATAGGGTGTGGAAAATCGATATTTTTCACGTCGATTTTTTTACATGTCCCTATCTCATCTTTTTATCCGCTATCGATTGATATTTAATTGAAACAAATACAGGGTGGTTCAAAATTTAGAATTCTAAACAATCCTGTATTTGTTTCAATTAAATATAATGGATAAAATACAAGGTGTGAAAAATCAAAGTAGCTGCTACTTTATAGTAGAAGCGGCAACGCCGCATCGTCTAAAATATTTTAGGAGTGTATCATATTGATTTATGTATGCTATCAAATTTTCATGTCGATCCGTTGTCTGGTAAGCCAGAAACTAAGCCCTGTAGATATTACGGTTTGTATCAAGATTTTGATAAACTGTATTTGTTGAAAACATGTTTGTACCTTATTATACTCTTTACACATTCTACAACATTTTTTATCCAGTTTTTTATAATTGTTTTTATACATATGACATCTTTGTTACGAAAGTGCTGAACGGACATACAGCAAAATAAAATTATAATTGACAGTTGGAACTGACAATTATACATAATTGCCAGATATATCTGGCAATTATAAATAATTTCCAGTTTGAACTGACAATTATACATAATTGTCAGATAGAACTGACAATTATACATAATTGCCAGATATATCTGGCAATTGTAATTGTCAGTTCAAACTGGCAATTATCTATAAATGCCAGTTCGAACTGACAATTATACATAATTGCCAGATAGAACTGGCATTTATAGATGATTGACAGTTCTATCTGACAATTATGTATAATTGTCAGTTCTATCTGACAATTATGTATAATTGTCAGTTCAAACTGGCAATTATCTATAAATTCCAGTTCTATCTGACAATTATAACTGTCAGTTCAAACTGGCAATTATCTATAATGGCCAGATATATATCTGACAATTATGTATAATTGTCAGGTCAAACTGGCAATTATCTATAAATGCCAGTTCTATCTGGCAATTATGTATAATTGTCAGTTCTATCTGGCAATTATGTATAAATGTCAGTTCAAACTGGCAATTATAATTTTATTTTGCTGATGTCCTTTCAGCGCTTTCGTACTTTGTCGACAAAATGTATGACATTTTATACAATAAAGATTATTCTCTCTCCCTCTATAATCTAAATCATCATTTAGAAATCCAGATGATCACACAAGAATCCTGCAGATTTGACAAAGCGACTGCAATGTCTTTCGCAACTACTCGCATGCACAATGAACCCGCGCATCCTCATTGATGATGCCTCATGCCTCCTTTGTGTATGGATCTCAGAGAGGAGTTCCGGCTCCATTGCGAACTTTGCTCGAGTCTAATTACGTAATATTGTTCATCGACTGATATAATTGGACGATTATTGTATGTGTGTATGTGTATATAAGGACATAATAATGCTGCTCGTTATGAACCGATCGATTGTGCCATCAGAGTTCGATGGTGGGATTGCTTTCAATGGGCCAAACATACTGTCAACTTCAGATTATTGTGCTGTGGCCAAGGATGTCACGTGGTATAATGGAACTTGGTGATATGCATCAGAGGAGTCTGTGACGTTCAAAATGTATTGTGTATTGTACGAGTGTGAATTTCAATATACACTCGAATAATATAACTGAAAATGAATGATGATGTTGATTAGCCATGAAACACCACAATACTTCTACTCTTCAAAGCATGTAATGGTATTATTCTTTGCTTTGTTTTTTTTTCACGCGTTGTAATCTAGGTAAAGAATTTTATAAAATATAATAAATTTATGGTGTTTTCAAACATATAATTTCAAAAAAGTTAGATCAAATGCAGTAGATATTTATAGTCCGGTCAATATAGACATTTAAAATAACAAAAATTCCCGGAAAGCCAAATATTGGTGGAGTGCTGGTATTTACCAATACAAATAAAGTTTCAAAAATCCCTATCGACTCTATGTGTACTACAAAAGTTATCCGGGTCAAAGGTCGAAATTTGGGGTCTTTCGAATTTTTTTCGAAAACGGCAAGTTCTCTCAAAAAAAAACTCAAACCAAACTTGTGGATCTTAAGATTCTCTACAAAAATGATCCCCATGATTTTTTTCTAAGAGTTATTCTAAGAGTCACATTATCAAAACAACAAATAACCCAATAATCAATAGCAATAAAAGGTAATATCTAGAACTTGACGGGTAATTGTTTCCTTGAATTATCCTTAAATTGTCATGACAATTAGTGAAGTAGGCCTACTACAGGGGAAACCACGGTAAAAAAACGCGCCGAGTACACTACCTCACAGGTGGCGTGGAAATGTGTGCATATCATGTATAATGTGACTTTTAGGAAAAAAATTATAAGGACCATTTTTGTGGAGAATTTCAAAATCTACAACTTTGGTTTGGTTTTTTTTTTGAGAAAACTCACCGTTTTCGGGAAAATTCCATAAACCTCTAATTTTTACCTTTGGCCCCGAATAACTTTTGTAGCACACATATGATCGATAGGGATTTTTAAAACTTTATTTGTAATGGTAAACCCCAGCTCTCCACCAATATTTGGCTTTCCGGGAATTTTTGTTTTTAACATCGATGTAGATTCATATCTCATTGTCTTTACTAAGATTCATCACAGAAGCTAGAAGCTTCGGCAGTATTATAGAATGAAACATTTCTACATTTCTGTAACCTGCTCGCCGATTTACCCTCTGGGCAGCTTGTTACCGCCATTTCAGCTTCTAAGGGGAGTTTAGGGCTCCTGAATTTCGAATATCATCTCTTGAATCGATATTTCTGAATAATTTTCAGTTTTCGAAAATGTTGATACACGAAAATCAGTACACATATCTGCCACTCTTAAATCCTTGGAACGAAATACCCTTTCATGTGATGCAACAAATTACGAAAGATAGGGTTCTTCCTTAGAAAGTGAGAAAAATTTAGATTTTTCAGGACTCGATTTCTCTCATCAGGAAAAAACTGTATCTCCTTACATGATTTATAAGAAGTCAACCCCATCTAATTTCGATAAAAACGAACTGCCAAAGTAATGTTCGTGATCATATATTTTGACATTTAAGTCCAAATTTACTTGTAATCGCATGACTAATAACGGAGATTTCGAGGTAGGTGTTTGAAACACGCTGTGTATAAAATAATAGTTTTGGATTACCTTCAAAACAGCATGCATATTCTCAATAATTTTCTTATGAAAGTTTCCTGATTCTCCATCAGAATTGATGAATACAGACAGCTTGTTCGACCTTAACAACTTTTTAATATAAACTCGACATGAACTATAAACTTGGCTTGTTTCCAAAGAAATCGGCTCATTCCGAACCATTCACTATACCATTGAATCTATACGTCTTCGCCTTCCCGTTTTATGAATTTAATAAAAACTTTCACTTAATAGAACGTTTAGGAAGCTCGATATTAAACTTTGGTGCGCTCCGCGTTATAATATCGTATTGCATTTTTATTTCATGAAATATGCACAACGCATAAAACTAATATTGCATTATAGGTAATGTTCATGAAAATATTCCACATTTGCAATAGAACCCTAATTATTAAGAGACAAGGTGGAAATTCCTCAGGTTATTGGAAAAGTTACCGATTTTCGATTGATTGGTGTCGACACATTTTGGAAAGAAACCATTGAAAAGTTGTGCCATCATACAACATCCACCTTATTAAAAAAGTGAAGGTATATCATATAATATTGAATTCAATTGATATTAGCTTTCAGAAATCGACCGGTGACAGTGCCTACGTGTCGCCATCTAAACTGGCAGAATATTTCTTAGCTAAAACTTTTCAACATTGAATTTACCGAGGAATTTACCATTCAATACGATTAGATACAAAATCGACTAATTTTAGTGGAAATGATAGGTATAACCATAATTCTGAAAGTGTCTCCAACCATTAATTCATCGAACATTGTAGTGAACTGACAGTTGACCGGTATTATTACAGGAAATATAAAATTCGCTCTCCTACAGTCTCCCTGCATCAAATAGGAAACTTCAACCCGCCAGTCCTGATATGACCCATATGAAATTGTGTACCACCTGAATTTTTCCGCAACATTTCATCTTTCGAGACAGCTATATACAACCTCGAAAGCAATATGTTTCTTGATAAAAAATGGCTGGCGCCAATTTGATGACATATTAGGTCTGTTCGTATTTGTGATATCTCGCAAGGCTAAACGTTATTGGCATTTCTTGTTTCTTTTACGCTGGAGATTTCAGAAGAGCTACGGCTTCAACGTGTTTTCCTCGATATTCGCAAAACATCATACTTTTCCATCCGTTTGTACGAAAGCGCTGAACGGACATACAGAAAATAAAATTATAATTGCCAGTTTGAACTGTCAATTATACATAATTGCCAGTTTGAACTGTCAATTATACATAATTGCCAGTTTTAACTGACAATTATACATAATTGCCAGTTTTAACTGACAATTATACATAATTGCCAGTTTGAACTGACAATTATACCTAATTGCCAGTTTGAAGTGACAATTATACATAATTGCCAGTTCGAACTGACATTTATATACATAATTGCCAGTTTTAACTGTCAATTATACATAATTGCCAGTTTTAACTGACTATTATCATAATTGCCAGTTCGAACTGACATTTATAGATAATTGTCAGTTAAAACTGGCAATTATGTATAATTGACAGTTCAAACTAGCAATTATACATAATTGCCAGTTTGAACTGACAATTATGCATAATTCAACTGGAAATTATTTATAATTGCTAATTTGAACTGTCAATTATACATAATTGCCAGTTTTAACTTACAATTATACATAATTCAGTCAGTCAGTTCAAACTGACAATTATACATAATTTCAATATTTTCTATTATCATGCATATGAGTTCGTTTTTAACAATATACCTCGCAATATACTTATGGTAGAGGCGAGCGTTTTTTCAATATTTACGCTCACGAGCGCAAATGCTGTCACTCAATTCCATTCCTCGGAAAACTTAAATTTTTTTGTAGATATTTGACAGCTACAAGCTACTTGTTAACCGATTGTAGAAAAAAAAATATCAAGCATCATTGGCATTGCAAATAAATTAGTAATTCTTGTCCTCAATATTTATTATTGAATACTCTTTGAATACCTACCTTATTTACCAGTGCGTTAAGTCAAAAAAAACATATTAAATTTAATCGAAAAAAGTTTTGGACCATGAATTGAAAATGAAATTCACAAACAGAAATATCTGAACATTAGTAAATGAAAACTTGTTAAGAGGAGAGGATATGATACTGGCAACATTTTGTATGAGGTTGCACTTTCTACTGGGGGAAAATATTCTGGTGCACTTTCAAGTTATAATATCTTTTTCTTTTATGAAAACTTCAACTTTGAATTTAATTTTCAGTAAACAAAAAAAATTACGTTTGCGTCCATAATCTTCCGTAGCAGCTATGTCAAAGAAAAAATCTTTGTCCCTTTCCTCGTCCGTCCCAAAGCTTTCTGTGAACCGAACGGGCAAGTAGGGCGGGTAATTTTGAAAATAAACAGTCGGATCCGACGCTCACCCAACTTATTCCGTATGGATATTTACGGATAAATTTAATCCAGGCGAGAACTCGACAGCGCTAATACATCTGCAAATTTTCCTGTCGGATCGTCTAGCTAGGCGACTCCGTATTGTCGGAAAGATAAATAGCGGCGGAATATTCGGAATATTGCCTCTGTATCTAGCCGGCAATTGGAAAATGGATTTCGGGGAAACCATCGAATGACGGGAAAGTTTATCCAACGCTCGACGTTGAAATAATATTTTGAGTTCTGGATATTCGGCGAGCATAGGCTTTCGTATGAATTATTTATGCGAGGATACAAAGCGCGGGGATATATCTACTCTACAGGGTGTAATGCGAGGGGTTGACCACTAGGAGAAAATGTGTACACTGGAATTCCTATAAGCCGGAATTCCCCTGGAATTCCCCGGAATTCCTCCGGAAGAAATATGTCAACTTGTACAAATAACGATGAAATTTCGAAACTGAATGTAGATAATAATCGGAATTCCGGGTAATTCCGGGGGAAATCCGGTGAAATATGAAATATTTAGGAACATCACACACAAATTCATTCGGGATTCCCGAGGGGATTTCTGAGTTCAAGATAAACTTCAGACCTAGCTCCAAAGTGATGTCACTAAACATTACAGAATCTGAATAATACCGGATTATATTAATATCAATATTTCGAAATTTGTCATCACTGAGGCTATATTGTATTGTATTATATCGAAAACCTCGTCGGGAACAGAATAAATCATCTGATGGTATCAATATTATCATCGGAAAATACCGAGGAACGGATGGACTGACTCGGTCTGATTTCTCCTCTGATTTCACTTTTTTCTGTATTAATCCCTCCTTTTTCCAAGATCTGAATCCGTAAGAAGGAAAATCCAAGAGAAACATTTTTATTCAGACAAAATTCAGCAAATCTAGGGTGTTAACTGTAAATCATCATATCTATCGAACACATGATTCAATTTACATAGGAACATACATGGTGGTTCACTACTAACGCGACAGAGATTTAAAGCGAAACTATAAAAATTTCAAAGTTTTTCTCATTTCAGTAGTTCATACGTAAATTTTGAAAGTATTTCGAAATATACAGGATTTACCAAAAATTGTGGCATATAAAAGTTATATTGTTTCTTATGGAAGTCCATGTATTTGGTTGCATTTATATATTCTCCCTGAAAAGCTTATTTCATCGATTTATATCACACTTGGGGTCTAGGGAGAAGATATATGGTTTGGAAAATCAAGATTCTTCAGCTTTAAAAATTTTTTGTGTCAGAACTATTCATTAATGGCCAAAACCTAGGTCAAAACGGCTCACATGTCCCTATCCTAACTCTTGACCTAATATCTAATGACATTTAACTGAATCACATATCGGGGGGTTCAGAATTATGAACCTCCCTGTATTTTTTTCATTCGAATATAAATAATTGGTGGCGAATAAAATGTCAAGATAGGGACATGTTAGCCGTTTTCATCAATAATGATCGATTCGACACAAAAAATTCCTAAAGTTGAAAAATCTCAATTTTTCACACCTATTTTTAAATATAGCCTTCATATACTACTACTAAGGTTACAAAATCACAGAGTCAGCAGAAATTGTTTTTTTTTAAAGACGGGAATGAACTTATCGATAATCATGAGTGATTATAATAATTTAGTCAATATTTTTAGTGAAAATTCATCAGATTTTCTTGGTGTTTTTGCCATAGAACACACAAATTTCGTATTTTTTTTGGCGTAAAAAAGAAAGGAATTCCTCGTAATTCCCGAAATTCCTCGGAATTCCCCTGGAATTCCCCGGAATTCCTATCAATTGTACACCGGAATTCCCATGTGGTCAACCCCTCGGTGTAATGTAATGTCGCTCGTATGTGTAAGTACAGTAACCTGGTGAGTATAGCTATAGGACTTCCACCCTAATTTCCTCGATGTTTTCAAAAAATCCCGAGACACGTCAACAAACGTATCTAAGGGGACAAGTTTTCATCAGAAAATTAACGCGCCCCCTTTCATCTCCTGCAAGGGGATGCTACCAACTTCAAAATCTTGCGAAGGGGTATCTATAGTCATATCTCACTCTGAAGGTCTTTGTAATCTCTACACGTCGGTGTTTCGTTTTTCAAAATTGATCGATGCTTCGTCGAGATATTTAGGAAAATCTGTTTGTTGCTGGGTACCATTTGTAATAAAAACTGTAACTGTTATATTGAATTATTTGCCATACATTTGTTGACGTGTCTCGGGATTTTTTGAAAACATACACAGATATCGAGAAAATCAGGGTGGGAAGTCCTGAAATGAACACCCTGTATATACATCATCACGATATGATCGAATACAACTCAGATACAATGATTATTCAGTCTATCTATTCAACCTTCTAAGACGGCGTCCGGCGATCAGACGAAGATGATAAATATTGGATGGTTCAGAAGTTATTTTCTGTTCTAATGTGTTGATAATATTTCTTCAACATCTATTCTGTAGTTTTTTAAAATTGTGTTTTCGGGGTTTCATCTATATTTGGAAATATTTCTGTGGAATGTGGAAGCCTTGACTCAAGATATTATCTGATATTTGACCCAAATCATTTATATCATATTAAATGTGGCTTCCTACTAGGATACTATTAGAAATATCGGTTTTGGCAGGAAGTGTAGACACTTTAAACTTTCCTGAATTGTGATGGTAAATAAATGTTTCTTGCTACTAACAGCGGCGTACGACATGGACAAGTGACAAGTGAATGGTTGACCCTTCCCAAATTGTACACAATAACTGACGCGAATTGCCATTTTAGCACAACTTTAACTTTATTTAGTGACTGTACTTCCTTTACAAGTTGTTTCTAAGTAATGAGGAGAATAATTTTAGAATCTTTAAATGAAACACACGGTATCTTAGTAAGGAACCACATTTCATGTATGTTATTTGGGTTAAATATATTAACATTTTGAGCCCAGGCTCCTACATTCATGAAATATTTATATATCTACAGTTATATCTATTTATATATAAAAATTTCAAAGGAACAGCTCTTCATAACATTTATATTTTATCAATAACGGAGATATTTCATAATAATGGACTTTATGCAGATACAAAAATAATCAATTAAAACGTTTCATAAAAGAATCAACATCATAGAACTGCCATCGAAGCATAAATTCAATAATAAATAATAAAACGACAGTCTGAAGAAAATCAATTTCGAAAATATATTTTTTCGTTTTTCGGAATTTCCTTAACGACCTTAACGACCTTAATGAACTTGACTGTTGGATTCATCATGCCGTCATGCGAGTTGGGCATATTTAAGTCTCTCTATTGTTGCAGTTGACGTGTCTGTTATCGCTATTATATCATTTATAGTCTGACTGAAATAATTAAATACCCTTTTTCCGTCAAATAAAGATTGTTATCATGTGGAAAGTGGAGATTCCAAAAGGCATTTATGGCCAATAAATAATTTGTAGCTTTTAGAATCGGAATAATGATCTACCGAAGCAGCTCTCTATTCCTTTCATTCCAACTCAAAGTATCTCTCTCTTTGTTTGGCAATGTCAATTCGTCGGCAAGGGTGGTTTTCATGCTATGTATAGGTTAGATTATTCATATTAGCCACGCATCCAATTTTTTTCATCATCAATCGATGAGGGTGGTATTGTGAGGTTGTCTAATTTTCGGGAATCTATAAAATATGGTTTGAGAAAATTCGAGTTCTTTAAAAAATGTATTTACAACTAAACTGGAATATGTACTTTGCTCGACTCTGACGGAGATGATAATGCTAACAGCTGCTCATTACATGAATTGGCAAACTTTGTTGGAGAAAATGCCCTTTTGGCTTATTTCACAGGTCTCTCGACGAAATATAAATCATCTACGTTTTATGTACTTTCTATAAGGAACGGATAGATATTTTCGTCAGATTCAGACAAAATATCCCAAAACCACAAGCAAGTCGCTTACCACCCTGGTCCCTGAATAAACTAACTAACTAACTTACAACTCCGTAGGCTATACTTGAAAACTGAAGATCCAAAATTCACCTGAAAAAAAAAACAATATATTAGTTTCTGACGGTTCGATTTTATGTGAAACAATCAACTGACTTTAGACAATTAAGTAAATTACTTTCAAGAATTTATGCATCTGAAAGATCATTTCAACTCTGAACATTCAAATATTCAGTGATTTTTTTGGATTTTCTTTTAAAACACGTTTTGGAGTCTGAAGAATGACCTTATTCGATATTCTACTCTTGGATCCTTGTGATTTTTTTTGTTTTTCAAATCTGTATCCACTTTTTAATGTGGAACATAATGGAGATTATCCAGATATTATTGAAGTTCCGCAGAACTTGAAGTGGAATTTATTGGAGATATAAGGGTATAATCAACCCTATCCTCTATTGCCCCTTATGCGTGCTTGCTTCTACGCGTTGTAATAAGACTCTGAAGGATATTTCCTATTTCCAATTTCTCGAAATTTATGTCCAATATCCTTCCTCGCATATATTGAATTACTGTGACCTAATTCAAACGGGGTCCCATATCTATCTGACTGTAAGCACATCTTTTATAAATGAGCTCGAATTTGAAATTGAAAATTGTTTTTTTCAACTTTCCAGAATGAAATGAAAAATAAAAACGTATAGAAATAAAATCTAGCCACTCCAATTTTTAATTACGGTTCACCCTTGAAAGAGTTTAATGAGTTTCCGATACTCGACGAATGAAATAATATTGATTAAAAAGACATTCTCGATACATAATTACATTCAGTTTGAAGAATTGCTTTCAAAGTTGTCACAGGAGAGTGAATACTTAATATTTTACATTATTGCCTTCGCATAAACGGGATAATACCACTTCTTGTCTGATATCGATATAATGCTCCCCTTTTTGAGTCATTGTCGTAACTAGGATTTTTTCCAACATTTAATTTTGGAACATCTCCTATCATCACAAAATTCCCGAGATGGATTTTTTTTTTTTTTTTTTTTTTTTTTTTTTTTTTTTTTTTTTTTTTTTTTTTTTCCGAGGTGGTTGAAATCCTTTATGGACATCATATGGGTCAAATTCCCCATATGATAGTGTGGGACTCCCTGATCTCAGCCAGGTCTACCCACTAAAAACTCCACCCCCTTCGTAGGCTCGTCTGACCGAAGTCTCCGATGACACTTAGGCCTAATGGCCCATTGTATCTTGCCTATTTATCATCATTGTACCCACTTTATTATTTCAGTGCCTTGTACAAGTTTGTACAAGTCCTTCACTGGATGTGAGTTGTATATTTCTGGTTCGCCAACTGGTTGCCCAAAAATTGTCTGCCTTCTGCGATCCAATGCCTCGCATTTGCATAGTATATGTGATACTGTTTCTGGTTCCTTTCCGCATAGCCTGCAATTTGGGTCACCATTATACAGTCCCATCCTGGTAAGGTGCTCCTTGACTGGGGCGTGGCCGGTCATGAGTCCTATAACAGTTTTTATCTGCTCTCTGTTCATGTTTAGCAGATCTGCAGTTCGTCTTTGGCATGGTTCCTTGATGTATTGTTTCCCATGTATATTTCCTGGAATGTTTTTCCAGTAGTTCTTATGTTTTTCCCGAATGCAGTCTGTTACAGACGCTCGTGCTGCACGCTTGGGTACTCCTAGAATCTGTCCTGGTTCTGGTTCATTATCTGACCCTCTTCTTGCAAGTTCATCAGCTTTCTCATTGCCAGTAATCCCCTGATGTCCTGGCACCCAGGTGAGTTTGACACTGTTCCGGTCTGCCAGCGTTTTCAGTTCCTTCTTGCAATCAAATACCAGTCGCGACGTCACTTCCTTGCTTATAATTGCCTTGAGTGCCGCTTGACTGTCTGACATTATTTGGATCTGCTCATGTTCTATAGCTCTCCTGTTATTCTCCTCTGCGCATCGGAGAATTGCATATACCTCTGTTTGAAAAACGGAGGTGTGTTTTCCCAGTGAATAGCTGAGCTTGGTCTCCGGGTTTTTCGAGAATACTCCTGCTCCTGACCCATCTGTGGTCTTTGATCCGTCTGTATACCAGATCTTTCCCTGCAGTATGGTGCTGAGTTCTGTATTACTCCATTCAGTTCTATCTGGTATGGATACCCTGAATGGGTTATTGAATGTATATCGTTTGGGAATGTGATCTGTTCTCATATCAAGTGTGTCCCTGTTCACCGTTCTTACGATATTCATGTGCCCTGTTCCTATGTTAAGATCGTCCAGTGTATTTTGTAGTCTGAAGGCACCAAGCCTCGCCTCCCCCTGTATCATTAGGTGAAGGGGAGGCAGATCCAGTAGTGTCTCCATGGCTGCAGTAGGCGTTGATTTCATAGCCCCTGTGATTCCTAGACAGGCAAGCCTTTGTATCTTGCTCAGTCTTGTTATTGCTCCTCTTTGTAGTGTCTTAGGCCACCATACCAGTGAGGCATATGTTATGGAGGGCATAACCACCCATGGATGTGAATAGGGAGGAAATTTTGAAATTTTCGTATTGCTATAGATGCCATCCATGAATGAACGAATCTCCCCAATCCGGTGCTGCCATTCACCATTTGACATTCGGAGATGCAACTGAGATTGAGCGGCTCATGCTGCTTTTACTTAGAAACTTATTTACACTCCCAATGGGTTCCTGCATTTGCATGCAGCCACAGCATCCGTCAGAGAACAAATTGAACATTTGAAATACAGAGAGTGCCAAAACTTTTACATGTCAAATGGATCCTCATTTTTTTCTCAAAGCTTATAGATGGTCAGTTATTTTAGATCATTGGATCAATTCATCGTGATTTAGATGAATTATGTATTTTTTTATTACTGTTTTTCTCTTCATAGATTTCTGTGGTTAGTAAAATTAGAATAGTATACATATCTTGTTTAATGATATCGATAATATAGATGTCTCATATTGTGATTTATTTCCATTTGAACATTATACAGTTCTTTTTATATCACAGTTCTGATCAGGACCGTTTTTAACCTATTGAAGGCTCTAGGCACTTAAGTATAATGGCCGAAATAATGGAACCTTTATGTCTCACACGCTATTACAGCGATACATGAAACTTGAAAATTATTTAGGAGAACCACTTTGTTGACAGGAAGTTAGAGAGAATTGTCATTGTTTGTAAGGCCCCTTGTTCATTGTTGGATAAAAAAGGGTATTTTATTACATATTAATAGTCAGCAATCATCGATAGATTTTTGAAAGTATATGCAAATCAGTAATATCGGTTGGTGATCTGTCAAAAACTAGGGGGCATCATTTATCGTGGGGACCTGGACACTTTTCCCGAGTGTCAAATGGAAAAAAGGGACCTGGTTCTGATGGAATATCGATATCACATTAGGGATTTCCATTTCGAAACAATTTGCTTCGATAATTCACGTTATTCTACTTTTTATTTCAAACTAGAATACATTATACCAAAATACATCATGATGATATTGTTACGAACCGCTGGCATTTCCGAGAAGGCCTGAAAGCATCCGCTCGACGCGTGACTCACAGCGGATGATTCATTGCCGTCGAATATGAAAAGTGCTTCCAGTTTGTTCCTTTTCTTCTTGGACAGTGATGTCTTTGCCTATATAGGAGCCGCGGTTTCGCGGACAAGTTAGTTATAGTTCGGAAAGAGTCGATATTAGAAAGAAAGCTTGTACAGTGAACATTGAGCTTTGTAAAGCGAATATCGTTGTGATTTAACTAAGTGTTTATTGAGTTGTATTTAGTGTGTTTAGTGAAATAAATTGTTCAGTTTTGTACTGAGTGTTTTAAATTCACGAACCCAAGTGGAAATAACGTAACAATATGAATAAATGAAATCCCAAAACAATGCACCAAAGTGGAAAAACCGAGAGGAAAACTGTGCCAACCCTGTGAAAACTTTATTCATTACCCAAACAGAAGGCGACACACAGAATATTGTGGCAGCGAAGTCGGCCGATAATGAAATATCTTCATCAAGTTCTGAACTTCGCTGATCTATAAGATAGTGGGGCTCTTTGTACTGCGATCGGCTTGTTATCTACGACCTAATGCACTAAGTGTTCCTTTGGAAACCACCGAGGCAAAATCCGAGTGGATGAAGGAACAACGAAAACGTTCTTGTGGGATTCTGAAACCTATGGCTTTCAAGGGTTTATTCAAGAAATTCAACACAGAATGTCGAACAGAATGTCTGTTAGTATAATCGATTACGGAATGTTATAGTTTTCAAGACTAAAGATGTAAACGCTTTGATGATATTTACGATTATTAGTACACTTTCAAAATTCTGATGTTCAAGATCGACAGAGTAGTAACGTATGTGGTGAATATTTTATATAGTCGTTTATTCTTGAAATGGTACATTCACATTGGGCCAAATCATTGCATAGGATTTCCGACAGGATTTGAATTCGGGTATCAAGAAATTATCGTATTCCAAGGAATTTGCGACATCAGATTAACCACACAAAACGAGGCAAAAAAAAGCTGAATCAACCCACGAGCAGTTGTAATAAACGGCGCGTATAAAAACATTGCGAAAATTAACATGTTGGTAAGAACAATAGAGAAATGTAGAAACGCTCTTGTTTTCTGAGCGAAATCATCAAAAAGACAAATGACCTTCGTTGTAGCCACATTTGTCAAACAACTATCAAGGAAATATAGAATTTTTTCTGTTTGCTGGATGGGAGGTGGGGTGAATCATAAATCCACCAAGATAGCTCAAGATTTCTGTCTTGACCTCACCCTGATAAATTCCATTTATTATTTGAATATCGTCACGTTTGTCAAGTCTGATATGAGGTTGTTTTTTTGTTTGCTAATATACTATGAGAAGAAAATAAGTATGAAGTAAACAGGGTGATTGGAGAATAGTGAACCTGCCATTGACCGGAATGAAATAATCAATACAAACAGTATTGGAATTTTTATAAAAAAAACTTTCATAGAGAGGGGCTAATCTTAACTTCCTTGAACTTCTAGAATTTTCTCAAACACCTAGAACTTTCTTCTTGATTGATGATGGACTTCATTGCTGCAGAACTATCAGATATATTCAGGTATTTGAGTAGTCAATGTAGAGAGTTCATGAATCATGAGTCATAAAAATGAAATAAACAGTTTTTCATATTCATCATTTTATATTTATACTTCTTGGGCTTAAAACAACTGAGAACTGCGCATCAGAATTCCATTTTTGTTTTGCCAAATGAACACTGAAAGTAATTTCAAAGTTCCCAACTAGACAATGAAACGAAGACATTTCTCTCCCACGGCGTACGTCATATAATTTGTATTCACCGTTCTTGGGACCCAAGTAAATTAAGAAATCGAAACAAAAAACCCTTCGCCATCATTAAAAAAACCACTATAGAAAGCCGAAAGAATTCCGCTGGAAAATTAGAAACATCACAAAACACAAACTGGAATTCAAATTTCCTTTCTGTCTTTGTCCTGTGCTGGTGATGTCTTGTAATTTCCGATATTCAAAAGTCCTCGCGTAGAACGAGTTTGAATAGAACTCAACGTTGAATAGCCCTGGGCTTCTCATAAAGTTTTCGAATTTTTTTGTTAAATACACCTCAAGTCGTTATAAAGTTATATAAAACCGTTTCTGTTATACTTAATGAGACATCTGAACACTTTAAAGAGCTGCTTCGTTAGATCGTTGTTTCATTCTGTGAAGTTGCATGTGATCCGGTATAGTATTATATTGAATTTGGATGAAATGCAGTCCGGTTTATTTCTGAAAGTAGCTAACTAAAAACTTTCATTGGTTGATGATATATGTTAGTAGATTAATGTTTGCGTTTTTTATATTTATTCCAAGTAGGCGGGTGTCAGACGTTTGTCCATTTGTTTTCGTCATAATATCAATTAACCCATTAAATCGTTAAAAGTGAGAATGCCGTACGAAAAGTTTCACTATTGTAAACTAACACATCAGTTCCAACCAAATCAGGAATTCATGAAATACAATGTAGTAGCTGTGACATGAAATATATTGGACAAACACGACGAAACATAGAAACTCGCTTCAAAGAACATATATTGCTCATTTTAAACATATATAATCATTTCGAAAAATCAAGTGTTGCCCAACATATTCTTGAAACTAGTCACCCCATCACTGTAAACAACTTGAAATTAGTTAGACATGTCACGAACAATAAGGAGTTGGATAGTTTAGAAAGCATTTACATTAATCGTAGTAGAAGCCTATAGATCTCATTGCTTACGCTAGATCCGGCATCCTGTAGTAATTTTTAGGTCTAGAGGGGTCTGCAAGAAAGTAGGTACTACATGATCACGTGGTACAACACATGTATGGACAAAAATGAAAACGACCAATCAATGGCCTAGTACTTTCAACCCCCCCGGACCTACAAAACAAGTAACCTGGATAACCGTTAAGCAATATAATCTATGTAGAAGCCCATTGATGAACCAAGATGGCGGCCCTATCTCCTCTTCCATATTGTTCGACCTTATTGACGTTCCACTTATCGACGTACGTTTCACGTCAGTGAAGCGGGAAATACAGGTATATATCCTTATTGGAAGCTTTGAAAAATTCGATAGAGTTACAAGTTTTATAGGACGCACGCGTTGTTTGGAGTACGACGAGCGAAGCGAGGAATGTTCCAAGGGAACAAGTGCAACAAGTTACAAAACGTGTGTCATACAATTTTTTTTTATTTTGCATTAATTTGAAGTCTTATCAAAAAAAATTGATTTGATATCGATTCGACCGGTAGCAATGATAACATTAAAATATTTGAAACCTGACGCACAAGCGTAAAGCCCAGTTTACTGTTTAGCGATTTTGATTTCTGCGATACCAGCGGTGAAAAATGCAATGTTGTTATTGTTTTTATTGGTCAATTCAAATCAGATAACACTATGAATTAAAATTTACAAATAAGATCCAGGTATATCCGTTTGGCAGCTATAAGGTGTCCAGTTACGGACAAATCAGTTTCGTTGGTATTTCCACTGAACATGACAACTTAGTTGTCGAAACAAGGGCGTCGCTAGCCAATGGGCCAAAGGTAATTTTGGGTATAAAAAATACATTTTGTAGAGTTTTCATCGATTGCTACAAAAAATCTTAATTGAAACATAATCTTCTTGGTTTTCTTGTCAACGTTAATAGTTCTTTATTATTAAAATCTTCTATGTTCTCAATAATAATCTTTCGAGTTTTGTTTCGTCCAATTGGTGACAAAATAGAGGGGTACTGGGCAAGGTAACAAAAAATGCGCCGCAGGCGAAAATACAATATTTTGTGACTAATAGGGTTTCGAATCGATAGATAGTTGATATTGATATATGTGGACAAAGATAAGGAAAAAATATATTTGACACCTATACACACTAACAAAATAGATAGGTACCTATCAACTCCCATATCAATTCCACCGATGGTTAGAATAAAGATTGATCCTTCCTATCACCGATTGTTCGCTAACAGAATGTTTGGTACGCATGGTTAACCACTTGTCTAGCGATGTGCAATATTTACAAGTGCTAAAAACGCCCGTTTTTATCTTGATTTTCTTACACCTACACTCCTTGCTTACATGGGTGCATTGTCCCCGATGCCCCCATTCACTCGCCGCCCCTGCTTCTAGGTGATCATAGAGAAACGACGCCCTTGTGTCGAAATACGTATTTGGTTTTTCTCAAATAATCTGTGGTTTTTGGGTTATATTTTGATTTGATGCATATTCTTAAGCCACAGTCTCCAAATCTCTACTTTAACCCTATATACAAACATCCAAATTTGCCCACCCTGTACAACCAGGATCTGGGAAGATCCAGTATCCAGTCATGATTGTGTTCTGCTCGGTGCACGTCAGTTCGAAACATGGGGATGATTAGGTAAATGCAAATCCTTTACGTCGAGCACGTTTCGAAAGTCACTCGTTGGTAATAACATTAGCATTAAATGTGCTCGAGTGATAGACAGATCTTGAAAAGTGGAGAATTCCGCCGAACGAGGACATGACAGAGAGTAATGCGGGTGGCTTTTTAATAGAATCAGTCCGCGAGATGTCGGAAATGCACCGTCCCGAAATGCAATTTTCAAATTAGATGAGCGAATTTGAGATTGAAGGGGATCTCCGGGTTTTAAAGAAACGACACCAGCCACAGCTGTGAAAAAATCGAAAAAAATTTCTGAGCAAGTGTGAAATAGCTATCAGTGTATTTATAGCGCAAAGTGATAGGTTGCAGCTCGAGAAAGTGTCTTTCTTGATTTGAATAAAGAGTTTTATAAAAAAAAAAAACTATCAGAAGGGTCTGAATTTGAAATAAATTGACTTACTAACAAAATTATCATATCAATTATTCTTAAAACCGAATGAAAACAATGTAATATCAAAGTTTTCTGAAAATAATTCACAATTATATTGTTAATTTTCTGGCAATATAAAGTTTCAAAGTGTCCAACTCGAGAAATTATTCATTAAACATGTTGTCATTATTTTTCAATTCCACTAAAGGCATTTTTTTGCGACGAAACAGTTTCATAGACCGTATTAAAACATTGTATACCTCTACGTCATCGTGTGACGTCACAAATGGTTCAAGAAAATGGAGTGTTTCAAAACTGTTTCTCGCAAAAAAATGCATTGAATATAGGCTTTTCTACTTCTCTGAGCATTTTCTTACCACTTGGGCCAACCATTTTATCACTTGAAAATGATGTGAGCAAACTCTAGCGTCTCTTGAAATATTCTCTTTCACGATAATATTTTCCCATATATCCACTAACTTTATTTTAAATTAACACAAATTGTTTTGCATATTAGGATGGGTAAATAATGTTTATACAAAGAATGATACCACACTGAGTAACTCACCAGTGAAATGATGTGTTCTGGTCACCACTTTTAAATCGTCTCTTACACATTTAACAGCGTTTCACCATCCTTTAAAATCGATTTGAACAGAATAAACAAGGTTTTTAAGTAAAATCCTAATGAAATATGGCGTTTAATGAACCATCAAACAAAATTTGATTTGAAAACAAGACGTTCCGCGCTGTCACTGTCAGCGTTCGATTATTATTCAGTTGAACGAAATAAGCTGCGTTGACGCATTCACCAAAATACCGCAATAAAATTATTAAAATTACTTCATGGCCAATCGATTTTGATCAATAAAATGTAATTTTTCATGGTTGCGCTCTATACTTGATATCAAGTATTCGAACGAATAAATCACCCCTGGACTAAGCTGACTAATTCCCTACGCCACTGCTCGCAACTGCGGTATAGGGTATAAACTTGTTCCAGCCATGTCGAAGACGTAAAGACGCATCATCCCGAGATGGGAGTAGAGAAATTCGTTTACGCAAAATAACTAGACTTCGAAGCTGGAATTGTTTGAAACTAGCGCTGCCATCTGGGTTAATGCAATTTGATGGTTAAAGTCTCGAAGCTAATATGTATACGCACCCCATCCCACCGTGCATACAACATAACTTTAGGTCGCTCGCTACATTGTGTACATACAGGGTGTTCCTAAATGTCATGTCAATATTGGAGATTGTGATATATTGACCAAAAATTCATGTAGGTCCACAAACCAATACGGTATTGAGTTAATTTTAGTTTTTTATAGCTTGTATATGACATGACATTGAAAGGTGGGGTCACAGCTAGAGAAGATTCAAAATATTCGCATGTAATACAACAAGTGTATTGATGATTATCGAAACACAAATTCCTTCGATTTTGAGAAACAAATCGTGTTGCTTGGAAACTACACGAGCGCACAGCGCGAGTGTGGTTTCCCAAAGCAACATGATTTGTTTCGAAAAAGAGAAGGAATTTTCGATAATCATCAATAACACAAGTTGTATTTGTTCAGATTATTTCATGAATAAAATCAAAGCCATTTTGTTGATTCTCTATTTTAAACGTACAGTTTATGGAATTAGTTATTTTGATTATGCATTGTAGTTCGACACACCGTTATGCAACCAAAAATACATGTATGCCATTGTATAATGTAGGCAAGATTACCTAAGCACTAGTGGCACTAGGTACTACAGAGCTAAATTCATTTTGATTGCTGTCAGAATTTGTGTGGTTAGGTTACATTAGACTTGCTGAAATTATCCATAATTTGTTGAAAATGAAGTGGATACATATTAATAGTGTGATTAGTGTGTGTTCATCATGGTTCAGACGAAAATTTGGTGTAGTGGCATTCATTCATTTACCAGGGAATCGGAAAATAATATGACAGATTGCAACTGGTAAGTCGTTGTTTAATTAAACTACCCTACTGCCTACGAATCAGAAAGCGAAATACAGAAACGAAAACACAGCATGTAGGTATCTAATAGCCAATCAGGAGCCGAAATACAAAATCGAAAACATGGTGTTATTGCTTATCAACACAATCATTTCAACCAATCAAAAACGTGTATTTTAGCATGAATGAAATAATCACGGATATACACCGTAAAAACGGTAATCACGTTTGGGATGTGGAAAATATTCTGTTTGCTCCTAGGTCTGGTGCTGAATAAATCTCGGTTAATTCGGTTCTTATGCAAATAACTGTGAGGCGACGTTCTTCTCTCCCTATATTTTTATTTGCGCAAGGAAAATTGGACAACATATCGCAGAGGTGTTTGCATCAGGAAAACCTAACTCACCCGGGAAAAATATAATCCGAAGAGGGAGTAGAGAGTTTCGAATTCACGGTGTACCGATATAAAAATGCGAATTCAACTGGAATTCCACAGAAAAAAGATATTGTCGATTCCAAGAATCTTTATGGAGGAAGTTAATTTTTGAATGTGCAAAGATTTATAGGGGACGACCATTCTTATGGTTACTGTAGAAAAACCCCTGCAGAATTGTATGTGAAAAGAAATATACGAATAAGGTTAGATGCTATCAAACCATTCCCGACCTGTTATGGATATACGTTCATTTAAAGTTGGAGATCGTATACAATCTCGATATTATACAAACAACAAGCCGACCTGGCGTTTTGGAGTGGTAGAGAAGTAATTTGGTTATTTACATTATCTCATAAAACTTGATAATGGTTATATTTATAAACTTCATATTGATCAGCTGAGGAGCACCAAAGTTGTTCAGAAATCAGTCACATTTGCACCTGACATCAAGCCAACTGAAGGAAATACTCATGACAAAGAGCACATTAGTCAACAAGTCAATCTTCCGAAGTTACAGAATGTTCTTTTTCATCCACAGCCGGAACCACAGAATCTTTCTTTACCTCCACCTGAGTTTCCAATATTTTTAGAGCATGCAATACCCGAACATCATCAAGCTCCAGTAACAACAGATCCACCTTCATTCGTCCTCCTCCTGAATATTTCAATCCAAACATTCAAGATCATGTCTAATATGTGACTGCATTTTTTTATAGAACTTTCATATATTCTCAATTGTGGTGGAGAATTGTAATGACTTTAGTATTCAGTTGATACTTCTCACAATTGATTGAACACTCTGTTTCTGGTATTGAAGTTTTGAATTGCAGAATAAAATAACGTTTTGTCAAATGTCGTTTTTATGCGGCTAATCTTTACAAAAAGCCATCAAAAGCCACAACAGTTACCTGGTGAAATATATTGCAATTTCCAATTATCCATCATTAGTATTAGAAAATCGAGAGTTTTTGGACTGAAAGAAAGTAAACGCCATCACTGTTAGCAACTTTGAATACTCCTTTCGATTGAAGAAATTTGTTGGCTTGAAAACGTTCAACCCTCTCTAGGATGATTAAAAATCATCAACGGTCTGACGTTATTACACCACGGATAATTTGGACCGTGCAACAAAGTAGTGATATTACACGTTCGCTCTTCTAGCAAATTGTGTTTGTCGCATCGTATCATTCTGGGGCGTGCAAAATGATGGGATAGTTCGCAATGTTCAGTATATGTACGAGCTTTTAGTACCGAATTCGACGGTCCAAATGGCGTCGCAGGCAATTCCGGATCCTCATTGGAGCGGCATGACCAACTGAAGTATAGCTTCGCATGGATTAGATATTGAGTTTAAACGCCATGGTTGTAGCATGGTTCTAATCTGTGGTCGTATAGATTTGATGATAACATCGTCATAGTTATTCCCACAAAATATTAGGGGGCACAACCATTTTGGTGCACAATGGCAGATACTTTGAGGGCTGCATCAAGCCAACGAAACCCTTGATCAATATCAGCAAGGAAAATCTTGATTGAATGACGGAATTTCTTACGGCGCACTGATTTAGATTCGTAAAACACCTCAGGAAGCTGGTCTTACGAGATAATAAATAGCATCTGCAAATTCTGCGGGACAAAGCCGGAAATGATATACCACTTCTTGGTGAAGTTCGATGCTGTACATCTTGAGGATGAAGAATCTGGCATCGTTCCAGTTGACTGTGAAGATACTTCTCCTTTTGGATGGAGACTCGAGGGGCTGGTTAAAATAATAATAATAACAATAAATCGTCTTTATTCATCTCAAGAACATTACATAATACATAAAAGTCCAATACCTAGTAATCAAATCAACAACAAAAATTAATCATATAATGTGAGATGAAAAGGCGCAGTGTCAGCTAGTGCTGTTTTACAACTGAACCTTGAGAAAATAAAAGAAAAAATCAAACAAAATATCAGATTTAAAATTAAGAACAAATCTAGTACAGCCAAGTCGACAGCCAATTTTCAATATCCAGTTTATCCCTCTAACTCTGAAAGAACAAGTCTTTCAGTTTCTTTTTGAAATTTATCAAATTAAAGTTCAGAAAATGGGGTGGTAAGGAGTTGAAAGATTTAGTGGCTGTATAAGAAAAACTTCTTTCAAACAAGCTGGTTTTAAATTTTGGGATAACCAATTCGTTTGTATTTCGAGTACGGGCATTATTGTAGTTTCTAAAGGAGATGAGTTTTGAAGCTAGGTATCTAGGGGTGCCGGTTATCATGACTTTGTGCGTGAGAGACAGTAAATGTAGTTCACGAAGTTTTTCCAATCGCAGCCAACCAGATTCTTTGAATTTCCCACTGATGTGATCGTATTTTCGAATACCATAGGCGAATCGAATACAGGAGTTCTGAATACGTTGTAGTCTGGAAGAATCACTCTGCAAAAGTGCAGGACCATAAACGACGTCACAGTATGAGAGCTTAGAAATAATGAGGGATTGACAGAGGCTCAGTTTGAGCTTAGAAGTTGGTAGAATATCTCTACAAGGAAGGCCAGCTAATATTGAAAATTTCTCACAGGAATATATTTCTGCAATACTGTCAATTTTTATGGATGAGCAATAAATTATATAAGGTTGTCGGTACCCAAGTACCATCACTCGTTAGTTTATTATGATTGGATATCTTGGAGCAACACTCGTGAATCGATCAGTCAACTTAGTGCAGTATTCACTCGAGAAAGCTATATGAAATCTAGATTTCTTACAACATTTAACACTTTGATGTCAGCAATTGCTACACAAGTATCATCATCTGCTTCTATACTCGACAAAAAATATTTCAAAATGGAGTGCTGGGTGCCATTTGTAATATTATAACAAAGCTGGTGGATGCAGAACTCATCTAATCATTGCAGACCAAGAGATATTCAGGAAGCACAGAGACCACTCTGTCCTTGTCGTACGTGTGTCGAAAACATTGACCCTCTAAAAAGTCTAAGACGATCACATCTCGTAGAAGCTCTGGAAGATTTCCATTAGCGAATTCCTCGAACCCCTCACTCCTTTTGTTACCAGAACATCAAAAAGGAACAGCCTAATATTCCGGCCATTGTTTTCCCGTACCAGAGGAGACAGATACCGATTAACTATTGACTTTCCTCTCTTCGCATTTTGATGAGCTCGGATACGAGACGAAAATCGCCGGAGAGTGCCGGAAGTGCTCCGCAGAGATTCCCATTTCCGTCACATCCACTCCGATATTAATTTACATGTGCGAGAGGATCTACGTCGGGCGTTTCTTGAGTCTGGATCTAAATGACGTCTTCCATCAGGCGAGATCGGTTAGATGAAGACTTTCTGAAACTCCCATTGCGCGCATCTAGAGAGCCTATTTCGCTCGGGATGTGATTAGATGCGGCTATCTGATGAGCGGAATTTATGGATTCGAGGCTGACGAACCATTTAGTGGAACAGAGTTCCAACAAAGTTGAAGATGAAGTCACCGAATAAAATTCGTCTATTCGTCCCACTTCCTTAACGCTCTATGTTTGAGCATTGTCGTTCTAAATGGAAACCTAGTAGGCTGGAACAATTATATTGTCTGCTCACTCAAGTCCCAAATGTCTGCCAAGTTGAGGTCGCTACTTTATAAAAGTCGTTCGATGCTCATTTGTTTCAGATTTTTCTCCGTCAGCGATCCATTTTTAGGTTGAAGTTACGTTCTTCTTTTTTTTTCTAACTTCTGCACGTGTCATATATCTATCATAATCTGACATATTTTTATTTTTATACATATTTTTACTCGAATAGATCCAATACCAGTTTTTAAGAACAATAATAAGGCATTCCTAGGAAAATTTTTGGAGGTACTCACGTATTTTGGCATCCAGAACTAAGTCAAAACACTAGTTTCGTAAACACACCACTTTATATCTTGAATTTCTTCTACTAAAAACACAAAATTCATCATTCTTTCAACTAAAACACCACACACGCTTTCATTTACGTATATTCAACACTTTTTAGCGAAAAAAATTTATATTTTTCAAAACATGTATCAATTGTTACTCGAAAACATGAGACTTTGATCTATCAACTTGACACTGTCACAAAGTTCAGCTCCCGTCATGCTCGGTTCTCGATGGGTTTGGTAAAATTTTTTGAATTTTTACAAATATACTAGTTTATTCTGCTGAAAATTGTTGAAGAAGAACTTTAAAGAAGGACCAAGTTTTGTGTGCTTTCTTCAGTGGGTATGAAATATGCGTGGAGCAAATATACAACTCAAAATAAGTTATTAAAATTGTAACAACTAACGTACAATCGATATGCCAATACTTTCACTTGCCCCGATTTTTAGTTTCTCAACATTGAACACTCTCTACTATGTGGCATTACACATTTTCCACAGTCACATCACTGACACTGACTGACGATGTTTTTTCCTATTTTCTGACTTTCTGATCAATGAATCAATGATATCGAACAATTCTGTGCTTGAAACAGGAGCTCCGCTGTGCTAAAAGGAGCGGGTTAGTCAAAATGTAAATAAAAACGTTAGGTTCTGCCCAGTATGACATTTCAAGTTCAAAATAGTTCACGGTTATTATGAGAAGATGTCTCTGCCTCACGGAGAAATTGACGTCATTTTTTCCAGTGAACAGACAATGGTCGAGTTCCGAAATTCCCCACCAGTACTATTCAGTGCTTCAGATCGTTCTAAAATTACTGAATTATACTGGTATAGGTTAATATAGGTTCTTTCGTCTGCTTTTCGGTGTCGTGTAATCTACACCAGCTGATTTTCAGTGCAGTTAACCTAATGTTATTCATTCTACACCTCGCGAAACGAATGCTCAAAAGCGGTGCAAAATACACGAGGTGTAGGAGAGTGCTACACTTTGCATACAAACGAAAGGGGCTTATTATACCGTCTACTATAGGTGTTCATTTAGATCGACAATGCTTTGAGGCTTATTAGTAGGGAAAGTAGTCATTTTCTGAAATAATAGCATGAACATCTAGATAGAAATGCTTCATACAAATGCAATTGACCATTACCATAGCAAAGAAATAATCACTTCGACATTGAAATAGGCTTTCAAAACTGCATGATTTTGACTCGCGATTATTGCAATAAATAATGGGAACTATAGCAGTAAAATTAAGTTTGAAAATGTGCGTGGTGAAATGATCAATGCAGCGTCTGTTTGCTACATACGATTATTACCTGAAAAATCATATTTTTATCTAATGGCACGCACCTATTCTCGAAAGCTCAACATAGGTGGTTAATGGGTGTTGGTTGGACCATTGAGGAATTTTTGAATTTTTTTTTTGAAATTCATCACGCAAATAAACATGTATGGATCATAGATTCACTCTTACCGACCTCTCTCGCGAGCCAAAATTATGAATCCTAAATCATAATTCAGTAGCTTGAAAACCGATATCATCATTTTAGCCAGTAGAAAACGTAAAAAATATGGACAAGATAACCTATAAACCGATGTATACATAAAGATTCCACCTTTATGAAGAATGAAAAAGCCATGAATTGTACAAAAAATTGAAAGGAAAATAATAGTCTATTCAATTAAAAATATCAAACACAATTTGAAGTTGAATGTCTGGTAGACTACGAGCAGAAAACAGCTACTTTCCTTGCAAATACCACGCAGAACATTGAATGATATCTGCTCGTAGTCCATGCAACGATTCACACTGTGAATGCAGAAATGTTTCTTACTTCCTAAGACGTGACGCGGCCGGATGTTGATGCTCTTCACTTCTTCAATTCAAATATCATTATGGTGCACTGAAATGTTCGTATTTTTATCAAGGCGAATAATCAAAGTGGAATATTACTATTTGTTTGATACGAAAGCTCTGAAGGGACACTGTAGATATTTTTTTATCTCATTATAATGACTTAGCTATCTCAATATAATGAGATACTATCTCAAAATAATGAGATATCTAACTCAATATAATGAGTTAGGTTTCTCATTATTATGAGATAGCTAACTCATTATAATAAATAATGAGATGAATTATCTCATCATAATAATGAGATACCATAAGTCATAATAATGAGTTAATATTAAGCAATGTTGCCAACAAGTGCTTTTTTTCAAGTAATATGGAAATATGCGAATGTTTGTTGGCTTGAAGAATGAAGAAATAAGGACCCTATATCCATCTCTTTCAGCTTGGTGTTGTTTACATTTCAGTAGGTAGGTAATAGACTTTGGCTTGATCACTGAACCTGGAGGTTATTTTTTTCTATTCGTTCACATATAAGAGAGTTCTACGTTTTCACGATGTAAATAAATTTCAATAAGTTGCTTGACATTCATATAACATTCATATAATCACTATAATAGATCAAGCGGATCAAGCCCAGTTCAACAGAAATCAGTAATACTTCATAACCTTACACCTTTCTCTTGAAACATATGAAAAGATCTTATAAATATATAATAATTAGGTATATTCATAAATTATCATCAGAATTCTGAGATTCTGCTGAAACATCTACTTCTGAGAATGGGCCGAGCCAAAACTTCTTTTTCCATCCACTTCATAGTGTAGTCATCCTCATCGAAAGCTATAAAAAACAATTATTTTATGCATTTGAGAAAAACAAAGTAGTCATGCATAACCTCAAAATATTTATAGTCTCTCAATATAACATCTATTTGAAATCTTACCTTTATATATTTGCGGTGACAAATCAGTAATTGAATATGAAATTGTTTACCCTTATTTTCAACTGGTGAAATTCTGAACATTCATTGAAATATAACTCCTGGTATATTTCCATGTATATATCCAACTGTTTGAAAACTACGGCCTAATTGTGGCAACTCAGCAGTAGAAAAAATATTATTTTAACATTTTTTGCTATCTCATTATAATGACTTAGTTATCTCATTATAATGAGATAGAGTATCTCAATATTATGAGTTAGTATCTCGTTATTATAAGATAACTAATTCATTATAATGAATAAGCTATCTCATAATAATGGGAAACTTAACTCATTATATTGAGTTAGGTATCTCATTATAATGAGATGTTATCTCATTATAATGAGATGTTATCTCATTATATTGAGATAGCTAACTCATTATAATGAGATAAAAATAATATCTATAGTGTCCCTTCAGCGCTTTCGTAGTTTGATACTCATCATGACCTCCACTGATAAAAGCGCCTCTAGTCCAAGGTCAATGAGAATGGATGTCGGTACATCAAACAAAATGGGCGGAGTGTCTCATCTGTAAGGTTTTCTAATCTGTGCCAGGATATTATCCAAACTATCAAGCAGTTATCAAGTGACTCGCGAGAAGCGCCACTGCGACATGTTCTGCTGTCAGATAGCGCACGAATACATGCTCAACATTCAAAATTTATCAATGCATTTCCTTCGTCATGTAATCCCGGGAGAGCGGGAGGTGGATGTGCGCCCTCTCAATCGAAAGATCCTTTCGAGATCGTGTCTGTGATAAGGCTTGCTACGAGAAGGGAAATTTGAGGGGTTTAGTGCATCTATACAGGTCCACCCAGTTAGGCCAAGCTATAGGGTTTTATCCCAATGAAATAAAGACGCTTATAACCGCTATACTACCTTTCACAAGATAGTTCAGAACCAGCAAAATTGCTTTGCACAAAAATATCTCCAAAAATACCACTTGTTTCGGTTTTCACAAAATTTGTGTGGAAATAACCTAAGAAGTGAATCGTTCGATAAGAAATGTTTTTTTGTGCGACCGGATCGGTGCATTTTCCACTGAGAAAATCCGGAAAAACCTCTACATTTTCAAAAATTCATAACGGGAGGTCCTTGATAAGAGCTACAGTTTTCACTTATTACTGAAAGTTTTTAATTGCAGTTGGAGTGGTATTCGGTAAGAAAATTCCACACCAAGACTCCAGTTAAGATTACGCCAAATAAAATACAAAATACCGACCTTATAGTTACGCAAAATAATAATAAGGTAGCATGCCTTAGCTCGTGAGTTAGCAGAGTTAATCCCACGTTAAGTTAGCAGAAGGCTTGACGGACTTTTATGCAACCGGCAGTAAGCCATTGATTGGTTTCAAAATGTTGACCATAGTACTTTCTTGCAAACCCCTCTAATACCAAACAAATACTACATGATGCCGGACCTAGCGTAAGCTTTCATGATCCAAGGTTCAAAACATCAACTAAAGTTGGTAGGAATATACGAAGGTTACCACCAAGGTGGATATAGGATGGTGAAACAGCTTCCTATTAACAAGCACTAGAATAAACTGTAGACCTTTGCCTACTTGATTTCATACCGTAGTAATATTTCCTGAAGTTATCAGAGATGGCGACATACCTTGTGTCGGTAGAACAGAAACTGTGCATATGTCATACTTTTATCAGTTTCATCTGTTCTAGATGAAAAATGATTGAGAAGAGTCAAAATATCAATATTCATTCAAGATTTATCGAAAATTTATTGTTTTAATGTCGTTTCAAGTCACGTCTGTCAGATGTGAACCACAGAAATACGTAAGCAACAGAAATCTTCTTCGATAATCGATCTTACCGCCATCTTCTTTCAAGTCGTGGAAATATTAGTACCTTCTCAAACGGTCTACAAGTTTTTCGCCGAAACAATTGAAGAGCTGTTTCACCATCCTATATCCACCCAAGGATATTAAACTGTAAAGGATTGCTCAATCCCTATGCTGACAATGTAAACACGTTGAATGACGTCACTGATTCGACCTTGTTGTTCATTGGTCGAGAGGACGACCATCGGAAGTTATTATGTCGCCATTGAAACTTTTTGCGAAATTTCAAAATTGGAATGAATTTAGTAAATTTAAAATAAAATGGTAATTTATATAAGTGAATGAAGTAAGTACATGCAATACAAAATGCTGAATATATAAAATCTTACTTTTTTAGGTGAATTAGTTGTTTTGTGTGCTGTAACTGAGGGCATGAGCACGGCATGAGCACAGGCCTGAGGGTGTAGATGATTTAAGAAAACCCAAAACAACAAATAATTTCCATGTGTTTTTCCAAAACCCACAACAATTAGAAGTGGAAGACTTCCTTTGTGTAATCCAAGTGATTCCAGTAGATTTGTTCTATTTTATGTGATCAAGATTATGAGCAGGAATAACATGACAGGACCTACTATAAATGAACCCTGAAGGTATATTATTATAATACATGCTCTTGAGGAGTAATATTTTGTTATTGTTGTCTTTGTATTGTAGATTCACTAGTGAAGAGATGATTGGAACACAAATGTTCCACTGAGTAAGGTGTGACAGAAAATATTGAGAACATCATCCATATCCCAAAATGTCTCTGAACATGTTGCTCCATTTCAGAAAATGCATATTCTTTTCTGATCCTGAAATTATCATATCTTCATCCCATCATAATAAGTGATGACTGAACTCACTAAATTGAAGAAAGCGATTCAATAAAAATAACAAATTGTGAAAAATGTCAAACAATCAACTCAGGTAGATATAATACAAAAATCAAAATTGTTGGTGTATTTTATACTGTGGAAATCATATATTTTATAAAATCAAAATGTTTTATTTGTTCCATATACCTACTGTTCATATTATGATTTTATGATAGGTATATCTCAGTGCCCTGAACTTGAATGGACATCATCCTTTGATCTAAATAGGTAGTCTTTTATTTTTGAGGCATTATAGGTAGATCACTGTTTCTGGATGCACTCAGAAATAATATAGGTGAAAGATAACATAATTTGTTGGTTGAAAATGGTATAGTATGTAAGTATTCTGTGTGATTGATTAAACAATATTGTATATCATGAAATAAAAACTGCTACTGATTGCAAAATGATATGCCTACCTCAATAGGGAATAATTTATTATTGATCTATACAGTTCATAATGGATAATAATACATGTATACTTGAAATGTAAAATGTACATGCACTACAAACTTCCGAGGATATTTTCAATTTCATAATTGCTTCCATATATCTACTTGCACTGGACAATATCCAGAAATATATTCTATATTCTGTCTATGTAATCTTTGATAGTACCCTAAAAAAACCAATGGATATTATTAATAATAAACCCTCATTTCACCACTATTTTCAGAGCTTACCTGGTATGAAATATATGAATAGATTTTCAATTGAATTTTGATTCTAGGCAGCAACATGCATTTTAATACCTTTGGTTCCAAAATTCACTGTGTAAATGATTCCTGTGACTAGGTGCTGTAGAATATAATTCACTTCAATAATTATTCGGCCACAAACCAAAAAGGTAAACCAGTGCCACAACAGTCTTCAAAGAATGAAAAAACATGTTTTCATCCAATTCCTATTCCTAAAATTTTGCGAATGGAACTAATAATGGCTATAAATTGATTGTCCAGATATTTCATGTTCTCATACTGACTTAAAAACTCATCAATTATTATTCTTTGGTGTATTTAAAAAATAACCTCCTGTGGAATAACAAAAATAAAGTGAGAAACTGAAACTAAAATCAATGACAAAGATGGAGAGTCAACAGCCAATGAAATTACGAGCGGAGTCAGTGACGTCATACATCCGGAAGAAAAACTTGGTCGATCGAGCAATCCTTTACAGTTTAATATCCTTGATATCCACCAAGTTAAATATAAATGTCATTTAACCTATAAACGTCAAAAAATGTACGGTGTAAAGGTAGGTTCATGCTTATGCGAATTTCGCAAAATTAATGCGAATCGGAAAGTTATAAAATATTAAATATTGATATTCCCACTCTACAACACTATTGATTTATGCATTCTGTGGTATCATGATAATATAAAAAAAATCCGCAAAAATGATCAAATATTTACACTTTATTGCGATAATTCTATTCAGCGGCCATTTTATTCGCATAAATTTTGCGAAATTCGAATGAGCATGGACCAGCCTCAATACCATGCTCCTTCCCCCAATGAAGAGGAAAAAAATCCGGAAATTGTCTAGTTTCTATGGTAACTACACAAAATATAAGCTTTCGAAAATTTTAGGTGTGATATCTATGATTTCCAAGCTTAGAAATGTATGCTATCTTCGACCCGAGAAATCGTTTAGAAAAATGTCTTCTAAACCTTTATATATATCAAAGCAGGAATGAAGCTCGAAGTCATCTCCACAACATTTATTTTGAATATATATTATATATATAGTTTACTTACGGTGATCGCTATAGAAAAGAAAATTATGCGACCAGAAAAGATCTGACTTATAACAACTAAATTTAGTCAAAGTAATAGTGATGGGAGGAAAATCATTTTGATGAAATTATACTAATAAATGGCAAATATTATAGATACGTTTTGAAATAATGCATTTCATGAGCCAGTTTTGATATTAAATATCTCAAGAGCTATGACATCTAGACCCATAAATCCGTGTGACCTGAAGCCAATGTATCCCCTATATCTTCTTGCTTATGGTGTGATAATTCTGGTACACCCTGTAAAGTTTGAATCCAATTTCATTATGGAGATATCTCTGCTATTTTTGTACACTACGAAAGCACTCAAAATATACTTTATATCGTGTTCGGAGCGCTATCTTAATAACCTGTCTGTAGTTTTCTTATCGTAATAGCTTCCATATTACCTAGGTTGAATTACGTTTTCAAATCACTCGACACGGTCATTACGGCATATCTGTATGATATTTCATTCCCTTCAAGATAAGTCAAAGGAGGAAAGTACGAAACATTCTATTTATATGTGATGAATTATGCACCTACTGCAATAAAAGTTTTGTTGTTTAGAAACGTTCATAGCGTCTAATTAAAATTTCAAATTCGCCTATAGTTATTGTTGCCAAAGGTCATCAATCATCTCAAGAAGCTTTATTGATTTAAACATTCAAAATATTTTGAAATTACTCGGATCTGATAATTCAGCGAGAGCGAAAGCTGGTGCCAAAATAAATTTCCTCGGGATATTCATTATAAATTAGACACATAAATAAATATATGCATAATATACCGTTATGCGCAATCCTGCAATCTGCTATAGGATGAATTGCCTGCGAAGCAGTCTGAATTACTAAGGTCATAACACTTTGTCACAACACTTACGCGTCCACCTTTTATGAGTTATGATTAATAAACAATTAACTTTCTGTGCTATTAAAGCACCCTCAGCGAATAGTTGCCATTTATTTTTATTCGCCTTAATTATCTGATTTATTCATGGCAGAGGGGTTATCATTTGAGGTTTATTACAAACACAGACTATATATTGAAGCTTGTCTTTCATTCCTATAGTTGACAGATAGTGGAGAAAAATAACTGCTGGGCCAGATAATTCCTTAGCCCATTGTGCAAATCCGATAATTATGCTGCATTGAAAGCAGCAGGGGCGGACTGGAACATTGAATCGGCCCAGGCGATATGGACCTTACCGGCCCAACTTTAAATTTTTCTGGAGAAATATCACATGTAATTAAGAAAGAAATATTGGAAAGGACATAGAAACATCGAATCATTAATCCTGTAAAGTGTTCATCTGGACGGGGATGGATAATTGAAACTCGGGACAGTTCAATTTAAATTATATTATTTGCTTATCATACAATAGTTCGAACACATCTGACCACTTCATATATCTGTCAATATATTTACACCTGTACACTGACAATTATGCTGAGTAAATGAAATATATTATTAGGTGATTAACCTCGACATAAATGCAGTACAATCCTTCATTGATTTATATTGTTTGCAATGATGTCAATGAAAACATGATTGCTGAGGCAAAATATCTTTTTCTCAGCTCATCAACATGAAAGCATCCATCAGTTTTAGGCTGAGAGTATTCCTCAGCTTATTCAATAAAATTCCAATTCATGCAGAAATCTTTTGAAATTGAAAATTAAAATTGTTGATGTAAGTGGTAGAAAGAGAAATATTTTTCTGCAAACCATTGCACCTGTAATGGTCTCATATTTTAGGAAGCCGTCAAGAAGACTATATACTTGCTCGATCACGTACTACAAGATTGAACTTTGGAAATTTGAAAATTCCCAAATATAGCCACAAACATGAATTTGGCGAGGTTTACTTTTTGACAACCACGATTTGAATCCATTTTATCGGGCATCAGTCAGTCACTTGGTTTTTTGATTGTTGGATGCGATGTTATCCGTGAAAAGGTTGGCCAGTGACTGAATGAGAATGAATAAAACCATTGTCTTGTAATCGCGGTACTTTTCGTGTGCTCTGCATTCTTTTCGCAGTTTTTGAGAAGTTTCACTGAATGTACCGGCCCTAAAGGGTACCGGCCCATCGGGCGAGTCCGTCCCTGGAAAGCAGCCTAGTCCAGAAAGTATATCTTTTCCGGACTGAATTAATTGATTTTTCGAAGTATTGTATACAACCATGGACCATTTATTGTTGATCGAAATGTGTTAACAACCTTGTGAATCAATTTAGAACCGCATACGCGACATTTTTCTTGAATTATGTGCAAGATAAAAAATCTGTATTTCCATGTCTCCCTTGATTTATTTCCATACGCCTTGGATGGAAACTCGAACTGTGTGCTCAGTCAGTCTTTGTACAGCTGAAAGGCCTTCTTCTCTATTTTTCGGTGGATATCCCGGAGTTTTCTATTTTCGCAATCGATTTCATTCTGTTATTCGTGTGTGCCTGTGAAATTCGACAAATGAAACTTTCCAACTTTTCAGCTAAAACTAACTGGCTTTTGTTTGCTTTGTCAGTTCGATGTTTATACTGTGGATTTTCGAAGACCCGTTCATAAGCAAAAATGGCTCGCGTCCAAAATACCAACGGAACTATAGCGATGTACAGGGAGAACACCAGATGTTGGTCAAGTTCCTAATCAAAAATTCTCAAATTTTAGAGCTGATGGACTGTCAATCATTATCTAGACTGGTGTCTGTTGGATTAGTACTGAACTGAAACCTGCTTATACCGCCGCCACCTTTTTATTAACGTAACCATGGTAACTAGTAGTAGAAACAACATTCTTGCAACAACCTACAAACTGGTTTACATCTTCACTACCACAATAGGGTTGTACACTTTTTTTCAAAAATTTTATATTTATGTGAAACGTGGGCCTCCAGAGAATATGTCGATATTTTTTTGAAATTTTTTATTGTCGAGGGTTTTTCCAAAATCGGCATTCAAAATCGAAAATTCTCAATCCTTTTCTAAAAACGTGACGGATGGTTTAGGTTCTGTTCCATTAAAGTGGAAGAAGAATTGACAATCTCTGTCATCTTTGACAGTAAGCGGTAAAAAATTACTGGGCGATTTATAAATTCTAGATTGTAGGTAAGTTGCTATTGAGTTTTATTTCATTGTTCAACGTATCATTAAACTCTTCACCGACCACTATTTTCAGAAAAAATCCTGTTCTCATTTTGTACAATAATATAGTAATATTTAAGTAAAATGTATGGAATATGTTTTGTTGCTTTTCCATTGATGACGAACATCACATGAGAACCTGATTATCAACTTGAATCTTTATTGTCATGAATATGTGAATTCTTAGCAAAAAAGCACTTCTGTAAATCATAAATGTATTTTCCAAAATGAATGTACCTACATGCCTACATTTTTAGGTTGATGAAGACGGACATATGGATCAAGTAATTTCGAGAATGACTATGAAAATGATGAGGTCCTACAGCAAATTTCACAAGATGAATCAAGATAATTCTCAACTTCCTCAGTTATTCTAAGTATGTACTCTATCTTTATGAATATGAAAATATAATATCAACTCTTGTGTTGCCTATTTGGGTATTACCAATATATAAGCAGATGCATCACTATACAGTTACCTACTTTTCCCAGACAATAAAGTTATTAATTGAATGATTTTTTTTTTTATTTCTCTATTTGTTTTATAGTGTTTTTGAGTTCGATCGTCTGATTGACTTCGCAGTAGAAGTGGTATTGAGAATCCTATAAAAACATTATAAACTCATGTAAAATACCTGGCTTGGGTTCTATAAATGATAAAAATCATTAATAGCGCCCTTTCAAATATTTTGAAATGGTTTAATGGTTTCCAAAAATAATCATTAAAAATTGACAAATTGTCATCTTTGACTCATCTGCCAAAACAACAATCAATTATTCTGCTAAAGCTTTGGAGGTTTATGACCCTATTATCATAATGCTCCCAATGGAATGGACATATTATCTGCTGAAAGATGAGTGCTTGTCGCCGTGGTGGCGATGAGCGCAAAGCGCGATGATTATAATGGAAGTCCATCACGGTCGTGGGTTCGATTCCCAGGCCCGTCAGAAATAACAAAAAAGGCGAGGCGACTGGGTGTAGCGTGTTCTGTCCATACATGAATATATACATACAAAAGTTTCTGTGGCAAATGATTAGTTTCGATGCCAGTATGAGTGAAATGAATGAGTGAATGAATGATGAGTGAAAGGTGAGGGCGAATCTTTAAAAAAAAAAGATGAGTGCTAAAGAAAACAGCTGGTCATTACTAAAGGTCTGCATGGTTGCACTGCACGTTACGAAAACGATTAAACGCTGTTCGTCAAATTAGTTAGCTACACACGTATTAAATGGGCGTCCATGCATATGTAATTTTTCCTCAAAGTATAATCCACCCCTTATATCTCATTACCAAAACGTTTGAACGTCATATTATTCCAATTTGTCCGTTATATTATATAATGTGTACCCGTATTCAATGCGCGTACTTTTTCGTCAGAGTACAGGGTGGGCCAATTTCGTTGTTTATATAGGGTAACTCGGTAACTAGAGGATATACAAAAAATTGAGGTCGCATCCTAGATCTCTTTTTTCGAAACAAATTCATTTGCAAATACAAAAATTTGCAATTTTATTTTATTTTCGAGTTGGGTATAAACAATTTTTGACCTTTAGAAACACATGTGGAAATTATGTTTATTTGCGAAGTTGCCAGATTTCTAACCATGTATTATTTGCCAGGTCGCTTTTGATGTGTCAGTTTTCAATAGTGGAACTTTCCGTACGACATCCCCACTTTCAACGAATGAGTTAATTGATATTATGACGAAAACAAACACACAAACCGTGATAGATGACTACTTGAAGTAGATAAAGAAAACTACAAAAAATCTAAAAAAAGCGACACGACATAATAATAATAAAAAGGATTATTCACGAACTTTTTCAAATAAATTTCACAAATAAGTACATAGTAAATAGTAGTAAAAACTTTTCCAAAAGAGGTAGGTACATACAATTGGACAAATAATGTAATATAATTGTGTTTTGTGAATAAACAGTCACTGAAGCATTCATAAAGCTGCTTGTGCGTGATATTCAAAATAGAATTACAATAGTCAAAAACGTGTGTTTGGTGTCATATTCAGTAATTTATTTCCATATTCGATTATATATCACTGTCGGAATTCTTGTAATTGGTCTCAATCGTGTATTTGGGTCATATTCGGTAAGTATATATTGACCAAATTTTTTTCGCTTCCAGGGAAAAAAACTCATCATGTCTTCTCGTAATGAGTATGCTCATGATAATTTCAGTTTTATTTTACTTTTTTCTTGAAATAAAAGAATTTTCAAGCAGAAAAGTTTGTCGAGTGTCCATTATTTGAGTTTCTTTATATAAACTTTCAGAAGAATAGCAAATGTTTTTTTCATATATTTTTTTCAGCATCCATTTCTGTAATACGTTGATTCTATCTAGAAAACAGTCAAATTTTGATCTATCATTATACCTAGATATTTTATACATTGGGATTCTGGAATTTTCGAATCCAGACCAACATCAATATCTCCCAAATCTGGTAATCCTGTTGAATATGAACAAAATGATAGATAACAACTCTTATTCAAGTTGAGAGTGAGTTTGTTGAATTGAAGCCCTTTAGATATTTTAGGAAAATCATATTCAATGTTTTCTCTTAGAAGTTTCCCCAAAACTACCTATTTTAAGCAAACTATTTATGTATATAATGAAGAGAACCGGTCCCAGAACAGATCCTTGCGGGACACCATTAGTTATTTTTCGATTACTATTATACAACTCATCAATTCGCACCTGTTGGGTTCGTTCTGACAGATAATCTCCTAATATATTGTAGACGTTTTCTCTAATTCCATAATATTTCAATTATTTCAATATATCAAGTGAATCGTAAATGGATGACATAATATGATACATGGTTAGAAAAGGAAAATAAATCCAACCATCAGAACTTCTGTTTATAACTCGTAAAATAAAGACGACAGCAAGTTTCTGTTTCTGCCAGTGAATTTTATCTAGAAAAAAGAGATCAAGGATGCGACCTCCATTTTTTGTATCTCCTATATTTAGCGAGTACCCTATAAAATCAACGAAATTTGCTCACCTCTTTAATTACTGATGGAAATTTCTTCATTCTGAAAAGAAATCTTCTCATATATCGAAGTGAATACGCTTAGAGAGACAAGTCGGTATAATGGACGGCAACATTTGGCAATGTCGCTTGTGTTCCTCTTTTCATAAGATATTCATGAACCTCTATAATTTCCCGATGAGAAGATTTTTTTGCCACACTTGTATATATTGTTAACGGATGCTGTAACCACTCCGGAGCCGTACAAATTTCATAGGATAACACCAATGTGTACCCTAATCCAGAGCCATAAATAATCTAGTACTCATTGGCGTTCCTGCAGAATGTTGGATTATTATTACATTTATCAGATCGCTCCAGATATGGGATAATTTATGAAGCAGCCATTACAATGGATTTGAATTATTGGACATCGAATCTCGCAGAGCAGTTTAAACAGCATATTTCGTGATTTATCGAAAAGATTGCTCGTAAAGCATCTTCAGTCTTCTTGCGGGGGAGTTTTTATTTCTGTTTCATGCAAAACGGCACCCGGATGAAGAAAAAGTACTCACGATTTTAAGGCGAGCGCTGCTAATGAAAGCAAACCTCGCTTCTTGCAAATGGTTTGCATGCGATCGGCTGAAGATTAAGTGAACGAGGATGTATGGTGAAACTCTCGTGGGTTAGGCTGATTTGAAATTCAGCAACGCTAATGGCAACATTTGCCGATCTTAACGTGAGTATATTGTAGAATTTGAAATTCTGTTTCTGATAAAAACGATACAAACAGTAATATACATAAATATCATATCTCGTTTTTTGCCAAAAAGAGTTATTTATACCAATCGATAAAGAATTTTGTGTTCTATAACTTGCCAAAACGACATTATGTCTAGAAGGAAGAATAACCATTGTAAAATCGTCAATAAGGGCATAACTTCACAAAATGAATTGTGAACATTTTGGTGGAAAGGTATATCTTCAGATATACATTGAAAAATTTCACCAAGCACAATTGGCGAGTACGTCGAAAGCCTATACTTTTTCGAAACAAACCAGTCATATCTCAAAATAAGCCGTTTTTTTCCGAAATCCAATTCACCACTTCAGTCAGACAATCAGAATTATCGATATTCACTCGATAAACTCTATATTTACTTTTTCATAAAAATCTTATAAGAGTAGACATGAAAACTAATCGATTGCCTCATAAGAAATTGAAATAATTGTTGAAATGTGGAAGATACGAACCAAAATCATTCGAAAACTTTTGAAGACTGTGACGATAATCGAGTTATGACCTTTTGCTTTTGGGCCACAGAGTTATTTTTCAACGAAGTCCTATATACGTATCGCAATTAGAGGTGGGCGAATTTATCGATATATCGATAATTATCCATAATAATCGATAATATCGGTAATTTTTGAAGAAATAAATTATCGATTTATCGATAATCATATAAGAACGCGGATAAATGGATTCGCTATCTCGATTTTCAATCAAAATAAAAGCTCTTTTAAAAGTATGGTAATGTCGACCGCTTTCTGGAGTATCAAATTTCTATAGGGAATGGTCATGTCAGGTGATCCCTTCTACAGATTGATTACTTTTAATCCAAGAGGTGATTCAACTGGAACGATTCAGTAGATTGTCCATCGCCATTTTAAACGATTATCAGAATCTTCAGCAGCATGACCTGATATTTCATATATCACGTCACCTTGTCTTGTATTCATTTGTTCCATTCACTACGCGTATTTTCCAAGTCAACATGTGTATTTGTATTTTGAAAACAATGTGTTTGTTGCAATTTCTCATTTTGAGTACGGAAACGATTTAGTACTTATTGTTCTAATATTGTTTCTTATGGGAACAATAAACTTATACACCAATCGACATTTTCTTGATTTATTCCCATTTCTTCTACGAAGTGAGCTAACCGAAAATACATCAAAACTCTATGTTTCATTCCTAAATAAAAGAGAAAAAACCTAAACGGTCGGAATACATTATTTCAATTACGTTTCAGTGAAGAGTACTCGAGTACTCTTTCGGTAACCGAGAGCCCATTTTGAGAGGAATACGAGAGACATTCAACATTGTTTAGAAAACAATGCCATGTCTGATTCGCCCGTTCAATCACAACAATCACACAATACCAAACTGGCGAAGCGATTATCTAGACGCCTATGAACGAATCGACAAGAATTAAAGAAAATGACTTGGTGGTTTCCAATAGAGTGTAATTTTCTATGCCTATAATACAAAAAATACGTGGTATTATCGATGATTGGGAACACATTCCGAATATGAAATATCTATCAATCAATAATCAGATTGAATACAGCTATAATGTAAGGAACTATAATAAAAGCTTATAATTTAATCTTATTTAATTTAAGATGATTATTCCCATGTGCCTCCGATTCAACATACTTAGATATTCTGAATTCGTTCTTGAACTTGATGAGTATTAACAAGGTTATCCAAATTGAGTGTTTGTCATTGGTATAGCTTCTATAATTTTGAAATTACGACATCAGTTAAATTTGCACAAACTATTAGAATTTTTTTCGCTGACTACTATGGTGGAAACATTGAGCATGACGTTTTTGAGTTATTAGTCAAAACAATATTCATTTATGAAACACTGTATATTCTTTCCTTTTTGAATTCTACCTGATTTGAAATGGCAATGACGATATTCATGCAAAAACTAAGCATTTAAAACTAAGATTAAAACTTAGAAAGATGGTCAACAATCAACTAAGAATTGATTTCTTCCATTAATTCAATAAAACGCATGGGCCGAGTTAAATATTTTGCCGAACAGCCCACAGAACTGAAAGATGTTTAGCTTTTAGGGCTCTTTTTCATAAATTTTGCCATTTCATGATTTGGTTGTGGATGTTCAAGAATGTTCATATCAGCAAATTATAATTTATATTTTCATTAATTTATGAAAAAACATTTATATAGGGTGATTTTCTTAGTTGATGTTGCATGAACACCATATATTAATAGTTTGAATTCCATATAAATCTTAAATTCAATTCAGTTTAAGTTGAGGTTCCATGAAACCACCTTAAGTGAAGATAAGTTAAATTAAGTGATGTTGCATGAATCGTCTTATTAACTTTTTCGATCACTTTAATCACACCATTTTCAGATAATAATTCCGATTCACCTCTAATAATTTTTAGATTTTTCTTCTACCGCTTTATTTTACCTTACATAAAAGAGTTAAAAATACTGATGGTCATTAAATTCTATACCTATTATTATTAAAATCCCGGTGTGTTGAGAACGTTTATACCTACTTGAAGTCGAGTTAAAAATCTCAGTCACCAACAGCCACATCGACATAAATCCTCGATGTGCATTGTGCGAGATTTTCCGAAAGTTCAACATTTTACACGTCCTTTTTTGTGGCCGGAGGACGGGCCGACGTTTATTGAAAGACCGCCACAAAAATATGGAGATATCCGCCCCCTTTGTGCGTTTGATGGCATCAATTAGACGTCCCGAGCAGTAGCGATCAGCAAACGACTCCGGACTTTTGGAGCTTTTATGAAGGTCGCAATTCGGCCAGATGACGTATTGCGACACTTTTCTCGAATTTGGCGATATTTTCCGGACAGATACAGCCTCCCGAATCCTGGACAAATTTTATTTTCAGATGAAATCGTGCATGATGCAAAATCAGATCAGACTGGTCTGGGACTGTCTGCGATAGTTGTAGACGGTGCGTCAAATTTGAAAGTTGTCAGTAGGTATATCTCGGAAATGAAAAACGATATCAAGAAATGCAAAACACGTTTCGAGATGAGATCGGAGGGACTGAAATACAGGGTGTTTCATAATATGTGGGACGCACTTCTAGGGGTGACGGAGCGTCTCAATAAGTTAAATGTTCCGATCATCAAGTCCAAAACTCTTTCGTTTATAAATACACAAAATCGAAAAGTGACAAAGTAGGTTTGAAATCCTTTCTGATAATTATATTTTATTTTTATTTCATCTAATTCAATCAACTATCTCTTTTTTCAGGCTATTAACAATTTAAATTCTCATTCAAATCTATATTTTTTTATCACACTTTTTTTTTTCAAGTTCAACATTTGAATCTTTCAATTAAATAATCTAATTCTCTTTTCAACCTTTGCGAATATTCTTTCATATTTTATTTCATTTTTAGCAAAACTCATCTTTTCTTAGGATTCAAATCTTCAAACCTTTAGAGAATACTATACTTCACAACTCGATACATTGTCATCAACTTTCGAATAAAACAAAAAACCATTGAATCATGTTTCCTACATAATTCCGACAATTAGTATTAATAAATTAATCAACATTTACAATGATTCAATATTTATATTGGAGTTTAAGTGAATTTGTTTGGATATTTGTTGCTTGATGATGTTACTTTTAGATAAAAGGAGCTGAAGTATAACTTCAACTTCAAGGAATTGAAAACGACGTATTTCTAGGGCATTTGAAACTTCGAGGATGTATATAAACCGAGTATTCGTTTTCTTCAACTTGTCATAACGGCAAATCCATGTCAAATCTGATATGAACATTCCCTCAACTTGCGTAATTCATTCCATACATATCTCGCCTTATCGAAGGGAACGAAATGATGTATAAACATGTCAATATCGATTTAGAAATGGGCGAAGTAAGGAATGTGCGGGATCCAATAAAGCAAAACCGACAGCGAGACAATTTTCGATGGAAATAAACAGAATCTTCTTGGACATATGAACAAAGAGGTGTATAGGCAGACGAGAGACCCTTGGATGTGAGATCTAATATAATAATGAAATTTGTTATTTTTAATGTACAGGGTGTTATATCAATGAATTTTGTGAAAACGATGTAGCTATAGGGGAGTTTTCATCTAGGGACTATAGATGTTTTGAAAGGTATCACAGTCTATTTGCGTCTGTATTTCAAGATGAATAATAGTCGTATTCCATATCGATTCGATGCATTATTTTCAGTAAAATAAACATGCGATGGTCACTGATACAGGATTTTTATGATCTGGGACATTTAGTGATTCCAATAATTGAAAGGAATCGCAATGCTGTCTGATGAGATAAGCGTTCCTAGATAATAATTAGCTTGGGTTAGCATTTCCAAATGCTGTAATCTTTTTCCATCTGAAATAATATGTCGTATTCGGATTAAAAATGTCTGCTATGTTTCTCTAAAGATGTTCATGTTTCATAAACAGTGCGCGACTGAAGGCCGTTTCCTCCTTCCTACTAATTTTGAAACAACTGGTATATCGCAACGAAATTTGAAGGTGTTAAATAGGAGATGAAAACCTGATTTTTTAATGGAAATATTACAGCTAAAAGTTTCAAAATGGCGGCTGAGCGGTTTATACCACGTCTTTCAGGAGATTGCGGCATTTTTGGTGAATGCGTCAACGCCGCTAATTTCGTTCAACCGATAATCGACCGAACGCTGACAGTGACACCGCAAAACGACTCGTTTTCGACTCAAATTTTGTTTGATGGTTCATTAAACGGCATTTTTCCAGTATTTGAATAGGATTTTACTTTATGTATTCAAATCGATTTTGAAGGATGATGAAAGCTGTTGAATGTGTAAGAGACGATTTAAAAGTGGTGACCAGAACACAACATTCCACTGGTGAGTTACTCAGTGTCGTATCATTCGTTGTATAAACATTATTCACCCACCCTCATATGCAAAACGGTTTTTGGTAATTTGAGAATATTGGATGTATGTACAAATATGATCGAGAAAGAGAGTATTTCAAGAGACGCTAGAGTTTGCTCTCATAATTTCACTACAAGTGATAAAATGGTTGGCCCAAGTGGTGAGAAAATGCTCAGAGTATAGTAGATAGCCTATATTCAGTGGAATTGAAAAGTGATAACATGTTTGAGTTATATTTCTAGAGTTGGACACTTTGAAACCTTATATTGCCAGAAAATAAACAATATAGTTGTGAAAGTGTATTGAATCTATTATCATTCGGCTAATGAATATAATAAAAGATGTATATTTTCAGAAAACTTTAATTTTACATTGTTTTCATTCAGTCTTAGGAAGAATAGATGTGATAATTTTGTTAGTAAGTCAATTTATTCATATTCAGGCCCTTCCAAAATAGCAAGACACTGATGCTGATGAAATCTGTTGTCGCTATCCTTGTTTAAGAATGTTCAGATGTTGGCTTCAAACAACTATTGTGAAAGGATTGAGCGTTATTCATATAGTCTGTTATATGAACGAAGCAAATACCTGCTATGAAGCGTTTAATTCCATAAATTTTTCGATGGAAAATGTTTTGATAGCCTTCAAGCCGCAGTCAATCTAGGGTCGTGAAAAACAGAAAAACAAGTAGGCCTGTCAAATATAGTGAGCGACAACGCAGGAAATATCGCCCTTCGAAAACAATAAACGGGCGTTATGGGATCGCATAAAAGTGAATTTTTTCAAATGAAAACGTCAGTCCACCGGGATTTCGACAGCACATCAACATAAAACAGCCCTCACGAGGAAATGTTTTCGTTTCAGAGACCTTCGAACCAACATTATTACACTCCTAAATCCTAAGTGTGCATATTATCGTAAAGCAGTGTCTATTTTGGGCGTTTCGATATTGATTTCGATAAGTCATGATATTCAGCAAGAATCTTTTATTGCATATTCTAAATCTATTTCCAACTATACTCACCTCATAAAAGCGAAAATTGGACACCTACATACATATAATTTCCCTTATGAAGTTCCATATAACGATTTCTCCATTAAGGAAAAAAATTTGTTCAACTTGAATTGCTTTAACGTCCACTTCTCATTAGATAATTGTATCAAATTGTAAGTATTGGATTTATCTAGTTTAATGTTTTTTCATATCTACTTGATTTCACAATATTTATATTCAAGAAAATTATCTTGTTAGGTCGCGAAATTAGAAATTATATACTCTTGAAAAAATCCACAAAACGGTTTCAAAAAATTCACCCTTCTTTGAAATGTAAACAAAACAAACTTTTTACACTGATTTTCTGGTAATTTGTATTTATGATGTTGGCAACGTGATTGTTTGGCTCATGGTAAGACGTTGCCAACATCTCAAATGAAAATAACCAGAAAATCAGTGAAAAAAGATGTTTTGTTTACTTTTTGAAGAAGGGCGAATTTTTGTAAAAATAACGGTTTTTTATGCAAAAAAGTGTTGGAAACAAGTGAATGTGAGCATGTGTGATGTATTGGCTCAAAGAAGGATTAATTTTGTGTGTTTTTAATATCAGAAAATGGAGATTTGAAATGGTGCATTTTTGAGACAAAATGGGGCCGTATCTTCGAAAATACTTGAGACCGCCGCGTTTTGACTTCAGATTCGTGATCAGGAGGTCAAAATACGTAAGTTCCACCAAAAATTTTTTCCGAACTCATAGGAGTGCGATAAACGAAGTTTTACCCTTGAGACCTAGGACAATGTGCATAAACACTCTTATTTATGGTGGATTAATGCAGTCAAGTTTCGTGTGGTAAGTTTTTAGTTGTAAGACGTAAGAAGTTTCATCATTGGTTTTCAATGTTTCCATTTATACACTTTGACATAAGTTTTAAGTTGCAAGTCATACATTTTAAGTCACAAGAAAGTTGGCTAACTGTTATCTCTTATGGCGAAAAACTTAAAACTGATATTTGAATCCTGTGATGGTTTTATAGGTTATTGTCTGTGATTTATTATATTATAAATAGAAAAAGATGGATATTGATAACTGCCAGCTTATAGAAATTGTAAAGTGACCACTGACACTGAACCACAGAAATTGACCAATTCGAGATGTTACCTATAAAAGACATGACAGTCCTTTATTATTCCGTAATCTTGTTCCAAAAAATTAAGACTTGTGACTTAAAATTGCTGCAAAAATTCACTATTACTTTATCATTTGATTCGATATTGCATTTCTCACATGATTTACCATATACACACAACAGAATTTGCCAAGTGTGACTTTAGTAGAAAAAACTGTGATCTAGGTATTTAATACTGCTACATTACCTCATTTTCAGTACCTAAGACATCAACTTCAACTTCACCTCTGGCCTAGCAACATACATATTATTGTTTCGGTAATGAAACCGTCAACTTCGCAAGCTAATTTCGGTACTAAAATACTCAAATAGGCGACTTGATGTGTGAATTCACGCAATTCGGTGCACCTGTAACTGTGAAAACGTCTCTGAAAGCTTTCATGTGGCTCCGCCCAGCGAAAATGCGGAATAGATGGGCCCGTCGAGGCACAGTTTTTATGGCTTTTCGGAAAAGTTACTGCCGGCGATATGGGGTCGCTTTCCATAAAAACGATGCCAATGGAAAAGCTAAGGCTATGGGAGCGCCACAACAGATTCTATCAGCGGATATGATTCGAATCAAGTCGATTTGGTTGCTCCAAAACGGAGACCTTATTTCAGCTCATATACAGGGTGTCCCCTCTCAATTGGAAAAAACTTCTGGGGCATATTGAGGAACCATAGACAAGCAGTTTGAGATAAGAGACTGATGTCCGGAAGTGCATGGTTTTCAAAATACAGGTTGTCAAAGTTTTTTTAAAAAAACTTTTTTTATTAATATCTCAAAGACACGTTAACCGATTTTCTTGAAATTTGCTAGTGATGTAAGCTTTAATAAGACGCTCAGTTAGCACTAATTAAATGTTAATTATGACTTCCAGTGGCGCCCCGGGGGACAGTGTCACGAATAAAAATGACAAAAAATGTACGCTGCTGACTTTTTTCAAAAATTTAATATATTTTTCAGAAAGCTCAGTTAAAAATACAACTTTTTTGTCACTTGATATTTTTTCGTATGTCTCTTCCGTTTTCGAGAAAAAATTTTTATTAAAAACTTTATTGAAAGGTTCATTATTATTAGAAAGAAAAACAAGGAGGCTTTTTTACAAATAATTTATTATTAATTAGTGGAGCAAATGCTCAAAGTGTCCACCATGCATTTCGATGCATTTTCTGCACCTATCGAGCCAGGATTCGCGCACCCGAGCAAACACGCCTGGATTGTTCGCGATAAATTCCGCTGCCACCACAACTCTAGCAACTAGGTCCTCCATGGTCGGCACAGGAGTTGCATAGATCAACCGTTCCATGAAACGGACGGTGTCTTTGAAATATTAATAAAAAAAAGTTTTTTGAAAAAAACTTTGACACCCTGTATTTTGAAAACCATGTACTTCCGGACATCAGTCTCTTATCTCAAACTGCTTGTCTATGGTTACTCAATATGCCCCAGAAGTTTTTTCCAATTGAGAGGGGACACCCTGTATTTTGAATGATCGATCACAGGATTGCCCAAACTATACGGAAATAGTAGTGATAGAATTCATCTAGAATTTTTACTATCGAAGATAACATTGAGACACGAAATAGCTATTTACGTTACAAGTTGTCGAGTATACATAGATTTTGCAACGAATTTTTGTGAAAGCGGTGAATTTGATATTTCTATTTCAAAGAGCAAGTAGAAATATTACGTCAAAAGATTCGCCAAATAATGAATCAAAAAAGATCACGCAGAAGCATCAGAAGCTAACAAACAGTAGGTACTAGAAATTCATTCATTCCAAACTGACCTACAGTACTTGTGTTGCTCGTAGAGAAGATAAGCTGAATGCTTCTAGTATTCACTTTAACAATTTACATTATTGAACCTGTGATTTATAATAAAGATATATTCATTATTATTTTTTTCCGCCCAAGAAAAAAACAAAACTTTAATGAAGTATAATTGGTGAAAAGTGTTTTTTTTTTGCACTAGCTCAACAAATTTTCAATTGTAGGTACTCATCTGTCATTCTACTACAGCAATTTGTGATCATATATAACCAATCATGAAAAACCTAAATGTCAGTCTGAAATTAGTTCTGAAGTAAAAATTTTCACATATAGCGTCAAGCGTGCAACAAACACATACTTTTTGCACTTGTTGCATAAATGATTATTTTTAAGGTAGTCAACAATATATATACCTTCAGTATTGATGAATTGTTCCTGGACACTCACCTGAAATAAAAAAAAATATTCATCATGTGTAGGCAATTAAATTCGTTGTTTTTTCCACTTATTAGGTAGGTGTACAAAAGCAAAGGAACATGAAGGTAAGTAAGTATGGAATCAATTTCAAAAAATTAAACACATGTCGACTATGGCTTGCTTGGTGAGTTGATAAAAGTAAAAAATATGTTTTGAATTTTGTTGAAGAAATGCAAGGTAGTATTTTTTAAATTTCGATTAAAGTTATGAAGAATGGTATTCAATAAATGGTTAGATACAAACTGAAAAATGAAGTCTATTCGAGAAAAAATACTTTCCTATGCTCTTACATGCAAGAACAGAACTTGGGAAACATATTTTAGTCAATATTTTCATTTCGTTCGCATAGCAATATTCCACCAGAACTAACACCGGCAACCATATATCTCTTCATAATGTTACTTGTTTCCATTTCTTTTGCGAGACCATCAAAACCGAATCTCGTAAATAAAAAGAGACTGTTACAGCTCCCACGACACCATGCCCGGCTCTAATAAGCATTTTGATGGGTTTCGATGTTGCCAAAAATTTTGGATTCGAGCTGCCCATAAATCTAGAAGATTATTCAGATAGAATGATCTTCCATCACGGAACTTTCAAGTTGATAATGCTCAGATCACATTCAACAAAGCATTGAACAATTTTCTAGTAAAATTCACCACATCTACCCGGTGTGTAATAAATTACAAACTGAGAAACCTGAACAAACTCTATACAAACTGAAGTACACAGTAAAAAAACTTGGGTGTAATTTCAATCGAATGGATTTCAGAGCAAACTCCGACGAATACAACCCCTGCATATCAAAGTTGTGTCCTTTTTATTATTCATTTCACAATTGAGTGTTGATTTGTGGTAATTCCTATCTGAGTAGTGAAAAATGACACAAATGTGGTGATGTAGAACGATTCTGGATCATAAAATCATAAGAAACACCAAATGGTTGAAATTTAATATTCTATGAATCGTCTAATTTGAAGGCAATATTCATTCGAAAAGTATTGCATCCTGAGAACACCAGATTTGATATAAATTAATAAAAATATTGTATGTAGGCATCTGAATAGTGTGGATTTCATGCGCTCATCTGTTCGATCTTAGAACCTTAGAACTTTTGCCAATAGGTGGCATTGACGTTCTTCCTACCGTACCTGATTTCAAAATTGGGCATGATATATTAGATGATTTTGATATAGATCAGCATCAATTGGCATAGTCCCTAGTACCACTGATCAGGATAAATGAGCCGAAACAGTTCGTCATCATCCGATTATCCCTAGATTTTTCTGGGTCTAATTAATCATCATATTAATTTTATTTCAATTGGTAATTCAACTTAATGAAAAACACCGGAGATGGTGAAGAAAAGCACTGATTCGCATGAACACACTCATGATATGGTGTTCCTTCACACCAGAAAAGTATTCGCATGTACCTGCTCAGTGTTTAAACGCACCGAAGAGAATTTCGTGGAGGTAGGAGTCAGCATCAAGATAATCACAGAATGTGCATCCACAGCATTGCGGTGTCAAATCGCACTTTCGGAAATGCATAAAGAACACCACCATCAAAGTGTTCATTTTGCTAAATTCAACACTAACACTTGTGTTACTGACAACTGGATTTGATTAATAAAAACACCTATGGGAAAGGTCACAATATACCTACAGTGGTGAATAATATGCCGGTGTTCACTGACACTATATCAATCAGGACCTCAGGGGACTCCGGACAGTGTTACCTGGTGTAATTTGTTTTTCACTATGTATTGGATAAATCACGTTGTATAAAGCCATATTTATCTTGAAAGGTCTGATAGGTTCAGGTTCCTTTTTGGTCACTTTATAGAATTCGTTATAATGGCTTCAAATGAACCAAGGAGAATAATTCTATTATAGAATTAAATTATCATTCGTCAGAAAGAAGAGAATCTGTGTATGAGCAGAAATACGATGATTTTTTGAGATTTTTTGATTCAAAGTCCGTACACAACGGAATTTAATAACAATTTTCATTTCGCCTCATAGTGCACAGTGCGCAGTTATTATACGAGAAGTAAGCCCCGGAAGGTTCTTATGAGGAAGAATAAAACAGAACGGGACCTGAAAGCAGTTGGAAATAAATCCCCCAAGATCACTTTCTCGGAATAAACAGTAATTGCGACGGGAAGTTTTCAGGAAATGTTAAAATACAATTTCACTGTTGCCAGGCCCGATCCTTTTGTATCGTATCGGAATGGCAGCGAACTTGCGCAAAACATCTTATTGTTCTTCGCCTTTCCAAAGTTGGCAAGAAATAACTACTTACCTGACTGGGGTCTCGATTGTATACCCCATTCTCTTCCTTTGAAATCTGGAATTGGGAAATTTAATGAATGCCGGTTATCGAATTCCTTCCAATTCTCTGGAACATTATTACAGGATTCTTTGAAGGAGTCGTAGTCAAAGATTCTTACGAGAATTTTTATTAATATTATTTATCTCACACACTCACGGTCTCTTCAAAGAAACAAATATTTTGCCAAAATATTTGGAACTCATAAGCATTGATAGAATCTCACTTGAATAACTCAATGTTTATTAGATTTAGTAGATTTAATTTTGTACATCCGCTATTGAGATGAATGTATACATTGTAATCAGTTTCTGATGAAAGAAAAAAGAAATTCGAATTGTAGGATGAACAGACATATTCTTTGGATGACCATAACTCCTTTACGTTTTTTTACACTACATTGACGAACCCTTATGAAAAAGTCGACGCTGTTCGCAAAATAAATTGCATGTGAGGAAAAGTTAAACTCAATTATACCCTGCTATTCAATGAAATATTCGGATATGCCACGAAAATTTAATAATGCATAATAAATAAGGTGAATCTGTTCATTCTCTCCACATTTATTCAGCCGAGTCATTTTGTTTGCCAGCATAATTTCTGTTCACAATGTTATCAAGTTTATATACTCAACATCGCCATTTAGCGAGTCGACAGCTCATCAGACGTTGAAGCGGGTTTTTCTTGAATACCGTGACTAGCACATTTTTCTCCCTTTTCGACGCTATCAATGCAGACCACCGGGAAAAATTGATAGATTGATGGAATCCGTGGATGCCGTGGTTGATTTTTTCATGAACTTCCTGCGAAACTAACAAACTTAACGATAACTAATAGAGGGCGATTGAAGACTTTTTTTTAGTGGAAAATGAGCTATAGAAGAAAATTAAATTTTTGTTCATTACACTCGAAAATTCCTTTATCAAAGAACGTTTCCTTCAGAAATGTGCTCGCGTCTGAAGCTTCAGAGGAATATGCCTTTTCATCTGCTGATAACCCTGGCGATGGGTTTCCTGTAATTTCTTGAGAGCCAGCTTTACTCAGGAAGTCGCCTAATTATTCTGGAATGCTTATATAAAGATTATCACTCGTTAATGCCATCTTTTTGAAAATTAAGATCATTCGGATGGTTCATTGAAATATTTCGTTTTTCATCGTGCATATTCAATAAGACATTTCAAATGAGAATTTGAGAAAGATTATCAGGACTATCAACATAACAAAATTATCCAATGAAGTTAACGACCTCCTTTGACGAGTTTTTTAAAAAAAGTTGTGTTATTGTGAAGAAAATCCCGAAAGCCATGAGGTACATACAATAATTCTTTCATTAAACTCTAAGAGGTAGGGTTAAAGAAGCGAAGTAATACATTCACTGATGTATTAGAATCCCCCAAGAATCGAGACCAAGTTGGAGTTTTAATGGGTATTCAGTATTAATAATCTTGAGCTCGTTCTGTGTTATTTTCACTTCCTTCGATCGAACTTTATCATCAGGTTTCCCTACACAAATATACAGTTCACCAGTCGGAATCTGACTTGGTGCAAGCATATGCAACAATCGTTGTTTTCTCGTTTCTAGCATGAGATAAAACAACCCGATATCGCGCATATCGCGGTTTCAATAAAAACAAGTGCAACGTGTCGCGCCAAAACAAAAACAATAGGTCGCGACTAAATGCCAATATCGCCTGAGGTCAGGACGCCAACACAACACACCAACATAACATCTGCAATCTGCAAGCGTCACACGTCATTTCGATTTTATTGCGTGCACGTGACCGTCGGGGCGGAGCGACCAAAAGTAGGGGAAGGGGGTAGTGGGAGGGGGGACGGTAAGGTAGACCGGCCAACTTTCTTGCGACGTGTCCGACATACACACTAGCTCGTGGCACCTAACTCCCGCACATAAATAATTGCAAATAGCCCTGGAATTACCATAAAATATAATACGTATCCGCACGTATAGCCTCTTGATCCGGTGAACTTTCCTTCACAATAGTTCGGGCAGTAATAATCCAGGAGAGTCGTACTGGAGCGAGACGAATGGAAGAAATCGCAATTTGGTTCAGAATTAAGTGCGGTTTTCACGGCGGAAAAAATATTGGCATCATCGGGGTTTTAATTTTCAATAAGATTAGATTAGGTTAGGAGTTGGCCCTTTCGGCCTGATCCACTGCGACCTTTGCAGATCTATTGTGGAACGTAATCTAGAGCACACTGTCCAGCTTGATCTTCCTGATGGGACTCCACAGCTTCGACAGTGGTTCCTTCATATAGCAATCTGCCTTTGGTTTTTCAGCTCCGTACTGCATGTACCTTGACCTTGATAAGCCTTCGCAGTGGCATAGTATATGCAGTGGGGTTTCTTCTGCTACCTGACAGAACCTGCATAGGCTTTCATCCGTCAGATTCAACAGGCTCATATGTCTGTTTAGCCTACAGCGAGATGTTGACCACATCCAAAAAATTGTGGCATATCAATGTTATTGCTTCTTTTGGAACACCCTATATTTTATTGCTTTTTCAGATTCTATCTGGAAAGCTGATTTTATTATCATACTTGGGGTGTGAAAAATTGAGATTTTTCAACTTTAGGAATTTTCTGTGTCGAATCTATTCATTATTGATCAAAATGGCTAACATGTCCCTATCTTGACTTTTTATTCGCCACCAATTATTTATATTCGAATGAAAAAATACAGGGTGGTTCATAATTCTGAACCCCCCATATGTGATTCAGTTAAATATCATTAGATAGTAGGTCAAGAGTTAGGATAGGGACATGTAAGCCGTTTTGACCGAGGTTTTGGCCATTACTGAATAGTTCTGACCCCAAGTGTGATATAAATCGATGAAATAAGGTTTTCAGGGAGAATATAAAAATGCAACCAATTACATGGACTTCCATAAGAAACAATATAACTTTTATATGCCACAATTTTTGGGAAATCCTGTATAAAAAATTTTTTTTCATCATAGAAAAAATGTAGCAAATCGCCATAACTTTCGAACGGATGGACCAATTTTCAACTTCGCTCACACCAATCTGCTTATTTTTTTCCATAGAATCCGTTTCTCCAATCGAAAAAATCGAAATAAAAAAAAAATTTTTCTTCATAGAAAAAATGTAGCAAATCATAACTTTCGAACGGATGGACCAATTTTCAACTTCGCTCATACCAATCTGCTTATTTTTTTCCATAGAATCCGTTTCACCAATCGAAAAAATCGAAATAAAAAAAAAACTTTTTTTCATCATAGAAAAAATGTAGCAAATCATAACTTTCGAACGGATGGACCAATTTTCAACTTCGCTCATACCAATCTGCTTATTTTTTTCCATAGAATCCGTTTCTCCAATCGAAAAAATCGAAATCGAAAAAAACTTTCTCATCATGGAAAAAATGTAGCAAATCATAACTTTCGAACGGATGGACCAATTTTCAACTTCGCTCATGCCAATCTGCTTATTTTTTTCCATAGAATCCGTTTCTCCAATCGAAAAAATTGAAATAAAAAAAAAACTTTTCCATCATAGAAAAAATAACTTTCGAACGTACGAACTACTGAAATGAGAAAAACTTTGAAAGTTTTGCAGTTTCGCTTTGAATCTCTGTCGCGCTAGTAGTGAACCACCCTCTATGTTCTTATGTAAATTGAATCATATGTTCGATAGATATGATGATTTACAGTTAACACCCCAGATTTGCTTATTTTTTCTGAATAAAAATGTTTTTCTTGGATTTTCCTTCTTACGGATTCAGATCTTGGAAAAAGGAGGGAATAAAATAGAAAAATACCATCAGATGATATATTCTGTTTCCAATGAGGATTTCGATATAATACAATACAGCCTATAGCATCACAGATGACAAATTTCGAAATTTTGATATCAATATAATCCGGTATTATTCAGATTCTGTAATATTTAGTGACATCACTCTGGAGCTAGATCTGAAGTTCATCTTGAACTCAGAAATCCCCTCGGGAATCCCGAATGAATTTGTGTGTGATGTTCCTAAATATTTCATATTTCACCGGATTTCCCCGGAATTCCCCCGGAATTCCGAGTATTATCTGCATTTAGTTTCAAAATTTCATCTTTATTTGTTCAAATTGACATATTTCTTCCGGAGGAATTCCGGGAAATTCCGGCTTATTGGAATTCCGGGGAATTCCGGCTTATAGGAATTCCAATGTACACATTTTCAATAAAGTCAAATGAGAATCGGGATGAAGATCTTACAGAACTGTTGCAATATACAAGTTGATTTGCTCAAACACACGAACAATTAGTAGTTTTCTCCACCAGAAAAATACAAAAAGTGGGAAACACTGGAAAATGAAATGAGAAGATTTTGGGGAAGAGATCTGCCGTCATCATGCAGACTTGGCACTGACAGCAGACTAGGGCATGGAATACACAACACTATACAGGATGTTTCACAACTTATCCGACGAATTTGAAACACATACATACTATGTAGTTAGCTATGAAGTGTATTAATGAAGAAAAAATAATAAAAGTTTAACAGAAAAGGAGATCAAAAATAATAAAGTTTATGCCAGAACATGCATTCATTTCTTATTTCAAGCCAATATCCATAACTTCACACCTTATAAATATAATGTGGAATTGTGAAAACTGCATGATAAATAGATAAATAATCCGCTGGCGCTGAAAAATATAAAATTTTGAATTAAGTTGTCAAGAGTTCACTGTATCGCTTCATTTCTAAACTGAACTGTTAAACTCCAATCCTACGAGACAGAAGATATTGTATCTCCATTGAACTTTCAGAAGTTTGATAAATTGATTATTTCAACTTCTATACCTAATCAAAATTCTGTTCTATTCTGTTCCATTGATCCAAATAATATTTCTAGGAGTTTTCTGCAGTTTTCTCTCCAAAACACAAAACGTCCTCTGAGCAAGGCCATCAATTCATAATCAATGGTATAAATGATGAACTCCGCTCAATATTATTTTTTTTCCAAACATCTGAGGTCTTATTAAAAGAAATATCTACTATAATTTATGTTTGCGGCAAGCAGGAGATTGCTCTTACAGATAATGTCAGCCATCTGGGATTAGATCCGAATTGAACTTCTCGTCCTATACGAGTCCCTCACCTTTCCACAAACTTTCTCGTGCATATTTGATACATTCCCTGCGCCTTGCAGGCCTAAGTGAGCTAGACAATTCGCCATAATTTCGTATCGCACACCGAAATGCGAATATTTTCTAATTAAGCGCGATTTCAGAAATCCACCAACAATAGTATAGGGATGGTAGCATTGCATTTTGAAGAAGAATTTTATACCGAATAAATTTCATCGTCAGGACTTGATTAATATTCAATACCTACTTTATCAGCAAAACAAAAAGCATTTCGGCTGAATATCATTGAATAGCCACAAATTAACTAAGCATCTGCAGGAGCGCGTTGATATATCGACCGCTTGATATATTATGGATTTGGTCGTGTTGCTATGGATTATCATGAATCTCTCCAGAAGATTAGCCACGTGTATGCATGGTCGCGAGTTCGATATATCGAAGGAATGAAAATACACACCCACGTAATTTGTTTGAATTTGGTATGTAATGTAACATGTGTGCATGTGTGCAGATAATTCGTCACTTTGATGTAACGTGTGATGATTTTACTAAAGTTTTCAGATTTTTCGAAAATCCTACACGCTAAGAAATATCCATCAGATGAATCACAGTTTCGGCTAGTGAAAATTTCATGATATAGTTCTTAAGATCAATCATCAATCAATCAAATTTATTCCGTTCCTTAATTAAACATTCCCCTTTTTTTTTCACATTCGATTTTATTTCAAAGAAGTGGAGACAGACAACAATCACTCTGAGTAACCAAATACTTGTTTTGTGATTGTAGCCGCCTTACTTCTTTACAAAATATATTTTTATCTCAACAATTGTGAGCAGAGTTATAATATTTAGGATTAAATGAAATAATTTCATGATGTGTACTATAGCTAATTATATAATGATCTCAATTACAATTTCGTTCTCATCATAGTCATCCCAACTACGAAAAAAGTCTCCCTCATTATACCATTAGGAATGTATAACAGTCTGAAAATTACATTTCATTCAAAGTAGATAGTACTTTACCTCTTCATTAATTTACTAACGAGAAATCGTTGTTGATGTATTCAATATTCCTTATTGTGATTTTAACTTAAAAACTCTGGTTTAATCTGTCTGAGAAAATATTGAAAATCACTGTCAGCAGTTCTTGCAATATCTTCAGAAATATTTACATTACATTACATTAGTGAAATTAATCTCAGAAAATGATAAAGTGAACTAATCCAAACGAAACGGAGTAACTATATCGACTGTTTAGATTTATTCGCAGTGTTCGCACATTAAAAATACATGATTTGCATAGTGAATTCACCTCAGAACTGAAAATAAGCAGTTACTCTTCCGATGCAATGTTATAAACTATTCGGCAAAAAATAATTGTCATAATGCTGTTCATTGATGAATACTGAATTGAAAAACAAACATTCAAATAATCGAGGTGATGATGATATGTTTCTGTTGTTCAGCGGTATTTTCTTAATTCAAAATACTTTATTGCTAGTCGGAGAAAACAGTAAGATTGGTAACCATTTTCACCCTTTGCCTATTGTTTATGATATTCGCAATGGAATACGGTTGAGTGATAAATAAGCCTCTGGGGATTCACTATAGGAAGAAATATAGAACGAAAAATTGGGAATCGTGAATTGTAACTTTCTGACTTTACTATGCATGAAATAGTCATCAGCTGGAAAAAGAGGTTCCATTTACTCACCAATATCATATAATTGGTTCAAATATTACAGTTGGCAAGAGAAAAATGATTCCACCAAGACTTATTTCAAATGATGGACACATTCAACAGAAGAGCAAACCTTTTTTCTATTGCCAATCCCTGTAGATGTATACTGTAGGTTCGCCTAAGTTTTCATTGTTTACTGACTCAGAAGATACTTAGATTTTCTAATAAATTGTCAGTACCTCGTCAGCATACAGTTAGTAATAATTATGAACACAGACCATCTGAATAGAATAAAATTGTTCCACATAGATATCACCACATTTAATTCGAATGCTTTCAATCATTAAAGAAATAGAAATAAGTATTTTCAATTCAGAATGCTTTATAATTTTTTCAAAATAATGATAATTAATGAACTATGACTATTTATATATCTGTAGTAAAAAACACGTCCTATCAGAAGAATTATTGTTAAAGGAATCAGCAGAGTAGATGTATGAGAGGCAGCATCTCATCATATATGTAGATTGAAATCCTTAATAGCTCCCAAGTAAACAAGGACAGACTCATTTTGAAGACTCTGTCAAGAATGATACCCAAGGTGGATCAAAAGTTATTTAATAAAATCAGTTATTCATGAAGAAGAAGAATTACCTCAGAAGTGTTCTCACTGGCCTCAATATACAGTGCGCAAAAAAATTATCGAATAGATTCGATGTTCCCGAAACTACGAGGTTTCGCAAAAATCCTCGAATACTTCAATGTAATTTTTCAGGGCACACTTCATATTCTTATTACGGAGATATACTTAGTTATCTAGAAAAGCGTATAGCGTATTACACATTCTTCTACTTGTGGAGACTGTCCGAGAGACTGTCCATCTTCAATTGCTTTCAATTCTTCAATTACTAGTTATAATAATAATAATATGGTGATGAACGGTAAGAGTGATAATAACAGCAGATTTTCTTGGTGATAAAATTATAACAAAATATAAAAAACAAATCAAATATAGTCAATTCCATATCTCCATTGCTACTTCTTTCATAGGGCGCGTTCACATGCTGCCTTTTTGCGTTTTGGCTTATGGCGTATTGTGTTTCCATTGGCCGATCGTTGTGAGCGCGCATCAAGGTCATCTGCCAGAAATTCGATTACGTTCCGACTTTTGCATATCGAGTTGTAGTTATCACACATATATTTAATTGTAGAATGCATGAATAGGTTTGTTGGTGCTTGTGGACCAGTAAAATGAGAGATTCAGCCGTGAATGAATCCTAAATTCTGATAGAAGCAAACTGCAGTCAATTTGGCTGAGCATTAGTTTATGTATAAAAGTTTCTAAAGAAATGAATTGATAGTGGTCAAGAAGATTATTATGGTCAGATCCCAGATAGTTAGATATAGATACCACAACTTTTGAAGCATATATGAATTTGATTTTTTTTTGTATTTTTTCAATTGTATACTCATGATAACAATAATAGTAGGGACTCCAAAATGACTGTGGATCGAACATCTAAGGATCGAACATCTAAGGATCGAACATATGAGAAGTATTAACATTTGTTTTGACATCCTTTCAGCTTCAGAAGCTTTTTATATGAAGTTACATGAACTTGTTCTCACCAAGATGTAAGTAACTGTTCAAAGTAGTTATCACCAAAATACCAAAAAATCGCATTAGCCTCGTTTATCACATGGAGACTTCTTTCATGGCATGTTTGGCATAAATGTAAAAATTCCGACAAAATTTTTTTCTGTTGTTATAATCATTTTGCCGAATTTGTGAAGCAACTAAATGCTCTACTCCGAAGATTCTCACTTGGCATCGGTTGCAGCTGCTGGTAAGAAACCGATTTCCAATAGGAGAGGCCATAGGGGCCCTTCGATAACAACCCCCATGTTGGATTAGCCGGCCCTTCACACGGTCTGTTGCTCATTATCTGGGTGATTCAATCAGCGTTCACTGGTGATGACCGAGCATATCGCGTGATTCGCTAGCATGTTGAGACGATCGTCTCTCGTTGATGAAGTTACTGTCTTTAATCAGAAAACTGTTTTTATATGTGATTGATGGTTACATGACGAACACAATATTATGCGTCACGAAATGTCGTTTTGACTTGCTTGTATGCGACATCACATATTTGCCGAACGGGAGTACCATCAGGTACTATGCGATCTATGATGTTTTCCGTATCCATTCGTACTTTGTATCGAGTATACTATCAAGTTCAAACATGGCTAGGCAATCAACTGAACCCAGAAGACTGGGGTTGGAAATTGATAGATAATACTCTGGAACCGATTCAAACTCATCAACACTATTTTTTGCAATTGCAAGAAGTGTCAAATGTGGCTGTAAGAAAGTCGGGTTGCTGTGTCCTCCAGCGCGTACTAATTGCCAATGCCAGTCTTGCTCAAATGTCCAGTTGAGTACAATAGAGGAAGATTCCTATAATTTTAATGAAGAGACAAATGACTCGGCCACATTTGAACAATTTATGAACATTCAGCAAGAGGAAGAGGAAGAAGAAGAAATCGAAGAAGATATGACTGTTGAAGTAGACTTTAGGCATTTTTTTGCGACGAAACAGTTTCAAAGACCGTTTTAAAACAGTTTATACGTCTACGTCATCATTTTATGAGCCGAAAAAATGCAACATTTCAAAATGTCACGTGTCATAGTTATTTAACCTCAGATGATAGTTCGCCATATTGAAACATGATTGAAACGGTCCAGGAGACGCTTTCAAAACGTTTTGAACCAGAATCAAGTGTGACGTCACAAATGGTTCAAGAAAGAGTGTTTCAAAACTGTTTCAAATAGTTTCAAAACAGTTTCTCGCAAAAAAATGCCTTTTCAAGAGTATGAATCTGATTAAAATATCTAGCGCCGAGTACACTACCTCACAGGTGGCGTGGAAATGTGTGCATATCGTGTATAATGTGACTCTTAGAATGTCGATATCTCACGAATGGTAACTCTTAGGGAAAAAATCACACGGACCATTTTTGTAGAGAATTTTAAGGTCTACAACTTTGGCTCGAGGTTTTTTGAGAAAACTTACCGTTTACAAAAAAACCAAAAAACCTCAAATTTTGACCTTTGACCCTGAATAACTTTTGTAGCACACATAGGATCGATGGGGATTTTTAAAACTTTATTTGTAATAGTAAACCCCAGCTCTCCACCAATATTTGGTTTTCCGGGAATTTTTGTTATTTGACCACTATTTTTATTATTTCGATTGAATTGACCGGATTATTCGGTAATTTATTGTTTGCATGCATAGGTCTACATAATTCGAGACATAATTATTCTGTAGGTTGAAAGGTAGGGTTTCGCATCTCTTGGCACAGCATAAGGCTCGTTCTTTATATTAACCAGATATTTTTTAAGCATTCAAGGCATTACTCCCGACTATAAATATCACTCATCAAAATGAGTCGGTGCAAAGTCTAATGAAGTTATCAACCAAAATATTGATGAAAATGTATCTATCAACGCAATTAACTCAAAATGCTTTTAGTGCTTCATGAAATGAAGCACTACATCTTACATTATAGGTACCGATATCTGAACATATTGCATTAACCAAATTCAGAATTTGTTAAAGTTGTCTTATAGTGAAATAATTCCAGGATGGTTGTAATAAATCCTCATAATGTGTACATTCAGCAACTTGGTTATATATCAATAATTTATAAGAAAAACTTCAAGAAACCACTATATTGTCGAAATAGCCTCTATTTTGAAACGCATTTTTTATTATTCGGAGGTTGGTACAATCGAACTGTAAAATTAAAATCAGAAGGGTTAGACCGTTGATTGAGAAATAGTTGTTAGGTTCAGTTCACTTCTGAGCAATTTTGGATTTGGTGATACTAGCAGCGAAAATCTCAATGTTTTTATTGGTAAGTTTAAATCTGAGTGTTATTTGAACACTAAATTTTTCACCGCTGGTATCGCAAATATCAGGATCGCTAAACTGTAAACTGGGCTTTACGCTTGTGCGTCAGATTTTAATTATTTCAATGTCATCATTGTTACCAATCGAATATGTTTCTGTTGTTTATCGATATTGAATCAATAAAATACTTCAAACGAATGCAAAATAAAAAAAATTGCATATAACATACGTTTTATAAGACACGTTGTCGGGTTGTCGCACTTGTTCCCTTGGAGCACTTATAAAACTTGCATCCTAAGGTCTGTTCGCTGTTTATGCATGAAATTTATATTGTACACTACATTTTCTTACAACCACTGGTCGTTGTAGATGAGTGTAATGAAGTGGAGTGTAATTAGTTCAACATCTGTTCGGTGCTTTTATTCTGCTTTCTGCTAATCCTAGGATTTTGATTTGGAGGTTATGCTTATAATTATTTTGTATTTATTTATGGCTTGTAAATCTCTTTTGAATGCATCAAAAATGCACAGTGATGATGAAATCATCATTGCGAATTCGGACGATGAATTGTTGACAAGTTCATCTGACGAGGATCAATCAATGGCATTGATGTCAATTCTTTTGATGCTTTCGTAAATGGGGACAACCCGGGTAACAAATATAACCATTACGTACTTTGTCGAAGGAGTTGTTTTTTTATTTTCATAATATATCATTATATACATCTAACCCCATATTTTCCAATATCCATTTGCACTACACTTATCACACCTCCTCTAAATCGATTGTAACACCTGGTTTTTTCGTGCTACAACATTTTAACAACGAACATAGTGTAAGTGTACACGGGAAATCACCGAACGGTATCAGTGTTACACAATCTACTATTCTGTACAATAGTGTAGTTAATGGAGACACAGCGAACAGACCTCTAATGTACTATTTTATTTCCCGAACAGTATTTTTCGAATCCGTAAATCACACAGTGTGTTTCTTCCAGTTGAATTATTAAATATAATTCCTGATGTAGCAGAATGAACCTCATCCAATTATCCGCACTTTCCATACCAGCCACGTCCTTATTTGATCCTGATTCGTCATGAATAATAATATATCGGACGACAGCTGATGCAATCAGCCAACCTTGGCTCATAAACCAAAACCCCCCTTAGTTTCTCCGATACGTCAGACGTCACGTCAGTCATAAATTCCTGTTGGAACGCAGGGCGCTTTTGTGCCCGGGGTGGAGCTGAAAGGGCTCGAATCAAGATAGTGACGTGTGGTGGTGCTTATGCCATAATTTAAGACTACGAATGTGGCCCTCTAGTGACGTGTGATTCGGCGGATGAATGAAAACCAGCTCCAAATTAGCCCTCTGTCTACTTCAATGAATAATTTTGGATAATTTAGTGGAATTTATTTCTTGTGTACCTACCTATGCCTACCACTATGCCATCTGCCAGTTAGGTACGACACATGCAACAAAATAAATTTATTCACTTCCACGGACATTAGAAGAGACTTGCCTATATTAGTTCAGAAGAGATGTGAAAATGTACCAACATAAAATGCGGAAAATGGTGTGCTATAATAGTTATTTATGTATTAAGGGAATTATGAGGGTCTTAATTACCGATGGCAAAGTTTGCGTCCCGAGGGCCTCTGGCCCGAGGGACAGCAATTGCCAGAGGTTTTTAAGGCTCTATAATTCCCGTGGTACATAGATAATTTTATTTTTGACCGATTTTTATATGTTCATATTTAGAACGCAATAAATGTTTAAATTCATAACCTTTCTGGTATATTTGAATTAGGTAGCGTTGATTGTAGCATTGTTGGTTGTTGCTAGGTTGTCGCTATGTTACATGTTTATAAGCAAATTTTCTTTATCAATCAATGTTTTTCCGTTAAAAACGTGTTTATCTTTTACCACAAATCGACGATCTTTTTCTGATATAATGGAGGATATTATAAAAAAGCGGAAAAAGCAAGACAATCATTACTTCCATCGAAAAGTGAAGCCCTATATCAAAAAGAATACAACTTATATCTGAAGTGGCTGACACAGAGAAATGTTATGTCAAAAGATGCCAAAGAAACTGTCTTTCTGGCATATTTTCAAGAACTGGTAAAGTATTTTCAGTATTTTCTGGTAGATTTGGTAATAATTGTATTTATTCGTTGCAGTCAGAAACGTTTAGCCCAAATTCGTTATGGACTAAATGGTCAATGCTCAAATCGATGGTGACCATATATGAGAAAAGAGATATCACCAAGTTCAACGAACTAGAGGCTTTTTTGAAACGGAAAAGTAAGGGGTATAAGCCGAAAAAGTCTGCTGTCTTATCTCCTAAAGATGTCATCAAATTTCTGAAGGACGCCCCTAATGAAATTCATTTATTGCATAAGGTAATTTTTTTCTCATAATTTTCTTTTTCATTTGTTTATTTCGTTTTATTTGTTATAGGTTGTTCTAATTATGGGTTATTTTGGAGGATGCAGAACTCAGGAACTTCTAAATATGAGTATAGCAGATATAGAGGACCGGGATACTGTTATGGTAGTGAACGTACTGGAAAGTAAAACTGGTGTATCGAAGAAATTTACAGTTGTGGATGAAAAAGAGTTCTCTGCTTTGCCTTTATTGAGACTTTATATGTCCTTGCGTCCTGAAGGTACAAAACGATTTTTTTTGAGCTTCCGACAAAATAAATGTACAACTCAGCCAATTGGAAAGAATATGTTTGGCAAAATTCCCAGCAAAATCGCAATGTATTTAGGATTGCCAAACACACTAACCTATACGGGACATTGCCTTCATCGCACTTCTGCTACTGCCCTAGCCAATGCAGGAGCAACTATGACAAACTCAAAAAGACACGGAGGTTGGAGAAGTTCCACGGTGGCAGAGGGGTATCTGGAGGACAGTATTGAATTGAGAAATAAAACGGCGCGTATGCTGTCTACTTTGCCATCAGAAGAGGCAGGCACCTCGACTGTAGTGAACAGCAACAGCACCACCCATAAAAAAGAAGAAATTGTTTCCAGCGGCGGAAGTAATTTTCAGGGAACATTTGAAAATTGTACATTTATTATTTGTAATGACGTGAATAAGGAAAATATGTCTTAGTTTTCATTACATATAAACGTTTATAAGCATTTCTTGTATCATTTTCACCTGTAAAAGGTAAGAGGGAGTTTTTGAACCTTAATATCCCAAGGGAGTTATGACCCTCATTATAGATATCGTAACTATGACGATATAAGCTTATAATGTCACTGTCAGAAATAAATACAATTAAACTGATGTAAATGAAGTCTTCCAAAAAATGTGGATATGATTCTTCAAAAATTCAAAAAGCTCAATGAATGTGCTGGATGGAGAATACTCAGAAAAAAAGAGGCCAATAAAGAGAATACGAAGATTGCTGTGGGGAATACCTACAAATATACCAGCGTTGGGTTTGCTATTGCAATTGTACTAAATCTATTACTATTACGTCTTGCTCAGTACGTAAAAGCCTGGTTCATGCTCACGCGAATATCGGAAAATTTTTGCGAATAAAATGGCCGCTGAGAAGAAATATCGCAATATCAATCCATAGTAAATGGAAAGTTGAGATATGGACATGTAAGCCGTTTTGAGCAAGAATGGATAGTTTCGGCAAAAAAAAATCCTAAATTTGAAAAATCTCGATTTTTCACACCCTATATCTCTGTAATCTTTCTCGCTATACCCCAAGTATGATATATCTACGAAATCAGCTCTTCAGGAAGAATCTAAAAATTGAATAAAATACAGGGTGTTTTATTCGAAATAACAAAGTTGTTGCTACTTTTTGATAGAATCGGCAACGCCGCAACGCTGAAAGTATTTTAGATCGATAGAAAAAAATTGATTACCCAAGATAGATAGATAGATATAGATAGATAGATAGATAGATAGATAGATAGATAGATAGATAGATAGATAGATATGTATTTGACCAATTTACATAAGTTTTTGGCAAGTCAATAGTCATCCGATGAATTTGAACAACAGTTGTTCCGGTTACATGTGGTATATGCATGAACAAAATAAAATACAATAAGAAAAAACGACGAATTCAGTATACATATAAAATAGACAAATTGATACATATAAATAATATAAATAAAAGAATTGATACATAATATTAGGAATTTTCTGGTGGCTTTGATTTAGCGTGTTCCAGTAAAGTTTCGAAATGTGACACAAAGTAGTCATCTATCGAATAAAAACAATGTGTCAAAATATAATGTTTAATTATAGACTTAAATCTGGTGATGTTGAGCAATTTAATATTTTGAGGAAGAACATTGTATAAATTCAGATCTAATGAATTTTTTACTGATTTAGTTAGTTTAAAGTGAGGTAATCTCAGATTATCTGCAATTCTGGTTTGGTAATGATGAACATTCGAGTTGGTGATGTAGTTATTTTTGTTATTATGAATTTCTAGCAATGTTAGATATATAAATAATGACGGTAGAGGCATTACTCTGAGAAATTTGAAGATTGGTAGACAATGGTCCCTGAACCCTGCTCCTGCCACAATTCTTACAGCGCGTTTCTGGAGTTTGAATATTTTCACAGCATGACAGGAGTTACCCCATAGTAAAGTACCATAGCTGATATGTGAGTGAAAAAGAGCGAAATAGCATGTTCTGAGGACTTCCAATGATATCTGCTTTTTTAAATTTCTCAATACAAAAATTGAACTCGAAAGTTTTCTACTCAATTGCTCAATATGACTGGACCAATTCAGTCTATCATCAATAATCACGCCAAGTAGTTTAGCATTATCTCCCTTAATATATAGGTTATTCGTAGTAAACATGAGTTTTTGACTCTTTTCCTCATTTAGCTTCAAATTATTTGATGCAAACCATCCCGATGCTAAAGATAACGAATCGGAGCTACTACAATCTAATACCTCTGAATTGATACCATAATCAATCAAGGTAGTGTCATCAGCGAAAGCAACACATTTCTTGGGAAACATGGAATGGAAAAGGTCATTGAGGTAAACAATGAAAAGAAGGGGTCCCAAAACTGAGCCTTGAGGTACTCCATGGATAACAGGCATAAAATTAGATGATATGTCATTTATACATACACTCTGTTTGCGACCTGTTAAGTAAGACCTGAAAAAAGTTAGAGGCAGACCTCGTACACCATAATATGATAATTTTTCAATGAGAATATTATGAGACACACAATCAAAGGCCTTCGAAAGATCGCACAATGTAATTGATACATTTTCACCATTTTCAAGGCCCTCAATTATTTCGGCCACCACCTTTAAAATTGCGTGAGTAGTGCTACATTTAGACCTGAATCCGAACTGACAGCAGTTCAGCAATTTGTTGTCATCCAAGTATCTTGCAAATCTTGATTTCAAGATACTTTCGAAAATTTTTGAAAAAATTGGAATTATCGAAATGGGACGGTAATTGTCGATTACGTCAACCTCTCCCTTTTTGAAAAGTGGTATTACTTTTGTTATTTTGAAAGCAGTGGGAAAATTACCTTCACTTATGCAGGCATTGAAAAGTAGCGCAAGAGGACCGACTATAATATTCAATGTTTCCTTCAAAATATCACTGTTTATACCATATACGTCCGTACAGTACGAATTTTTAAGATTTTTTACTGCATCTATCACATCCTGCTTCGTCACAGGTAACATAAAGAAAGATGAAGCGGGTGTTGGAATGTCTTTCATGAAATCAATTGCATGTATATCATGGTTTTCGTTTGGAAATGATTTGATAATTTTATCTGCGATTGTAGCAAAATATTCATTGAAAGCCGCAGGCTTGATATCATGCTCTGTACAACAATGTTTATGTTTATTTCTCTCCCAATTCACCAGTTTCCAACTATCACGCACCTTGTTGTCAGATCCTCTGATAAAGTTGTCGTAGGTTTCACGTTTGCATTGAAGTTGAAGAAACTTTCCTGTTCCTGTTTCCTGTTCTCCAGAAACGTCTAACCTACCATCAACCGTGAGTAACCCAGTATATATCCCCATAAGAAGAAATCTAATATAATAAATCAGGCGATCTTGATGGCTATTATCTTTCAACATATAATCATATAAGTTTAAATTTAATGATTTCACAAATAGTTCAGCTACTTATGTTAAATAATAATTATAAACGAATACTCTTCATTTTTCCCTATATAAATGATAGTAGTAGTAACAGCTTATTGCGCCAAAGGATCTAATTTGAAAGCAATATTTGTCTTGACTAGCTATAAAAACTGAAAATTATCTAACTACATAGCTAATATCCAAATTATCTCATAAATGTAATAGATTTTTGGAAAGCGCAAAGCATTTATGTTTCAAATATCAAAAATATACAAGGTGTTCCATTTAAAAAAACATAACTTTGGGTTATAACTAAATAATGACAGCTAATTGAAAAAATCTGACTACGCCACTGGATTCTACGTAAAAATATGTATGGACAAGAGTTTTCATTTCTTCCATAAGTTGATCGATACTTGAGATACAGGGGGGTCCCAAAATACAATATTTTAAATTTCGCCCTGTATCTCAGAAAGGAAGCGGGCTATGGAAATTTTGTTTGCGGTATCGTGAGTTTCACAAAAAAGTAGCCGACGTTCGCGAAAACCGCAAGTCTCTTTCTTCGAAAATAAGCGAGATACCCGTAAGGATATCGAAAATGGGACAGCCTGTATTGTACGCGGTTTGGAAATAATTATTGTCGAATATATCGAAGTAAACTTCAAAATCTCACGAAAAATGTATTTCAATCATTCTGTTTCTAGAAGATGCAGCCGATTGGGATATTTTTCATGCCAACTTTTCTTTCTGAAATCGTTTGTCAACGTATACTTGATTCTCGCACTGTATAAACAGAAGTTTTGGCAAGCATTCTTCGAAATTGCGAAATCTCCTTTCATAAGTTCAACGAGAATTTTTTAGCATCAAAGTTCAGAACACATATTAGCGGTGCAATAGTTACAAGTACTCCCCAGCATACCAAAACATGTTTGCAATTAGTTGAAATATCACAATCATTTTAAAGAAAAAATATAGCTGAATGAACGCAACATAGAAACAACAGTATAAAACATGTGTTTGGGCACTTGATCATTGATAATGAGGCCAATACGCTGAATTTTGAGAAAATTTATTTTAGTGAACAGAGCGATTTAACACCTTGTGATTGTTGATTTGCAAGAATGTTTTATGTATAATGAAAAAAAAACATCAGGTATAGTAAATAAGAGCTAGGTATATTATATTATGAGTGTGTGTGTGGAAAGGAAGTTGGAATTGGTAAGCACGTTTGCGACAGATATTAATTAGTTAGGTAGGTGTATCTCTTGTAGATGTTAAAACGACATTGGCAATGTTCAAGTGGATTATTGACAGACTGACAAAAAAATATCATTTTATAAACGATTAGTGGACTCGTTGAGTATTCACCATTCAGTACGTTGAATGCTGTCTCAAACAGACCTATTATATTCGTTCATCAATTTAAATGTCGCGTGAATACGACCAGGCCAGGTCGATGACTGAATGGACATAAAATAAAATAAATGTCGATAGATATTATTATTTCAATTAGAAAAGGTTCTTGATGAAATATTCAATTGAATTTCTGGTCATGAGAAAATGAAAGATACGAAGTTGGTTATTGGGGCAAAGTTGATTATTTTCGTGCTGATTAATAATCTGAATGAATGAATTCTCCATAAAAAAGTGTTTGAATAATGTATTGGTTAGATAGTACGATTAGTTTATCATAAACAAATTGAAAACGAAAATCAAAAATTTTCTTGTTTTTGGCGATATCTTCGAAACCATTGAAGATATTCCAAATTTATTTTCACTTTATTTTTCAGAACGAAAATACGCAACTTTGCCCCAATTTGATCAACTTCGTATCTCTTCAGATACACAGTGAAAAAAAATTACACCAGTTCACACCAGCTTACACCATCTGGTGTCCCCTGAGGTCCTGATTGTTTTAGTGTCAGTAAACACCGGCATATTATCCACCACTGTAGGTGTTATGTGACCTTTCCCATAGGTGTTTTTATTAATCAAATCCAGTTGTTAGTGCTGAATTTAGCAGAATGAACACTCTAGTGGTGTTCTTTATGCATTTCTGAAAGTGCGATTTGAAACTTCAGGTGTTGTGTTGGTCGGAGTTTGCTCTAAAATCCATTCGATTTAAATTACACCCAAGTTTTTTTTACTGTGTGAGATCCCCATAGTGGCACTAGAAAAATTAACAGCCTGTATAACGTCTGAACTTCTGGATATTGTGTACCTAATGTATATAATCCAAATAATAATTCATCTTTATTTACAGCTCGACCAGAGATCCGTTTTCCAATTTCTTATTCCACAAAGTTATAATTCTACCGCCAACTTTATTCGCTCTAACCTCGAGGATATAGTTTGTGCAAGTTATACACTGTCTAGAATCCACACTAAAAAAATAACAAAATAAGGTTGTGTATCATAACTTATCCCATTAATTTTCCATTAGGAGTCCCTTCCAAAAGAGCACAAGAATTTTCGGGGATGGAAAATCGTTGATATGTCACAGTTTGATAAATCCAGAACCGATTATTGAACATTACCAGGACCATTGAGAGTTATCCTACTGATGGTAAAACCTCATTATTTCATACTGAATGTTTGATATTTGATGTGAAAATCGCAGTAGAAAATATCAGAATATATACCGGGCTATTCAAATTCGTTTCTGTACATGGGGATCTCGTAAACGATAAGAGATAGAGTGTCTGTCAAATTGTGGCAAAGTTGCGTATTTTAGAGACCTATTCGATGATGTGAGAAAAATCGAATTTAGCTATTTTGGTTCTGGAGATATACAGGAAAAACAAAAAATCCCAAATTATTTATTTGCCTGTATCTTCTTTATTCGCAGACATATTGAAAATCTATCCACATTTTGCTTTTGGCACTTGATGTGGGCTATCAGAATATGTTCATGAATCTTTTATACAGGGTGTCATCTGACTTGGGCCACCCCCATCTTTGAATTTTCTAATGTATGTTCTAATATTAAGTATTGAGTATAATCCTTCGTGCATTTCATTTTGAGCTTTTTCAAAATCTTAGAAGGATCAAAGTGTGACATTTTTCTCTCATGATAGAAAAATGATGTGAAATTGTCGTATAACTTGTGAACAAGGCTATTATTCAGTTTCGCATTCGCCACATTTTGAAAATGATACGCGTCCACCATACTTCAAATTAATTTAAAATCTGTTAATACCGGTTTGTGGTTCAATTTAAATCCTTTTATATTCTTTATTTATTTCCACTTTCATGATCTTCTATTACTACTACTTACTAGGACTCTTTCAGGTTGCTTATATCTGAGGAGTGTCCAAAAAAATGAATATTGAACAAGGTATCCAAAACGTGTTTCGAGATGAAACAGAATAAAATGTTCGTTATTTATTCCAGTCTCGTGTATGGAATGGATGGAAATGAGAATGATTCCGATTTTAAATTTAATGGTATTCCATACGACTAACTCATGAATCAAATTTAGTGGTAAGAATTACATTTGAATTCCATATGCAATTGCGTGAAAGCTGCCTCACTTCCCATTCGTTTATATAGGTGTACAGAGTTTATTCAACTCGTTTCGAATTGCGGGTTGCATAATAAACTGGGTCAAATTGAATATTTAAAACAGTTCCTACAATGTTTTTTTATTGAAATTAGGAAAAAACTTCAAATTACAAAAAAAGTAGGGTCTGTTCCACCATGTAAAACACTTTTTATATAATAATAAAAATTAATAGATATTCTTCTCCTGATTTCAAAAATATATAGGTTCTTGAAAATAGTTACGAGTTTGTTCCTTAGAATTCATGACATTGAATTGTTTCTTCTGGTTTCGGATAAATCTTTTAGGAACAATTTAAATGAATGCAATGAGTTTGTATACGTTTAAACATTTTGACAAGGTATCTTTCAAAAATTATCCATGGAGTTTTATTGAGTAGGTACTGATGAGTACTATTATTGATAAAATATTTATTATTCCGTCTATAATATTTGATAAATATACCTTTGAAGTTTTGTCCGACTTCAGATGTTTCTTGTGATGTTATGGAATCAAAAATCAATCACTTGTAGTTCACATGTATGATTTCACAAAAAAATAGTGTTGCCTTATATCTCCTTTGGTTTTCCAATGGAAAATTGGAAACAGAAAATCAAACAAAACCCAGATAATCTTCCATTCAAAACAATTGAGATTTCTTCTAGAAAAAACCACACACCAAAATGATATTTTTGTTTTGGTGAGTGGTAGAACTGGTCATATGTATATATGGACTATCGAGCCAAATGTTCCATCGTCAGTCATTTATTCAGAATCCTAATTATTTTGATATTTATTATATTAACGCTTATTATGCTACCTAATTTAAAACATTGTCACACTATATATTAAAATTGTATTTTATTTCTAGCAGAATTTCACCTTTTAAACAAACATGTTCATTCCAACATTGTAAGAAGAGTCTGAGAAAATAAAGATCTGATATCATAGATTTCTCATTGCTTGTTCTCTCCTCCTCCCAATGAAGATATAATCGAAAACGCTGAAGCGCACGAAAACACCTGAAAGAATTTCAATTACTTTTTGTCCTTGTCCAATTTCCTCTCTCCAGAACAACGTCCTATCTTTATATATATTATCTTTCTCGAAGTTGAGTAGAGGATGGAAAAAAAAGGAAGAGCAACTCTCATTTCACAACGGTAATAGAAACGTCTATATTTCAGAACCTATCAAAGTGGACGAGTTTAAGGACGAAATTTTTTGGATATTGAAACTTCTATTGGATCTTTAGAGTTGACGATAATGTTTATTTAGGACGTAATTATTCGATATTCCTTGGACTAATCAGTATTGAATTTTGGGATAATAAGCTCTTTAGTTTTTTGAGACACAAATTTTACGAATGGAGAAAATATAATCATGATAAGTAGGTACCTACACTTTATACGAATTGACTTCTAATTTTTTCTATTTTGGTTGTATAATGGAGTCATTTTGAAACGCAAATGCGTATCGAAATAGCCTCTGTTTCGATACGCATTTTTTATTATTCGGTACAATCGAACTGTCAAATGAAAGTCAGAAGAGTAAGGCCCAGCTTACTTATAAGCGATTTTGGTTTTGGTAATACTAGCAGTAAAACTCAATGTTTTTATTGTTAAATTTCAATTCAGAGTGTGATTCGATCCAAATTGACAAATAAAAACAATAACAACATTGCATTTTTCACCGCTGGTATCGCAAAAATCAAAATCGCTCAACAGTGAACTGCAGGGCTTTACACGGTTTTACCCTTGTGTGTCAGATTTCAAATTTTTCAATGTTATCATTGTTACCAATCGAAGATGTTTCTGTTATTTATCGATATTAAATCAATCTTTTTCAATGAAAGACTTCAAATTAATAACGTTTTAGAAAACACGTTGTCGCACTTGTTCCCTTGAAGCACTCCTCGCATCGCTAGTCGTACTCCAAACAACGCGTGCGACAAAATAGCATCTTATAAAACTTGAATCATAATATACTATTTCAACAGTATGTTGATCTAATAAAACGATTAGTTTTTCTATGTGTGTTTTCTTATTTGTTATGCCACGCTGTACACTTATATATAAAGCCACAATCCACTTGGAATGCATAATCGATTGAAACTTCATGAAGTAGTCTAGGAAAACTCCGCCTCATGAAAATGCAGTGTGAAAATTTATTATCCCAAATCCAACGACTTATATCTATTCAGCACGAGGCATTTTTCAGAGTTGCCGTCGTGCAAAATATGAATATTGAATGTGAAAGTAAATACGAGACGCAAGTTTTCGGGCATAAAATTAAATTAAAAACAGGAGCTGTTCGCAAAGAGATAAGGCACATATATATCAAATTTCAATCTATCGTGGAAAAGGTTATTTTCCCCATGCTCGGGTACAAGGGAGGAGTATGAATAAATATTCGATGAAAACCTTAGAGAACGATTTATATTGTAAGTATATGATGCTCGAATTTTTTTATTTGTCGAGCATATATTTTCTCGAGGTAGTTTCGATGTTACACTTTTATATTCAGTTGTTCTGAATTATACATAACGGAAGCAGTTCTGATCTGTATGGATTTACTCTTATTGTTACTCCTCAAGGGTTCGTTTATTGTACCGGGTGTCCCAATTTCAACCGACATGAAATAATTATAAAAATTTGCAACTTAGGTTATTGAGATTGATCAAAATCCAATATTTTGAATTGCTCTACAACTCTAGTTGAATCAAAAGTATCTAAATTTGACAGGCACGTTATTTCAAATAGAGTACCTTTAATACCTAGACTCAAGAAAAGTGTGACTTTACTGGAGTTGATATAATAATCGACAATCTTGATTAACATCTCCAAACCTGATTCTTTGTGCATCAATTTTCCATTACCTAACTATTGTTAAACATCTAGGTGTGTGTATAATAAAATGTTTCATGTATTCAATATTCAATCAGGACCTACTGTAGGAAACTAAGGAAACCTTTTTATTTCCATTGTATCATTTCCTTTTGTTATAATAATTTTCATGTAACTATAGACATTTGGCAAGTTCATGAAATCATTGAAAATCTATCTGATTGATTTAGAGCCTTATACAGTAGATGAATACTTAGATAGGAGAGTCTACTGAGAGTAAAAAATTTCTGTGAATCAAGGATTTCCTGAAATGTATTATTTTTTGTGTAGGTATATGTTCAATTTATTTCATCTTGTGATTTCCTAATTTTACATGCCTGTAAACTATTCATTTGTATATTTTATATTTAGTATTACTATATGTAGTTTTCATACATGCTTGTCTTCGCGTGTAGGTATGTTTTTGCACTCTTTGTGACTTGTTGCTGAGACCAACCAATGTTTGTCTTACTTGCTATTCTCTTGATGGAATTTTTTTGTAGGAGGCATTGTGATCTCTAGCAGTGAATAAAGTTTCTTTCTTTCTTTCTTTCTTTCTTTCTTTCTTTCTTTCTTTCTTTCTTTCTTTCTTTCTTTCTTTCTTTCTTTCTTTCTTTCTTTCTTTCTTTCTTTCTTTTTTTCTTTCTTTCATTTTTGAATTGTTCGAAAAATTGATCTGAATGAAACTCTGATATTCATCACATTCATAACAGTTTGGAGTGAACGATACTCAAAATGCACACAAGGCTAAATAGAGCGAAAGAAAACTAAACTTCCGAGTCAGCAAACTTTGGAATAGTTAGAAAGTTTCAATTCAGCTGGCCTCAAATTTATAAGAAGTGATAATCAAGATGATCGAGAAGAATGCTGAAATGTTTCCAGCCTTTTCATAGTTTTATTTCAACTTGCAGTTCACGATGAATAATGATAAAATGATTGGCTCTTTTTACCATTCACAAGGGTAATTAAATTTGCATCAAGTTACATTATTATGTAGGTACCGTAGGAAATACGCCATGCAGCAAAATTAGAAATGGGTGATTGAGCTAGATTTGCTAGAATATATATAAGAAGACAGCTACTAATTTCGAAGCTTTCTATTACTTGGCTCTTCTATACCATGATTTAGAAACTTTATATCAATTCAATTGGAGATACATATTTGAATAAATTTTGGTTAGAGACAGACTATGGTTCATTAGATTTTCAAAAGAATACCCGAATATTTATCAATAATATTTTTGATACTCCATTCAAATTGAATGTCGAAGTATAGAAACGTGAAATTAAAATTGAGGCCAGAATACATTGAATATTAAAAAAAATGGTATATAAGACAGACCTTAAAATAAAATTAATCAGTATTCATGAAGAGAAATTATTGTCTCGTCTATTTTTCAGATACAGGGTGCCCACGACTAGCGCGATGGAGATTTATAGCAAAACGGCAAAACTTCTCAAGTTTTTGTCACCTTAGTAGTTTGTATATCGATTGAGGCCACATTTTAAAATTATTTTCGAATATACAGGATGTCCCAAAAAGTTGTGGCATATCAAAGTTATGTTTTTTCTTATGGAACACCCTATATTTTATTGCATTTTCAGATTCTCCCTGAAGAGCTTATTTCATCGATCTATTACACTTGGGATTTCGAGGGAAGATGAGGGTGCAAAAAATCGAGATTTTTCAACTTCTGGAGTTTTTTGTGTGAAAACTATTCATTACATGACATTTAATGACATTCATTTGAATCACATACAAGGTGGTTGTCGAATGTAGTCCTGTATCACTCGCTGTATCATATCTCTTTCCTAAACTTTGATTTATTCAATTCTATAAACATATGTATATTAATATCTTATTTGAAACATTCATTGTTATGAACACGAAGTAGGTACACAGAAATTATTATGTAAATTTGACATCGAAAATAACTCGTGTCTGAAGTTTGAAGTTTTTGACGCACCCTACTTGGTTGAAATGAAAAATTAATTCTTAATCCATTCATCGTTTTACCTCAGACTAACTTAGGAGCATTATGTCGGTTTGACAGTTGAATTCTTAATCGGAAGGATTATCTAAAAATAAAAGAAAATACATGGTGGTGGTGGTGGATCGAAAATGATTCACACTGTATATTCAAACATATTTTAGATTTGTAGTTCGGAACACTATACTGTATAACTAGCAGATGAATTCTATGAAATTCCCGACAAAAGCATTCGCAAAAAATGTTCGGAAATGTCTATTTTCATTTTTAAATTGCCATTCGGGCATGTGATTTTCAATTTTCAAAATTCAAAGGACAGAGTACCGTTCGCGAAACCTCGAATAATAGATTATTTCGTACTGAATATAACAAATAAACTTTGTCGAAATCAGTTTATGAATGAAGGGATATTTATACCATTTAGTAATGACGATAATAATTAATTTTTGGAATTAAACGAATTTTATAGAGTGTAGACTGTAGAGGGTCTTTCAGGATGGACAAAATCGATTTGATTGAGGAAAACTGGCACTAGTTTCTTGAAAATATGTTTGATCTAAAATATTTTCAGGTATTTGCAACACCTGCACTGAAAAAACAATTTATTCATAGTAAACTAAATTAATCAACAGCTAATAAATTATTTATTCGAATATGGCGGAATAAACGTTTATTTTTCAAGAACAAATCATTTATTTAAACTATTCAAATATACCTCATTATTACCAAATTCAAATTTATTCCCAATAAATATATATGTCCCGCAATAGATCTATAGATTTATCAATTGTAAGTAAATCATTATTTATTATAAATAAAGAATGTTCATTATTATTATACATTTCGTTGGCAATTAATAAAGAAAATTTTTTATCAATATGTTCTGTTTGTTATAAAAAAATTATATTTATTATTAATAAACCAAAGCGAGACGCCCCTTCTGCATGAAATCGAAAATGAATTCAATATAGAAGGAATCGGAATCAATTTACCCTTTATAAACTTACCTTGGTATGTACTTATCAAATCAACAAAATTGATATCCCTCACAAACTTTTCTCAAATATGAAAAATTGATATCCCTCAAAAACTTTTCTAACCCCTGAAATTTGCCCTCCTCCATTTTGGCTTGATTAACTGCGTTATATACTGATATATCTTTCACAATACAATCACTGATTCAAATCACTTATATATAATTATAATGAACCTACTGTTATCGTGTTCTAGCATAAATAGTTTTATTTTGAATTGAATTCATCACACATCATGCATGCCACTCGACAAACATAACATGAACTATACAAACGGCACCACACGACTAAACTATAATTTCAATGGACATTTGTTATTTGAAGACAAATAATATATTTTCCAATGAAACCAATGATTGATTTATAACAAACTACACTGAAAAAGCAGAAAGTAAATATTTATCATCTGTTACTATGACTTATTCACTTTAAATAAACTTGTAATTAATAATTAATACATTTCCAGTAATATCACCCAATAAACTATTTTATTAGGAATAAATTTATATTGTTAATAATACACAAATCGACCAAAAACAAACTATCTATTATTTATTAGTTGATGATATTTTGGCGATTATTATTATTAAATAATATTATTTAATACTGAATGAAATTTTTTTTTCTTCATTAATTGTGAATAAACGGCACCCAAACAAATATTTATTAACTATTAGCCCTATCTTTTTTTTCAGTGTGGTTATACCGGAAATGGAACCCAACTTATATGGAATAATAATTAGTGTGCTGAGTTATTAGGAAGGGGCTCAATTACCAAGTTGTTTCTTGAATTCGTTCCGCAATTTCCTCTTCCATAATAATTACCGCCACAGAGAAATAAAAATGGCGATCGATCGGAGATCAGCAGCTCACAGTTCAGCCTCGGACACCCGGATCGTAAATCCGGCTCTGGACTGACATTCGGATTATCCGATTTAGACATTCTTGGATAGACCGAATTTAATCAAAATGCAAATTTCATTGGTCTGGCAAAAACGATAATGTGCGCTGCGTTCCGAACGGTTGCTGCTATACAAAAACTAGGTACGTTATTTTGTCCTTCTGATAGCACGAATTTCACTCCGATAAACCTAGCAAAGCCATTTGAAAAGTTCAAGTTTTCAGTATAGTGCGCAGTGATTGATTAGATTAGATACTAATTTCTAATAGTGGATGGAAGATAAGAAGCATCTGACAAACAAAGAATGATCAGATTCAGAATGCATACATATCGACAAGTATCTTATACAGGGTGCCCGGTTTTCGATCTCCACCATGGGATCTCAGTTATTTTTTTTATGATCTGGTTCTCACGAAAAGGGATATCCTGTAATATTCAGAGAACATCGTGAAAACCAAGGAAAAAAAGGTAGGAGTTGGAGTTCTTCTTAAATTTCTGGAGATGGTATGCCTCGGAGAACACCTCCCTAGGCAATGAGTTCCATAATCTCGATGTTCGTTGGATGAACGAGTCTTTGGACAGGGACGTTCTGCAGGTCTCTAAAGTGACCACGAATGGGGACCAAGACTGAACTTGACAGGTTAATCTCGAATTGACTGCTAATGGAAGAACGATGCTCTTCTGAAATATCAACAGAAGAGCATCGCCCATGAAAATACTATAAAATAGAGATAAATCGCCAACTTTTCTACGGTGTTCCAGAGAAGTGAGCGAGTTTGTAAGCGAAGCATCACCGGCGAGACCAATTGCCCTTTTTTGGACAGAATCCAATAGTTTCAGGATATGTTTAGGTGCCGCACTCCAAATATGGAAACAGTATTCCAGGACAGGTTGGTTCTGTGCTTTATAGATCATAAGCAGCTGACTAGGAGTGAAATAGCTCTCGGATCGAAACAGAAATCCAAGTTTTTGGGATGCACTTTTCGCAAGTTACGCATTTTCATGCTCAATAATTGTCTACAAGAAAATTTTGTGTATCATTTTTCGTTTTTGAATTATTGAGAAAAAAAAAGGAAATTTGGAATGTTCGTTTTCATTTTTTCGAGCGATCAAGAGAACTATAGACATTTTTAACTAGAACGTTCTTAGTGTTCAGTTTCTCAGTTTGGGCACTAGTAAAAGTATATCGTGAATATCATGCACTTCACTTCACGTGTTGAAATAATTTCAATTATTATCATTTTGCAAAGGGAATCAACGTTGTGTTCAAAATTAACCCGCGCACCTGTATTATCCATTTTATGAAGTTACTAATTGACTAGTAATAGTTTTGTCTTTCTTGTGTTTAATGCAAATTTAACAAGTAACTTATCGAGCTGATGGAAACGCGGCTATTTATCATTCTTTCACAATGGGGGCACACAAAGTAAATAGATTAGCTATGTCAGCGCCACCATTCACCATTCACCCAATCAATGAGTTTTCTTCAAAAAGCCTGTTTATTAGTAGATACTTAAAGTAATTTGTGTTTGTACCTCGGCTTCGACTATCAACAATGTAAATGCGGGTGTAATGAATGTATCGTTTATCGTTATTGCTAATAATGACATACTAATGAGGCAAGGAATACACAACTCGGAACATAGCTATAATAATGATTCAGAGCTCAATACGGAAATGCGTATTCGAATCAGAAAATTGAAGTATTATTTCCATTGAAATTTTTATGTACAGATTATTGAAAACGTATGAACGTAATATGATATAAATCCTCTGGAGCATCATTCTAGTCGGAGAAACCGAGTGTGAGATTTCTAGGATCCTAAGTTTACATGTATATAGACTACAACAGATATATGCCATCATAAACAAATTCAATTCTTGGTGCAGTAAGTTATTGAATTTAGCAACCAGCAATGTAGCAAATAACACACAAAATTCTGTGAAAGAATTGAGTGAAGATGAAAGTCTCCTCAAAGCCTTGAGAAATATGAAAGCGAAACAGATCTATGGGCATACGACAACATTCCAAATTTCTTACAGATGGTGCAAAATTATGTTTTAGCCAAACTTTTACCAATTACCTTCTATATTGTTTTCTGGCCACCTGATTCTCAGATACGAAACATTGCATAACTAATTATTTTTTAGGAAAGCCATCTTAATTAATCAATTAGATAATCAATTCTTAAATATTGCGTAGAATTGCTTGTCTTTCACATGGTAAGATTGAATCTAAACCGAGGGCTGTTCCTATTCATTCTCTTTCATTTTATGGAAAGTACAAGGATATATATCTTTTATACAACTATACGAAGGCTTTTGAAATCTGTGACAATGTATAATATTCACAAAATAAATAATGTTGAAGCAACAAAAATGACCGACCATTATACCAATTTGGTGTGTTTCACACAAATGGCATCAGATGCTATTGATACCTCAAGGGAATAATAATGTAGTTTCATTGTTCTCGCCGCTGTTTATGAACGTTATTACAATGTACAGGAAGTCCCGAAAGACGTGAATAATTCACAACTAGAGAAATAGATCATATGAGTATATCAGAGAACTTTTTACTGTGTTCGAAAAGTTGTTAGGGGCGAGTAAAATGAGAGGTGTATACTTGATAATCATTACTATATTGTACTTTTGAAGAAAATATATTTCTTTCTGCTATCTATTAAAAAAAATTTCACTGTTTAGCAACTTGCGATATCCTTGAACTCTAGCTGATGTCTTTTCATAACGAAGAAACAGTTTCGGATTGAGTGTCAGCAAATTTTGTAGGGAGACATAAACACTTCTCATGCAACAAAAGAAAGTGAAATGTCGCTATCAAGACAAAAAAACATAATAATACCTGTTTTATTTGCCATTGATTATTAAATGCTACAAATTACAAAACATAAATCAAGTGACTCCCTATAGTGCATTGTGAAAAAGATCGGACTCCTTACTATCACGAAATGCCACTCGTTGCATGTTTCTCGAACGTTGTTAATTCGTTTGAATACAATTTCACGATAGAAATATTTTTCTATATTTTCACGCTGTTTGTCTATCTGCAGAAACTTCCTCACAGGATTCCTAATGAATACCTTGTTCGTCCTAAAAATCCAAGTAGTGGTGTTCAACAAAGAAGCCATCATTATATCTTAACTTCCTTCTTTATTCGAAATAGTTATAATCCTTGAAAGCTTTTACTTCGCTCATATTCGAACTTTGACCTAAGTTCGATGCTTTAGTTGCTAGCTTGGATTTAACATCCTTCTCTCTAAGAAGATTCCGAAGTTAAGTCAACTTGCCTGTTATTCCGCAAGCTTGCTCTATTTCTCGAAATGAATACTCAATTCTTGCGAAAACCACGGATTATGCCATAATGGAAAAATGTTCGGGTGACAATGAAAATAGGACTCAAATTTATAAAATCGATACAGGGTGTTCCAGACGATGATATGCGAGAATAACCTTCCATATGAATCGGTGTTATTGAAAAATTTATATTTTTCGCAGATATTCTTGATTCGATACTTATATGTACAGGGTGATTGTTTATATTTTACTCAATAGCTATCTCAGTTAATATTGGTCCTACAAAAACGTTCAAATGGACAAATATATAGCTTTTTTTATGGGCATTCAGAATTCAGTACTAGGAAATGCAAAAAAGCATCGTTTACCTAAAAATTTCACAACAACTGGTATTTTTTTAATGAGACACCCTGTATTTTATTATCCCAATCGGTAGAACTCTTTTTCCTGATTCCAAATATATATACTTTATAGAGTTATCTTTATCGGTTTTCGGAAGATATATAGATTTTTCGTATAAATCTAAGGCAGCTGTAGAACGCCAGACGACAATGCTACGATTGTTGGCTTATATCAAAACTAGCCATGGATAATTGATTGTTTTGTTTGACATTATATTTAATTCTTGATTTTCATTTCCTTTAACAATCCTGGGATTTCGTTTCAATGTGTTTCAATGAACCAGTATTTCGTAGAAGTTTATAAAAGTTAACAATTGTTGTCTCACTAGGAAATCTTCTGTTTTATTATACTCACGACGCGACAAACGTTTGTTTTGATTACCTTTCATAAAAACTGACACAATTTCAACTTTTTCTACCTCAAAATATATCATTTTTGTTATAACAACTCCCAAACTATAAAAAAGAAAAAATGTCAAAGAACACAGTTGAATTTGTTTTATTATCCATGACTACTTTGATATAAGCCAATCGCAGCATTGTAGTCTGGCGTTCTACAGCTGCCTTAGATTTATACGAAAAATCTATATCTTTCCTAAACCGATAAAGATAACCTCAATAAAGTATATATATTTTGAATCAGAAAAAAGAGCTCTACCGATTGGGAGAATAAAATACAGAGTGTCTCATTATAAAATACCAGTTGTGTGAAATTTTTAGATTAACGATGATTTTTTGCATTTGATAGTACTCAATTCTGAATGCTCATAAAAAATGCTACATATTTGTCCATTTGAACGTTTTTGTAAGACCAATATCAACTGAGATAGCTATTGAGTAAAATATAAACAATCACCCTGTACATACATATAGGTACTAAGTTAGAATCACATATTATATTTTTATACGGCTACTCATTCATAAATCATATTCAGAATGGAATGTGATGTTAAATATAATTTGAAAATGATCAAAAAAACTTGTTCTACAGTCGAACGTTAAATCTTTTTAAACAGGAAATATCTTGTGATTAGATTTTTTTTCTTTCAATTATTCGTCCAATTCATGGCTTCTCATTTTACAGAAAATATCTCGTTTTCTCATGGTTTACCTTATTCGTACCTCGCCAGAAGTTTTGCCAGAGTCGTCACATCGTTGATTTTGAAGATTCGATACTGAACTCTTCCTTTTCAGGATTGCACTCACCTGAAAAAATATAAACAATATAAGGCTATGAACTTAACGATAACAGGCACAGAAGAAATAGACAATAAAAAATAAAGTCGAACCCTCTAACAATTAGATGTATACACTGTGTCCAAGATAAGAATGAACAGCATGGGGATATCGGAAGCGGTAAGTGATAAGGGGTCGATTAAATTAGAGAAAAGTAGCGCATTTTTGTGCCTAATAATATGATATTTAGAAAGTTTCAATATTCCAAGTAGTGTCGGAGATATCCGAGAAAAACCGAAATTTGAGAATTTCGTTTTTATTTTCTTCTAGCTTTATTTTCAAAGGAAATGTAAAACAAATAGCACTTCGCCATTGCCACTTTTTAAGGACTACACGATAACAAAAGCAGAATTTTTCTGCGACGTTTCGTCTTTTAGAAAACATCATCAACTTTGTATTTCTATATGGGCCGAAACTAAAGTATACGACTCCATTTTCCATTGTTAATACAGCAATGTATCACACAATATGATTTCGGAACCATTTCTCGCGCAAAATGTAATTTAGTGATTACTTAATTTGTTTTTCTTCAATTTTAGATATTAGGCGTCTAAATATTGATTTACCAGGTTGTCGCCTCTCTGGATACTTATTAGAGTACGCACGTTTAGTATCAACACAATTTCTTTGGCACAAAATGTAACATGACAACATATCAAATTTTTCAGTATTCGAAAAGCTGCCTTTTTCCATTTTTAACACAAATTAGGTAGGTAACGAGATGTAAGAGTAGGAACGGTAATATGTCAAAAATTCTACCAAACTACAGTATTATTATGACAACAGAACATAATGTGGTCATTTTTTCCAGCGCCTACTATCTAAAATTTAAGAAAAACAGATTAAGTAATCTTTAAATTACATTTTGCGCGAGAAATGGTTCCAAATCATATCGTGTGATACATCGCTGTATTCACAATGAAAAATGGAGTCGTATACAGGGTATACTTTAGTTTCGGCCCATATAAAAATACAAAGTTGATGATGTTTTCTAAAAGACGAAACGTCGCAGAAAAATTCTGCTTATGTTATCGTGTAGTCCTTAAAAAGTGGCCATGGCGAAGTGCTATTTGTTTTACATTTCCTTTGAAAATAAAGCTAGAAGAAAAAAAACCGAAATTCTCAAATTTCGGTTTTTCTCGGATATCTGCGAAACTAATTGGAATATTAAAACTTTCTAAATGTCATAGTATTAGGCACATAAATGCGCTACTTTTCTCTAATTTAATCGACCCCTTATCACTTACCGTTTCCGATATCCCTATGCTGTTCATTCTTATCTTGGACACACTGTATATTACTTCTGAGCGAATTTGCCATAAAACCTGATATATCCTTAAAAAACTATTGCTTTTAATTATGAAATCATACACTTTCCCTGTATATATCGATGTATAGTGAACTCTTGGCAAATCCCTCTGTATGATGAATTACAATTGGACGATTGCCCAGACGATAGGAAACAATGACATTGAATCCCCGCAGCTATGCACAAAAGCAGAAAGAAAGAAATTCCGCAACCACAGAATGGAGATGATATTTATTAAATTACATAAACGGATCGACAAATCTAATGGCCCAATTTCGTTTTACTGTCCGCTTCCAGGTTATTTGGCAAAATATCGCAATGGTGGAAAGCCAAAAAGCTTCGTTTTGGGTCGAGATACGCTCGGTTGGCATTATACATATCCTCGTTTTTGAAATAGATTGGTGTGTCTTGTTTTCATGATATGAGGTAGGTATTCTTTCATGAAATCGTGTTATATGAGTTTACAACCGTTTGTAGGTCTATTTTTTTTACTATCACGAGATGATACTCATTTCTCACAAGTATGATATTTGCAGCATAGGTAATAGTTGCGAATCAAACGAATAGGAATATGAGTATAAATATTACTGATATGAACATTTATTCATCTCTGATTGCTTCGTTAAAGGTTGCATTAGTAATATGTAGCGAAAGACAAAATAGTAGGTATAAGCTTTGAGACAGGAGTTTTCATGTCAGCTGACGCTGACAGCAAAAAAAAACAATTCATTTCAGTTTTTTTCTTCTGATCGGATTGTTTTTTATGCATGGTAACTAAAAATGCTAAAACCAAGTTTTTCTATTTTGGTTGTATAATGAAGTCATTGTGCAACGTAAATGCGTGTCGAAATAGCCTCTATTTCGATACGCATTTTTTATTATTCCGAGATTGGTACAATCGAACTGTCAAATGAAAGTCAGAAGAGTTAGGCCCAGTTTCCTTCTGAGCAATTTGGATTTAGTGATATTAGCAGTGAAAAATTCAATGTTTCAATTGGTAAATTTCAATTCAGAGTGTAATTTGATTTAAGTTGACCAATAAAAACAATAACAAAATTGAATTTTTCACCGCTGGGTATTGCATTAATCAAAATCGTTCAACTGAAAACTGGGTTCTACGCTTGTGCGTCAGATTTTAATTATTTCAATGTCATCATTGTTACCAATCGAAGATTTTTCTGTTATTTATCGATATTAAATCCATTTTTTTCTTCAAATCAATTCAAAATAGAAAAAATTACATATGATACAAGTTTTATAAGACATGTTGTCGCACTTGTTCACTTGGAGCACTCCTCGCTTCGCTCGTAGTACTCGAAACAACGCGTGCGACAAAATAGCGTCTTATAAAACTTGCATCATAATATACTATTGTAGGGGAATTTCGCCCATTTCAGTTTGTGTATAAGCATAGAACTTTCTTTTTTGGGTGTCGTTTATATAAGTTATAGGCAAGAACCCGGAAAACACCGAAATTTCTAGTTTTTTAGCCCACCAAAATTCCTTCTCATGTTCCTTCTCTCCATATCGAATAATTTCAGGAAAACATATTTTACCGAAATAAATGTAATAGTATATTTCATTAAATATAGATTATTCCGTGCGCGTGTGACAAATTCTCATGGGGAGTCATGCAAGCACGGAAAAATTATTTCTGGACGTGTAATGAACGATATTTTTTATTATACTACGTTGAAAATAAAAACATAAGACACAAAAGAAATTTGGAACATTTTTATTTTCACAATGAAAAAACTTGGAACTACTAGAGTAAAGGTGGATTCATGCGATATTACTTATCTTAATTTAACTCAATTCAATAGGGTTGAAATATACATAAATAATACAAGTGTTCAAGCACTAAGAATATTGAAAATCAACTAGGTATAACTGTACTATCAAAGCAGCATTAACAAATACTGTTTTTAATATATTTAGCTTTTTCGACAAAATAAACTAGAAGAATATCGTCACTTATAGTTTTGATTTTGTTCAGATTTCGCCACTGGTAATAAAATCGCGGTCGCTTGTACCGCTGGCTCTAGGATATTATCGGGAATTTCGGGATTTTCTTCTGAGTTCATTCTGTTGGCATACATTTTATTGACAGAGAATAAACAATGCTGACAATACAATATTTGGCATGTATGATTTGTTTCCATGGTTATTCTCAAAGTTTTTCCGTGCGCTAACCCAAAAATGCCCATTTTACAATATTACTAATATAGATGAAAATAAAGTGATTTCAAAAAAGTATAATAAAAATATTGTTACCAACTCCGCTGGATGAAAATTTACTACAATAATAATTATTATGGTAAGGGGATATAATGAATGTGCTTCAATTTCAATTTATTGTTCAATTGAAACATAATATGGTTGAAATAAATACAGCAAAACACATTGCAAGCAACTAAAATTGCCATTATCATTAATTCGGAAAACATGATCATCTACGAAACCCGACACGCATTGGACAAACTGGATAATATTTCTTGTTGCGTTCCAGGGAGCACTTTCGAACTTATAATTGAATCCGTGACGTAACGGACGAAACATCGCTCGCGTTAGCACGTGTCGCATCACGAGATGAACTTCCGCACCCTCGTCGACCAACTCCCAACACCCAACTCCCGACGAGTGTACGGGAAACGATGAGCTCCTCGGAGAAAGTTCCAGCACAGCGGCCGCTTCCGAATGATCGATTCCCACTCCTCCGGGTGCCATATTCATAACTGCAAACTGCAATCACTCATCACAGGTCGTCGAAAACACTAGTTGTATACATGAATGATGGCGGAATAATATCAAAAAGTGCGCGATTAATGAGGCTTGGCGAGCCGAAACAGACTGTCTTGCACCAGGGCCAGGTAGCCGCGCGGTTAAGGTGTCTATCTCTTAATCAGCCGGCTGCCCGTCGTGGGTTCAATCCTCATCGACAGCGGAATTTTTCCAATGGCCCCAGAAGTGGTATCGGATCCCACTATAAAAGGTAAGGTCCCCGCTATCCTAACTCGTACAAGTTTACTCTGTAAACTTCTGAGGGTTGCTAAGGCAACTAGGATAGTGGTTAGAAAAAAAAAAAAAAAAAAGTTGACAATCTTCATACTCATGCTTTGTGGGATGACCATCATATCCAGTGTTGCGAGCTACTTCGGTGTAGTGACAGAAAACTCTGTACTCCGAAGTTGTGCAAATCACAATTCTGTGTAGTGCCAGTTGGTGTCACTGTACCGAACATCTGTAATCACCACTGTTGGACACTACATTGTAGTTATCTCATAGTAGATTCGTTTGGTGAGTGGAATGTTGACTGGTCTATTGCAAATGATGAGCCGAAACAGATTGTCTTGCACCAGTTGAAATTCCACCCACGAAACGAGATTAACCTACATTCGTTCTATTCAGAAAATTTTCATCTGCAATGAATATGAAGATAAACTAGAAAAAAAATCTCAAACTGAATTATATTATGGATGATTTAATTTCTCAAACCGAAAACAGATATATACAGTCTGATCAAATTCAAGTCGGCACTATTGATAACTTCATCATCAAGGAAAATACGAGGTCGGTTAAATTAGAGAACTATAGTATTATTTTTTCCGTCGATAACTGTGTTGCTAACAATGAAACAATTGAACATTGCGTTTTCTATTCATTCAAAACAACTTTTTTTTCAATATCAATCGATTGTCAACTCCTTCCGAAACATAAATGGTCATTACAAAATTCATTTCAATTTTATGTTACTTATCGAAAACTTAAAATGGACAAAACTTGGGTGGTTTTAGGAAGAAATTTCTATAAACCATTTATGTTCCGGAAGGAGTTGACAATCGATTGGTATTGAAATATACAGGGTGTCACATTGAAAAGAAAAATGTTTTTTTCAAATAAATCGAAAACGCGATGTTTAATTGTTTTTTTTTGTTAGCACCACGTTTATCAGTGGAAAAAATACTACTACCGACCTCGTATCTTCAATAATGAAGAAGTTAGAAATAGTGCCGAGTTGAGTTTGATCAGCCTGTATATAGCACATTAGATAATTGATCTGCTTCTTTCTAAGATAATGTGAAACTCTGCTATATAGTAAAGTTTTATAGTTGATCGTATAACATTTCTTTTCGAATTGTGAGGAGAATTCGTAACTAATTTCAATGTTTCAATAAAACATAACCTCTGAATTCACCTGATGAAAATCAGGGTCTCATCGTGACTGGAACTATTTCTACTACATAGCTGATGATTTTGATGTCAATACGCACTGCTGTATACCTGGTTGCGTGATCACTGGCGTCAACGGATAATCTCATCACACCCCCAACAGTTCCTCTAGGGTGGCTACAGGGGTTTCATATACCAACGATTCGATGAAGAAAAAACCCACAATATATTTTTTTCATGAGGGTTCTTCAAATTGAGACATCACCTGTGGTGAAAATTCGATACGCCAAGCAATTCCGCCTCGTCAAAAATACTCCCCACAGACTCTTCACAAAAGATACCTGCCCATATACTTTCTGGCAGCTTTTAATGAAAATCGAGGAAGCTCCAAAACAATTCCCACAAAAGGGCATTCACTATTCTATCTGGAAATGTTGCATAATTCGCCCTTCTTTTATCTGTCGGCAATTTTATGTTTGTGTCATGCTTCGTCGATATGAGAGGAAAGCACTGCGTAGGAGGAGGGTATTTTCGCAGGAATATATAGTTATGGGCGGCATTCTCCTCTAATGATATTTCGCTATACCGGATGACTTATACAAATGGCAAACAAAAAAAAAGGGGAACTGAAGAGAAAAACACAGAATCGTAGCTTCTGTGATATACATTTTGCAAGTGGGATTTCATTTCAAAGAAAAAAGTGATACACCACTGTTTTATCTTAGGGTAAAAATTATTTTGACTCATTACATTCTAAGCAAATCTGGTAATCTGATTTTTTATGATTTGGCGTACGGTTTTCGCGTGAAAAAATAGGATGCAATCATTTGCATCTCGCTATACCACACAAAATCAATAAATGTAACTTGCCACAGAGAACAACAAAAAATTATGTTGTACAGTAGAAAATGCCTCTCGATGCATAGAAAATGTGTCTTAATGCTTTCGTACCTTCTGGTTCAAAAGTTAAGACCTTCAGAACATATGGAGTATTTTTAAAATGGACCCAAAAATAACCTCTTTGAATATTAGCATGTTATTAAGAGATATCTTGCATATGAGTTTTCCAGGAGGACGTGAAGATTTAATGAACAACCCTGTGAATGAGGTAGGAACACAAAGGTCATGTCACGACCTATATCCGATCTGCGGTTGTGTGCTACGATCATGATGGTGATATATCACTACGTCAATTTGGGAGTTCGTAACATTATATCTGCGGTTAAAATTGAATCATGTAATAGGGAAAAATGATGTCCGATATATTCATTATTATCCTTCTCAGAATCCCATTTCAGTCGACGAATTATTCAAACAAAAACAAAAGTAAATTTTAGGGACAACTACCATGCAGGCATATATTATTTTTACTTATTAATTCGATGAAATCAAATTGAATTTTTGAAAACGAACAAATTATTCTCGAGCAGAAATAAATGTTTATATGCATTCTCAGATATAAATGATGCTACTGAAAGTTAATTATTATATAGGTTTGAGAATCTTCAATTTCTAGCCAAATCAGAGAGCAATGCTAAGAAATCTTGGTACATGAATATAATTATAAAGAAATTGAGACGAACATACTGTTTACAATTTGAGCAATTATTATACCTATCTACACAGTAAAAACTGGGTAGTTAAAATTAACTACAACTTGTTGCTCAGCTCGATCCACTAACCTTATTTAGTTAAATTAACAAAAGTACATGTAGTCGAATGGATCTTGTCAATTTGTGCGATAGCTTAGTTGACAAATAACAAAACTTAGTTGCGAAATCATACTAGTTTTTTTGGAGTTACTACAAAACGGTTTTGTGAAATCACCGGATATATTTCGTATTTTCAACAATATTCTTTCGATGAAAGTAAAACCAATGATGGTGATTCGACAAATCATTTTGGTTAATTAGTACTAAATAACGTAGTGGATTGGTGTTCTATTTTGTTACTTTAGCAATATGATATTGTTAATTAAAAAGTATAATTTTGCTCTTTCAAATGTAATATTGTGAATTTAACAATATAATATTATATAAACTTAATAATAGCATATTGTCGATTTCACAAGTTCAGTGGTATGGTATGAAAATTTATAAGCAATAGATGTACCATGAGGAAAATGAATAAAACTCAATGAATATGTTTCAATTCAATTTTATTTAAAGAATGAGGGCATTCACAAATATTTACAGTTTTATGAAGAAAATCAAAATAATTTGAAAAATAAACACTCGAATAAATGTATTACCTCTTGACAGATTTCTATACATTGAGTAAAAAATGTACATATATGATTAACCGAATATTACCAGCGGATTTGGTAATATATAACTATCAGAAATGATATAATTCACGTAGATGAAGGAACTTCTAACTTTCAAGTGATGAACATAGTTGCCCAAATTGAATGATGCTGAAGTTATAAGATGACGAATTTCACCTGGAATCAACTGCATCTTTCCATAAATCTCCAAAATATCTGCAATAATTGAAAAAAATTGGTTATGATTTCAATTATTATTGTTGAAGGTACTGGGTAGTTTGTTTGAACACGATTAGTGAATTTAACATCAAAAATTATAGAACAAGAATAAACCGTGAAGATAGCAGTGAAATACCTCTACCTTATTGGAAAATACAGCACTTGATTGAGTTTTTATACTCAAAGGTACATCTCATCTGCTCTAGGTCAATGAATACATTTTTCATCTGATTACTTCCTGTTGCAATTTCTCTGTTGGCGTTTACTACTCTCGTATACTGCTTCATTTTTCACTCGAATTTTGTAGGATATGTTGAATATAAATTAAGTCAACCACATCCATCTTGAATTCTTCAATCAACGATATTGTAACTTGATATATTATAGCTGAAAAAGGAAATGATTATTTACAAATTGGTTTCTTACCAAAACAATATTGCCTTACTTTTTGTGGAAGTTGGGCACTCTTATTACATTGTCAAGACTCCACCCTATTGATTTTTCCTGCTTTTTGAAATAATCTAGAACCAGATAATCATTTTTACATACATATTATAGTCGATAATAATGCATTAGATGAATCACGAAACGGTTTTGCAAAATCACCAAACATTTTGTATTCGTAACAATGTACTTTCGATTAAAATTAAACCAGTGATGGTTATTCAACAAATCAATTTGATTAATTACTACTAAATATAATGAAATATCATTTCATTTCGTTACTTCAACAATAAGATATTGTCAATTCAACAAATGGTTTGGTATGGGAACAAATATATTCTTGAATGAATATGTAACCAAAAATAAACAATTAAACCTTACCTTCAATATATATTTAATATGCAGCAATTCTTCATCATCGACCAGAGATTAGTTCAGTGGATTCTAACTTGATGAAGGTGTTGCTTCTTTTCTGATGAGACAAAACTTTGCACGCTCACCTCACACCGCACAACTCAACGATACGAAAGACTACCAAGTACTGAGCTTACCTCATTCTGACTTGCACATCGTCGTCAAACGTTGATTAAATGACAACTACTTTTTGGAAGATTAAATATTTGTTTTGTCTATTTCACTCAAATTCATAAAAATCAACAAAAGACATAGTATTTTTCACTACAATTTTTGTTACGGACATTTTTTAACTAATCGTTGTAGTGAAAAGAACAAATTTCATCATTAACAAGTTCCTCGGATGAATTTCATGCTAATATAGATATAATGTTTGTGGTTATTAACAAATTTCTTGCTATTTTCAACTAAATAGACATTAACAAATATATTTTTTTTACTGTGTAGTCATCACCTTCAAACTATCAATGCCTAAAAAGTGCCTCGTGTAAGAAAAACTGATAGATCAGAGATGACATTTTCTGAGAATAAATTGTTCTAGTAGACCCTATACTTGAGAGATAACTATTATATATAGGTAGGATCTATCTATCATCCCGACAGGGTTATCGACAAACAAGCATTAAGTAGTTACTTAAGCGTATTATCATCAAATTTCATACACAATTCTATGAATGTTATGAGGACGCTGTTACATTTCGATAAAAATACACTCCCAATTGGGCCTGGTAGCTTGTCAGGTCTGCCAACAGTGCCAAAATCGATAATTCCATTCGAGCCCTGTCAAATGCAGGGTCCAGTACAGTAAGTGCACACGTATTGTAATATCAAATGCGTATAACGAAAACGCTATCTGGAAACCTGTCCAATGTTATGAGCACACACAGATTATAAGGTGGGCGTTGTGAAAAAGCATTTGTTTCACACCGAAAAGTTGTTTATATTTTGTGCTATTTTCTAGCAGATTCACATACGATGTGAAATTTAAAGGTTGGTATGAAGTATTTACAGAACATGACATACATAAAGGAAGCGGCAAAAGTGGCTATTTGAAATCAAAGGTCTATGCAAACAGACCACAAACAATTGATGCATTGAGATTGAACATTCGTCAGATCACATCCGATTTTTTGCACGAAGTCATCAAGAATTGGGTTCCTTCCTTGAATTCGTTGGTTCTGTTTGCAATAATTTCAATGTCATTTAGTTGCATTGGAAATGCAAACCATATGAGTATTCCCCAAGGCTTTTGAACTAAATAGGTATCTTGAATATTGTATAAGCTTCTTCATGTTTCAATTTAAGGAAGATATGGTCTATACAGGTAGTCGATGTAGTTGTAACTTTTGTGGATTCGTTTATTTGTGAAATGAATCTTTTTTCTGACATAGTATTCAAATAGTCCTCAGTTACGTCTACAGCGTCTACAGCCTTGATGTCGATATTGATGTCCCCGACAAAAGTTATATTGAAGAGATTAATGTTATTGAAGTTGTTCAAGAATATTTCAAATTGTTCATTGAAAATGTCCACATTACACGAGGGAGATCTGTAAAGTGCGGTTAAATCTATTATTTGTCATCATAAGTGAGATCTATAAATAAACCATTTTTTTTTAATTTTCCTATGTCCAAATTCTCTTTGATATAAACTAAGACTCCATCATTTTGATTCTTCCTGGAGTCATTGTTGTGAATCAAATCAGATTGTTATAAATTCCTTAAGACTCAGAAAGTTGCCATGAGAAAGTACACAATATTTTTCGATAACCACTGAAACAACTTTAGAAATGAGAAAGAGAAAGAGCCACGTGAAAAATCATCATATTATGCAACAAATAACGGAATCAGTGGACCTACGAATAAAACCGAAAATATCGAAAATCGATTTTCCTTCAAATATCTCGAAAACTCGAAGATAAGCAATTTCCACAGGATCCACGTTGAAGATCCTCGGATTTTGCAGGCGCCCCAAAATGGTGAAATTAACGGTCCTTTCAATTGCTGCACTTGTGTAATAATGAATGAAAAGATATAATAATAATAATATGATAATAATATTTTCATATTTTACTACTCAATCAGAAAATGTGGTACTTGATACTATTTCTAGAGTTCTTAATACTAGAGGGAGAGTACCTGATGATGACATGGGCAATACATTCAAATTCTTATCAGACCTGGGCTCTATGAAAGAAAAAACAGATTAAGTAGATTTCAAAAGGAATTGAACAAGAGAAAGGCTTGATAAATCAAACATCGAGAAGAGAGGCTATACTTAGAATACATTTTCATGTTCACAAAGGCTTCAAGAAATATACATTTCAATAATGATATAACTTAATAGACATAATCATTACAAGTTGCAAAGTAGAACGGGTGTTTTCAAAATTAAAAATTATCGAGAATACATATGAAATCCAAATCGTTATAAAAGATGATGAGACAATAAAAGCAATTATTCAAAGAAAATAAAATAGGAGGTATAATAAGCATAACATTCACTTTGAATTTCTAGAATTATTTTTTGGTTATAATAATTCAAGGCTGATTCGAGTCTAATTGAAAGCTGATTTAAGGTTTCATTATAGTTTATGAACCTATTGCTAAAGTTTCGCTCTTCGTTTTTTTCTTATTAAAATATAGAAATCAATCAAGATTACTCGAGCTAGCAAAACCAAAAATAAAAAAGGAAAATTATGAAAAATCTGAATCCACCATAGTTTAAGGCTCTCTATTGTTGAATGATTTAGGAAAAGCATGCGAGTTTTTGTGTTGAATAAAAAAATGGCGTTTCTCTGGAATATTAGTTTGAAATAGCAATAGGTTAAAGTGAGAGTCTCAGATGAGCCTTGAATTATGGTGTTATATGAGATCTGGTTTCGCAAGCTCAAAGTTGAGCTAGTAGAATCCACGATTTTACGTAAAAAATAAAATAATGGAGGTCTTCCTTCTTCTCACCAGAAGCCCTATTGGTTTTCGTATCCTCTCTATCACTATGATGGGTGCATATTTATGTGAAATAATTCTCAACAAGTGGAGCTTCTTCGATGATGTGAAGTTTTGAACTCAAACATTTTCACTCATTTTGCTATGAATAACTATAGATAAGCAAATAAAAATCGAAAATTCGAAAGTTTGAATTTGAAATCCCGAACCATCAATGACTTTGACACATAAAATATCTGAAAACGCCTAAACAATACAACGTTGCCAGAATTTTTTTACGCATGGCTAAGCGAGGTTCATCGTTGTGCGGTGCATAACGCATAAATTTAAACTTGGCTTAAATTTTAAGCGAGCTCAGGGAAGCTTCGCTCAAGAGAGAAAACGGCGCGAATACGGACGAAAATGTATCTTTGCACTAAAAAATCTGATGAAGTTGGTGTTGGTAGTGTTCAAACTTGTTCACTAGCCAGGGCCCCGCCAGCTAAGCTTAAAATTTAAGCTCGCTTAACAATACGAAATTGTATGCTTTTAAAGTCCCCTGCTCACCCTGCATAAACTTGAGCAAAGCTAGATATCGACATCAGATAGAAAAATGGTGAAGTTTGAAGATTTCGAAGCTAATGCACTTTTTCCAGTGACCATATACGAGCTATCCGGTGTCCAGTTGGCTTTGGGCCAAGTTGTTGTATCGTCTTGTTGTTCACCGCCGTTTTATCATCGCTTCGCATTATACGCTTTTCCACCGCCGCCTCGTAATAGATGTTCACTTGTCCGAGGATCTGATATGCTGAATGGCCGGCCTGCAGAAATAAATCATTCCCCTGGCGACGGTTCTGTTTCCGGTGGTTTTATTTCCCCGATATAGGGCCTGCGATGTACGATTCCGATTCCCTTCCGAGGAAATATGAGCGGTGTGTCAAGTGTGAATGGGAAATGTCAAAATGTTTGACTGGAGTTATTATAAACCGTCGGAATCTTGAATAAAACATTGTTCGTCGCATGGATTTTCACAGAGATATATTATGTTATTGGATACCCATGAAAAAATATGTTTCAATTTTTATTGTTATCTTTCAATGGTGGCTTCGAGTTCAAATGCAGATTTTGAATATTCAAAAATGAGACCTGTACATGGATATGTAGAATAAGGTGGTCATAATTTTTCAATTACTTCGTATGACCTGTTCGTTAGAATTATGTTCAACAAAATTATATGAAAATCAATTTAGAATCCAGGTCTGTCCTCAGTAAAATACAGTCTTTATTCAAATCTCTGAAAAACTCTTATGGCGGTTCGTTTCTGCATGTCTGACAACTGAAAAATCCGTTGCGACTTAATATCAAGTGACCTCAGATTCGGCAGGAATTTACAAAAAAGTTTGTGTGGTGTCCAAAAATATTGAATTTATAGCAAGGATAAATAATGCAAGTTTCAATAACAAATAATCGTTGGTTTAAATTTTCTTTACAAGTTTGAGAATATATTGAATAAGCTCATGTACATCAATATACAGGGCATGAATATACACGTAGTGACAAAACTAAATCGTGTTTTCATAATTAATCCCCGCAAAATGTGTATTCCACAATATTTGATTAGTTTTGGCGCAGACTTATGTGATATTGGTTACAATCGCTGTTTCCAGATAATACAAGAATGTTTATATTTTTACTTAGTAAATAAAATAGTATATGTCGAAACTATTCACCTCTGTAGTACCTCTGTGAAATCTATCTTCCCCTGCCGGTGGCTACGTTTTTGTACCAGGTGTACCCCAAGTGTCAACCTACCCCAATAACTCGGGATAATAAGGAAAAACCAAATTGAATCATCAACTCGAAAGCTCGATCAATAGCTTGTCTTACAACTTGATTACAGTCAAACTAAACAGAAATAAAGAGGAATCCAACCGAGAACCCATTTTTGAACGCCCCGCGTGTTTAAGCAGCGACAAAGTAGATTCATTATCTACAAAACAATTGACATCAGTTGTACAAAATTGAAATGGAATATAGGGCATGCAGTGCAATGTTTGAATCAGACTCGCCATGAAATGTCATAATTTGACAATATTCCTATACCTACCCGAGCTGATTCTGAACTGACTTTTTATAAAAATTGATTCAGAAAGCTAAAAAAATTCAATCAAACTCTAGTTCTACAAGCTTCCAGTTTGCGTACAATCTAAAAATTTCTATGAGATTTATCCACGAGAAAAGTGCTATTTTTTTTCATAAGTTGATGGTTTTTTCGATATTTACTTTTCATTAGCTTTCAAAATGAAATTGTTCGATAAAAACCATTGAAATTCGTTTTTTTCGATGAAAATTTGTCCAAACATTTAGTCCGTTTGAATTGAATGGTGAACAGTCACAGTCATAGAAAAAGTATAGTATTCTACTTTCGTGAAATGGCTATTACTAATTCGAATGATTACGACGTTTGCCTGCGGCTCACGTCGCAAACTTCATTATCATGGGTAATAACCACATTACACGATCGTTGAATAATATCTGTTTCGAAATTTGTACATGATGGGGTTCTCGTTGAATTCCAAACACATTTCCCTGATTATTTTTCGACATAAAACAGAAATGTGTGTTTTCTTAGTAAGGATAGAGGAATAAATATTATTTTTTGTTCAATTTGGTTCAAAATTGGTACATGGGGTTCTCGTTGAATTGCACACATTCACTCAATAGAATGTTTCGATATCTTGTAAATTTGATCAATTATTTGGCACCACATACAACTTTTCTTTAGTCGTCAGAAATCATGTGAAAACGAACTACTATTAGAGTTTTTCAGAAATTTCAAAGTAACAATTTTTCCCAAATGCAGTCAACTTAATGATGGATGCTGTAGTTTCAAAAATATAAATGCCTGATGTTGGAAATTGTATACGTAACTCAGATTAACAAAGATACATTATAGAGAATATGAAGAAACAAAACGAAATGGTTTTAGTTGATTTTATTTAAATATGTGAAAATATTTACTTTTTCCTTACTGAAGTCAGTAGATATACTAGGGGGCTACGACTATCAGCATAGGGCAAACCATGTGTTAGAGAGAGAAACGCATAAGCAAATGTATCAGAGAGAGATACAATGCAATCTGAAGCGTGAAGCGTGCGTTAAACGTGCGTGAAGCGTACGTGAAGCGTGCGTGGAACGTGCGTCGCGTTTTAGTCCCGTTTCACGCACGCTTCACGCACGTTCCACGCACGCTTCACGCTTCAGATTGCATTCTATCTTTCTCTGACACATTAGCTTATGCGTTTCTCTCTCTAACACATGGTTTGCCTGGTGCTGATAGGCCCCCTAGTATATCTACTGAAGTCTATATTGGATTAAGTTTGCATTTAATACCATTTTTAATCCGCTTTTCAGAAATGTATCACATCATGCATTTTTGTTAATAAATACTCTAACAAAAAAACCTAAAAATACATCTTTCTACATTTCTACATTCGTCCAACAAGATGGAAAGTCATCTCGAAAAAACAACACGGCTGTCTGGCAGGAAATCGAACGCGCTTCAAAAATCCCATTACAACCCGATTCCCCATCATAAAGGTGTATATTTCTCGAACAGAAATTTCAGACACTTCCCTCCCTTCTCATCTTCCCAACTGCAATTCACGCTCCGATACTCCCAGTAATATATTTCCTAGGGATATTCCTTTCCGTCAAGATATTCTTCGATCCGGTAGCTTGGCCATCAGGAATTTCCGCCTTCTTACTCGCTAAAGACATCCATTCTTCGCGCCCGAGAACCGACCAGGGGAGGGATTATTGTCTGCACGCATACAGGGTGTAGCCGAATAACAGCAGGACATAAGAAGATTAAAAAAAAGCAAGTCGATATCGAATATAGGAGTTACATAACTACGTACCATAAACTCTACTGGGCGAAGTAGAGACACATATTAGAGATGAGACAATCAGACAGAGCGAATAAAATTAGAGAGAGATGTCGAAAGCGCAACATTTAAAGGTCTAGTCATAGATATGCGCAGGAGCTAAAATATTGATCGCGTGTTTTACATCGAATACATCGTTGTCATCATATTGTTGGTCATGTATAACATATTTTCCATAAACTATAATTCAAAAGGAAAAGTAATAAAGGTTTCGAGGATTATAACAGCACAAATTAAACAACCTGTGACCATAGGTATATACCTTCATTTCAGGAATGTGAATCAGGTACACTAATATGTTCATGTTTATTGGCAATCATTACTGTGATTGCAAATCATCTTCAAATAATTCGGGGAATATCAAATTACATTGTTATCCAAAGGAAAAAACTGTGAGTACCTATATTGAGTGATATTATTGACTTCGAATGCATTTTTGTTGGACCAATTCAAACCTCAGATTGCATCAACTCAAATGATATTTCTTGAGAGCATGATGTGAAAAACGCTCGGAAAAACGTTCAGCTTTATACAGGGTGGGTCACAGTCGATGGTACCTTAGACGTTTACGAAGAACGGGACATAGGATCAATCTGAAAATTTGGTTTCTCAAGTAGTTGCTCTTGTTCTATCGATCTAAAATATTTTCAGCAATGCAGCGTTGCCGCTTATACCAGAAAGTAGCAGCATCTTTGTTATTTCAAATGGGTCACCCTATATTTTATTTCAATTTTAGATTCTTCCTGAAGAGCTGATTTCGTCGATTTATCATACTTGGGGTATAGCGAGAAAGATTACAAAAATATAGGGTGTGAAAAATCAAGATTTTTCAAATTTAGGAATTTTTTGTGCCGAAACTATCCATTCTTGCTTAAAACGGCTTACATGTCCCTATCTCAACTTTCCATTTACTATCGATTGATATTCAATTGAAACAAATACCGGTGGTTCAAAATTTTGAGTTTTGGATCACCCTCTATTTGTTTCTATTAAATGTCAGTAGATAGAAAATGAAAAGTTAAGATAGGTACATGTAAGCCGTTTTGAGCAGAAATGATTAGTTTCGACACAAACAATTCCTAAAGTTGATTTTTCACACCCTATATCTTTGTAATCTTTCTCGCTATACCCCAAGTATGATATATCGACGAAATCAGCTCTTCAGGAAGAATCAGAAAATGAAATAAAATACAGGGTGTTCCATTTGAAATAACAAAGTTGTTGCTACTTTTTGATAGAAGCGGCAACGCCGCAACGCTGAAAGTATTTTAGATCGATAGATCAAAACTAAGTACCCACGAATCCAAATTTTCAGAATAATCCTACGTCCCGTTCTCCGTAAACGTCTAAGGTACCATCGACCGTGACCCACCCTGTATAATCAAAGAATAAGTTGGCGTTACCAATCTGACACTCTGGTGTGGAATCTGTTATTATGATCAACAGTTACATATTCTCAAAAGTAAAATAATATGGAGTCGAAAAAGGAACAGTGTTTTATTCTTTGCTGAGAAGCAAGTGAAATGTAGCACATATTATATATTTCCACAATAAATGACGCAAAACGATAAGCCAGTAACGATAAGCCGGTAAAATGAATTTCCTTTGTTTAGGGCGAGGTATTCTCCAGTCCAGTTGTGAGTTTTCAGAAAAGATTTCCGCCTCCTTTCTTTCTCGCGGAAGTAAAAGGATTAAAAAAGATTTTCTGGGATTAATTTTGTCGTGATTGCTTTCTGTTGTAGAGTGCAAACCATTTCATCTCGATTTCCAAGAAATGGCAACAATTCTCTCCTCGACATGGGGACAAATTGAGATTCCAATCGATTCTGATGGCTTGTGCAACATAAAATGTCATGAAATCCGGTAGGAAAAAACTTGCCATTCAAATGGAGATGTAAATGAGATTCATATCATTATTATATAACACATAATAACAAGAGAAATAGTCTATCCAATCAAAAATATCAAAGGCAGTTTGATCTTGAATGTCTGGTGGACTACGAGCAGAAAACAACTACTTTCCTGGCAAATACCACGCAGAACATTGAATTATATCTGCTCGTATCTATCGTGATTCACACTGTGAATGCAGATCGCAAATGTTTCTCTCTTCCTAAGACGTGACAAATTCACATCGAGACAGGCACGCTTAACAACCTACAGACCGGTATCGGGCTTATTGGCCCTCATCAGTGCAGGGTAGTTATCAGAGTAGAGACCGTGAGATCTCCACTCAATTGGAAGTGGCGACACCATGCGGCAGCCATTCAAGTTCAAACTATGTTTGATATTTTTAATCGGCTAGACTTTTTTCTCTTTCAATATGTTTGTCCGATTCATGGCTTTTCCATTTTTCACATATAACAAGTTTAACAATATTTGAGAAAACACTGGAATAGTTTATTTTCGTTAATCCAAGATGAATAACGATCTCGAGTTATTTTGAAAATCAGACATGACATTAGTAATTTTATATCCAACTTTTTTCATTCGACTGTTTCTCATATAGATACATACTGTGCAGTAGATATCACTCCACTTATTAAACCTTCCTTTAATCAGAGTGCATTTGAATATTGCACAGTCAGTACATAATTTGTTTGGGCTTTGGAAATCATTAATCAAGAAAGCGCTGACTGAGGCGTCTGAGAATACGCCCGACTGAAAATTAATTATTCCTGAAGCAGCTTTGGCAAATAAATCTATGAGACATTTCCAAATTTTCAAAGCAACAGACAATACTGACAATGGTATCATCGAAAGATCGATGATATAAATAAAATTGTCCAGTGCTAATGACACTATAGGAGTATTGTCTGGTCAATACGATAAATTCGATACCGTGCTTTTACGTATTTTTGTTAATTTTGGAAACACTCAGTATTAGAAAAATGGAAAAGCCATGAATTGGACAATTCAGAATAAATTGGTATTTTGGTAAAAACTCGCTGAAACTTATGATTAGATATCAACAAACCATATAACTTAGACAGTTTTTCTTACTCTATATGTTCTTACAAATGCTTACCTATTCATGGTTTTCAATTCGCAGATCATGTTAGTGCGTCAAACCCAAATGTTTTTTCAATAAAATCTTATTTATTTTTGTTAAACGAATAAAATACATGAATACTGATGAATATTCAGTAGCAAGATGCGGCTTTTTTATTCAGTTTTTCAAAGAATTCAAAAATATCAAGTTTTCTTCACAGTAAACGACTACCTATAATATAAAATTGAAGAAAATGACAGAAAAAATACTAAATCTTGAATATCCAAAAACTTACTTTTATGCAAATACGCCTTTTTCATGCTTATCACGGCAGGTGTGGCGTTGTCTATTTTCAAGAAACAAATCTGCGTGATGCAAGGAAATGGAATAGTTCGATTAAAAAGTCGTTTATGACATATTATCCACAGAAAGCAGTTCTGCTACTCAATACCTAATGAGCAAATGCCATGAAGGATGAAGGTGTATCTATAATCGAAAAATTTCTTTCCATAACCGGACATCAGGCAACACCACATTACAGTCGGCCATACTAATAACCCAAGTTGGACCAGAAATTGGACTATAGAATTTTCGGTAATTCTTCCGTTAGGTGGCGGTGGCGTGTCTTTTTTCAAAATGTTTTGCTTTACTAACGTATTTTGGCCTCCTGATCACGAATCTGAAAACCAAATTGTGCGGAAACCAATACTTTTCGAGATATTCCCAAAATAAAACTTTCATCATCCTTCTTTTGCTATTGTTCAACTGCTTGTCTGTTGCACAAGAAACTCGGTGTAAGTTCTCGCGGTGTAGGTGCTTACGTTGAATATTTATAAATTTATGTAGTTTTTTTAAATACGGGCATGATAGCTGTCAACAGAGGCAACATACAATACTATGGCAATGTTGACAGTCGTCGTCCGTTCACGCGAGGGAATTCTCATTCAATATATATCTGTCCTTCTTTTAGACACGAAGTAGAGATAGATAGAAATACTGAATGCTCCACGAGAAAATTTGTGCTGAAGTTTGTCACCAATGTCACCTTTTGTCATGGAAGATGTTAATATGAGCTTGTATAATAATTTTGATATAAATGGTTAAATTAATAAATATAATGCCGTTTCTCATGAAATATATTACTTTATAGTTAATAAGGAAGGTATATAGTTCATCAAATAACAATTTAAGAAGGATGATAAAGGTTGAATCACTGAATAAGTGTTGCCAAATAATAGGGTATTAATAACTTTATTTTGCGAATATCTAGAAAAGTATTTTTTCCGCACAATTTGGTTTTCAGATTCGTGATAAACACACCACAAAATTTCTTTCCATCAATGAATTGACTCTGATAATTTTGATAAGTTGTGCATGAACACTTACAAGAATTTTTATGTCAATATTAAGTTGAGTCTTAAGTTAAGACCTAAGTTACGTCGTGCATGAATTCACCATGAGGAGTGGTGATTTGGTGAATCAAAACAAGAAAAATAGATAACTGCGGAATGGAGTTCAGCGTTAAAAAAATTGTGAAAGATGCTGGAGCAGCCCTCAGTAGAGTGGTTCAGGTATCTATTTAGTCATGATGCAAGTTATTTTGATAAAACAAGCCTGTTGTGTTTCAGCTGACAGAAGAAAAACTTGGAACTTCGGAAAAAACAGAACTGGATGCCCACTTTGAAAATTTATGGGATCGAGCTGAAAACACAAAGAACATTACTGAAAAACTTGTTCGAAATACCGAGGCATTTTTAATTCCAAATCCTGGTAATCGGATTGAGGATTACATCTATGAAAAAATAGAGAAAAAACGACCATCCAGGTTGAGCAATTTAGAATAATACCTTGGTGTGGACATGGTAGAAGCAGGTACTGCCTTGGGACCAGGAACTGCTTATGGAGGAGCACTAATCAAAGTTGGACAGTGGGAGCAAAAATTGGGCCAAACAGAAAGAGATTTTATAGGATCTGCAGGAATGTGCTTTACACAGCCCTTGAGAAAATTCTTGGACACTGAAATGAAAACAATAATCAAAGAGAAAAATGTTCTTGAAACTAAGAGGAATGTGAACTTTCATTTTGTACTAGATTTGTTTGATTTTATCTTATGATTTTAGACTGGATTTGGATGCCTGCAAAAATCGTGTCAGGAAAGCAAGAAGCATGTTGGGACAAACTACTGTAAGTTTTTCAATAATTTTCATCTATTATGATCTGTCATGAATTGATCAAGGTTTTCACTGTTCATTTTTATCCCAATCATGTCTCAAAAATTTACCAATCAAAATTTTCATGCAATCTTCAGAAGGATGGAATTTCTCCAGAATATGCATTGGATCAGGTATTTTTACCATACATCAACACCAAAAACATCCATAATAAATGCATGAAAACATACATTCTACTTATTCAGTAATATCTTGGGATACCCATACAACACCAAAGCATTTTGCTATCTTAACTAAAACTCTTATACCATCAGTATTCTTCCTTGTCCAGCTTCAATAAGGGTTTCAGTTAAGATTGAGGTAGTTTTGTTCTACTATTACAAACAGTTAAATGTTTATCTTGAATAGGCTGAGCAAGAGTTGAGGATTGCCCAGTCAGAATTTGACAGACAAGCAGAAATCATCAAATTACTTTTGGAAGGTATTGGCAGGTCTCATGCAGCTCATCTACGTTATTTACATGAATTTGTTGGAACTCAAACAAGATTTTACTCTCAGTGTACCACCATTATGACAGATCTACAAAGAGAAATAGACAGGTAATTTCAAATACATGTAATTATTGATAAGATCTGAATACTCAACCATTACTACTATTATCTCTGCATGTTTTCAGTGTATCCAAACCTGGTCCAGTTTTGCGTCTGAACAGTGAAGAACTTGAATTTGTATATCCCAATCAAAGCTCTACTTCATATGAATCTTTCACTCCTATTAATTTATCTTACACTGATGAAAATGACACCACTAGTGTTTAAACTACTTTATTATTTCTATTCAGTTTGTGTAAAAGATATTATTCCATCAATAACTATAGTTTGTACAAGAACGCAAGTCACAATATCATAATGTAGTTTTTTATTATCTCAAGGAGTGGTACAACATGCTGTTGAATTTTCCGCATTAAAAACCAGACCACCCTGTAATTTGGTACAAATAAAAAATTCAGGAGGCCAAAATACGTAAGTTAAGCCAAAAATTTAGGTAGGTACACAGTAATTATTACTTCGAAGAGTAAACTACCTAAGCCTCTTCTGATGATGAGACCAATGTGCCTTCGACTTATTCACTGCCGATACCAAAAACAATAAAACAAACAGACGAATTCTCGCGAGTGTCCATAAATCGGTTATCGACACTCGACCGGTACGAAAATAATCGCATGCACCATTGAATAAGGTTACTATGCAATGATTCCAGAGCTATTTTTAGTTCGCAAGTTGGCAGCGCGAGATGCAGCCAAGCACGATTTGTGCACGGCCAAGGCCTGTCAACTTTCGATTAGGACGTTCAAGGGCGGAGGTCGCAACTGGCTAGCGGGCAGAAAAAACGCCACACACACACAAAATAAGTTGATCCTCAGACGAATAAAAAACATAGACTGGTATTTTCCACCATTTTCATGATGATGCCAACAAGACTGTCAAACCCTCAAACCTTCTTGATTCCACGATAAGAGTCTATCGTTCGGACCTCGTCGTTTTTATTGAGAGAAAGTTCCGACGCTGGGAAGCAGATGAAATTAAATCTCAGTGGAATAAAGTGCCCGGACGCGTATTGGCATTCTTTACTACATTACAACGCATACATACCGTCGCAACGCGCTGCATCGCGGTAAACAATGGCCAAACAAACGCTCACAACATTCAGATATACCATGATTACGCGAAGATACTTCGGACAATCCTTACCGCTATTCAACGTGCAAAAGATGCCGCATATTTGCCTAAGTTTAACCCTCCCTGGATCTATTAGCGTTTCCGAAATCCCATGCAATGAAGTGGCGCAAATTTGATACACCCTGTACTTATCCCATTGTATGTTTGATCGAGGGCTTGATACAAGGTTCCTAAAAAGTGAGCATCAATTAAATTATTTTCCTCTTCTCCTCATGTCGCTCTGTCTTTCAACTGCATTTTTATTACCTTCCGAATGCTGCTCTCACATTATAATCTGGTCAAAGTCAAATAGTTGCAAAAATGTAAGAAATATCTAGGAAATGATTTTTTGAAATTAAAAAACCTTTTGGAAATTATCGGGAAATGTCTGAAATGTTTGAGAAATGTCAGTATGTTTTGAAAATTTCAGAAATGTTTACGAAGTTTGAGATATATGTAGGAAATTTCAAGATTTTTTTGATAAATAGAATAGAATCCATTTCTCCAATCGAAAAAAATTGCATCAAAGGGGGTCCCCTTGGAACTTTTTCGAATTCTTCAGATCGCCTTAACTTCCGAACGGATGGACCGATTTTCAAATTCGATCATACCAATCTGCTTGTTTTTTTCATAGAATCCATTTCTCCAATAGAAAAAAAAGAAATCGAAAAAAAAATGCATCAAAGGGGGCCCCCTTGGAACTTTTTCGAATTCTTCAGATCGCCTTAACTTCCGAACGGATGGACCGATTTTCAACTTCGATCATACCAATCTGCTTGTTTTATTACATAGAATACATTTCTCCAATCGGAAAAACCGAAATCGAAAAAAAAAATGCATCAAAGGGGGCCCCCTTGGAACTTTTTCGAATTCTTCAGACCGCCTTAACTTCCGAACGGATGAACTGATTTTCAATTTCGCGCATACCAATTTGCTTGTTTTTTCATAAAATCCATTTCTTCAATAGAAAAAACCTAAATCGAAGAAAAAATTGCATCAAAGGGGGTCCTCTTGGAACTTTTTAGAATTCTTCAGATCGCCTTAACTTCAAACGGTTGGACCGATTTTCAACTTCGATCATACCAAACTGCTTGTTTTTTTTTATAGAATCCATTTCTCCAATCTAAAAAACCGAAATCGAAAAAAAAATTGCATCAAAGGGGGTCCCCTTGGAACTTTTTCGAATTCTTCAGATCGCCTTAACTTCCGAACGGATGGACCAATTTTCAACTTCGATCATACTAATCTGCTTGTTTTTTTTCATAGAATCCATTTCTCCAATCGAAAAAACCGAAATCTAAACAAAAAATTGCATCAAAGGGGGCCCCCTTGGAACTTTTTCGAATTCTTCAGATCGCCTTAACTTCCGAACGGATTGACCGATTTTCAACTTCGATCATACCAATCTGCTTGTTTTTTTCATAGAATCCATTTCTCCAATCGAAAAAACCGAAATCGAAAAAAAAATGCATCAAAGGGGGCCCCCTTGGAACATTTTCGAATTCTTCAGATCGCCTTAACTTCCGAACGGGTGGACCTATTTTCAACTTCGATCATACCAATCTGCTTGTTTTTTTCATCGAATCCATTTCTCCAATCGAAAAAACCGAAATCGAAAAAAAAATGCATCAAAGGGGGCCCCCTTGGAACTTTTTCGAATTCTTCAGATCGCCTTAACTTCCGAACGGATGGACCGATTTTCAATTTCGCGCATACCAATTCGCTTGTTTTTTCCATAGAATCCATTTCTCCAATCGAAAAAAATTGCATCAAAGGGGGTCCCCTTGGAACTTTTTCGAATTCTTCAGATCGCCTTAACTTCCGAACGGATGGACCGATTTTCAACTTCGATCATACCAATCTGCTTGTTTTATTTCAAAGAATCCATTTCTCCAATCGAAAAAAACGAAATCGAAAAAAAATTGCATCAAACGGGGGTCCCCTTGAAATTTTTTCGAATTCTTCAGATCGCCTTAACTTCCGAACGGATGGACCGATTTTCAACTTCGATCATACCAATCTGTTTGTTTTTTTTTCATAAAATCCATTTCTCCAATCGAAAAAACCGAAATCGAAAAAAAAAATGCATCAAAGGGGGCCCCCTTGGAACTTTTTCGAATTCTTCAGATCGCCTTAACTTCCAAACGGATGGACCGATTTTCAACTTCGATCATACCAATCTGCTTGTTTTTTTTCATAAAATCCATTTCTCTAATCGAAATCTAATTATCAGTTGTCAATACAACCGTATCAAAAGATGCAAATCAACATTTATAGCTTGATTAATAGAAAATCCCTCTGAAATTAGACTGTTAAAATTTTTGGTGTACAGCTGGCTCGAAAAATCAAATAAATACGGCAAATTCTACTCCCAAGAAATATTGAGCAGTATATTCTGATGATTGTGTCACGTCATGTAATGACATTCATGCTTTGTTGTTAACATTATTATTGTGTACTATAACCATTAAATATATAAAAAAAAGATATACACTGCCCATTTTCGTAAATATCTACTTCAATAGTCGTATCCATTTTTTTTTCGAACCAGCTGTATAACAATGTTATGCCACAAGAAAATTTACTCAACAGAGTGTTTATTATAACCGTCCCAACTTATAGAAATATCGAAATTGATTTATTAGTCATCACCCACTTAATTTCGATGCAAAGAAAAAAAAACGCAGAGCAGCGCGCGCATTTGCCTGGCGCTATTTTGAGTTGCATCGCGGTAAGGATTGTCCGAAGTATCTTCGCGTAATCATGGGGTACTCATTACAACGCGCCTCAGCGTTGAGCCACGTTGAGCTGTAGTAAGGTATGTCTGAATGTTGTGAGCGTTTGTTTGGCCATTGTTTACCGCGATGGAGCGCGTTGCGACGGTATGTATGCGTTGTACCGTTGTAAAGAATGCCAATACGCTGCCCGGACAAAGACAAGCGAAAAGGCTAGTGAGCCTTTCGCCAAGGAAAGAGTTGGACAAAAAAGGCTTGAAACTGGTAACTGGATTGTTATAGTTGCCTAGGTAACACAAAATTTTCAATGCGTAGCCTTCGACACTTTCAAATCTCAACACAAAAATTACGATTTCCGAGGAATGTCATTGAGTGACAGCATTGCCACTAGGGCGCGAAAATAATGTCATTGAGTGACGACATATTTGCGCTCGCATCCATCATTGTTGAAAATGAAGTCATCATTCTGTTACATGATGGAAAATAATAGTGACAGTGAATCATCAGAAAGTGCGAACATCGTTAATTTGAACCTCCTACCATCAGAGAAATCGAGGATATACCTGATGCGCCATAAGTAAACAAGAAGAATAATAATTGTTCGGAAATCGAATCTTATAGATACATACTATTTTTTACAACCTCTGAGGTTTCCTAACATTTCCTTACATAATTGAAGTGTCCATGCAAGGAACTGAGCAATTGAAATTGATTTCAAAATCAAGAAAGTTAGCGGTTTTTCAACTGTAATAAATTCAATTTCACATTCTTGATTCTTATGTCATGAGGTTATTGTACTTTTTATAATTATTTTTTTCTAAATGATCCAAAAGCAATATAAAGGATTCCGAATTAGGTTCCCAATATTGAAATTTGATTAAATTAATAATAAATTCAAACCTATAGAACATGAAACTTGAGTAAATCATCACTTTTATAAAATATTCCTATTGTATGCCTCGTTAATGAGTTGAATCAACCTCCAGGTGATTTTATATTGATAAAATCGCCCACAGCCTCTCCATAATTGAATTCTTCAATTTCTCACTGGTGTGGAAATTCGACTGTTTTCCCACACAATAAAACACCAACTCTATTTTTTACGATTCCTCTTACAGTACTTTTGAAATAGGAATAAATAATTCAGCAAAACGTCAGAAGAGAAGAACATAAAGTTTTCGAATAAATTTCGCGCTGGTATATGCCAGGTTACAGAAAAAGCACTGGAGTTTCAATAAGCAGAAGTTCATTTATCATTTATTTAAATTGACTCTCTTCCGGGTTTCATCGGAATGAACCCATTTGAATTAAATTCTTTCGATTTTGTGCTTCGATTTTTGATTTTATATTGACGAATGTGGTATCAGAGAATTAGTTGAGGAATATTTTTTGAAAAAAATGATCTGGCCGACCATCATCTTATCTGATAAAGCAATTATTCTAGAATAATCATGTATGGTCACTTGGAAAGCCGCTTACAGGCAAGATAGTTGAAGAATAGTATAATTTGTATTACATGTGAAATCATCTCGTGAATCAGAAAAAGTGGAAATATACAAGGTGTTCCATTCGAAAATATGAAGTTAAGGTCATTTCAGTAACTAAAAGAGCAAAATTATATCAGTGAGCGAAAACGAGTGAAAAGTTGCAGGGGTGGCCCGATTCTCGTTGCCACCCGGTATATATATATTTAACGAAACAATGTTGGTATTCATTCAATTCACCTTCGTTCTGGATAATTAATATAGCAAAACAATAATATAATTACACTCTCCTGAATATCAATTATGCTGTCGCACATATTAATGTCAGTAAATATTTTTGTTCTTTCGAACCCAAGAAGAGGAACGAGTCTTCCAAACAAGTAATTCTTTCAAGCGTATCTTCAACAGATAAGTCGATGAAGTCATACAGTTATGCTGACAAACACTTTTTTCCGCTAGCGCATTCAAAAATATATCATAAATCAATTCAGATTGGACTGTTATTCAGTGTTAAATTTCTTAGCCAGTTTCCCGCAATTATTATCGCACTTAGGGATCCCCGCATTCTTTCAAAAAAGCTATAATGTTCCTTCACTTCGTTTTTTTCATTATTCTCGCGCCAGCGGCTGGCTTTGCTATTGTTTCAAACTCCTCATCTGAAGGCACGCTGAAAGCAGACAATATTATAGGCTCTTCTAGACTTTATTCGAATGCTATCTTGGCAATTTTTCACGGTCGTTAAAAAAGCATTCATGTTCTCCCCAGGAATGACTTTCTTCGGTGAGGAATCATGGAAATCATACTATACTAAATTCTTATACTCCCAGTAAATATAAACGATAACTGTTTTTATCTACAACTATCAAGTGAATCATACATTGCTAACTCGATTTTCAACAGTTAATGAAAGTCATTACTGTGATGAATCGAGTAATAATGACTCAAATAGGAGTTCTACCTACTATGCACAATACAACCGCGTTTGTGAAATACACGCAAATTCAACAAAGACTTACCCGACTTACGTTTTCATGGTTTCAATCGCTCTTGCACAAATAAGAAAAACGAGAATTCATTGTTTTTCATTCTAAACCGTATAAAATGAGTTGTTTCTTTCTTGAAACGCTGAAACTGTGGTTATAGGGATGCAAAAACTGAGAAGTATTACAGAACGCTCAGACCAATCAGAACAACATACAAGTGTATATTGTTGGTTGCATAAGGCATCTTAGTAGTACAGTCACAAGTATAGTATAGCAATAGCATTGTTGAAGACTTAATTTTCTGAGAATCTACAATAACAGGACATATCGCGTAGATACTACTTTTCTAAAATTGATATTCTGCAATAATATGCGAACTATTTTTATAACACTGGTTGATTGATAATGCGTGGCACAACTTCTTTCGCTAAGGCGGCTGACATTCAAATTTCTCAAATTAAACTAGCTTCTATAGGAAAGCAAGTTGCTACGTTTTTGAAACTGGAGAACCCTGAATTATACACAAGCCATTGCCTCCGAAGGTCCTCTGCTACCATTTGTGTCATCGAAGGTGGTGATATTACAGCCGTAAAAAAATTTGCGGATGGAAATCTACCTCAGTCGCTAGAAAGCTATATAGACGATAATTTAAACAATAAGTGGGAAAGAGGAAACACAATTTTAGAAGAAATAACGAAAAATCATTCATTATAACAAGCTCCAACAGTATAAATAGCTCTGAAACAAGTACTACCATTACTAAAAATTTCAACATGTCGGAGAATGCAACTCCAGGAATCAATTTCAACAGTAGTTTCAATAATAGTACTATCAATTATTATGTAAATAAAAGTTAGGCCCTGGCGAAGTTTGTTACACATTTCTTATTAAGTTGTTTTGTTTTACATTGCAATGCTCAATTTTGCTATAAAAATATTAAAAATTTTTTGAAATCTCAAAACTGTTTGGATATTTAGATAGTTGTAGATAAAGCATAGTATTCTACTATCTTCTTCCACAATATCTGAGGAGTCATGGTATTATTTGGATTTCGTGAGATAATGCTACTATAGCTACGAACTGTATTTTTCTATCGTTGAAGGAAATTTCAGTAGCTACTTAGTACAGCTTTTAACATAAAATTGTAGTTTCGGAATCTTTTTAGAATGCTCACCCTCTGAATAGAGTGAGGTATATAAATCCAGAACAGTAGGAAATCCCAGTTATATGAAGCAACCTATATTTGAGAGCCCTTATTTACATAGTGGTTACATTACTGATAGACATAGGCGTCCGGTAGAGAAGGAATTGAATTCAGACTGATTATTGGTAGATCAAAATATGGTCAAAATCTACACATTTATGATCGCGCGATTGATTGATGATGATGAAATACTGAAAGTACAATACCTACGTAATTTTTGTTAATATATGGTAGAAAATACGGACTAGTCAAATATTGATTTGAACATTTCTGATAATGAATATTCGAGAGGGACTCGTGTGATAAATTCAAATCAAAAGATATATGGAGAGGGAATTCAAGATTACCGTTTGTTTTGGTACACCCCATCCATATTTAAAACGCCTTCAGAGCACCATAGTGATTTATTTTGATATGTGTGGTGCATACCTATCAACGGTTTGCAACAAGGTTAGGGACTACTTAGTTACATGCAACTTATCATCTAGTTAGGTAGGTATATGAAGTTGTTCCATAGTTCAATGATATCAGAAGTCATACGATGTAGGTTTCCCAATGTTTATTGAACTTTGTATCCACACTCTGTGAAACACTTGAATGAAATAGCAGAAACACCTCTACACACACATGTAAAATTTAAATTTCAATTTGGAATAATCCCGTATATTACATGAATATACACAGTGAACAAAAAATTACAACAACTTACACCAGCTAACACTGTCTGGTGTCCCCTGAGGTCCTGATTGTTTTAGTGTCAGTAAACACAGGCAAATTATTCAACACTGTAGCTATCATGTGACTAGACCAATTGATACTGATCTGTATCAAAATCATATCTAGCCCAATATTGAAATCAGGTACGGTAGGAAGGACGTCAGTGCCACCTATTGGCAAGAGTTCCAACGTTTTCTAAGGTTCTAAGATCGAACAAATGAGCGCATGAAATTCACACCATTCAGATGCCTACATACAATATTTTTATAAATTTATAGAAAATCGGGTGTTTTCAGGATGCAATACTTAACGAATGATTATTGCCACCAAATTAGATGATTCATACACCGCCTCGATTCCATCGTGATATGACACGGTGTAACTTAGTGTTAATTTTATATAATAGGAGTTCACCATTGAGAATATTACATTTCAACCATTTGGTGTTTCTTATGATTCTATGTTTCAAAATCGTTTTACTTCCCCACATTCGTGTCATTTTTCACTACTAAGATCGGAATTAGCACCACTTAACATTCAATTGTGAAATGTATAATAACAAGGACACAACTTTGATATTCAGGTGTTTTATTCGTCGGAGTTTGCTCTGAAATCCATTTGATTGAAATTACACTCAAGTTTTTCTACTGTGTACATGCAGTTCTACTCTCAAAATGTAATTTTACATGTAGGTGTAAGGCATTATATTAGCTATGTAGACACATGTAATTAGATGGAATAAATTTTTTTTGTGTGGAAGAACATCGTGCAAGCCATGTAGGAAAAAGATATAGAAATTTTTGAAGAATAGTTTGAGGTTATAGGCATCAGGAGAAACCTCTCTAGGAAATGAGTTCCACAATTTCGTTGTTCGATGAAAAAACCATGAATGATAAATATGAAATCAAGTAAAAATTGATGGTGTTTGATGTAGAAAATGTCATGTCATTAAAACGAAACCCTCTGGGAACTTCCACGATGTCTGCCGCTGCTCAAATCTACCCCGTTACACCTTCATCTTTCGCTGACCTCATATCCGACCCCAGTACGTCGAGTTGAAGTGCATCAAAGGGTAACACGCGCGGTAAATACAAAACTAATGAACACTTTGTATGCATAGAGATAAAATTGGAGCTCGAAAAGTAGCAAACGCTCGTCATGCTCATATCGTACAGGAAGGACTCTGAGCGTGGAAATGAGATTGAAGGAGCAAAGCCACACACGAGTTTCAACTCTGGGTCACATCATTTTAAGCTCATTTTTGGCTGATTTATTTGCTCTTCTGCTTCATAGAAAAAATCTGTGGTTCTGCTAGTTTCGTTCCATTTTTGTGAAACGGCATTTTTTTGGGATATTTTAGGCTAAAATTACCCGTAGTTTCATGTTTTTTGCTCTTCGCATTATTTAACAAATTTAATCGACTTTCATGAATATGTCAAAGTGCGATTCCTTGAAGATTTAACATATTTGACATATTTGAAACATCAAGGTATCGATGTATGGCCCATATTGAATTTTTATTGTCATCGTTTTTTGTTTCATTTCATGAAGCTAATTTTAGGCTAATTTATTAACCATATTCTCAAATACTTTGCTGTCTTCTTTCTTCAAATACACTTACCTACTTCTGCCTAATTCAGCAGAGCCTTTCAGTTCATTTGCTAAACAAATTAGCACTTTCAGGAAAAAATCAACAGTTAACTTGCTCCCTTCACTTTACAGAAAATATCTCTACAGGGTGATCCAAATTGAACACTTGGTAAGAAACACCGATATCTAAAGGGACTAGAAAAAAACTAACCTACATGTTACGAACTCGATTTTTGTGAGAAATCAGATGCAAAAAAACCGCACATAGATATCTTGAACCGTTAGAAAGATCAGGGTAGCTTTGAATTTTGTGTATTTTCAACCCGTACCCCCGTAACTTATTAATTCATGATTATTTCTTGGTTCTGTAAAAACATTCTCAGGCATTTCTTCGAGAAGAATTCAGTGAACCTAAAATCAATTTTTTTGTAAAAACTGACAAATTTCCAACATTACCACGTCCTTTACGAATAATACTACTGTTTCGGATAAGACAGTTAAATGTGATGATGAATATCTACAAAGTAGTAGCAGTAGTAGTATGACGATTGAAACAGAAATGGATGTTGACTACGCAATTTTTGGAATTTGCATGTTGCTATATTTTATACTACTCTCTCATCGATATTTTTCTTTCCTTGAGGGGCCTTAAATGATTATGGCGGGAGGGGGGGCAAAATATGAAGTTACGCCACTGTTTCGTGTACTAGTATACAGTGCGAAATGATACGTATTTCAGATAGGTCGTCGGAAAAAAATATATTTGTCTCTCCCTATCTTTTGACCTCATCCTACACCCACCCACCCAGGGAGGACAGCAGGTTTGTTTTGGTTATTCTCAGAACTGTTCTGGAACCATACTGCACATGCGCATTCTCTTCAAATTGATCCCTTGAAGCAAATGCGCATGAGCAGAACTGTTCTAGGACGGTTCTAGAACGGTTAAGCAAGCGTCGACCCTGTGACGTCACGGAATATTTTCAGCAGGCATGAACCGGAAACCGACTCTGGATGTCGTTCTGAATGGAAAAATTGACCCCATGGCGTGTTGGGTTATTCAACTAAAGTTAGTAGAAATATACTTTCTTACTAGAAACTCGAAGTGGTACTTTTAATAGCTAAAGTTAAATGTGAATGGCATTTAACCTACAAACGTCAAAAAATTTCCAGTGTAATACCATGCTCCTTCCCCATCAAAGGAAGAGAGAAAAATTTCATGTTGCTATGGTAACGATACAAAATATAGGGTTTTGATTGGTCGAAAATGATAGGTGTGAAATTTTCCAACAAAGAAACATGGCATGTTTTTTTAAATGAAGGTTTTTTAAATAATAATGAGCAGTTATGTATTTGTGAATTTTGAATTTTCCATTGTGCTTCAATTCCTATAACAACTGAATAAAAGTGGAACTGAAGTTCAGATTAGGTACTCTAAAATCAATTGGTGATGGACGAAAATCGAAATTTGTTTATCTTGCCAGGAACATAATCACTACAATTTTATTTTTATCATTATCGAACTGGGTCGTCATGATAATATATCCATCCAATCATGCGAAATATAATATGAGACGTTAAAAATATCAAGCACGAATGATGTGCGGAATAATCTACGAGAGTAACATGGATTAATACTATTGCTCATAAATGCAAATGCCCTTACATGAATATCATTAGGATATTAAGCTGAATCTGATACTGCAATACGTGATCTCCTTCGCAGTGTAGCCATTATGCACCATCAGGAAAACATTTTGATGTCTTATTGCGAGGAACACTTCGCTAACAGTAAAACAAACAAAAAGGAAATATCGTCATACATACAACCATAACGTATAATTTGATTCTCTGAATCGTGAATACACATACATATTTCTGAATTTTTCAGATTATTATGGATTGAACGCAAACCCTCCACAGGGATATTCCAGAATGCGTTTCAAAGGAGGTAAAGATAATAATAATATTTATTCACCAATTTCAAGATTTTACAAAAGAAAAAGATTTTAATGATTGAAGAGGTATATAAACCATTACTCTCACGAAGCAAAAGCTGTGTGTGGGGAATTCTAAAAATCAATACACAGTAGGTACCTATCAGTCTATGATTATTCATGTGCACAAGTTATACAAACTTAAATCTCTCTCTTGGTTATTTAATTTCATAACTAAAAACTAAACAAAAAACATATCACAGGTAAACAGTACAGAAAATTGTTGAAACTACATCCACAGAAAATACTGTGTCTTGAATATCACTAAGAAATATTACATTTGATAGATTTACATTTCAACTTTTGTGATTACGAGCCTTGGTCACAGAAATTTTGGTTCAGCAAAAACACCGAAGAGACACTATACTTTTTTTTTCTCGCAAAAACAGTAAAAATTATGAAATGTCGTTCTCTTTTAAGTTGATTCAATTTCATCATATTTTTCGAGGAACCTTTTACTTAGAACTTGAATTCTAAATAAAAAGAAAGCATGCATTTCAAAACTCGGATGCCAAGGTAATGGGGACGAAAATTGGGATGAAATTATATTTTTCGATGATATATCACATGACTCCCATTACTTTTAAAAAAAAATTAGGGTAAATATGCTCACGCTATAATTCTTGCATCAAGAGTCGTCCTCTCCACAAACACAAATTATTTTTGACAAGGATTTTTCCTACTTGTTGTGCTTTCTGTTCAGTTTTCATTGTGCTACCCTGTATATTATAGAAACAATCAGTAGATTGAATTCATGATTATTTGCTAGGTATTACATTGAAAAAATAAAAATAGGTTTTAATGGTACATTTTTAATGTGGAAAAATAAGTACCCCCTATATACAAACATCGAAGAAATGAAAAGGGAATTTTGACAGAAGAAACTCTTTAAAATCAGCTCGATTTATCTAATTTTATCTTCTCTACTTTTGCACATTACACAGAGCATATCCAAGATTGATTTGAATACAAAAAAACGAATCAATACGATACGTTTAGGGTGGCCTAAACATGAGATGAATATGCCTTTGCAGGTCGACTGTTGGCAGAAGGCACATTTAATGATCTTCATATTCACTATATCTAACGGAAATTTGATATAATTCAAAATAATAGTATATTTCACAACAAGTGTGGAAAGTGACATATTTCACACGAGTAGTCGTTTAGCACGAGCCGCGTAGTGGTGAGTGCGGAAACCTCGGCGGAAACGTAACGAGTGAAGGAAATGCACTTTCAAACGAGTTTCGTACACTATTTTTCCTACGACTCCGAATACTTTCATTTCGCGGGAGGTCTTATCAAAAATGTAACTTGAGCAGTCTCTATAATTTCAGGTGGTTTTGATTCAATATCAAGTAATTTTCATTTCCATATTCAAGATGATATTCGAATACTTCTTCGACAATTCCTCATTATGTGAATTACTGATTGATTGAGTTAGTTTAGTTTGGACAAATTTTATTGATATTGACACCAGGGTACATAAAGAACCTTGACACCATTCATCTGCTAGCGCCAGTAATCACGCAACCAGCAATAAAGAACCATAAAAGTATGTAGTGCGCGAGCGCGTACGAGTTACTCGAGTTGGTGCGTCCTTGACTCTTTGCAAACATCTGTGATACCAAAGAATCTTCTCGTTGGTGATACTGTGATATCAAACTGATGCAAGCAGAAAGCCGCGCATAAAACTGTAGCCGTACTCTTTTGAATTTTCTAACCCTCTGTCATCTACATCGAAGTAGTTCCAGCAAAGAGTATAGATTCCAGTTTTGAAGTGAATTCAGAGGTTATGTATCAGACACATTGAAATTAATAGATAAAGAGTTCTCGGTCTAATTCAAAACGAGACAGAAATTTCAATAAATAATATGAATTTGATTTGAGAACGCTTATATTGACAGTGAGTACCTTCACAATTATTTCTATATTAATTCAGGCGACCGTTGTGATATTTTTCATATCACCACTAGTGCTTTTTTTTTCAAATAAACAATACCATGGTGATATGAGCTACTTTCTGAATAACAAAACAGTGTGATTATTGACGTTTTCATACGTGGTCGTAGGAAAGCGTTATTTCCGAATATCAAGGCGCATACGATCGTTTTTTCCACAAAACCGTATCCAACTCGAGGTATTATACTAACCATAAAGTATCCCACGACCCACACAAAGTTTTATAGCATCCAACACACCTGAGAGTTTGAACCAGCTGATGAATCATCGGCCGTAGAGTTTTTACCCCACCATTCTCCCCTGGCACCTAACAAAGTGGCATTATCAATCGAATTATTTCAATAATTGTTGACTAAGCGAAAGTACACCTATTTTTATTTTCAACTTCGACATCCTCTGTATCTCCCGGTTCACCTAACATAAAAATGATTGTTGAGTTCCGAGAAAAATTCGGTCAACTGGCCTTTCATTGTTATTCTTTTCGCGAAGGAAAGGAATCACTTACCGAAAGTGTACTGGCTCAGAAAAGAGATCGGCAGATGAAGAGGACGAGAAGGTAGTCGAGACAAAATAGAAATACGTGATATGAAAAATTGCTTAGGGGATGGCTGATGGCTATCCCTCGATGCTTCGAGCATCAGATCAAATAAACTACAGATTACTTGAAATCGAGGATAACATTGAAATGTATTCCTCTATAGTCTATGTCATATTTTCAACTCCAACATCCTCTGAATCTCTACAAAGGAATCATCTAACTCCGATGATAGATTTAGTTTGTCTTTTCAATTCAAATTGCCAAATAATAAGTACACAGAATGCCCAACAGAACTACATACTATTTATTATGGATCTGAAAAGATTTTCTACAACCTAGCCTTTGACGTTCTCAAATCTGCCGCTCTAGAAAAATCATCACTTTGCGCTCTAAATACACAAATAGCTGTCATTTCGAATGAATATGGAAAAAATCACCTGCATCACAATCAATGTTCAACAATCTGCTATTGAAGTCGGACAAATGGCATGTTTAATCACCCTGTGAAAGGTTTCTGGTTTCAGACACCAGATTATCTGATCATCAAAGAATCCAATCAATCTTAATGAAAAATGAGAAAGAATTCGAATGATTATAAAATGAGAGTGTAATTGAATCTCGAACGTAAAGTCGTTGCTTAACGAGAAACATTAAACCTCCTATAGGATTTCATCTTATGATTCTCATATTTCATAATGAATTACAAACTCAGAGAGAAGTGTTTCCTGGTGATATTTGTTTGGGTTTATTCGGTGTTCTCGAGTGTCAATAAGTAATTTCAATCTGTAATCTGAATAATCGCTGTGGTACAACCACACAAGTCAATTTCTACAATATTCACCACTTCAATAATTCGACCATCAGATTTAATCTTATGACTCAACATCTATTAGTAGGTTACTAATCTTAAACAAAATCAGAAAAGGGTATATAGTTATTGAAGATGTATGAGATAAATCTGAAAATGCCAAAATATATGACATACATGGAATCTAAAAAGATCGCTTGCACGCGCAAATTTCTTTTAGCTTCCACCTCTTGTTTCTGACCATTGGTCACATGGGGTTGCCTTTCCTCTTATTGAAAATTTCCTTTTCTCTCCGGATAATCCAGAATATCCGGCTGCCGATTTCATAAAAGCATTTCTCTCATTCACTCTATAGAGGAATTGGAAAATTGGATCAAGATTTAGTACCGAGGAAAGTGAAAGGGCCGAATAAGGTATCAGAGAAAGGAAATAAAATTTAACTTTACGTACGTATATATATTTTTATATACTCAGGTTCAAAGTTCAACGACAGCAGTTCCGTCGATATTGTGATAGCGAATTTTTTATTCCTTTCGAATCCATGAAGATATATATAGAAAAATATAGTTTTCTACTCGCTGATCGCGTTATGTCGGCTTCTGACGATCACCTTGTACATCCACTTAGCAGATTTATTTATTCGGGAACGAAACCTGAAGTAAAAATCAGGTCAGTTTTGTCGGCTTGAAATAGATTTATACGAATGACTTTGGTTTTTCCTACTATCACAAATTTCATTCCCGTCAGTGGCTTCATTATTTGCTTCGATCATGAACATTTGGTAATGGCGGTATAGCGTGAGAAGTATATAGGGTGAGCCAGTTTATTATTTTCTTTATCTCAAATCAGAGATTTATTTATGTCGAAGAGTGAAGATGAACATGTCATATTGAACAAAAAGAATTTTGTTGTTGTTGAATATTATTGGTGTTTGTTTTTTTCCTTTCTATCCGTACAGGGTGGTCAACTCTCAATACTCTTGTATAGTCACAGTGGAAAAGGCGACAACTGATACGTGAACTTTGTGACCCCCATGATTATATCTCGTAACATTTCAAATGTATCTTCCATCATCGACTATTTTATGCCAGAATGACACAAACTCGGTGGTGAAGCGTGTATATTTCATTCTTGTTTTAGAGAACGCCAGACTCTAGCTCGAGGGTAATCTCCCTAGACGTGCAAACAACCCCCAGCTGACTTACAACGTAATCAGACCAACGCTTTGTTCCTTCTGAGGGACATTCAACTTGGCCAGTGCCCCAATCAATAATTTCATCATGATAAACTAGAGGTCTTTCAAATAGTGTCACTAGTAGACACTATGATGACAATATGAATGGGTGTAGCTAAAATATTTCCAAAAAATGTTGAGCTTTATTGCGCTAAGAAACGTCGCATATTTTGTTACCCTATGACCTATATATCGGGTGTAACAGAATCATGGTACACCCCCCGTATCTCCGTTAGTTTCAGAGGTAATTCATTGAAATTTGAGACATGCTATGAAAATAATAAGCGTCACTTTTTGACCTGAAAATGATTTTTTTTCCACTTCCGGTTTCGCCGGAAGTGATACCAACTCTCGATTTTCGAATGAAACACCATGTATATTATTACATTTTTGAAATCTGCATAATTTTCTGGATCCAATGATACCACATAAGTGACATTTCAAACGTCAAAATTTTCCATTTGGGTGTGCCATGATGGTTCCGATTTATTCCAATTGATCCGTCTAATGCTAGAAAAATCTAAATCCCGTCAAAAATACTAAATTGCGTTTTTTATGAGCAAATAAAGTTCATCGTAGTCGATTTTGCGGCAAAAATATTTTTTTTCAAATGGAACTATATTGGTACCGTGGTACCATTTATTGGTACTACCAATAAGGAATTCATTCATAGCTGGTAATGAAATGTGCGATAAATACAATGGAAATTACAGCTAAAAGAAAATGAGAAAATGAAATTATTTAAAATTTTGACGTTTAAAATGTCACTTATGTGATATCATTGGATTCAGAAACTTTTGCAGATTTCAGGAATGCAATATAATGTTCCATTCAAAAATCGAAAGTTGGTTTCACTTTCGGCGAAACCGGAAGTGGAAAAAAATCATTTTCAGGTCAAAAAGTGACGCTTATTATTTTCATAGCATATCCCAAATTTCAATCAATTACCTCTGAAACTAACAAAGATACAGGGGGTGTACCGAGATCCTGTTACACCCGGTATATACACACTATAAACACAATAAATCGATTTCTTAAACTCGACGTTTACACCTGAAATATTTACATCGAAATTAGGGTTTTGGCTGTGTGGTTGTGCCTATACTAATAAAAACTTTTTTTTTTATTAAATAATAATTAAATATTTATTATTTGCTTCCATACTTAAAGATTCCTGTTTCACGTAATATGTGATGGTCGTATACACATTTCTATAATAGGTCAATGATGCATATTATACACCAGTGATTTGAAAATTGATCTCCCCCAGAACAAAATCTTAGATGCGCTACTGATTCATTGGCAGAAGACGCAATACCTCTGACAGGGTCGACAGGGATGAAGCAGCAGTAATTCTTGTTATCTCAAACAAACAAGGTACCTTCGACAGATCTAGATAAGTTACATACTGGACAACATGAATAAGTCGCACGTTATTTGATGACAATACTTTTTTGTACTGGAGCTCTTGAGCCATAAACAAGGTGTCTCGCGAAGTTTTCTAGCTATTTGAAATAAAATAATACCAATGTGAAAATACTCAACCAATATTATAGGAATTTGTGAAGAATACTATAATATAATTCAAGTAAATCACGCTTTTGTCTTCCCTTTTTATGTTTATATCCTTGACATTTGGAAGACGACCAAAATTTGAATTAGACTATAGATTCCACTGATGATAATCTATGAGCACGGCACACATTTCCATTCACCAATGAAATATATATATACCCATCTGAAAGTTCATCTTAACATTGCCCCTCAAAGGTCAAAGTCAAACATCGCAAAAAAAACAATTTGTATTCAAAAATTTCGTCGGGATGTGAACACCCATTTTCGGCGATATAATTGTGACTAATGATCTTTGGGTCACGTGGTACACATTATGCAAAACAGCGGCGCCATCTCCTGGCCTTTTCATGCAAATTTCGACCCCTGCCTGGGCATATCAACAGTGGCAGCTCTTCAGAGGAAAGCATTTATAAGTAATAAGTTATCTTTCACATTTTGTTTATTTGATTATCAATGTTTATTTTCAATGACATTTTAACAAATACATCTGTCAGAAGAATTCCAAGCAAACAGAAAATCACCTTCTGTTGATCAAAAAAAGTTATGCTAATCTACAAAAAAATGTTTCAAGCAATATATAATTAATTATAGCAGTTATGTTTTCGAAAGCTGAAAGGTTTTTTCTTTCGTCGAGGGTGTTAACTCAAAACTTGTTGAGCATTTGAAGAAAAATGGTTTGGTAAGTGGTGGAAACAGTGGAAAGCCATCAGGGAATTTTTACAAAACTCGTATAACTCCAAACCATCTCCAAACTTTCCGAATTTCGTTTAGAGTGGAATAGGTAGGTAGATGTTACTTTCATATTATGTTGTTTAATATTTTTAAATTGGCAACTACCTACATCTTCCAACGTTGAATTCATCTCGGAATTGATAAACAAAATGAAAGAGAGGAATCAAGGGCTCGGTCGGAAATAAATCGTATTGCATAGAGTATCAAGTTGGAATCGACGATCAACGGTTAAACAAAAATAGATTAACAGAAAGTTATTTCATTAATTTGGCTCGTGTTGAAATGGAATTGCGTCAAACACAGGAAAGTTGTGCAAGCTTCCATGCATATCGTTAAATTGTAGTTTGCAGAGTCGACGTTTCGATTATTCAATATTTATTCGGCCTCTGGTGAAAAATTCACCACCACCACTGCAATCCGACTGCGAGAAAAATGGCGTCCCAATCCTAAAACTGCTCGTTAATTTATTAAAAATTGCCTCGCGAATTAAAACGTCGTTGGACCTTCCCGAAGTTACATTCATCCGAAATGGTGAAGAGGGAGGGAAATTTTCGCCAAATTAGTGAAAGGCCTCTCTTACCCCTCCTGGTCGCACATTTCGATCTCTAATGAACTTCTTTTGGTCGAGATCATTTTAATCTTAACTTTTAATGATAATTGTGGTGGATTTTATTTCTCGCTCTGATGAAACTCTCTCGCAAGTTTTTCGGTTCGTTGGTAGTTCGTTTTCCACTCCAAATATTTCCTTTACGTAAAAATTCAAATTAAACCATTTTATTATCACTATATTACCAAATACATGATTGGGTCTTCTGACATTATCTATTGATTTTGTTGGCAAATTCTTCGATTTTCACTTTTCATGATGAGTTCAGATTTTGAATACATACCTATTTCAAAGTTATCTTGAGACAACGATAGAACATTTCGATGGATTAGCTTTTCATTTGAGCAGGTAGTTTATAATAATCGTCTGGTTATTGCAATCTGACAAACTGCAACATGAACTAGGACATCTAAGTGGATTCAGAAAACCTCGTTTCCCTAGTAATTCCCTTACCAAAACTCTCTAGTGTCCGACATACAAGGTGACTTTTAGTTCTTTCGAGAGAGAAACAGTAATTTTACATGTGGTGGTGATTTTTTCAAAATTGTCAACTAGATACAATCGAATATTTGTTGCTATAGAAACACACGCAAAGAAGAAAACTGTAGAAATTACTAGAATTTAAGTGATTTTCACTGGTTTATACAGTTGATATATGGACAAAAATTATTTCCAGTGAACACCACTATCGAGTACTATTCGTGATCTAGAAAAAATGTCCAGTAATATTGAAGCTCAAGTGGTATTATGAGTGAGAAATTCTCACGAGAATCCAAAAAGGTAAGAATATACAGGGAGTTCCAGTGCAAAAATGTTGTTTTCAACTCGAGAACGTGATGGTTATTTTTTTTCTGTTTCCACCATTATAATCAGCGGGGAAAATGCTATTACTGTTCTAATTTAACCAATGTCGAAGTTTCAAAATTATAGAAGTTACCAATGACGTAAGGGTTCGTCATTTGGATAACACTGTATACTTTTTATTGATAAAAAAAATTGTTCTACATCCGGTTAACGAAGTAGCCTGTGGCGGTGTCAAATCTCAACAGAAAATTGACGTTTTCCGTGGAATGTCATTAAGTGACAGCATATTTTCGTTCGCATCCATCATCATTTTTGAAAACGACAGAGAATTATCTAACATCTCCTGATGTAGAAGAAAGTATACGAACATTGAAAATTTGAACCTACTACCAGATAAATCGAGGAAAAGTATGAATTATGATAGATGACATGTTGCCATGAAATGCTTAAGATGAAAGTTGAATATAAATCAAAAGTAAGCTTGACTATATCATTTTGGTTCATAACGTATTATAACTGTGGGATATACATAAGTTTTCAAGTAGCCTCAATAGCCAACTGGTTCAAAGCGCGACTTCTCAAGCTGCTAGCCCCGGTTCGTTACCTGGGCAGAGCCTTTTTAAGTCTATGAGTCATTTTGTTAGATGTATGAATTATTTCATTGAATTTCAATATTATAGTGAATAATTGATGAAATTAATGATAAAAATGAAGAATATTATTAAATGTACGTTAATTGAATGAAGTATCGAGTTTTATTGTCTAGGAACTGTGTTAGTAGAAAAAAAATCTTGTGTGTATTTAGTGTGTAAAGGGTCTTGCCGCTCTAGAAATATAATAACTGTATATTTCGAGCAGCAATCTATCACTAGCACACGCTATTTTATCGAGAGAAGTTCGGCAGGTCTCGAGCGAATTCACTGACAATCGCAGAAAAAAATGCGGGTGCTATGAATTTCAGCCGGGCCACTAATTATCTAGTCTAATGTCTAATCGACCTGGGCCAGCGTCTCACATAATAATTGTGACGATGCATCTTGCCTTTCCCGCCGGTCTGAATTATTAGGCACGAGGAGGAACGAATCGAAATTTATCTGGCAAGGGTTCGGGGTGCCGCCTCGAGGGTCGCTCCTGCTTATTGAAGGGTGTTTTACGAGCCCCATTTTCACTCTGGCCCGCGGGGGTGTGTTGCCGACGTTAATCTTGGGCGATACGTATAACGTCGGATAGATAGGGTTGCCTTCTTATTTTAGCAGGATTCATATACTTACATCGTCGTATTACCATGACATTGATCCGTCGAAGCTCTTTCAAAAATTTATTAATACGTCCCACATCGTGAACTTTTAATTTTTGTGACCAAAATAACGGACTTGAAAATTCTAAATTGAAGCCTGTGGGGTACTGTAATGAATTCAAAACTCAATAAAAAACAGTCAACGTCCTTCAAGAATTCGTACGTCCCACGTTGTAAAATTCCAATTTTTGTGACCAAATAGATCATCTATTATCGATTATTAAAATCAGTCCTAAAATATCACTAAGTAGTTTCTGAGTTCATCCGGCGCTAGTAAAACTAGGGATGCACCGGGTACCCGGTCAGTACTCGGTTTTGACGATACCCGGCCACATAACGAAGAAAACGATGAACCCGGTTTTACCGGGTACCAGTTAGTACTCGGCAGCCTAGACCGGGTACTCTGTACCCGGCCGCCTAGTCCGGGTACACTGAAAATAAATAATTTTAATCTTTTATCATTAATTTTCCATTTTCTGTTACTATAGTTTTCAATATCCACTTGTTTAAGTTTAACGTCAAGCGTACCGCCACAACTACTGCTACTGCCACCAGAATGACGTTTTTGTGATGAAACTGCATTCTTTTTCACATCAGTATTTGTTTTGTATTCACCGTTTCAGTAATTAATGAATAATGATCAACGTCAAATTCTTGCACTTTCAAGACCGGAGCGCACGAAGTTGCAGAGCATTCTGTTCTACTAAAGTTAGGTTATGTGCACCCGTTCGCTAGTTATTTACAGCTGTGTATACCCGGTACTCGGTGAATATACCGGGTACTCGGTACTTGTTACTCGGGCTAGCCGTACTCGGTACCCGCTTTGTGAATTTTAGATCAAACTCGGTACCCGGCATTGTAAAAATCACTACCCGGTGCATCTCTAAGTAAAACCACAGGTATTTCTATGAAGAATGACACAAAACATTTTGGAATAGGGAATAAATTGCCTTGAATGAGCCTAAAATTGTGATCCATTCTGAGTCGAAACTCGTGTGTGGCTTTGCTAGTAGCTTCTTTATAGTATCACCTTTGGGTATAATGTGGTTTGAAGAATAAAGTCATCAAAGAAGTTCATGAAATACCTCAAAATTCAATTAAATATATTGGAGTGTCTGAGTTGCAATTCATGTCTTCAAAAAATGAGTAGACAATTCGAACAGTTCTTGAAAATTATTGCAGTGAATTTCATTTTGTTGACTGTCATTGAATGCTGAAATGTTCTTGTAATGCTGTAATGCTGTAATTGCTGACGAATATTTTACACATTTTCATTATATCCACACAGAAAGAAAGACAGAATCTGCCGATCTCCATTCACATCATAAAGTTATGAATACTCATGCCCATACAGAGCCGAATTCTTAGATAATTAGTTCCATTAAAACTGAAATATTCAGGAGTTGAGCTTTGAAAGGCTTTGAGTGAACAAGAGGTCATGACCGAAAGTTATTGATTATTCAGTGAAATCATAGAAATGTAGCTGAGCTGGAAGTCTGATACGCTGGTTTAATCAAGTCAAAATATTGTGATGACTCACCAATAAATTGATGATGGGTATTCCAAAACTGCAACTGCACTCACCTGTAACAAGGATTACAATAATTACTAATACAATTGAAATAATTGCTAAAAATCACGAGCTTATTGGACTTTCTGACTTTTCATCTTCACCAGATTCTTAAATTCTTCAATTCTTCAAAAAAATTCACCAGAACATAAGTATGATTATCGATATTGTGTTTCGAACAAATAAACAGTCATTGGAAGGAGAGATGGATAGATATTGACTGGTAAATTGACTTCCTATCCTATGACTGGTCCCAAATCTCTTGATTTCGCCTACTTCGAAAAACGTGTCTAACGTGACATTGCGTGGGTAAATATCACTAAGTTTAGCCGCGTTTTCAACCAAATTTACAGGTTACTGCAGGTGTCAATACAAAAGTATGAATATTCGTTTCTGAGGGACATTTGAATGTTTCTAACAATTATCAATGGATCGATCCATTTTCCAATGAGTTTGATGAGAATATGTATCGAACATGATGATTGAAACAAAAATGTTCGAATATCTTTCGACTGTAGCGCCTCTATTGTTGTATATGAGAACCCCACGCGAGACCCCACGTAATGAGCTGAAATTCAATTGTTCCAAATCAAGTATTTTTCTGCTGAAACAGTTGAAGAGTAGCACCACCAGGTATTATTTTCATCATTTTGGCAGGTATATTGATTATGGCATAGTATTTTCCTGGAATCTTGCATTCATATATAAAATACCTTTCGGAAAGATAAACATATCAACATGAATATATCGCATATCACTTATATTAGAAACTCCGTTTAGATTCATTATTTGGATTTTATTCTAACCTCAAATCTTCAGAGTGTTGTAGCTTAATGAATAAACAATTCTCAAATTGTTTACATCTATTCTGATTTTCATCAGGATACTTGTGAAGATATAATACAGTAACACTGATACAGTTTTGATTACACGATATTTCCGCTTTTACTTTTCACTGCTTGATTTTATGTAATTCAACCTTATACAAACAAATACATCTGAGTTTCTAGAAACACCAAGGAGGAGCAACAGAAGCAATTTGATATAAAACTGATGGGTGTTCCCAATAGAAAATACGTCATATTGCCGTCGAACGAAGAGGATTGCGATAATTCGTTTTTATATTTCAGAAAGTAACAAGTCAATATCGATATTAAAGACGGAACACAATGGAATCGGGTCACAGTTGAATGGGATGTGTCGATGAAATAACATTATTCTTCTTGGCAACCGAAGATGGCAACGAATTTTTTTCACTTCGCGAACTGAGGGGACAGACATCTTTTGTTTCCGAAAGATACAAAAAATTCTAGAAAAACAGAAATATCTAGAAAATAAGATATGAATCGATTCCGCACTTATCCATTAGAAAAAATCAAAGTGGGTTCTTCAGAAAATGCCAATGTACAATGGAATTCGAGTCTCATCATTGGGATCTCGTAAACCGTAACATTAACAGGGTCAGTTAAATTTTGGCACAGTTGCGCAATTCCGAGTTGCGCAATTCCGAATTGCGAAAAATTCCGAGTACCTTCTGAGATATTCGAAAAAAAAATCAGAATTCCATAAAACCGTTTTTATTTTTGTCTGGCTTTATTTGTAGAAATTAATCGATATGAATAGCACTTCATCGTGGCAACTTTTTCTTTCTTACAAGATAGTGTTTCAAATTTGAAATCGAACGTTTCGTCTTTTAGAAACCATCCTAAACTTATTTTTTTATACGGACCTGGATCTTTTATTTCATTTTGTGTTACCTGTGGAAAAAAAACTATGAGCCATCACAAATTTTGATTTTCAAATATGTCGATGACACAAATTGACAGTTTATCTACTTACATAATGCAATTACTGAAAATGTTCAGTGTTTCGAAAAATTTGCGGGATCAAAAATGGTGTTTTCCAATTCAGAAACACGTGATATGGTCTGAATTTATCAGTGTTTAATAGGAAGATGCAAATGAAATATTCCCCAATTAGTGGATTGGAAACCAAGGGGTTGTGCGCTGGCCTGCAAGGAGCCCCGATTTATCCCCGCTGAATTAATTTTCATGGGGATATTGAAAACTAACCGTTATTTATATTCCACGGGACCTGAATATCTTACACCAAAATTTGATGTTTGAAATAACAACACTACGAGCTAGAGAACCTGCGAAGACTTCAGATTTTCATTTTATTGTTTTTACAATTTAGGAATACTTTTCATCAATTGACTGGGTATTAGATTTTATTTTGCCAGAAGCTCAGTTTCGTAATAATTAGGAAGTGGAGGGGTGAGGATTTTCATTGAAATCTTGCCAGTGTTTAAGTGCTGATAAGCGTTCCTTATAGTAATATTACTGATGAATAATAATGTTCCAAAAATAGTTTCGGATTGAATATTTCAAAAAATAGATAGTCAATTTTTGTCATCGAAACATTTGAAAACTAAAATTTGTGATAGCTTATAGTTTTTGGGCATCCAGAGGTAACAAAATGAATGATCCAGGTCCGTATTTAAAAAAAATAAGTTGATGATGGTTTCTAGAAGAGGAAACGTCCGATTTTAAATTTGATCTTATAGGGAAGAAAAAGTGGCCACGATGAAGTGTTTTCATTTCGATATTCATATCGATTAAGTTCTTCAAAAGTTTCATGAAATTTAGATTTTTTTCGCAAACTTTTTTGGCAACTTTGCCATAATTTAACCGACCATTAATTTTTTACGGTTTACGAGATCCCAATGATGAGGCTCGAATTCCAGCCACCCTCACAGCTCATTACTTTCAGCTATTCAATGACTCAAATTCAACAGGAAGAAACAAACCTTTTTTTCATGAGTTTTGGTTCTCTTCATGCGCAACATTTTTGTTTTTTTAACACAATTCCCAGAATTATCAATCTAACCATATAGGCTAATAAAAATCGAAAATTGAATTGAAACGAGGTAGAGGAAATATTCAATTGAATGGAAAATGTATTTCCACTTCCATAACGAATCTACATATATTCCATTACCACCAAGGAAAGGCACCGATCGATTATCATTACGTGTAGATGACAGCCGCTTCATACACACTAATAAACATTTGGGTTATTTATTATGATATTATAGGACTAGGAATCCATTATCCATTAAATTTTCACTGCAGTTCAGCGTTGTTCTAACTTTTGGTATGTATTTCCAGATACCTCGGTTCTATATATATAGAAGAGTTGAGAGACTTGTTTCAGTTTTTAATATCTGTTTCCCGATATCTAAACGTTTAGCCAGCAAAAATTTGCCCCCCCCCCCCCAAAAAAAATTTGGGGGCGAGAAGGTCGAAAAATGTTTTACGGACTTTTTAGTGGTGATGTTTTTGTTTTGATCACGTTCAACGTTTTGGATTTTTTTTTCAATCGGGATTTCGAGGGGGTTTTAGGTTTGGGTCACCTTTGTAGAAATTCTGATCTTCATATCTCCACATCTAACGTTTCACCTGCAATATGAGCCTGAGATTATGAAAATCGGTTCAAGAGAAAAAGAGTTAGGACTGCAAAACGAGAAAGTTAATTTTTTGAGATCACTCTGTAAATGAAAGAGATAAGATGAATGAAGAGTTGGCTCAAGGTTTTGAGATCATCTTCATGCCTCTGCTGTTTAATTTGAAAAAAAATCTGTTTATCTACATTTGGGATCCTTTTGAAAATTCCGAAATTTTGCACAGTTTCAAAAAACATCCTGTAGCAATTTTATGGAAAAAACCTCATGTATCGAAGAAGTACGAGATTATAGCTGAAGGACTGAGCAAGCGAACAGTATAAACATAATTCATATCGTTCAAAGCAAAAAAAAGTTATTAAAATTTCAACAGGGGCAAAATTTCGGGGTGCGACGTAATTAGTGTTTATTTCGTCTTCTATAGCTCAGTTGTTGGGAAATCTCATTTTATTGATAAATTCACCCAAATATCAAATATTACGTGCTTATGCATCGAAAGAAACACCAAAAAATGTTATTTTAGGAATCTCGAGAATTTGTCATACATTACTTTCTGCCTATATACACTGTATATATACGTCGCTAGAAAAATTCAAATTGATGCCAAATGCAAAGAAATATTTGCTATCCTGATGGTGCTTCAGTGATATAATTCACATACATGTACTATTATTCGAAGTTTTATGTGTTGGGTGCGACCAAAATTGTTTTTTTTTTAATTTGGAAGTAGATATCTGGCCTACATTAATGGTTTCCGCGACTGTACTGCTGTGAAACAAAATGCGATAGACTGTAATAATCCCCCATTTCCAGTCGCTCTGATTCGAACGGTTTGCTATTTTCATTACTGTTCGCATTTGATGTAACAATTCCAATTTTTCCAGTGATCCTCTGGTCTAGCTTAATGGAAATTCCTAGAATGCAATTGCTGTGTGCCCTATAAGCTACCGGAAAGTAATAAAAATTACTTTCAATTTTTGTGCACTGAAAAAGAATGTTTCGAATTTGCCCCACAAAGGGACAATGCGGATATTGGCGTTGAACTATAACTTCCTCTGCGAGTATTATATTTATTAGCGAATTGCACGATATCAACAGGATATTGCGGACTAATTAAACAATTCACTTATAAATAATTCCATGTTGCGCAGCTCGATTGTATAAAGAGCGTTGTTACTGTTATGTTTCGTAACATTTGTGTGGTAATATACAGGATGTTCAATTCCAGGCTGAAAAGGAGCATTCATGATTTCGTTAACAGCTGCACTTGGAGGTACTCTCCTCCATAAGGAAAAGTTGAAATCAGAAGTTCATGTTATGTGTATGGTAATATCATTTTACGCACTAACCCGTCACATGACGAAATCTCCAAAATTAATTATTGACGTCAGAATGATTTAAAATTTGGCATCAGAATGTTCGAATGAATTCATTGTTAGAGATAAGAAAAAACGAAATCACTAACCCAAATTTTCAATAGATATAGGTCTAGACTCTAGAGAGCATCCGCACGCTTCCTCACTTTAGAACCTAACCTAACTATTTCAGGCAAGAGACTCCTCTTCCATAATGAGCTAATACCTCAGACCACCATCACATTTCTCAGTTTTTTTCCTATTGCTACAAACTTACCAATTCAAAAAACTTTGCGGTTGGTTGAGTAATAAACTTCACACTTTCCAAATTCTACTTTCAACATATTATTACTATTATCTTTATTAGCATTGATCTAGTTCAGAATTGAATATATTTTTATTTCATAATCAAACTGTCCTCGCTCGTGACAAAACATTTTCATAAAATAAACAGTGACATCGTTCGAAATCCACGTATACTAATAGGGACTTGGATTTTGGTCCCCTTAATGGACGGTTGCGTATGGCAACAGGGGATGTCCCATTTGGGGCATCCCCAAGATGAAGTGTATCTATGTGAGATTATTGTAAGTACTTTCTTTTAATTTTTATTCATCTCTCAAACCCAATGCCTCTTCAAAGATTCTCTGAATTGTAGTTTCATAGTGATTAAATGTGTATTCGATTCCTGTTTTTCTAAATAAGTCATTTTGATTGTGTAGAAACCCTCAGTAGAACTCTCTTTTTCACTTAGCTAATTGCAATGGGGTTAACATATTTGTAACATAATATCATACTGTATTCACATCCAGGCATGAAGCTGTCATTGTCAACATAATTTTCAAGAAAGACTTTTCAAAAATATCTCAATATATTTCTATATAATATAATATAATTATGGATATTACAAACATAAATGCGCATAAATGTTAATATTGATATAAATTGAGTTGTTTTTTATAGTTCAATATAGTTCTGAACACGTTAAACTTTTGTTGCATCCATATCTTGTTATATTTCTAATTAAATTATTGAAATTAAATTTCTAAAATCAGCTTTTATTGCAGACACATCAAATTTAAAATGTACTTTGAATCCCTAGGGATTTAAAGTACCACTTTTTTTCCCGCACATAGGGATTCAAAGTACCTTTTCAATCCCTGAAGTGCATAAAATAAATATACCTAACATTCAGTAAATATCGAGTGTAACTAATGAAGAAAGAAATTTTGTTTATGAATATTTTGATATTCCCGAAATCAATTTTCGTTCATGTCGATAACCCGTCGATATCGACCACTTTGGGAATCCCTGTTTTTTAGAGTAATAACATTAAACATTATTTTATCACCTTTTTAGTTAACACTGCTATCATGATTGATTTGTGAAATTTTTTATGAGTCGCCTCAACGTTGTTCATTGAAAAATTCGCAGAACGTATGCGCAACAGGATCCATTGCCACCGAGTTATATGTTCTTGTCATGAATTGGGATGATTTTACGCAAAAACAATAAGTATTTCGGCGTATAGTTTTAATTACGGCAGTAAAAGGGGCCATAATAACGCCATAAAACTGCCGTAGTAGGCTGGGTAGGCAAGAGTTGGAACATGGAACAGCGCAGCCACAGCAATTCCTCTTCTGTATCGTTAAAAAGTCATTTCAGAGCGAAGAACTTTCTCCTGAGGACAATTTCCGAAAGGATAAGGGCCATTGCCCTTGATGAGGTCACGTATTAAACCCACGTTTTGGCAATTATTCGACGGATGCGCTCGAACATTGCACACTCGCATTTTATAACCGATCACGTGCTTCTACTACTACAAAATTCTAAGATGTTTTTTCGTGGTAAGTGTTTGGAATTGCTACTGAAATATACTTATAGTGCAGGCATTTTCGGAAGCTGAATAGTCAATAAATCATCGGAGTACTCAAGACACTCACACAGGGGCGTATTAAGAGCGTGCCTTGAGTATATTTCAAACGAGTTTCATATCAATTCATTTCGGGTATATAGCTCAAGTTGCTAATTCAGGAATCTAATAGGTCAGTAGAAATAGGTAGTGGTAGTGTTTGAATGATAATCCATATTGTTACGATATTTCTTACTTGGGTTCGTGAATTTACAAAACTGAACAATTTATTTCACTAAACAATCGAAATACAACTCAAAAAACATTTAATTAAATCACAACGATATTCGCTTTACAAATCTCAATGTTCACAATACTAGCTTTCTTTTTAAACTGACTGTCTGCGCCACTGCGCTGCTTATATAGGTACAAAATAGTCATCTAGCAAAATCTTGAATATTCAATACAGTTCTAAAAAAATACCGTTTCGAGAATCTACGACGGTTATGAGTCATCCGCTATTGTCCTCTAATTGATACGTCAGTGACCGATGTTATCGCGAGGCCATTAATCACAACCTGAACGCGAGCCGCCGAGATAATGACTTCCGGTTTCCTCAGAATGCCAGTCCAATTCGTAACAATATATAATATAATCAAAGAGCTTTATCAGAGACACCTATTTTTATATATCGCCCATTATAGATTATAAGCAGTTGAGAACTGTCATTCCATAAACATAAAATATAACCAAGCTTGATACGCGTAATCGCTACTGTATCAAAAGAAATCCCGAAAGACGTTTTACCGGGTGATTCAATAAGGGTAACGAGGAACTGTACCTCAGGAACTATACTCGTAGATGTTTGGAGAAAAAATCCTTCGAAGGAAATCGACCAACAAGAATTGCTGGAAATATTTTTCAAATTGATACGTCCACCGCTAGTGGGCGTAATAGCTACGATCGTATAATGAATTGAATTTTTACGAAAATTTTCTAATACAAGTTCAGAAATGAATATTCCAACGTTGATGCCAACATAATAGTTTGGAAAAATATTTTTTTTATTATAGGACGTGAAATAAAAGGGGATCATAAATTTTATGGACTTTAAATGTATATAACTCAAGTTTGACATGAGGTTTGACTAAACGGAATATTTCTGACAAGATATGGTTGAAGAAAGGAAGGTTTGGTGTATAGAATAAATAACCGCGCTCGCTATGGGGCGTATTTTATAAAGTCAACCCATTTTTAAATTTCTCTCCGAAATCTTAAATGAAACCGTATGATTATTTTATCAAATTCGGAATGTAGATCAAATTTGCAACATAATATGTTCAAACGCACAACATGTGAGAATTGTTGAAGAACTGAGAATCAAAGGCCAAAGTTCACGAGTCTTCTAATAAAAAATTAATGAGCAACCAAACTGTTCACTAACTAATAACTCCCTATAGGCTCCGCACTCCGCGATTGTATAAAACACATCATAATTAGAATTCATCGATAATATCGATAATTTCGATAATTATCCGAATGATCGATACTATCGATAGTTGATTTATCGATATTATCGATAAATCCATGTTTCTTTAATCCTTCACAATCTATTGAGACCGAAAATTCGAATAACTTTTTGTATTGTGTACCTGGAAATGTAAAAACTATTGATACATGATTCAGAAAAACAGGAGTGGGCGATAACGGTTTGGAAATATCGATTATCGATAATAAGCTTTTATCGATATTATCGATAGTATCGATAATTTTTTTCTTCGAAAATTATAGATATTATCGATATATCGATAAATTCGCCTACCCCTAATCCTGATAGGCACCAACAGTAAAGTATTTTCTAATATTAAAAAACAAACCAAAGTATTTCTCCTCATATAATAATGAAGGCTTAGAGGGGTGATTTGAAACACAGAAATAAACAACAATATATGGGGTATTTTATCTTGATCTTGTTTGCATTTCTCTGCCAATTTAGGCTGACACCATGGAATTCCATGGTTGTGTTCGCCTAAATTCCAGAAGAAGGCTCCATTTGTACTTTCTACACTTTTGGTTATTTCATTTGGTCACCATTTGTGGATTAACAATAATTGAGATGATTTGACCTCTTCAGTAGTTGTACTCCAATATTCGACGCACTGTTGTCGACGAAAACCTCAACAAAAACACAATGTCCGAATGAGAAGAATGCGAGTTCAATACAAAATGAAAAGGGATCAAAGAGACCGTCGAGCTCTATGTATATTGGTGTTTGCATCTCTGCTATGCATGGCAATTATTAGGGTGCATATTGCCGAATTCGCGGAATTTTAAATATGCGCATGCAATCAAACGTTATTTGTTGAAGAATGCCTCGTTCATCCACAAAGGCCGTCAGCATTATCCCCAATGCATTTTTCCATGGCAGCAGATTTTGCTGACATTGGATTAATTCTCACAACATTCCATATTTTCAGTCCTCAACTACTATTCAGGCTGAAAGACAAATAAAGTCATAGCGCCGCTATATTCATGTTATACCATCATTTGGATAGACAAAACCTTCTTTTTCAATTTGAACCTCACATATTTCAAATTGTTTCTGTTAAGAGTTCAGTCATGGCATATCCAGCTGATCCTCACGCATAGAATCAGGAAAAATAATATCTTAACAAATTTAAAGTTAAAAAAATATATAATTACAGTCGTTAAAGTTCACGTTGAAAAAATCATTTGTTAGTGTACCTAATCAAAATCGGACATATTATGTATGTATATCGGCGCGTAGCTAGAGGTATTTTTGTACTATTCAAAAGAAATGATACTGATGAATAGAACCTATAGAAATTGAACATTTATTTTATAGAAGAAGAAATAAATGGAAATTTCGTTCGTAATATTTTATTTAGTTTGATACGATGTTGATAAACAAAATGTCGATTCATTTGAACTTTAGTTCATTATAACCATGCATGGGTTTCTATAGAGGCAATTCAACGTTTGATATTTCATTTCATCTCCCAATACGATAGCTCCATTATCTGTACTGCAGGCAGAATATATCTCTCTCTCTGTTATATATAGTTTTATTTGAAGGACTAGCAAACACTATTATCCTCGCTATTATCGATCTGTTGATAGCTTGAATTAGAAAAATGGATCTGGCATTGCTCCTCACACCTGTGATATGATTTGAGAATGCGTTTATGTCTGGATTTCATTGGAATTTTCTGGGTGTCTGGTTTAACATACACAGTACACCCTACTTATTAGACATGCAAGTCAGGCACAGATTTTACTGCCCTTACCGAGAGCAAAGTGATAGGAAGGCTTCCGACATGACGAAATCCAGATCTCCTTAGTGATAACATCAGGTAGGTAACGAAAAAAGAAGTAACATACAACATTCAGATATTCAAAAAACAATTCAATATGAAGGTGAGACGAATAAAAGCGTCATGTCAAAAAAAAAACTTAAACATGGGTATTAAATGAGATATCTGTTAGTCGACAAATATAAGAAATAAAATATGTGGTTTATGACATAACAGATACTTTTTGATAATTATTGTATTTATTCTTCATAATAATATTGAATATTAATTCACCACTTTCGATCTCGACCATTTAGAAAATTATACTTACAGCAAATAGAATGTCTGATGAAAATAGGAATACTCAAGTATTATGTACACAGGGATTTTATCAGGTCAGTTTTTCTCGTAAAATTACGGATTGGCAAATTTATTTCGTTACGAAATTTATCCGATAAAAAAAGCTCTTGTGTTTTAACTTTCGACAAAAAAGCTCTCATTCTTTTGTATCTCCTATATAGTTACCGAGGTACCCTATACTAAATATATACCTATAAATTTGCCCACCTTGTACAAATGCATTGGACGGGGAGGATAGCTATTCCATCATATGTCAGTATACTGTTAATTCAATATTTCTCCCACTCGCTCGTAATAAATTTCGAATCGGATTTTCCGGGTGCATTATGGAATAATACTCCAGAATATATTTCACATTCATATAAATGGAACGTTGGGTTATAATGAACGATTTTTGATTAATCACAAATGTGTTATCCGATTATTATTGTTCTATACATGGAACAAAAGCCGAGTTGATGGAATAGTAGGAATCCTTCATTCCAATTTTTGTTTTACGTTTTTCGTGTTTCGATGGGTTACTGAATTTGACTTTTTGGTGATTTAGAGGTAGGTACTCTTTTTTTTACACACATTACTACCGATGTGGCACATTCGCAATCTGTGATTTATTTCAAATATTGAACACATTATAAAGGGAACTCAAAACTTCAACAATAGGTACATTCTTTCCACATACTCGTAGAAAAATAGCTTTTTCGACGACCTACCTGAAATACGTATCATTTCGCACTAAAATATAGTACACAAAATAAGATATTTCGCAATAGTGCGAAATATTTCATTTCACACTAGTGAAATGAAATATTCATCTCCACGCGATTGGTGCGATTACCTAATATAGTTAACCTATGTCTATCCCACAATTAAAATCCAAAAAAATATAGTCAAACTTATTTTTACCTTTTCAACGGACTGTTTTTTTTTCAGAAATACAACAAATTTAGCATCCCTTACTTTGATATCTTCAGCATTCAAACATTTCATGGCACCCTGTCATGAACCTATCATATCATAATTCATACTTTTTCTCGAATTTCTCTGGTAGGAGGTTCGAAATTACAATGTTCGCACTTTCTGCTACATCAGGAGATGTGTTGGATAATTCACTGTCACTATTATTATTTTCCATCATGCAACATAATGATGAGTTCGTTTTCAACAATGATGAATGCGAACGCAAATGTGCTGTCACCTGATGACATTATTTTCACAATGACATTCCTCGGAAATAGTAATTTACGTAACAAGTCCGGAAAATACTGTTTTTTTGGATGAGTGGACAAAATTCTAGGACGAGCGTAGCGAGTCCTGGAAGTCTGCGAGTCCAAAAAAACTGTTTTCGGGCGTGTTGCGTACACAATTTTTTCGGCAACCGTGTAGAATAACAAATCAAAGAAACACATTTCTTTCAAAAATTGTAATGTTAGCTAATTTTATGTCAGATAGCTGTCAGTCGTTATTTTGCTGCTATGGTAATGATCAACTGCATTTATCAAAACCATACTACCAATATTTTCATATTTACAATGACAACAACGATGTGATTCTTCCCGGCCTAGTACGGGAAGTACGTACTTCCCGGACAAGGCCGGAAAAATGCCACTTTCTCAAAAAAAAATCGTCTGGAAAGTACGTACTTTCCGGACGGTTGCCGAAAAACGTCAATTTTGTGTTGAGATTTGAAAGTGTCAAAGGCTACTTTGTTAACCGGTTGTAGAAAAACATAATTGCAGAATAAGCTCAATTGCCAAGGATAGGCCAATAGCTAATTATATGTCACAAAAAATACCTGATATTTGGTTGTAGACAATTATTTAAGACAGAAAGCCCGGGTGTTATTCTGGTATCAAGAATGTAATTCTTGACGATGTAATTTGATTATATTACCATGTCATTATCCATTATTCGATAAAAGAGGCTACGAGAACACAGAATTTGACGGTCAGCTGACACAATGGACACTCCCTAATTTTTATATGAACATGACAAGTCGGTAGTGCAGAGGCGTACTACAAAAATAATGTATTTGAGAAATTACGTAACTAACGTATATAAACGTTGAGGTTATTGAGAGTGAGAGAAGTGGTTTTGAAAAAAAATATTTCAAAAATCGGTAAGTATATACTCCTTGATTAACTGTATCTACATTTGGTTTCTTTTAACCGTGCGTTAGAATCTCTCACCGTTACGGAGAGACAGAATACATTATGTCAAAAACAACAATCTTATTTTTTGTATGTCATTTTTTCTGGTAATTTCATGAAATGCTCAGGTATTTCTAAGATGCAAACCTAAACATAATCATTTAACTTACATAGTAGGTAATTCTTTCCAAATCGGAAATAAAACGAACCATTTTCAAAATATTCGTGTACGGGAAAAGCCAAAAAGGAAATACGTATTCTTATGTAGGTGGAAATCGAGTATATCCTTTGTACTGTAAAGATCTAATTGCTGTGCATCCTTATCTTTACCACAATTTATATTGAGAATGTTTATAGCTCAAATTTCCTGCTGAACAGAATAAGCAACACGTATCCAGCTGTTACTTTATTCTCTGATTATCGGATAAACAATACTGGTAAAATATCCATCCAGAAATAAAAACCAATAGGAAATCTTGAAATACATTTTCATAAACTTTGTTGTACTTTTGTTATCCCTCACGATGATAAGCCTATGTCGAATATACATACATAAAGTAATCGACGCTGACATTGATGAATTGCCATATTCATGTCAACAAGTGAATTTTATTGCTTCAGATCGCTTCAAATATAATCATCCAATTTTACTACACAGTTTCTCTGTGTGGAGAAAGATTGCGTTCATGATGACAGAGTGTTTTTTGTCTCACATAATATATTAATCAACTCATGTATAATCACTCCTTTTCTGACACTTGTTACTTAACAAATTACTATTTTATGAGCAGGGACTAACATAGTATAGTGTATATAGATTGATTCCATTTTTCTAAGAAATATGTTGTCGGCTGTGGTTTTGGGACCCAGTGGCGGCTTCTAAACAATGTTAAAAGTAACTAAATAATTATATACTATTATATACAAGAGGAAAATCTCTATTTCGTCGATGTTCTTACCAATTTCTACTACAATTTACATTCACCAATGATTACAATTTCCATGAAATTTGCTTCATCAATCAATGGCATCTGGGCATACTATTTTTTTACAGTAGAACCACATGTGGTCCGTTTATACTAACTTATGATTGGTCCCACAATGTTTGATTCCATTGATTTACAAAAAATGTATGTAGTAATTCTAGCTTCAAATAAAATCGCAGTTTTTAGTAAATTCCATATTCAGACGTATTTGAACAAATTTATGCTAATGTTTATCAAGTTTTTATACAAACAAATTACGAAAATTTCTACTTCAAGGAAGGAATAAAGTCTGGACTAATGTTTGAAGATGATGAAATATGCAGAGAATACTACGTAATTATTAGAAAGCATTTATTTCAGTGAAAAGAGGTCTTAATACCAACATTTGAATATGGAGTAATTATCGAAGCAGTATATATATTATAACGTGATGATTTCGATTTTTATAAAATATCATTTCCAAAATGAGAATAATATTTCGTCCTGTTTTCCTCTCATAAATAAATAACCGACTTATACTCAGTATCTATTTCATTCCTAACATCAGAGATTGGTATCGTAACTCATAAATTTGCTTGCGTCTTAAAAATACATTAATCTTGAGGATTACGAAATAATAGTATCGCAAATTTCAGATATAATGAGGTAGTTTGACATTTGTTACTTATCATTGAAACCACTTTGTGGAATTGTTGTTTTCCACAGCCTATGAAGGGCTTTCTTTTCATTGGTGCAACGATTTCTTCTAAAGATTAATAAAAATCGATGGTATTGTGATAGTGAAACTCAAAATTTACACACCAGTCTAAATTTTCTCGAGAACGGCTATGGATTGAATTAACCTCACAGATTCCATATAAGCATAGTAGGTATCTACTTTTCTGCACGCAACTCGTAAACAAAGTCGACAAGTTATTTACACTAAGATTACAATCAGTGGTTAACAACTTCCAACGCTACATCAGTGAAGTAGGGCATCATCGAAGAAAATACACTCAAAATATGAATACTTTTATTGATATATTCAAGCATGTCAACTCTTGTGCCATACTGAACCATACAGTTATTGTTCTACGAAGTGTTGAAACCTGTCATATCTTGACGCATCCAAACCATCATTCAATAAATCAATGCATATCGCATTTGTACTTGCTTAATATTTATATATTTCCTAAATAAAATCAGTAGGTATGCGATTCATAACTCAAAAGAGAAAAATATGCTTTATTTGTTGCAATACATGAATCAAATATGGCGTCCGAATGAAATTCGGATGTTGAACTGAAAATCTAGACAGGTGAAAGTGACATTCGGGTGCCTATTTTCTATTCATCATCTGGAATTTCCGGAAAACATTAAAAAATGCTTTTGTAGGATGTTGACAACAAATATTGTGTTAGTCCTCGGATCACAGAGTGATTCCAAAAATGCACATTTAAATCTTCATACGATTGTCTGTAAGAATTTCACATTATAAATTGAAACATATAAAAATCTCTCTATAGACTATGAAGAAAGTTATATTCTATTTTCTATACGGCTATACTAAACTGCACTTTCTCAACTGTTAAACAATGTGATACATTGTCTGTCTTTGATTTCATTTCCTTACCTGGATTACAATAGATCGCGTATTCTCATTGAATGTTGAATTTCAAGCAAAGAGTACTGGAAGCCCTAATAAATTAAATTGTAGAAAAACTTGTCAAGCAATAATGACAAGCACTCAAGCAGCGTAAGTGACTTAGAACTAGGTTCATACCCATTTTTATCAGAGGAAAGCTATGAAAAAGCCTATAAATACCTCACAGATTGGTTAAAAGAAAAATCATCTGTACAATAAGCACCGACTTGTATCCGAATTGCATCAATAATGATAGTCTGATTCAAACTATAGCCAGAATAGTCGGTTTCCGGAAACGGCTTATATGTAAATGAGACGTCCATTCAGTATTATGTTCGAGATGGAAATTCCAAAATGAAATGCGGCGGCACCACTCAATAGGTATTACAGGGTGGCTGGAATTCGAGCCTCATCATTGGGATATCGTAAACCGTAAAAGATATAGGGTCGGTTAAATTATGACAAAGTTGCGCAATTTTATGCCTAACAATATGCTGTTCTGAAACTCGGAAAATTCCGAATACTTTCGGAGATTTCCGAAAAAATCGAAATTTCATAAAACCGTTTTTTATTTTTTTTCTGGCGTTATTAACACTTCATAATAGCCACTTCTTCTTCTCTACAAGATTCGAAATCCGACGTTTCGTCTTCTAAAAATCATCATCAATTCATCTTTTTTTAAATACAAACCTGGATTTTTTACAAGAACTTTGAGCTATGACAAATTTTGATTTTCAGATGTTTCAATGAAACCCCCCACCCATCTACTGCCTATAATTGTTACGAAACTGAACTTCTGGCAAAATAATATCTATAATACTTAGTCAATTGATGGAAACTATGCCTTAATTATAAAAAACGAAATGAAATTCTAAAGTAGATGCTAGAATTATCCCCCTTGCACCTATAGGCATTTTCGTATGCGTCTTTGCAGGTTGCCCCCTAAGCGCGCGAGGAATCATTCTTCCTCTAGCTCGTATAGGGTTGTTATTTCATGCATTAAATTTCGTTAAATAAACGGTTGGACATTATTATGGCCATAAAAAATAATCCAGCGGGGATAAATCGGGGCTCCTTGCAGGCCAGCGCACCACCCTTTGATTTCCAATCCACCCACTGATTATTGGGGAATGTTTCATTTGCGAGTTTCTTTTCAACACTCGATAAATTCAGACCATATCACGTGGAAATCATCATTTCTGATCCCGCAAAATTTTCGAACTGTCATACTTTGACGAGTGGTTTTGACTTTTAATCTCTAAAATCAAGGCCGTTTGCTTCCCAATTTCAGTAAATGCATTATATATTAAAAAAATAGATAAACTGGCAATTTTTGTAATCGAAACATTCGAAAATCACAATTTGTGTTAGCTGATAGTACCAAGAACCAGAATATGGGAATGCTTAAGAGAGAAGAATGCAAACAAGAAACTAACAAGGGTAATCAAATGCATATATAAAAAGACCAAAAATATGGTGATAAGTAAAAATGCAACATCGGAGTTATTCAAAACAAAAGAAGGAGTTAGACAGGGAGGAAGTTTGAGCCCTCTACTACGGATGCGAATCGTGGGTATTAAATGAAAGGCAAAAAAGTAGAATAAAAGCAGCAGAAATGAAATATCTAAGAAGAGTAAAAGGAGTGACCAGAAGAGACAGAATTAGGAATGAACATATAAGGCAAGAATTAAAAATAGAATCAGTAGAATTCATTGAGCAGCGAAAATTAGGGTGGTGGGGTGATATGCAAAGAATGTGCAACAGAGCTCAGGTAAAAAAAGTTTGGGAATCCAAGGCAACGGGTAAAATGAAAAGAGGAAGACCAAGACAAAAATGGGATGATACAATAGTTAAAATACTAAAGAAGAAAGGAAAAACATGGAAAGAGGCAAAAACAATAGCACGAGATAGAAATAAATGGAAACAGTTTTTAAGGAACTAAAAATCAATTTGAATGTAATCCTTACACCCTAAAGGGTAAAAAAGAAATTTATTATATATATATAACTTGATGATCAAATAACGCAAGAAAATTATTAAAACGGTTTTATGAAATATCGATTTTTTTCGGATATCTACGAGAGTATTCGGAATATTCCAAGGTTGAGAATGGCATTCTTCAAGGCATCAAATTGAGCAAACTTGGCCATGATTTAACCGACCCTGTATCTTTTACGGCTTACGAGATCCCAATGGTGAGGCTCGAATTCCAGCCACCCTGTACATTCAGGCTGAATTTACACCATTGTGTTGTTGCTTATTATTGATCCCTGGTACTGCTGATGATGCGACCGCCCTCAAATTTCGCCAGCTTAAGATAAGGGCACATTGGGCCCTCATAATTCGGGATCGCCCTCGGTTCCACGTTCCAGACGTTTATTGGCTCACAATTTGGAAGAAAGTTTTTCGGACGTTTATAACAACTTGAAATTCATACTGACGATAGCGAGGATGATAGTGATGATTCTTATCCACTAAAAATTAGCTATCACGCGCACTATGTGGCCTAAACCGCCTAAAGCTTTCTTTTCCGATGAAACCCAACTCAAACTGATATTAATCAATGGACAAACAAGTGAACTAACCAAGTTCGGTTTACGAAGCTTTTCTTGAAAATCAATAATGAAATGAGTTCTGCGTGTTATTAGAGCCTCAATCTATCGCACAATCAAAAATTTCATGCCGTGTGTTGACTGCTGACAAATGCCACAATTGCTTTTTCAGTGCAGTGTTCAGTTCACTTTTGAAATAAAGATAAAGATAAAGAGTCCGAATCTGTAGTTTTATTAGGTACAGTCCCACATTCTAAATTGCTCATAAAGTTTTTCAACTGGAAATCATTCTTACAGTAGAAGCTTATGTCAACTTATGTGTTGTGACGTCATGAGTTGATTGCTCCACTATAACCAACCAATAGTCTCGGTGATCACCAGAGTAGAGTACTTTCGATGTCTTTTTGTACTTTCAATTACTCAATGTTTCCCATCAATTCTAGGCCATATATATGAACGAGATTATCATCGAGATCATCTGTTATAAAATCAGTGTCTTCAAAAAAAGGAAAAAGAGAAGTTCATAATGATTCGAAAACGAATTATTTCAGTTTTCGAAATAATATTACATAGATACGCAAACCTTTTTACTTGAAAAACAGGTATATTATTCCAGAGTCATTAGCTATTCTTTTAAATGCAAACACATTCGAGTGTCTAACAACTGAAAACAGCCAGACTGGGGAGAAATCAAATAAACAAACGTCAACATTAACTTGTTAAGTCTGAAATATTGAAACTGAGCGGGAGACAGTGTTCTATTCTTATTTGATTTAATGAGAATAATTACTCGATATGGTGGTCTGAAAAATATGTTTAACATGGGATTTTCTTGAAAGTGTACAAGTCGATTTGAAGGAAAACATTTTTCCTGTTGATGGCAAAGATGTTTTAACATACGAACAAACACAAATATATATGTAAAGAAGAAAGATTCGAATATGAATGTAATTTTACCCATTTCTGTATTGCCTATTATTTATTATATTTTATATTCTGCTATGCTTTGGTTATTTAGAGTGATCGCGACATGACATGTGATTTTTTTCAACTGAATTTCCTTCCTCTGCTTAGTGGCCTCAAAAAGCTGTTGCTACACTGCTATACCTATAGATTGCCTAGTGAGAAAGGCCAATGATACAATCACCCTAAAAAAACCTCAAATAACAAAATCACGTAATGATTTTGTTTGCATGTCCGGAAAGAACTGTTATTGGATATTTCTAGATATTTCAAATCTCTTTTCAAATGGATAATAAGGTTATGCAATATCCGGAAAACCTGCAACAGAGTTATATATACCAAACCGATGTCAATGAAATTATCAACAGATTTTCATGAAGACACTACATAGAATACAGGTAATTCGATGGATACTGATTACTGAAATTTTCAAACCTACGCATTTTTGCTTTCCACATTCTCATTATTTGCTACTTGAAATATTTCACAACAGGAAATAAGATAATATAACTACTTTTAGAGGTAGGTTACATTATTGATTTCATTGAAATCGGTTCGGTCTCAATACAGGGTGCCCGTTTTTCGAGCTTAACTATGGGGATCTCAGTTATTATAATAGATACGAGGTCGGTCAAATTGGAGCAAAAAAGTTGCGCAATTTTATGCTGAACGATCCATGTGAAAGAAAATGTTATGTATCATTTATCGTTTTTGAAATATTGGAAAAACACGGAAATTTGTAGTTTTCCTTTATTTTTCAATCGAAAACGAAGCGAACTAGACATTTTTAATTAGGACGTTCTAAAGGCACTTCTTTACAAGAAATCTAAATCTGCCATCGTATTTTCCATTGCGTTCTTGATGTCAGAGATACAACACTCAACTTTGGTTTTTCTTATGGTAGCCATATTGGATTTTCACATCTTTGAAAAGCCTGTATTTTTCTGATTACTATGACGTATCCCTCGATATGTTCGAATCTTACATTCTGGTCAAAATTAAAAAAAACACATTTTTGCGAAGATTGCTTTGGAAACAATGCCAAAAATTTTGTTTAACAAACTAAATTCTAATAGTTCAATTGAACTTGGCGCACATAAAAACAAAGGTTATTTTGAATTAGGAACGACATTTAAAGTTATAAAAGTTTTTTTTGCAGAAAAAAACAGTCATATTCCCATTATTCACTTCTAAACACAATTTCACACTTCACCCCAAGTTATGTATAGCTCAATCGATGGGTACATACAATTCCAAGAATTAGATCTTAGAAGAAGGAATACTGAATTATTGTTGCATGAAAATGCTCAACTTTGCCCCAATTTAACCTACCTCGTATCTCTTATAATAACTGAGCTTCCCATGATGGTTAAGCTCGAAAAACGCGGGCACTCTATATATCTCAAACGTCGTAAAAAATACATTTCGAAATATTCAAATTGTAATAACTTCCTAACGGATGGACCGATTCTTTTCCACTCTTTAATTTTACATCATGTATCATTATTACGTATAACTCGTTCGCTTCGCTTATACAAAGATTAGTGCAGGATTTGACGAACTAGACTCGCACATAATAAATATTTCGTCCATAAAACAATAGTCAACAATAAATTATGGAACAAACTTTCACGCACCGTGAACAAAGAGATAGTTGATATACATTGAGTGGTATAATGATTAATATGATATGCTCAGGCTACGTCACGCCATATCGAACGACTTGTATGCCATAGTTTATTTCCAACAATTTTAATGCATTATGTTTTAACGTGGCCGTAAAGTCGCCATCACGGAAACAGCTTTACTGCCAAATCGACATTAAATTTCGAAAATAGGGGCGCGAATTGTTTTAATGGCATAAGTTTAATGGACAAGGGACGTAAACCGGCAACCTGTCTTGTAATGTATGAACTAGATCAACGCGAACCTTATCGTTGAAATTTGTTATATTATAAAGCAAAACGTGAACTATACTTCATGTAAGCAAATTTTTGCTCGCATGTTGTTCAATAATGAATTCCCAGAATGTTAACTCGATTCTAACGCTGGAATAGGTTTCAGGGGTTCGTGAACAATTACGCCATAAATGAAGCAGAATTGCTGAATAAGATTATCAGAAACTGACAGGGTATATCTATAATGGATCAGTCACTATTCCTTTTATATTTTGTGTCATTAATAAAGTTACTATAAAATAATACGAATGCGTTCGTTCGAAAGTTACTGATTAAGTCTAGGTTAGACAGAAGAAAGAGATGAAATAATTGATGATGACCAGAACCGCGTCAATCCTACCTGGGTGCCAGGCCAGGACATCAGGAGATTGCTGACAATGAGAAAGCTGACGAACTTAAAAGAAGAAGGTCATATAACGATCCAGATCCAGGAAAAATTCTAGAAGTACCAAAGCGTACAGGGTGGCTGGAATTCGAGCCTCATCATTGTGGAATTTCATTTCATCTCATGTGAATCACAATTAATTAAATTACCTAGATAAGTATTTTAGTTAGGTGGTACTTGAAATTCTAAAAAAGATTTTGTGGTACATTCCTCAAAAAGGTTGAGAACCGCTGGTCTATCGCATGGTTTCTTGATTATATTGTTTCCCATGTATATTCCCTGGAATATTTCCTATAGTGATTCTTGTGTCTTTCCCGAATGCAGTCTCTTACAGAAGCTCCGGCTGTACAGGGTGGCTGGAATTCGAGCCTCATTATTGGGATCTCGTAAACCGTAAGAGATACAGGGTCGGTTAAATTATGGCAAAGTTGCACAATTTAATGGCTAACAAAATGCCGTTCTGAAACTTGGAAAATTCCGAATACTTTCGAAAAAAATCGATATTACTTAAAACAGTTTTTATTTTTTTCTGGCGTTATTTGAGGAAATCAATCGATATGAATAACACTTCATCATGACCACTTTTTCTTCTCTAAAAGATAGCGTTATCAAATTTGAAATCCGACGTTTCGTCTTCTAGAAAACATCATCAACTTAATTTTTTTAAATACGGATCTGGATTTTTTATTTCATTTTTTGTTACCTTTTGATATAGTCCAAAAACTATGAGCGATCACAAATTCTGATTTTCAAAAAAGAAAATTATTTTATTTCACAAATAATGTAAAAAAACAAATCTCAATATCAAGAGCTAAATGGGAAATAAGTATTGAGTGTAGTGTAGCGAATTTGTGAAATAAAATAATTTTCTTTTTTTAATTTTAATTTTTGTAATACATCTGAAAACACTCAATATTTCCGAAACAGTTGAAGATAGGTATGGGACATTGTACATGAATTATGTCTAGAATTTTCTGAAGAATCCAAAAAACTAATAATATACAGGGGGTTGTATTTAAAATAAGAAAGTTGGTATCGGCCACTGTCACATGACACACCCTATATAATTATTTATTTTTTAAAATGCGCATCTAAAAATACAAATCGACATGTCCAAGCGTTTTTCCCAACACGCTCTCATTTATTCGTTATCCAATTTATTCCATTTGGCTGTTCCACACTGTACATGTCTATAGCCTGAGAGACTCAAACCTATGTTGGTTCCTATTCGGAAAGAATCCCACAAATCCTCAAAAAGAGATACATAACGACCCATTAAATAGCTGCGTCCGCAATATCCACTTATAGGTATACCTTCAACGCAAACCATTCAATACAAAGCACTTCGTGCACTCCTCCTTTATGACAATAAGAAAATTCTCTATATGAACAGCGAGCTGTAGCCGTTCACCCTAATATTCTAATACGAAATGCGAAAATACATTCAATGAATACGAAATGAGCATTTTTCGGATATTCAGCTGATGAAGTAAACAAGAGATACACAGCCACTATAGCCACATTCATATAGCCTAACGTTATGTAGTAGCTATTTTTGTAGAAAATAAGAAAGGTGCGTGTTGCTTTCTTCTTTGCATATAGAACTCATAAAATTTTGTCTAGTCTAGTTTTCGACAAATCTATCGCGGCAGTTCGTTGTAGGACACCCTGTATAACTGAGAAACTACGCGAAACGCCATATCCAATTCCCATTATGCAGCAGCCACTGGCAAATAGCAGGGCGAATAGAAGGGAGAACATTTTTCTCTAAGTTACGCTGTATAGATAATCGCGAAGATTGGCTCACCACCAATGAGGGTAAGAAAGATACATCAGACTCATCAAACAGTGGGTCCACGGAAAATATATAGAGAGTGCTGAAAAATATAGTAAAACAACAAAAGAAAAACAACATAAAATGGTCCTTCGAGCCAGATAGACATTATTAAAAATTATTCAATCAATGGAAATATCACCCGGTCAAATTCCCAAAAATAAAAGTCTGGCTAGTATAAGAAACAACCAGATGGTAGATATCTCTAGTGAAGAGGTCGAACCATACATTTTTTGCTGGTCTAGATATTTTTCTCCTGATGACAGCACTGATAAAATAACATGTAATTTTATCTATAGCAGAACAATTTGACAATCATTTCTTGCTATCAGCAATGTATTTTTCCATGTAGTTGAACCTTTACTAAAGAGAACTGTTGTTCGTCTAAGGTGTTTTTTTGAGTGTTTTTAACCGCCAACTTAGTTGCAAAGCAACCCTCGTAGGTCTAGGACTTTTATGAGTAAGGACGACGGGGCTTTTTAAGTGTCATCCGAAGCACTACTCGGTTGGTTACATATATCTAATAATAACTATATAGGTAACATGGATACCAGAGCTGAAGCCAAAAAATAAAACAAATGACAGTCTGCGGGACCAATCGCGAATATGCGCATGCGCAAGTTTGAATTAAGAATCGACATGCGTTTTCATCATGGAGGAGAGTAGCTTTCTAGTGAGCGACAAACGTATGATAATTATTAAAAATCAATCAAATGTGTCACGTAACCTTCAATACGATGTTTTTATTTCATCATGACATATATTTTTCAAATATTCATTCGTTGATGGATTGTTGGACGATATTGAATAATAGTTGATGATAATTGCAGAAATGGATGTGATCTACAAAGCGATACTTGCGATTTGCTGAGAAACCTGTCACGATAAAGTCATCGGAACAAGATTCGTGGGCTAATTTTTGATCAATCACTGTTATCACTCACTATACACTTCTGTAAACAATCAGTAAGTACATTAATAAGTATATCAACGCTCTTTTACATAATTTGAGTCAACAAACATACCTAACCTATGAAATTCTGAAAACGTCAGTGGATTTCAACTCGTCAAAACCCGCGCATGCGCACAATTCATCATTAGCAAGCCAGACAGTCTTTTGTTTTTCCAAAACTGGCTTCATTTTCGCGTGAAGAGAAGAATAGGTGTTATCCATATAGTTGTTATTATATATATGGTTGGTTACCGTGGAGAGTCCGAAGGATTGAAATCTAGGTACCAAGAATGTTCAATTGGTCACCTATCTCCTCCCGCTAACGATGCTATAGAAATAAATAAATATTTCCAATAGCCGCCACGGGATTCGAACCGCGGACCCTCAGGCCCATAGACCAGCGCCTTTGCGCACTCGACCACCAACCCAGTCTATATCAGATGAACGTTTCTGAAGCTTGTGATGTTTTGTCTTTCGTGTTTGAGTATAGATCGACCTTTTCTCTTGGGTGGCACTATTGACTTGGCAGCGAAAGTAATACTACGCGACCTATTGCAAAAAGGTGGCAAGACAAGAAATGTGAACCTGTGACTGATCTAGGAATACACACGGGACGAACAAACAAACATTCATTTTTGCATCTGAAGATACCAGATGAACTAAGAAAATATCAGGATTTTTTTTATAGAATACCTATGAATGAATATTAGCAAAAAATGAGAGATAAATATAAGTATTAGCGAATAAGCGGATCTGAGGTTCAATCTGCACCTCTTCCCAGTACTCTCGGCAATGAATTATACGGGAAAAACGAAACCTTTTCAACCCTTTTTCCCCCTGTTCAGCTTTAATGAACTCGCAGAAACAAGAAACAATGCACCAGGAATGCATTTACTTCGAAGGGAGGCAAATGGGGAGTGGGGGCAGACTTTGTCCTGTCCTGGTATGTTCCATGGACGTATGTTCCCATTTCAGCTAAATGCATTGTTTCAACTTTCTCGCTTTGCGTATTTCGCTTTGATACATATCCCCAGCAGTCGAAATGCGTTTTTTTCGAGTTTGAAAACAATGGATCGATGATAATTGGGGTTTCACATTTTTGATGGAACAAAAAGGGCCGGGATTTATTCGAAAAGTACTTGTACATACGGTGTTCATATTTGTTTCAGAAAGAGAATTGAAAATATGAGCATGAAATAAAAAGAGGCATCTCTTTTCGAACACACAAATAGTCCAGCAGCCACCGCCTGCTTTTTTCAGTGATTAATAACAGGCTGAAACTCCGTACGTAGACTCAAGTTTTTCTTCTGAAGATTCTCGAAAGTGGTAGCTAATGTAATGCGCAGGTGTGAAACATGTCAAATTGGTGCAATATCAAAATTGACTGACTAACAGTGAGTTTTCTATTTCAATGAAAAAATAATACGATAATGAACTCGGAAAAAAAAAGTCCTACAAAATAGATGATTTTACTAGAGCGTCCGCCTCTCTGAATATGTCTAAAAAACGAGGTCATTAGAATTATTAATAACCATCTGATTTTTTTCATACAGGGTCGTTTTCCCGGTTCTCGATTTTCCGGAGACACTTTTTTAATTAATAACTGTAGGACAAAGAAAGCTAGTACATTCTCTGCCCATAACGAACAGTGTCCTAGAAAAAAATTGGTATTTATCGCTAGTCCTACAATATGATATTTATAGAATTTGAATAGTTTCAGCGAAACAGGAATGTATTTCGAAAAACGAAACACTGGTGCTAAATTTAAGCTCACCGTTTTAATCAGATTAGCTCTGGATTTCCCGAGGGGTTGACCACTAGGAGAAAATGTGTACAATGGAATTCCTATAAGCCGGAATTCCTCTGGAATTCCCTGGAATCGGAATTTCTCCGGAAGAAATATGTCAATTTGAACCAATAACGATGGAATTTCGAAACTAAATGTAGATAATACTCGGAATTCCGGAGGAATTACGGGGAAAAAATAAGCAGATCGGTATGAGCGAAGTTGAAAATTGGTCCATCCGTTCGAAAGTTATGGCGATTTGCTACAATTTTTCTATGATGAAAAAAGTTTTTTTTATTTCGATTTTTTCGATTGGAGAAACGGATTCTATGGAAACAAATAAGCAGATTGGTATGAGCGAAGTTGAAAATTGGTCCATCCGTTCGAAAATTATGGCGATTTGTTTATTTTTTTCTATGATAAATTTTTTTTTATTTCGATTTTTTCGATTGGAGAAACGAATTTTATGGAAAAAAATAAGCAGATTGGTATGAGCGAAGTTGAAAATTGATCCATCCGTTCGAAAATTATGGCGATTTGTTTATTTTTTTCTATGATGAAATTTTTTTTTTATTTCGATTTTTTCGATTGGAGAAACGGATTCTATGGAAAAAAATAAGCAGTTTGGTAAGAGCGAAGTTGAAAATTGATCCATCCGTTCGAAAGTTATGGCGATTTGCTACCTTTTTTCTATGATGAAAAAAAGTTTTTTTTCGATTTCGATTTTTTCGATCTGAGAAACGGATTCTATGGAAAAAAAATAAGCAGATTGGTATGAGCGCAGTTGAAAATTTGTCCATTCGTTCGAAAGTTATGGCGCTTTGCTACATTTTTTCTATGATGAAAAAAAGTTTTTTTTCGATTTCGATTTTTTCGATTGGAGAAACGGATTATATGGAAAAAAATTAGCAGATTGGTATGAGCGAAGTTGAAAATTGGTCCATCCGTTCGAAAGTTATGGCGATTTGCTACATTTTTTCTATGATGAAAAAAAGTTTTTATTTGATTTCGATTTTTTCGATTGGAGATACGGATTCTATGGAAAAAAATAATCAGATTGGTATAAGCGAAGTTGAAAATTGGTCCATCCGTTCGAAAGTTATGGCGATTTCAGATTTCAGATTCAGATCATGGAAAAAGGAGGGAATAAAATAGAAAAATACTATCAGATGATATATTCGGATTTCCCCGTAATTCTCCCGGAATAGTATTATCTACATTTAGTTTCAAAATTCCATCGTTATTTGTTCAAATCTCGGTTCAAATTGACATATTTCTTCCGGAGGAATTCCGGGGAAATCCGGTGAAATATGAAATATTTAGGAACATCACACACAAAATCATTCGGGATTCCCGAGGGGATTTCTGAGTTCAAGATAAACTTCAGACCTAGCTCCAGAGTGATGTCATTAAATATTACAGAATCTGAATAATACCGAATTATATTGATATCAAAATTTCGAAATTTGTCATCAGTAAGGCTATAGGCTGTATTGTATTATATCGAAATCCTCGTTGGAAACAGAATATATCATCTGATGGTATTTTTCTATTTTATTCCCTCCTTTTTCCAAGATCTGAATCCGTAAGAAGGAAAATCTAAGAAAAACATTTTTATTCAGAAAAAATTCAGCAAATTTAGGGTGTAAACTGTAAATCATCATATCTATCGAACACATGATTCAATTTACAAAGGAACATACAGAGTGGTTCACTACTAGCGCGACAGAGATTCAAAGCGAATCTGCAAAACTTTCAAAGTTTTTCTCATTTCAGTAGTTCGTACGTTGATAAAGGGTAAATTTTGAAAGTATTTCGAAATATACAGGATCTCCCAAAAATTGTGGCACATAAAAGTTATAATGTTTCTTATGGAAGTCCATGTATTTGGTTGCATTTTTAAATTCTCCCTGAAAAGCTTATTTCATCGACTTATATCACTTGGGGTCTAGGGAGAAGATATATGGTTTGGAAAATCAAGATTTTTCAGCTTTATACATTTTTTGTGTCAGAACTTATCATTAATGGTCAAAACCTCGGTCAAAACGGCTTACATGTCCCTATCCTAACTCTTGACCTACTATCTAATGATATTTAACTGAATCACATATGGGGGGTTCAGAATTATGAACCACCCTGTATATTTTTCATTCGAATATAAATAATTGATGGCGAATAAAAAGTCAAGATATATTTCTGTAATCGTTCCAGCTAGACCCCAAGTATGATAATAAAATCAGATTTTCAGACAGAATCTGAAAAAGCAATAAAATATAGGGTGTTCTAAAAGAAACAAGATAATTAACATTGATTTTTGGAACATCCTTCAAAATAATTTTAAAATATAGCCTTCATATACAAACTACTAAAGTTACAAAATCACAGTCAGCAGAAATTGTTTTTTCGAAAAAAAAAGACGGGAATGAACTTGATGAGGATTTATCAGATTTTCTTGAACATTTCGTATTTTTTCTGGCGTAATTCCCCGGAATTCCTATCAATTGTACACTGGAATTCCCATGTGGTCAACCCCTCGGGATTTCCTGATTGATTTCTTATATGGTTCTTTGTGAACTAAAAAGAGTTCTTGTTTCGTTTTTTGACAAAATTTTTTATAGAAAACATGCATTTTTGAAGGTTTCATGGAAAAATTGATTGAATTGGTTCAGTTTTCGAGGCATAACATATTTTTCAGAATCGGTGACCCCTTTTTGCCAATACAAATTGTCTTAATTGCGAGAACATAATTATGATCATGTATTCAACTATAGTTCTCGAGAGGTCAGATATTGTCAATGGAACGTATACTATATAATTTTCAAGTGCATATAAAATTTCAATAGCTGGAAAATGGGCACCTGTTGTTTCCTTAATAACAGAACTCTCTAACATTTCTATCATTAAAAATGCAAAACCGTACATTCAAGAATGGGGTTTTACCGCTTTATTCTTTATCCTCTTTCCACTATTGTAGTAGAAGCCAACTTTTATTTCGCATGACATTATATTTTCTCTAACATAAACTAAATTTCAAGTGTTGGAACAAATATCATTTTGAATCATCAAGCAGTTTGGTACCATTGTAAACTACTCTCCACCAATTAGAAGCGAAGCTATATACTTTTATATTTACTATTCCAAACTTGATGGAAGTTAGAGAAAGTATAGTCTACAACACGTTTGAAGTGATCTATTCCAAACCGTAGTACTCACCTACGGCTTGGACCACATAATTTCATACGAATATGTAAATGTCGTACTGTATTATTTTCCATTTATATTATGTCACGTGTTCTCGATTATCTCATAACCAATATCACTTCTCAACAACGTGACTCTCGAATGTAGCAGGTCGGATCTTAGGGAAGAATTTCACGTCAATTTCGCAATACATTTCATCTACAATATAACCCTTTCTGTAGTCCCTTGTAACTCAATTAACTCACAAAACTTAAGCTTTCTCGCCGCATTCGAGAGGCATTGAATTGATTAAATGAAACACAGTAGCCACTTCTCTAGTTATATGACTTACACTTCCCTTCGACATTTTTTTGGACTTATTCTCAGATTCTTTAAATTTTACTCTGTATCTCTATCACTTCATAAAATGAAATCAAAATATAATGTTGATTGATAGATTTATACATTTGGTCTTCAATTGACCCTTCCCAGAATAGAAAGTTATCATGGCGAATTTTGACATTTGACAGATTTAGGGAAAAATTTGACACTTGACAGTTGACAAAATAAGTGTTCCTTGTCAAAATTGAATTGAAATGGAAACAAATCCAAATTCCAGAATATCGATATAGATTTAGAAGGATGTTATTCTGGAATTTGGATTTGTTCACATTTTAATTCAATTTTGACATGGAACACTTATTTTGTTAACTGTCAAGTGTCAAATTTTTCCCTAGATTTTTCCCTAAATCTGTCAAATGTCAAAATCCGCCATGATAACTTTCTATTCTGGGAAGGGTCAATTGCAGTAAGAGAAATATATACCCTGTGAAGGACAAGAGAAAAACATGTTAGGACCTTCAAGATGATCAAAAGGAAATGCCAAGAAGTTCATTCTCGTTCGCAGACTATATTTGAATTTTTCGGGGTCATTTTTCAATAAATAGCGAGATATACTCTGAATCTGAAGTTTCATAGGAAACACGATATTTGTCCCATGGTATACAAATACAATAGTTCAAATGTGAACTAACTACGTTGATTTTATTTTTTGGTCAACTTTTCATCATATTTTATTCACAATTTCACACAGTCCTCTAGGGCCAGACCCTTGTAACTCAAACTCACAGCATTTGGCTTCCAAAAGTTGTATTCGGTATCTCTTTCAAGTCTTTGAAAAATGATCTCATGAGAGTACCATAGTGATGGACCAAATCGATATACATACAACTTGTTCCATTCGATATAAGAATTTCAAGGAATTTACCAAATACGGGGTTGTTTGTTATCCAGAATAACAGACAATTTGGTTATTGTTATCTACATTTAGTATAATTCCAATAGGAAATTGAGAAACGAAAAAGATGACCTGATGTCTCGACTGATGTAATAGCAAAATAATGGCGTGAAAAATAATAATATGGATCCATTGTACTGAAAATTAATCGAAATAACTCACCATATTTCAGTAATTTCAGAAGACTGCGATACGGAAACTCACCTGAAAAAACAAAAAAAATTGTAAAATCATATCGAATAATGTGCACTGCTCTGATCAAGTGACAATTTTTGTTATTTTTTCGAGCTAGGATGATAAGTGATATGATCATTTCCAAAGATATAATTCAGACGGGTATACATGGTGTTTCCCGAGGTGTTTCCTAACTACGGTTCCTAACTGCAGGTGGTGATTTGTTAGGTCATTTCAGAAAGAAAAAATTTTATCAACATATGTCCGGAGTTGCTTCGTTTCTGAGATACAGGGCGTTGAAATTAAAGAAAAAAACGGTAATTATCAAATATCATGAATATCCTGGAACCGATTTGGTTGAAAATTGATACTTTCATTTGAACTAATAAGGCGCTTATCTAAAGACTCAAAAAAACTATGGAAAAACATAAAGAACATCAAAAATAAGAAAAATAATACTAATTTACCAAGTACCTTGCAAAATCCTGAAGAAATAAATAATTATTTTACTTCAGTATTTATTGATGATGATATTGATAACGACCTTTTAAAATACTATGATAATAATAAATACCCAAAACTTAAAAATCAAGAAAGTGTTTTCAAACTAAAATTTATCTCTGTTGATCAAATGAAACAAGTCTTATCTACTATCAAATCTAATGCCACCGGTTTTGATGGTATATCCATCAATATGATTAACTATTGTAGTCCGTTTTTAGATAGTTACCTCACTCATATTTTGAATTGCTGCTTAGAAAAATGTTATTTTCCTAATCTATGGAAAATTGCTATTGTTAGACCTTTGAGTAAAGTTTCGAACCCAGTGAACTTCACCGACCTTCGTCCAATAAGTATTCTCTCTACGCTTTCGAAAATTCTGGAGAAACTCATCCATCATCAAGTAATTACATATCTTAATGAAAATAATATTATTCCTGATTGTCAAGCCGGGTTTAGAAGTGGGTATAGCACATCAGCAGCACTCGTACAGGTTACAGATGACACAATACGAAATTCTGATAGTAAAGAGTTGACAGTTCTAGTTGCCTTAGACTTTTCGAAGGCATTTGATACTATTAATCATACATTATTATGTTTCAAATTGAAATATTATGGATTCTCGGATGAGGTAGTCTTTCTATTTCTCTCATATCTCACGAATCGCTGTCAATCGGTATGTTATAATAATGAAATGTCGTCAACACGAAATGTTACTTCTGGTATGCCTCAAGGGTCAATCTTAGGACCATTACTCTTCATAATCTACACCAGTGATATCCTAACCTCTATACAGTATTCTAAAGTTCAGGCTTATGCAGATGATACACAATTATATATCAACCTAAATATACACAACTATGGAACTATTCAAAGCCTCATCAATTTTGACCTACAAACCATTTCTAATTTAGCTACACAACACAACTTGAAATTGAATAAAAATAAATGTCACTTGATGCTTTTCGGTAATAAAAAGAATAGGGCTATTGTCTCACAAAATATCTCAATTAAAATTGATGATACCATTCTACCTGTTGTGAATTCCATTAAAAACCTGGGTGTCATTTTTGACTCCAACCTTAAATTTGATTTGCATTTGAATGATTTGCTTAAAAAATCGTTCAGTACTCTCAAACTGATTTACTCAAATAGGCATTATTTTAGTCAACCAATCAGGAAACTTCTCACAGAGTCGTTGGTCTTATCACGCTTTGACTATGGGGATATTTTGTACAGCAATCTTTTGAGCAAATTTGACGTTAATCGGATACAGAAGGTACAAAATTTCTGTTGTAGACTTGTCTACTCCTTACGAAAATACGATCATGTCTCTAGCAAAATCATAGAACTGAACTGGCTGTCAATGAATAATCGTACTAATTATAATCTTTGCAACTTTCTGTATAAAGTTTTGAGTTCCAAAACTCCTTTGTTACTATACAATAAACTGTCTCCTAGGTCTATGCTATACATTCAGTGGATGTAAGATCAAAAAACAAATTTCATGTTCCTCGTCACAAAACGTCACTGTTTCAGAGGTCATTCACTTATCGCTCCATCAAATTCTACAACTCTTTGTTAATCAATTATATGCAATTTTCGAAAACAAAAATAAGAATCATTCTGAAAAAACATTTTAGTAATAACATGAACTTGAATACCTTTTCTTAAATTTTATTTCAGCCATTACTTAACTTGTCACATATTTCATCTAGGTACTCATGTTATAAATTATTGTTATGCGTTATGTTTAGACTTCCCTCTCTTTTTTGCATTTATCATTTTTGTGATTTCAATTGTACATCTTAGGTTAAGTGTAAGAGTAGCCTTTGGCTAAACTGCGCCTATTTTGTACCTTTCACCAATAAAGACGTATTATTATTATTATTATTATTTAGCCCTTAGAAATTATTGGGGCCAGTGGCGTCTCAGTGGGCACCACAGCCAACAATATTGTTAAAAAAGTACGCCACTGACTTTTTTTGATACATTTTAATTTTTTTGAGATTGAGTAACTGAAAATACAAGTTTTTGGTCTCCTGTATTTTCTTCATATCCAGGGTATAGGTAATTGATAAAACAAGACTTGACGGTTTGAATTTGATGATCTATGAGTAACAATGATTGAATGCATACATTTGTTATGTTCTTATTTCCACGAGTCCTCCAAATTTATTAGCCACATTTTATTTTTCACGAGAACCTCCATTTCTCTCTTGCTTTCTCAAACGTTAGTCGATATTCAGAATGCCCTGTGTAAGTTGCTCTCGGTAGTTGAGGTATGTTAATTCTATCCTTAGGCCATCACTGACCTTTTCTGTCTGATTTAATACGCTATTGTTTCCATTTATTTATGATACCTTGATGATATTTATAATATAAGAACAGTTTTATAGGTGAACAGAAGCCCGGCTCACGCATAACAGTGCTCGTTTCAAAATGTCATCTGTCTTCGCATTCAATCACGTTTAATGGCTGCAAAAACGAAGATTAATACCTCAATAAAGGGTACATAAAACTCGGTATGAAAACAAGAGGTTCTTCTCGAGATTCTTTAAGTAGTATAGGGTGTGCGAATGTGAATCACTTATACCTTTATTCCGAAAATTATATCACATATAAAATAATATTTTTTATCCATAGATTATTTTGCGCATAAGATTTTTTCGGTTTTTTTCAGTTAGGTTACCACCAAAACCCCCCCAGGAAAATTTTCGCGACACGCCACTGTATGGTTTGGTAACGTTAGTAATTATTTGTAAACCAAAAATGGTGCTTTTATAAACAATGAAAACACATTGTTTCATATGTAGCGCTACTTTTTTCCTAGTTCTGAACTGTATAGCTATCGCGCTGTCTTTTTTTATGTTGGAAAAACAAAAATTCACAAATTTTTAGTGAATCCTGGAACACCCTTTTTTACCTTACTACTTGTTCACTCTGATGTTATTCACTTTTCCATATACCGAATGTTTTCTCAAAAGGATAGGTAAGGTAAAGGGGTGATTTGACATCCCAATCCCAATGGACAAATCAAAAGTGAATTGGTGACTTATTTAAAGTTATTTCTTTGGTCGAGGTATTCGGAATAATAAATCCAATCACTGCATTACTAAAATGACAAGACCTGCCTGTTTAAAACAAAAAAGGGGTTAAGATATTTACCCAAATTTTGTATTTGCTAGACTTGCAATGAATGTCGATAAAACCGAGAGTGAAACCCTCGATTATATAAGCACTCAATCTGAGAATGTATATAATCAGTTACCACTCAATCTGAAAATGGAAATTCACATCAAACATTTCAAATACAAATTAACACCTACAGTCCGATTCTTTAAAAAGTGGTTAACACAGTGGATAAATTAGTAACGTTGTTAACAACTACTTTTTTAACCACTTTAGATTTTCCACTATTCATATGTGGTATTCTTCAAATACGAAATTTTCCAAGGTTGCTAATTTCTTACATTTCCACTCAGTGGTAAATAAATGTGAAAAAGTTAGTAACTCCTCTTCTTTTTTATTATAGTTTGCTGTTTTTCTGCAATTTCAACGTCAATCTAACCTCATTTTTTGGATTCGATGAAGTATTAGCACATAGAAAATATCGGCACACAGATTACTTTTTGGTCTTCTGTGTCCGGGACTGCCAAGTTTTTGATGAATAATTGCAGGAGTAATAATTACATGTTTTGTTAATGAACTCAGTTAGGTGGGTATAAATATATCCTGGAATGCATATTATTACACAGGATCATTGCTCATTGATTCAGCTAGGTAGGTATTTATTTTTTCAGTAGCAATACATTCTACCATGTTCTATCAGAGACATCATTAACATTAATATTCTTGGCATGTGATATATCTTCGGTAAATTTTTGGGTCAATAATGTTGAATTGGTTTGCATAATTTCATAAGGCTCTATATAATTGGATGCTATCTGTTTCTTGAGCATAGCTATGTAGATATTTTTATGATATTATTTTCAGTAGGAAGTTATAGGTTCTCAATAATATCGATTATCCTACCATATAAATATTTCCTGAGTGACTCAAATCCTAAAAACTGAAACAAATTTCCTTCATAACTGCCTCTTCAAATATATATCACCTTTATGATGAATTATTTTTTCATTTCCACCAGTAAAATCTGGTGGATAAATTAGTCACTTTATCAGTAGTAAACCAACGACAAGTTGTTAAATTTTTTTCCATTCTGACGTTAGAGAATTGAAGATTCGGAAAGTGATTCAAATAACAACTGACCTTCCTATTTGCCACCTAAATGACAGTTGTTGATATAACCACTTCCTTAGAGAATCAGACTGATCTCGGACTGATTGGCTCCTAACATCAATTAACAAAATATTACTATAGACCTATCGTAGCATGGATTGAGTATATCATAAATGAAAAAAAAAGGGATTTAATTTTTTTATATATTTTTTATATTTTATTACTAGTAATAGCAACTTTATAGAATTTTAATTTATGTCGAGTAAGTTATATATTGTATATTTTAATCATATTTTATTTATAGAAATTTTTAAAATGTTTGTGGATTCGTTATTGATTTATTATATTATATACTACTGTTTTAGGTTAGGTAATTTTTAGTGTTTAGCCTTAGTGTTCAGTTTCTAATTTTTTCAATCTGCTATTTTTTAATTTTTTCAATTTTCTTGAATTTTATTGATTTAAATTTTTGTTTTCAATATCTCAAAATGACCTAAGTTATTTCACGTTTGGGAACACAGTCTAGCTGTTGGCTAAAGTGAACCTGAACATGACACAATACTGGTACAAAAAAAACGGTCATTTTTAAATACCTACCTGATATTTATTCACAAAAATATGTCCATGTTTTTTTTGTTGTTTTACTAGAATGAAATAATTGAATAATAATAATTATTATTATTATTAATATTATTAATATTATTAATATAATTCCCAAGGGTAAAATTCATCTTTCACTTTCATACACACTTTGTGATTATTTTGCAGCTGTCATAAACCTGATGGAATCTTTTCTTCAAAAGTAATTTCATAGTGGCGTCCGAGCAGTTCAAAAACTAAGATGAAACTGTTGTAAAACTCATTTAAAGTTGAGCGGCTCTGTTTTCGAACTCCACAGCACATTCATGGGAGAGGTTCGAACCTGAAGTAATAACCACATAGCAATCGAATGAGTTCATTAACGTTTTCAATTGATATAGGGTTCTAGGTAACAAATGAATTAATCATGGAAAGGGATTTGACTTGGATTTTGTGATTGGCTTTTTTTATTAAGATATATATATATAGGGAATCAGACTACTGAGACCACTTTGAGACGCTTATCTCATATCAACACCGAAATGCTTGATTCAGCCTAAATTCATGATGATTTTTCAATATTTCGATAATTTCCATTAGTTCTATGAGTAGCTCTAAGAGTTCAACATTCTCTATTGAAGATCACGAATCAGAAGGAATTTTGAACTAATTTTGCCTCCTTATATATGAAAAGTAACGCCTAGCGGAGACCGGGGTCAGTTGATAGGTACATTTTTCATTTGAGTGGTTATAGAAATTTTCATTTCATGAATAAACATTTGAGATGATAAGGGTCCATCTTATACTTTTGCCATTCTGTGAAAAGTTGATATTCGTGTTCATATCTCGACCTGGATTTTACTGGTAATAAATTCCCGGTCGCTTGTGCCGCTTGCTCTAGGATATTATCAAGAATTTCGGGAATTTCTTCTGAGTTCATTTTGTTGGCATAAATTTGATTGACAGAGAATAAACAAAGCTGACAATACAATGTTAGGCAAGGTGGATATAGATATGGTCGAACGAGTCCCATTAAAAGGCACTAGAAATAATTGTAGACTTCTGCCTACTTGATTTTGTTGAATTCCAATCATAGTTTCAAACACTAGTAATACTTCACGACTTCATATGGATGGCGCCACGTCTGCTGATTCCGCATGAATCGATACCATGATTGAACAATCGAACAATATTCATATTTCAAGCCAAAACCACAATTATGAATGATCTGTCACTGTCACTTGTTTTGAAAACAAAACCATTAAATACGGATATTAATGGAGAACTGAATTATCGATATTGATATCAAATGCGATACTAACGCCATCTCCGAACGATTAGTGAAATATTACCTGTGTTATGATCTTCGCTAAACCAGTCTACAGGTTTTGACGAAAAACAATTGAAGAGTCGTTTCACCATATCTATATCCACCTTTGTGTTAGGCATGTATGGTATGATTTGTTCCCATGGTTATTCTCAAAGTTTTCCCGTGCGCTGTTTCCGTGCGCTTGCTCAAAAAAACCCATCTTACAATATTACTAATATAGATGAGAATAAAGTGATTTCAAAGAAGTATAATGAAAACATTGTATGAGTACTCATACACAACGCACTAACAAGCGTTTTCGGAATGTTGAACGCGTCGCGACGCCACGAAAAATTAACGATGAGGAGGATGCGGAGCGGAAAATGAAATAATATGATGTCCCTAAATCGATCGATCATAATAAAACCCCTTCTGGCGAGTAGACACTAGACAGGCATCCAGCAAACATCACGGGTTCTATAATTTCTTGCACAGTGATGTATTTCGTTAGAGAGTGATCGATTGTCGCAGGCCGATTGGAAAGTTCGTTTTTCGATTTGATGTAGCCTTGGCATTCGAGAATTCAAGAGGGGGTTTTATGGAAAAAATACGGATATTCGCCGAATGAAAGTTTTATCAGAGGACACGAAAATATTTAGAAGGATTAATGGTGAAATGAACCAAGCATGAAAAAAAACTACTATATTTATAACCTCACAAACACAAAGATATCACCGTCGTCGCTGCAGTCTTAAATTAATCGATATAAATGATTTCTGAAAAAATTTCGAATACCTATATATTTTGTTAATCGGGTGAAATGAACATTGGAAAGGCTAATGAAGACAATTTTGTATTTATACTCTCAATTGATAATTGTTAACCACCATCAATGTCAGTTCAACATCATGTGCAGATTTTTCAAATATACAAAAGTAGCAATAATAATATTTAATGCAACAGCCTCTCTCTGGTAATGTACAGGCTGTCCCATTTTCGATGCCCTTACGGGATATCTCGCTTAGTTTTGAAGACACAGATTTTTAAGTAGAATCCAGAGAGTTTTTTTTTAATGAAACACTCAATATTCATAACATAAATGCTTCGCGCTTTTCAAAAATATATTACACTTATATGATATTTTCAGTATTAGCCCTGTATTTAGTTAATTTTCAGTTTTCATAGCTAATCAAAACAAACATCAATTTTAAAATAGATCTGCTGACGCAATAATCGATTATTTATATGGGGTAGAAAAAAAAGTATTCATTCCAAATTATTATTCAATATAAGGAGCTAAACTATTTGACAAGTCAATAAATCTCAACTTTACTATAAAACAGAGCTCTATTGATTATTCTTCTGTTGAAAATGTTTTATGTAATATTGTTTAATTTGATGCCCATTCTGTCAAAGATACAGATAGTCCGCAGTAAAAACAGAGGTTTTACGTAAGTATTCGAAAGCTTTTCTCAGTGCATCTCGATTTTCATGCTGCGACTGCCGGTGTGTTATATTTCATTTTTTATATAGCCTTATCAGAAGAAATCCAATATCTATAAATCAGGCGATCTTGGTGGCTATTATCTTTCAACAAATATTCATATAAGTTTAAATTCATCGATTTGTCGAATAGTTTAGTTTAGCTACTAATGAAGAATAATGATTTTGAACGAATACTATCCATGTTATCCTATATATATGTATATATATATATATAAATGAGAATGGTATTAGGTTATTGCGCTAAAGATCTACTTTGAAAGTAATATTCATCTTCAACTAGCTATAAAACTTGAAAGTTATCTGAATACAGGGCTGATACTGATAATATCTCATGCTCGATCTCATGAGTGTAATATATTTTTGGTAAGCGCAAAGCATTTATGCTTGAAATATTGAAAAATATACCGGGTATTCCATTAAAAAACATAACTTTGGGTATAATGACAGCTCATTCCGAAAATCTGACTACGCCACTGGATTCTAAGTAAAAATATGTATAGAAAACAGCGAGGGGTTGACCACATGGGAATTCCGGTGTACAATTGATAGGAATTCCGGGGAATTCCAGGGGAATTCCGGGTAATTCATTTCATTTTTACGCCAGTAATAATACGAAATGTTCAAGAAAATCTGATAAATTCTCACTAAAAATGTTAAATAAATTATTTTAACCACTCATGATCATCGATAAGTTCATTCCCGTCTTTAAAAAAAAACAATTTCTGCTGACTGTGGTTTTGTAACTTTAGTAGTTTGTATATGAAGGCTATATTTTAAAATTATTTTGAAATGTAGAGGAAGGATGCTCCAAAAAAATGTGGCATATCAATATGTTCCTATGTAAATTGAATCATGTGTTCGATAGATATGATTATTTACAATTTACACCCTAGATTTGCTGAATTTTTTCTAGATAAAAATGTTTTTCCTTCTTACGGATTCAGATCTTGGAAAATGGAGGGAATGAAATAGAAAAATACCATCAGATGATATATTCTGTTTCCAACGAGGATTTCGATATAATACAATACTGCTAGAAAAAATGCAGCAAATCGCCATAATTTTCGAACAGATGGACCAATTTTCAACTTCGCTCATACCAATCTGCTTATTTTTTTCCATAGATTCCGTTTCTCCAATCGAAAAAATCGAAATCAGAAATAACTTTTTTACATCATAGAAAAAATGTAGCAAATCGCCATAACTTTCGAACGGATGGACCAATTTTCAACGTCGCTCATACCAATCTGCTTATTTTTTTCCATAGAATCCGTTTCTCCAATCGAAAAAATCGAAATAAAAAAAAAACTTTTTTTCATCATAGAAAAAATGTAGCAAATCGCCATACCTTTCGAAAGGATGGACCAATTTTCAACTTCGCTCATACCAATTTGCTTATTTTTTCCCATAGAATCCGTTTCTCCAATCGAAAAAATCGAAATCAAAAATAACATTTTTTCATCATAGAAAAAATGTTGCAGATCGCCATAACTTTCCAACGGATGGACCAATTCTCAACTTCGCTCATACCAATCTGCTTATTTTTTTCCATAGATTCCGTTTCTCCAATCGAAAAAATACGAAATCAAAAAAAACTTTTTCTCATCATAGAAAAAATGAAGAAAATCGCCATATCTTTCGAACGAATGTACCAATTTTCAACTTCGCCCATACCAATCTGCTTATTTTTTTCCATAGAATCCGTTTCTCCAATCGAAAAAATCGAAATAAAAAAAAAAAACTTTTTTTCATCATCAGCTTTTTTTTTTCGTCATTTCCCCGGAATTCCGAGTATTAGCTACATTTAGTTTCAAAATTCCATCGTTATTTGTTCAAATCTCGGTTCAAATTGACATATTTCTTCCGGAGGAATTCCGGGGAATTATACAGGGGAATTCCGGGGAATTCCAGGGGAATTCCGGCTTATAGGAATTCCAGTGTACACATTTTCTCCTAGTGGTCAACCCCTCGGGAAACAGTTTTTATTTTTCGTATGAGTTTAATGATACATGATACCCCCCAAAATGTAATATTTTCAATTCCGCCCTGTATCTCAAAAACAGGAAGGGCTACGAAAGTAATGTTTTCGGCAATGTTTGTTTGTTTATACGTATACATACATATATTATGTTATCTGTGATAGATTTCGAGATATTTAGCATTGAAATTCAGATTCTATCTGGATTCTTTCAGCTTATTAGGACATAGATGGTATCGCAATTTTTTACAAAGCATTATGGATTGTCACATTGCATATTGACACGACTCATTCTCGCATATCATTGTCGCGAACATGTTCAGTTGAACTAGATGGCGGCACTCACCCTATTGATCAACTATTATAGAAATTAAATTTATTTTATAGATAAGTAATGATTATTTGAAAAAAATACATTTATTGTCTAAACAGGATAAATCCCAATTAAAAGACAGATTAGGTGTGTCAGTTGAGATTTGTATTTCTATATTATTTGTATTCGTATCAGTTGAGATTTGTATTTCTATATTATTTGTATTCGTATCTCTCAACTGACACACCTAATCTGTCTTGTAATTTGGATTTATCCTGTTTAGACAATAAATGTATTTTTTTTATTATTTGCAAAATTGCAAGACTACTTCCCGTGTTACGACCTGTACGTACCTCCTTGAAAAACTTTCCATCGAGCATTGATTTCGATAATTGCACACTATCAATACGTAACTAACAAAGCTACCAACATCCTTGTACCGCACGGATCCATTACCTATGAGTGCAATGAATAATGAAACCAGCAAAATCTTTTAGCATTTGAATGCGAAATTAGATGCATGCATATACATATAGTTGCTAATTAATCTACTGCGTTGTATCAAAATGCGGACGTATTATATAGGCTAAAGCACGAGCGCTGCTGAGGGATTATAGAAAGTGCGAAAAAATATCAATGGGAAAATTAAACTGAAAAATTTCAACACATTGCATTTTCTATATATATATATATATAAACAGATACAACTATAAATTAAACAAATAGAGTCTATAATATAATCATTTCTTTCTGACACGATTGTTACTACATAATGTTTTTACGATCTCAGTTGAAATACTTCTATTTCCAAAGAAAATACCGTAGATTGTGGTGACTTTGCCACGGTTTTGACACGTTTTGTCAATAAAAATCTTTAGATAACTTTATTCTAAAGCATTTGATAGCAAATTCATAGCATGCCAATGGTGACTTTGCCCACCTCTATTTTGAATTTTCAAGGTGATAAAAAACGACCAAATCAGTACATCATTATTTTGTTGATGGGTAAAGTATCACCAAGTCCATATAATACTTCATAAGTCAAACTATTGCTAGTCTAATAGGTATTGCATGATTATTTTTGAGTGCACTATGAGACTGTATCTATTTAGTACTCAGGGCATTCGGTTGGAGGTATACTGAACAGGGGCGGACTAACTGGCGGACTAACTGATGGGCTATATTGAACAACTTTGAACGCTACCCGTCATGTCGGATTAAGGATATATAAATGTTGTAATTTCAGTTATTTATATTTTGTGAACAAAAAAAACGGAAATGGAAAATAAATTGATTTTTTTGCGCTATTTTACGAAAAATCGTGGATAACACCATAATTTAAGGCTCTTTTGATTTGACTCTCTCGATCATAGCCTACTATGGCAGAATTTTCTCTTTCTTCTTGGAAAGAAATACAGACTCTGTTTTTTAGGTATGTGCTATGTGAATCGAATATTGAAGACAATAATACAATAATTGAAGATTATTCGAAACTTTTATTCCACCCTATCGCTATTTCATTCTCAACTTTTTTTTTCAAAAAATCGCGGGTTTTGCTACCTCAACCGTTGAAAAAAGAGAAATTTTATGAAAATTCTGAACAATTTGAGGCTCTAATTTCAGCTTATTGCCGAATGTTCAGCCTCCTGAAAACAAAGAGTAAAATATTCGATGATAGGCTAAAATGAGAGCCTTAAAACTATGGTGTATTCAGGTTTTTTGAAAACTTCCTTATCTATGTTTGGTTCTGTAGCTCGAGTGCTGTAAAATACGGATAGGAAAAATTTGGCAATAGGTAATAAACTAGCCTAAAGTGGTTCTACTTTCAATAGTAAAAGGAGCCTATACCAGGATTTGCTTCGAACACATGCTTTTATTGCCTCATTATGAGTTAACGATTTGGTATTGACAAAATTGAGAACTAGTCCTATAAGTACCTGTCTTCCCTCTTTGTAGGTCTATATCTATATTTTTAATTATTTTCATATGAAAACAGCCGTTCCGCTTCGCAATTTGTTATGAGTAACGTCAGACATATTTTTGATGAAGTGAAAATGTCTATAGATATGCATTTTAGCATTTGTGAAAATAATAACAGTGTGTTCTGAGTACCTTTTCTCTTTCCAAAGTTTATTGATTTGTCAAGTGCCTTTTTCTTACTCAATTCCTTTTGGAAAATAATCACCAAGAACTCTCAATATTATACATTAACCGATTAGGCAGTAGGAATCATAGTTTCTATAAATATAGCAGATCTGACGCTGAATCAGAACAAAAATATCAATATTATAATTATCAATTTCTATTCATTATTATACATTGCAGTAGCAATTGGAATGAACCTTTTATTTCATATTTTGGGGGCCCTTGCAGAATCCGGGGACCTGGGCTTAAGCCCCTATAGCCCCCTCCTTTATCCGCCCCTGATACTGAATTCAGATCTTTCTAGTTAATCGATATCAAATAATCTCTCCATTGTAGCAGGCTGAATGGCTTGCAATAAGTATACTCTATCAATGGAGAAACACTGATCATTACCCAATACGATCATTATTTCACGATGTATTCAAGGATGGCCCCTTTCGCTCATGTTTTGATCGCCGACCATGATCTGAAATTTATCATTGTACCGAGTGCGATACGCCAACAGAACAGTTGACCAGTTCAAGTGTGGAGTGTGGACTAGTGACTAGTAGTGACTAGTGGCGGACGGAGAGCGAGCATAAAGACTGGTTCATGCTTATAAGAATATCGGAAAATTTTTGCGAATAAAATGGCCGCTGAATATAAATATCGCAATAAAGTTGAAATATTCGAACTTATTTGCGGATTTTTCATGTTTTCATGATATGATACTACAGCAACAAATCAATAGCGTTGTAGAGTAGAAATAATATCAATGTATTTATTATTTTTCGATTCGCATTGATTTTGCGAAATTCGTATTAGCATGAACCAGCCTGGGAGGTTTCGTTTGAAGTCGAGGCAAGGATTATTCAAATGAAGCTTCCACAACGATAATATTGCAAAAAGGGGTTAGTTGCAATTACGCTCGAATGCCGTTCGATTACAACATATAACGAATGTAATTACATGGAGAACTGATTATCTAGCGAAAGTGTGGAAATTGCTATCCAGCTTCATTCAGCATTTCAACTTCATGTCGGATAAAATATCTGAGATCATTAACAATATGCAGGTTGGTTAGTCAATCTCATTCTTGATGTATGTCCAAAAATATCCATAGGCGTGTAGCGAAACGTCTGTTTTTGCGATATCCGTTGTGTTTTGACAACGTGGCATGATTTTGAGATTATTAGTCAGAGGATATGAGAACGTAGGGCACCAGGATGACATGAAGTAACATTAATGGTTGCCTACCTAGTAGATTCCTTCCCATTATAAAAATCGTAGTCGCACTACGGGCATGCGAACTGCGAAGCACCGGCATCGGGCCTCATGCCTGAGTAGTAATTTTGCACTCATCATGCGATCTATATTTTGATGAAAATTTTTGTTGGTACCTACGTATTTTGACCTGAAAAATACGAATTTCATAATATTATCTTGAACATATCTCTAGTTTTCGAGATAATCAATGCGAAAGTTCGAAATTTCACCTTCTTTGTATGGCAACTTTTGGGCAAGTATTGTATCTTCTTACACTGTTGGAAATTAGTTGTTACTTTCAACAACTTCTCATATCGTTAAAAAATTGTAGTCAAATTCAATAACAATTGTGTCTCAATTTCACTTTCACAATTTTCGATGTAGTTGTTAAATCAGTCAGTTATCGAATTCACTACTGATAATGTCAATACAACAGCAACAAGTTTGCATCAAATGAGCAGATGAAATTCCTGTCCAAACAACTTGATATAATCTGTAACACAACAACAAATAATTGTAACTAGAACTTCAATAATGGTTATTGAAACATAGACAGTAGAACATCATCTAGTTGCTAATACATTAATATTAAATAGCGGTTTTGTCGCACTCTGTTGACAAATTAACATCACCTAGTTTTATAATTTGCAACAGTTTGTGCTCGGTTACAAAGATTTTTTAGTTCCGATCTCTTCGGATATATTCGCTACTTTTCGTTTGTCTTCTCACGAATACCGATTCCTTGCAAGACCCAACCCAAGTTTACTCAGTTATCTGCAGTCTGTTGCCGTTGTAGAGCATTAGATCGAATTCATTAGGTTTTCCTCTCGTGTAGTCAAGATATTAAAAAGGTAAGTACCTACATCATGGAGTAGATTGATGTGGACTCGTACATGAATTTTATTTACTCATGCCAATATTAATATTATTTTTGTTTTGTTTCAGTTGAGAATATTTTTCCTGATCTAGAGCAACAAATAACAATATTTCGTCGGAATCTGCAAGCGCAATAATTTCACATTTGTTGAGAATTTTTCTTGGATTCTCTCTGTGATTATTCATGCATATTTAATATATTTTTTACTATACTAAAGAAGATAACTGCAACATCTAGGTTAAAACTGTTGAAGTTGTGATGTGATTATTTGTACAACTCTTCATTTCAGGTATTTGTTCGATGGATCGATTTTCACTTTCTTCGGATTTTTTCAAGCTACTACTGGGTAACAAAAAAGATAACAAAAACTGAGTTAAGTTGAAGAGAAATTAATGTAATGATAATGTAATATTCAGTTAATAAATCCAAGTGATTTCAAGAGTTAATTGGATTGAAAAATTCATGACCAAATGAATCCAAAATGAATTATTAATATAATTTTTGTTTCAGCAATTGAACGAGAGATACTCAACACTCCAGGAGGATAGGAATAAGTTGTCTCGGATGACAAAAACAGACAGAGGTTGACCAGCATTGTAGTGAATCACGTGCCGCGATGTTCTTTCGATTTACTGACAGCTTTTGATGTGTTTTGGTGCCAATAGTGGATTTTTTTCGTATTGTTGCTATGCAGAAAATAAAATGTCTTTCATGATATATGGTTATTTCAGTATTTTGAACTTTGAATTCTAGCAGTAGAATATTGTTGAAAATACAATGAGTTGTAGTACAATCGACAACTTTTTGTAGCTAGAACTACATTATGACGTAGGACTCATAACAACAAATTAAAGTGAAAATGACAATTTGTAATTGCTCAATTAACTTCAGAGAATACTGCGAACAGCTATAAGGTGAAATAGAATTATTAACTTACTGTAGTTAATTCACCAATAAGACGTATAGTAGCCATACAAAGAGGCGGTTGTTGAGACGAGCAATAACCATTATGGTGAAAATTAACTTCAAATACTCTTGATATTTCAACTATAAAATGTTGTAGACCTACTGGGACTATATTTTTTTGCTGATTTAGCAACTAATTTCCAACAGTGTATAGATCCCAGGACATATTACATGCATTTAACATGGTTAATTATTATTTTTGTGTAAGAAAAACATCATAAATATGTGAGTTTTCCATATTTTTTATATTATTTCACAAACTAGGCTACATAAACAACGGCCATGTTGGAAACCTCAGTGCGAATCTTGAGGGAATAAAGGTGGATTCATAGCTGCCTTATAGCAACACGAGTCAGTGATAAGTGTTCTCTCTCTTCATTACATGTCAAAAAGAAAGATGGTTATCAGTTAAAGAAGGTGAAATTTCGAACTCTGGCATCGATTATCTCAAAAACTAGAGATATGTTCACGATAATATTATGAAATTCATGTTTTTCAGGTCAAAATACGTAAGTAGATCGCATGATAAGTGCAAAATTACCTAGTTTTTTGAAACGTGAGAGTGAGCGTCTTGGCAAATCCTCTGTTTTCCATAATTGCTAAAATAAGTGCCGTTGGTTCTATGACAGTTTCCCTCGTTAGACAACGCCGGTGCCTGTATCTATTTTAGGTAGGTGAGGACTCATAATTTATAGGTACCACGAGATTACGATCTAGTCCCCGATTTTGGGGTTAGGGTAGCGGCCTTCTGCCGGTAAACTTTTAGCAATTCCCATTGGAAAAACTAGTTCGCACTCGATGCATACCTTCCTCTTTTTATTGCATTTATCAAAAGAGAGACAGAAATATACTGAGTGCATAAAAACTCGATTAGTTCATGATCAATGGAAATTGCTAAAATAGCAAATTAGTTAATTTGCTCCGAATAACCGGTGTATCTATTTTAGTCATATGTATGGTAACCCTATGTGACCTGCTGTATGTTGAATTCAACGATTTGAATAATCATCCACATTGCCAGCTGGTGGTTTCTCTGAACCTGTTGAACCCACACAAAAAAACCCACGAAAACGAAGAGTCTCAGTTCAGGCGTTGGTTCAAGGCGTTTGAAGTATATGCGATTATTTCATTTCGACCTGTCCACTCTTCCTATTTTGTGTAGGTACTTATTCTGTCAGGAAATCAATAAGAAGTTCGTTGTATATAACTCTATCTTCAATCGAAATGGAGTTCAAATGTCAAAACCTCCGAACAACAAACCTACTAGAATAGTAACACCCCAAATTGCTTGATTCATATTCATATGTTTTTTCCGAGGTTTTTTCCCTCACAGAGGTTGCCACATCGTAACATCTGAAAGTGATAATTATCCCAAGACCACATTTTTTCAAGGTTCCAAATTTATATATCCTTCTGTTAGTACTTATATGAGTCATATGAGTGTATCAAAAGCTATGTATTCAATTTTCGTCATATATATAAGTGGTTTATAGATAGCACGTATTTCTAGAGATTGTGGCATTTTTGGTGAATGCGCCAACGCCGCGCGAAACGTCTCGTTTTTAAATCACATTTTGTTTGATGGTTCCAGTTGTGTGTGAAAATTTAAATATATGATTTTACTTAAAAACCTTGCTTATTCTGTTCAAACTTCAAATCGAATGTTAAGGATGGTGAAACGCTGTTGAATGTGTAAGAGACGATTTAAAAGTGGTGACCAGAGCACAACATTTCACTGGTGAGTTACTTAGTGTCGTATCATTCGTTGTATAAACATTATTCACCCACCCTGATATGCAAAACAATTTATGGCAATTTGAAAATATTCTCTGGTTTTCTCGAGATGAAAAGTTAGTGGATATATGTAAAAATAAGATCAAGAAAGAGAATATTTCAAGTGACGCTAGAGTTTGCTCGCATCATTTCACTACAAGTGATAAAATGGTTGGCCCAAGTGGTAATAAGAAAATGCTCAGAGTAGTAGATAAGCCTAACATTTAGTGGAATTGAAAAGTAATAACAGCATGTTTGATGTTATATTTCTCAAGTTCGACACTTTGAAACTTCATATTACCAGAATATAAACAATATAGTTGTGCCAATGAATTAAATCTATTATCATTTGGGTAATAAATCGAAGATGTATATTTTCAGAAAACTTTGATATTACATTGTTTTCATTCAGTCTTAGGAAGAATGGTGCATTAATTTTGTTAGTATATATGACAATTAATTCAAATTCAGACCCTTCCAAGATAGCAAGACACTGGTACTGGTAGTGTTGTTGCTATCCTTGTTTATGAATGAGGTAACCCTAGTAAGTGATTTAGATGTTGGCTTCAAACAACTATACTGTGGTAAGGATTGAGAGATATTCATCTAGTCTGTTTTATGATCGAAGGTCGAAACAAACCCTACATTATTGGCAGTTACTATGTCATGGCATACCATCATCCCTCATAAATAGTTAGGAAGGAATACATTTCGAAGACAATCAGAACGCGATATCTTCTACGCTCCTAGAGCAAAAACAAATTACAATTATCCTCTGTATCTCAGGATCAATTGAAGATATCGAAATTTCAATCAAGCTAGTTTGTGTTTCTTCGATTACTCTATCATGCTTTCGAAGTGTGTGAGAATGAATTTCCTCATGTTTGTCTTGATGCTTTTTGCCAACTCTGTACAAACTATTATTTAAATTTCGACACACTGAGAAGAGGGCAATGTCCCATTTATGTTTATGTCCCATAATAAACAACTCCCATACAATCACGTCTGACCCACTTGCTCTTTATAATAAGCCATAAATTTATTGTTCATCGCAATATCAACTGAAATCTATAGTCTTCTTCCTACTTATTTAATTAGCGTAATAAGTTTGAACGTTTCGGTTTTCCTTCAATTCTTTGGCATCCAAATGCACAGTAAGTTCACACTATACAGGAAGTCGGCTATAAATGAAACACTTCATTTTCTATCGAATGAAGAGCATCGCTACGCAAACCGAGATTGGACATCTGCTGGATGAAAATTGAGAGAGCTTACGCAGTCGATTTCATCGAAGTCAGCTTTTGTTACGCAGTTCAAAGCCTTCTAATCGCCATGCCCCATGCCTATCGGTCGTAATCACGAGTAACTTGATCCACTTACCTTTATATTAAATAACCTTCAATGATGCTGGTGGAATATGAATATTCCATTCTAAATGACATATAATTGTTACTGACAATTTTTTGAAGCTATTTTCCCAATGAGTTTGACCCGAATATGTGTCGAACATTCAAACAAAATTTTTCAAATATCTTTTTAAGGTAGCGTCACGCCCTCTAGGTACAACAATACAACAATACCTAGAGGACGTTATGAGAACAACACGTGATGAGCTGAAATTCAATTGTTACTAATCATCTATTCACAAAATTATGGATTCGTCTGCTGAAACAGTTGAAGGGTAGCGCCACCAGAGCTCTTATTTTCATCATTGCAACGACTATTGAAAATTCACTCGGAATTACCGCTGAGCTTTATGAAAATATTGTAATAATTCGGAAACACTGAAACACACGAACTGCTGTGAAACTAATAGCATTTACATTTGAAAAACCATTTACATTTGAAAAATTAGCCTGAAACTATTTTCCTAAAGGCGGAATTCATTCCGTTTCCTTTAAGCCACGGTGTATTCATTGATGGGATTTCAATGTCTCAAGTAGACTGTGATGTCGAAAATTAACTATCAATGTTTCCATGATTAGGTAGGTAAGCTTCAGGAATGAACAAATGATCTTGTTTTGAAAAATTGCATGAGAAATATTTCGGTAATTTTGCTCAAAAGGGCGTCTCAATATTTTAAGGTTCAATGAAATGGTTTTGTTCAGCAAAGTCATGAAATATTCATTGAGATATCCAATTACTTTATGACTCGTAGAGTGTTCAGAAACTAATTCCAAGTTGTTTGAACAAAAAGAAATAGTCCGTGTGACTTTCATTTTGGACTATGGCGGTTTTGACACAGGATAACAAAAAATAGGTATGTTTTGCTTTTTCAGACAAGCGAAAATAACATATGACTCAATCCATATCATTTTGCTCCATATCATTTACCCACCACTAGAAATACTAGTACATAGAAAACAAGTTCGTTATGTAAATTATATCATAATAATTATTGTTGACTATTACGGTTAGATACAAATAATGCATATATCTATTTTGCATGCAATATTAGTTTTTTTTGAGGTTTCATTCATTCGTTTCACCTTGACTCAATAAATACAGCTCCGACGAACACTTGGCAATAAATCAAACCGTCTAGAAAAAAAATAAGTATTAGCAGCTGCTCAATATTGACTGCCAAATTGAAGTTTTAATAGAACCTTATGATGTGATATGCACCTACCCTGTCAGTCAAATTGGCATTGAAGTGGGTATAAGAATAATTTATGATCGAACGTATTTAGCATTATGCAACTGAAATCCGTCATCCGTTCAGTATTTTGGAAATTCAAATGAATGTCAGTACGTGAATTATTTTCTTGTAAGAGAGAGCTAATTTATTTGGGAGTGTCTAGGGGTCCGGGCGCCCGGATTCCAGACGCAAATATTTATTCGACCGGGCGCCTAGTTGTGCTGGAAAATACATGAAAACTTGATCAGTGATAGTCCCTTGACTAGTATTTTCACAAAAATTTTGAAGAAGGAATATTTTTTGATTAAAAATATATAGAAAATATCTGCTGTACGGAAAATTTAAACGCGCTATATTTATTCAATGAGACTGCCTGAACCAAACAAACTAACCTATCAGTGAGGGCCTTGGTCAATATTTTCAGTAAATTCTTGAGAAAGGAGAATTTTATTGAGAAAGGAAAGAAATAAACAAAATCAGACATTTGAAAGATTATACAACTGGGCACCCGCGCCCGGTCAAATACATATTTGGGTTTGGTATCCGGGCGGCCGGTCTAAATGATATTTGAAGTTGTAATCCGGGCGTTTGATTGAAAACAAAAAAAGGTCTGGTGGGGATTGAACCCGGGACGCCTAAATGACAATCCAATACGCTAACCTCTCTACCACCTGTCGCTAAGAGAAAACATTGCAAGCTGGTTTCTTGATCCGACCAGGCGCCCGGTCAAATAGGGTATTTGTATCTGGAATCCGTGCGCCAGGACCCCTAGACACTCCCAATTTATTTTTATTTTTGGCTGTGTCTATATTCATCGGCGCTCCCCGACGAATAGGCATTTTTCGAGACATTTTTGCTATTCATCGGCGCGTCAGAATATGTTTGTTATTATTTCTGACATGTTTATATAATATGTAATTTTGTAACATAATGTTCACAAAATTCTTATACAGTTACTTTTTGTAAAATTCTGACAACTGAGTTATCTTCATCCAAACTCCTTATTCATGCATTTTATTTGTATGGCAAAAATTATAACATTTCGCTTTTCAGAATTTCCCCTGAAGATGGTCGGTTGACCAAAAACGTTTGGAAATTGCAAATTAAGATTTATATATGCACTATAGCCTGAAGGCAGATCTGCCTAGTACAATAAATATTCATTTTTTGACAAATCTATATTTGTTGACATCAATCATTCACGTGCATACTACGTCTTCCAGTTATCTATCAATCAATTGTTGATCCTTCTTTAAAAATACCGAAAATAGTGAACCGGACCCTCACTGATAAGTTAGGTTAGGTTAGGAAAGAATACGCATGAATTTCAAATTTGAAGTAGTGAGTGAATAGATTTTAACAAATAAACAAATATTACCATGACTAGAAGAACTCTATGTGTTAAGAAAGAAGACTCTGTATTCTTGTTATTTTCACCGCTAAATTTCTTCAATTCAATATTAGGAAGTTTCAATTGACGTTTTTGTCAACTAGAACTCGAGTCATGATGATTATTATTCAAGCTACGTTCCACTTTCAACAGCTTAGAATACCTGGCTAGTAACTATATCCATCCTCTGGACTAATTATTTGAGATGACTTTATAAATCCAACATGTCGGGTTTTGCAATCTTCAGCTGTTCTACAACCTTTTCATAACTCCTCTGGAAAGCATTTCTTTGGATATACAATACTTTTTTGTCACGGTCGTCAAAATATAACGAATACTGAATACTCTGAAAAATAACAAGAATACAGAGTCTTCTTTCTTAACACTATGGGTTCATCCGCGGTTCATCTTTCATCTATGTATATTAGTGGTCATCATTCATCCCAATAAACCTAGCAGAACCATTTTCTAATTTACTAATTTATTACCACATTCCCGAATTTATTAGATACCCTTCATTAAGGCAAAAAAACCAACGGTTCTGCTAGCTTTATATATTCCTAGCAGAACCACACCTTCAAAAATATTTTTTTTAAGTTGACGGCATAATTTGTTACTATTTAATACCATATTCCCGAATTTTTTACTTTCCATTTCAAAAAAAAAATCATCAATTCCAATATTTCGATCTAAGCCTAGCAGAACCAAAACTCCAAGTATCCGTGTACAGAAATTTCATTCAGTCCATAATTTATTACTAATTCATTACTAATTTATTACCACATTCCCGAATTTATTAGATACCCTTCATTAAGGCAAAAAAACCAACGGTTCTGCTAGCTTTACATAATCCTAGCAGAACCACACCTTCAAAAATATTTTTTAAAAGTTGACAGGGCATAATTTGTTACTATTCAATACCATATTCCCGAATTTTTTACTTTCCATTTCAAAAAAAAATCATCAATTCCAATATTTCGATCTGAGCCTAGCAGAACCGAAACTCCAAGTATCCGTGTACAGAAATTTCATTCAGTCCATAATTTATTACTAATTCATTACTAATTTATTACCACATTCCCGAATTTATTAGATACCCTTCATTAAGGCAAAAAAACCAACGGTTCTGCTAGCTTTACATAATCCTAGCAGAACCACACCTTCAAAAATATTTTTTAAAAGTTGACAGGGCATAATTTGTTACTATTCAATACCATATTCCCGAATTTTTTACTTTCCATTTCAAAAAAAAAATCATCAATTCCAATATTTCGATCTAAGCCTAGCAGAACCAAAACTCCAAGTATCCGTGTACAGAAATTTCATTCAGTCCATAATTTATTACTAATTAATTACTAATTTATTAACACATTCCCGAATTTATTAGATACCCTTCATTAAGGCAAAAAAACCAACGGTTCTGCTAGCTTTACATAATCCTAGCAGAACCACACCTTCAAAAATATTTTTTTAAAAGTTGACAGGGCATAATTTGTTACTATTCAATACCATATTCCCGAATTTTTTACTTTCCATTTCAAAAAAAAATCATCAATTCCAATATTTCGATCTAAACCTTGCAGAACCAAAACTCCAAGTATCCGTGTACAGAAATTTCATTCAGTCCATAATTTATTACTAATTCATTACTAATTCATTACCACATTGGCGAATTTATTACTCTTCATTAAGACAAAAAAACTAACGGCTCTGTTATATAAACCTAGCAGAACCACACCTTCAAAAATATTTTGTTCATAATTTTTCATTCATATTCCTATTCTGGATATATCCGAGGATATATCCAGTACCTATATAAGTACCTATGTAAGAGCTTTTCATGAAAAAATAGGTGAACACGATCTATATATCTAGAATATTTTCGACAAAGCGGCATTGCCGCTTCTACCATGAAGTAGTGCAAAACCCGACTACGACGACTCATACTTATGTCGTGCACGGTTGAAGATCCTAGAGTCCAGTTTTGAATTAGAACGGGACATCAGCCCAACCCATATTCACCGATATATCAGCTGACCCAGTCTGTAGACGTTACGAAAATAAAAAAAAGGTGGCAGTCACGTTTCGTTTCGCAGTCGCCAGATGCATAATTCATCAGGCGACGCGCCATCTTTTTCCAGATAGGGGTAGTAAATAAACAGGAAAAAAACAAGAACGTATGCGTTCAGTTGGCCATGCTTGTAGCCACGTTTCTGCCGTAAACAGCGTTGGGTTTTTGGTAGCGGCACTTCGTACTATAATTTTGTACGCAAATTGTAATAGATCGTACTAGATTCGAGAGGTGATTTACAAAATTTAAATACTGAAAATGTAACTTTATTGGTAGTTTTAATACAAAACTTTTACAAGCATAACGAAAAATAAAACAAAATAAATAAATCAGTCAAAAATAAGGTAATTTGGCACTTATCATGCGATCTATATTTTGATGAAAATTTCTGTTGGAACCCACGTATTTTCACACGAATTTCATAATATGATCGTGAACATATCTCTAGTTTTCGAGATAATCGATGCCAAAGTTCGAAAATTCCCCTTTTCTACTGATATATATCCTTCTTTTTGACATGTATTAAAGAGAGAAGACACATCACTGACTCGTATTGCTATAAGGCAGCTATGAATCCACTTTTATTCACTCAAGGTTCGCACAGAGGTTTTCAAAATGGCCGTTGTTTATGTAGCCTAGTTGAAGAAATAATATGAAAGTTACGAAAAAATTACATATTTAGGAAGTTTTTTTTTTACAAAAATGATAATTAAGCACGGTAAATGTATGTACTAAGTATGTCTCGAAAACTAGAGATATGTTCACGATAATATTATTAAATTCGTGTTTTTCAGGTCAAAATACGTGGGTACCAACAGAAATTTTCATCAAAATATAGATCGCATGATAAGCGCAGAAGAAAATGAATAATTCAGTCAATAACAAAAAGTAAATTCTTATAATATAATATGAATAGTCTTCCGGTAACCTGCGATAACTATTAACCTAACCTCAGTGACACGGTGACCCAGGCCACAGAACACCTAGTTCAGCCGATCCAGGCATAGAAATACGTGTTCTGTGCCTTCTGTGGCAGGAATTACTGCTTACTGCACTGAATGCTCCGTGTACGCAATACGCAGTAGTCATGGGCAAAAAACGTACTAGATTATTGAGGTTTTATCTGTCGTCGTATTAACGTACTGGGCAAGTCGTAATAGTACTAGATTTAGTACAATTGTAATAGCAAACCCAACGCTGGCCGTAAACGTCAGGTTGTGAGGATTGAAAAGATTAGACAAGAATCGATACGCCTTGTCATTTAAATGCAACATCAAGTAGGATTTCATTGTAGTAGCAAGGGGGGTTGCCTCGGAAAGAAAAATATCTGAGGGCAGTTCAAAACTCTGTAACAGGCGTATTATTATTTCAGAGTCCAAAGTATTATTGCAAAAAATAAGATAAATGCGATTGTTGATTATGATTTGATGATATTTCTCTAATAGGATAATGTTTTGCATCCACAGAAAATTATAATTCAAATATAAGTACCCATTTTCTCATTCCTATCCTATCCACTGATGATGAGAGCCAATAAGCCCATCAAAAAACTCCTTTCATTTCACGGCTTTTCATTTTGCATTTTTTTGTTTTGCATTATTATTCGTTTAGCTCGTCATTTATGAGGCCAAACTCCGCATATATGACAACCCATACGAATATATTTTAGCCAGCGCATAAAGAAAAAAACCTTGCTGTCAGTTTTCCATCGTATTGGAAAGTTGGGACTCTTTTTCCATTTTCGTGAAACCCTTCGGGAATCGCCGAAAAAATGACGCACATACATTTCTTCTGAATGGTTGCGTCTCTGCTATATGGCGTTTTTCCTCTTTCGAGTCCCTTGCTGAATTTCAAGGATCGACAGGAAAGAGGATAAAATATTTGTGTATGGTGTGCAGGATAAACAGAGGAAAAAGTAGAATGCATAAGTAATAAGCAGCAAAAAGTGCGAAAGGTTAAATCTCGATTTATAAACTCCGCTGTCGTAGCTACAGTTGACGCTGCAATAATTACTGTTCGTATATAGATGGAATATGTTAAAAAAATTTCATAAACTCCGCAGCTGACGCAGGTGCCGTCGCATATTTCCTAAATTTTGGAACGGCAGCGTCAACTGTAGCTACGGCAGCGGAGTTTATAAATCGAGCTTTAGTGAGACAGCCGGTCTATGTAATCACAATACTTTTCCAACACTAACAATTATCGAATAACGATTGCCTTGCGGTATCAGCCCCTTACAAAACAGAAAATATGTATTGGAAGTTGAGTAATACCTATTATTTATCAAATTGGTTTTCTCATCTCTCGCCTTTGGGTTGAATCTTTTTTATTTTCCTTTCGACTCGTTATGAATTGGCCCGGGATAGATGTATCGCACTCATATCGCTCGACTTGGCAAGATGTCATTTTCTTCTTTGTTGGTCGAAAAACTCGGAAGAATGGAATAAGGTTAGAAGCAGCCAGATAGTAAACGCCATTCGGAATGAATTTGTTACTTCCATCACCTCAAGATTAATAGGGTACAAGAGATTTAGACTCGGATTTAGATCAGCCCAAATTACCCTTGTTCAATTCGAAACCTTTTGAGAACAGTTTAGTTAAATTTCTAGAACAAATTTGCAGAAGTTGTATCCAGTTATTGTTTAAGATTCAAATGTGTTCAACCACCTAGTGAAAAAAAAATATTACTCCAGCTCACAACAGCTACCACTGTCAAACCCAGTTGTGAGTCACACTCGTGCTGAATTTAGCGGAATGAACACTTTGTTGGTGTTGTTTATGTATTTGACACCGCAGTGGTGTTTACAAACTGAGCAGGTAGGTAGGTACATTCTAATAATTTTCTGGTGGGAAGGCGAGTCAGTGCTGCTTTTCATCACCACTTCTGGTATTTTTCACCAGGTTGTATCATTCAAATAAAATGCTTATGATGATGAACTACACTCTACATCTAGAGACAATTCGGTTGATTTTTTACTTCACTTCAAAATATCTTTATCATATTATTCATTATTCATAATATGAACAAACGACAAGGAACATATAAATGAATAAATCATAAAAGGATTGTGTAAATTCTACACAATCGAATAGACCCCCGATTTCCTATAGGTAACAAGCCCTCTAAATCGGAGTTATCAGTGAAGTGCCAGGATGGCCAGGGATTTGAATCTGCTCATAATTTTCTTATTTGTCTGTAGTTGTTTGGGATTCAAGGGGAAAAGCAAGAAACCCCCATTAAATTCGGTTGATGGTGGAACTGTTTCGGCTCACTTGAATTGATACTGAGCGATATAAATAACCAATATATCTGCCCAATATTGAAGACAAGTATGGTAGGAAGGACGTCAGTGCCACCTATTGGCAAAAGTCCCAAGGTTCTAAGATCGAACACATAACGCATGAAATTCATACTATTCTCATGATTACGACAATATATTTATTAATTTATATCATATCTGGTGTTCTCAGGATGCAAAACTTAAAAGGGGATTATTGACACCAAATTGGATGAATCATACGTGATTGACACCACCATTGAATATATTACTTTTCAACCATTTGGTGTTTTTATGATGTTATGTTTCAGAATCGTTCTACTTGATAAAAAAGACACCACTTTGACATTTAGGTATTGATTTCGTCGTAGTTTGTTCTGAAATCCATTTGCTTGAAATAACACCAAGTTTTTTTTACTGTGCATCGTGGACAATCTCTTATACTGAATCCTGATTCAAATATCTGAAACAATCCTATTATAAGGTGTTTCATGAAACACTGATAAGACTCATAAAGGTCAGGCAAGGTGAAAAAAAAACGACGAAGTTGAAGATACGTTGATCGTGTGTATGGAATTTCGCCCCTACCCTATTAGTTCCACTCTGAAGCATAATCAATATTGTCTGCTCTTTGTGAAATTATTTCAGAAAAAATCCTTTGAACTTGACTGTGATCACTTCTTCCAGACCGGTGAACATTATTTTTCAAATTAATGGGTCTATCAAAAAACGCCTGTGGCGCAGATATAACCTTGACCATGACATGGCACGACTACGCTGAAATACAATAGTGAATAGATATCGATGATTCGAGGGTCAATGTGCTCATAATATATGGTCGAAGCATGTGTATTTATTATTGGAAGGAAGCCAAAATAATGCGTATCTTAATAAGCTTATAGTAGCGGAAGTAGCATTTTTGTGAGGAACTTTCAGGATCATTTTTTAGATCATTTTCAACAGAAAAATATAATCATATTGAAAGTCAAAAAATGACGATGAAAATAATCCTTCGTATTCGTTGGTTCTAAGAATAAGATTGAATTTTTCATATATTATGCTACAGGGTGGTAACAATGTAGGTATGCATGTCCTAATGTCTCGCCTAAAATGCATCATCTATGTCCGAGTCTATTCTGTAAACTTTTCTGAGATCAAGGGTTTCGAAAGTACGGAAAATGAGATTGTGCTGAAGCCTTTGACCTCGTATACCTAAGTAGTTGAATTTTTTCCGCTCATAAGGAACCTCTCCAACGCACGCATTATTCACGGCTTGATTAGGTCTGACTTCTGCTGTTATTGATAACACTCGTCTAAAATAGGTTTTATCTACAACTATCAAGTAAATCATTCATTGCTTACTCAATTTTCAACAGTTAATAATGACAGTCATTACTGTGATGAATCGAGTAATAATGACGGTACGTTGGGGTAATATTGTGACATCCCATCATATTGTCAAATTCAAATGCATAATACAACCGCGTTTGTGAAATACACGCAAATTCAACAGAGACTTACCCGACTTATGTTTTGATGGTTTCAATCGCTCTTGCATAAATATTCTCAACCGTATAAAATGAGTTGTTTCTTTCTTGAAACGCTGAAACTGAGGTTAGGGATGCAAAAACGGAGAAGAATGACAGAACGCTCAGACCAATCAGAACAACATACAAGTGTATATTGTTGGTTGCATAAGGCATATTAGTAGTACAGTCACAGGTACAGTATAGGGAAAAATCACGGAGTGGGCGACATCTATGATTGATCGCATGAACTACTCCAGAGGTGAACAACAAACTAACCTCCATATGTTCATATGGGTAAAGTGTGAACTTTATTCATTATTTTCAGTGATTTAAGCATTGAAAGTGTTGTATTTTGATGATATTTTGTGAAGAATTGTTGTTAATAGACCACACAATCTGAAAATGCAAGAGATTAGAAGAGGTGATATGGAGATAAAATCGCGAAAAATATACTTGTTCCATAATGCTCTAACATACTCAAGGCTTTGCATAAATTTCCTTCAAATTCTAAGCAGAAGATGGGGGCAGGATTTGGGAAAACCTAAATCCTAAGGCAAGTAGCCTAGAAATGGAAGATGATCTTGAAGATAGAGAAAGCTATCTCGGAATTTATGTTTGTAGCAAGCACTCATGATGATTGTTTCAGTGGTAAGTTCGATTTTTCATTATTGTTGTCACTATGCTACCACCTCTTCTCCACCTCATTTGGTTCATTTTAATCATTTTGTAATTTATTACAGGCTCAGGCAAATATCAAATAATCATATGCAGTTGGAGCAACATGGAAATGAACAAGTAGGGAAGATTTATAATGAAGAGAGTTCCACTGTAAATACAAAACCAACAACAACCTATATGACACACAACAATAATGTTCCTGATAATTATATGAAGTTTTGGGTGATTCTGGTGTTGTGTATTATCATCTGCTTGCTTGGCAGTATTATTTGGATTTAGGAATTTAACATGTTCAAGAATGTTTATTATTGCATTTTTTATGAGTTGTAGTCTTTCTCAGTCTGAAGGGAATCTATTTCATTCACCAATGATTAAAAGATTTGAATACTGATTTGTTATTATTGTGTTACATTTCCCAAATTATTCTATTAAGAAAAACATATGACATGCTAAAGAAAGCCATTTACTCTTATTTACCCAATAAAACTATGTATTTTTTAAATCATTTATTTGAACACTATCATTTCTTCTAAATGAGTTTATCAAATCTCCACAAAATGATGAATCTATATCAACTGTCACTTCCTGGTAGTTTTTGCACTTCACTTTGTTCTAATAGGTATATCTATTTGAATACATTATCATATAATCTAGGTTCCTTAAAATAAAAACAAACCAACATAGAAAAGAAAACTGATAAGTCAAAAAGGTGGAGTTTATATGCTTCCAGTCAAAATGGCCAATAAATCTTTTCAAAATTGAATTATACAACATTAACAATAAATCTGCTTTACAGGAACATTAAAATAAACCCATATCATATCTCATCTAGTTTCATGGTGATTTCATGTGAGCATTGTGGAGGATCTCAACACAAAACTTTTTATGATTTCTTCATTGAGGCCTTCAGTTCCAATATTGTGATTGCTGAAACACTTTCACTCCACATATAATATCCGAAATTGGCATTTCGACTTTCACACAGGCATTTTAAAAAGAATTTCAGGAACTAAGAACTGAAAAAGTTCGAATAAAAACCGAAATTGATACCTGGACTTTGGTGGCATTTAACAAGAATCCAGTGACAATAAAACGGAAACGTCGACAACAAACCCTAGATACAACTTCAATCCAATATTCGAGTACGAAAAATCGACTTAAATCTCTGAGATAGCTGAAATTCTATTCAATAAAAACTTTGGTTTAACAAGAGATCAAATGACAGATTATTTGTTGTTCACCCCTCGATCCGACATTTTGACATGATAATGCGTGTGCACAACTTCTTTCGCTAGGGCCGCTGACATTCAAAATTCCCAAATTAAACTAGCTTCTATATAGGAAAGCAAGTTTGAAACTGGAAAACCCTGAATTATACTTAGGCCATTGCCACCGAAGGTCCTCTGCTACCATTTGTGTCAGCGTAGGTGGTGATATTACAACCGTAAAAAAATTGGCCGATGGAAATCTACCTCAGTCGCTGGAAAGCTATATAGATTATAGACGATACTTTGAACAATAAGTTGGAAAGAGGAAACAAAATTTTAAAAGAAAAATGATAAGTCATTCACTATAACAAGCTCCAACAGTATAAATAGATCTAAAACAAGTACTACCATCATGTCGGAGAATGCAACTCCAGGAATCAATTTCAACAGTAGTGTCAATAATGTTACTATCAATTATTATGTAAATAAAAGTTAGTCCTGGCAATGTTTGTTAAACATTTCTTATTAAGTTGTTTTGTTTTACATTGAATCCACTTTAGCAATGCTCAATTTTGCTATAAAACTATTAAAAAATTTTTGAAATCTCAAAACTGTTTGGATATTTAGATAGTTGTAGATAAAGGATAGTATTCTACTCGCACATAATGGCCATTACCCACTCAGATGAGTTTCATCTTCGTGGGCAATAGCCATCATTATGCGCTCGTTGAATAATATACTATTTCGTTTCTTATCATTTTCTATCTCCAATCAGGTCTAGATAAACGTAACGAAATATGCGTTTAGTCAATCAGAAAAGATGCTGAAGGTCATATTATATGAATATGAAATATCGACAAATAATAATTCCAAAATAAAATATTCCCTTTTTATTTTTCATTTATATTAACGATTCTCGACGTTACAAACGACATTTTTATATACTTGTTAACCATCCAGCGTGCCAAATAAAAACAAGGAAACATGTCATTTCGGTAGAAATAATATAGCCATTTAATAGGTGGTTCAAACCCGAAAAGTCTCATTTTTCGATTTATGATACATTATCAGCAGCATAAAAATGTTATATTATTCAACCGTATCAAACGCAAACCTTCCATAAAATAAATCGTCCCATGAAAATCTGCATAAAAAAGGGTGAGGATTTATCGCGATATGAGCAACGGGAAAAAGTAGATTAGATTCACCCCTCATTTTTTTTTTCAACCTAAACATATGACCCAGAAAATTAGTATATAATATACATAATAGTGTTCCTCTTCGATAGAGGCTTGACCATCTGATATCACATCAGATCACAACTTTTCAAATACAAGCGACATAGTCACTTGGCATATAAAATTGATGCCATAGTGAAAAATTTTTGAATTTTCTATACACCGAATGGATAGTCCGATAAATAACTGGCTTGCAAAATATGAAAATAAGGTCTCAATGTTGAGATTATAATTTTCAATATCGTTGTAGGAGGCGCCAATTGAAATTGTTTCGCACTGTCAGTTGTTTTGTGGCCAAATTTGAACCAAACAAAAGCTTATCAGTGAAAATAACATTATTGTGAATTTGAAAGAATACGTGATATCTTCCACATGGGCAAGTAGTAAAACCACAACATATTTTGTTTCTGCAGTTATTTATTATTCTCTTTCGTAAACGTAATCGAGGAAATTTCCACGTAACTTGACTTCTCTAACATAATAGCTGTTTTTCAATGAATGCAACTCTAAGTAAACATACGTGACTATTTATAACCCACTAGTTGTTCTAGGTCAAGATATGGCGAACAGAGTGAAATCTTATCTTGGATATTGACTATGAGCTGATCGAGTAGTTTTTCCGAATAAGGGAGCAGCCTCTACGTTATTACGAAATGAAACGTTCATTGTACGCAGTTCGAAAATAAGTTTATCGCCACTGCAATTATTATTCTATATTTGAACGGAGTAAACAGATAAGCAAATATCCTTTGCATCTGTGCGTCACGTCGCCGTGGTGGCGATGAGCGCAAAGCGCGATGATTATAATGGAAGTCCATCACGGTCGTGGGTTCGATTCCCAGGCCCGTCAGAAATAACAAAAAAGGCGAGGCGACTGGGTGTAGCGTGTTCTGTCCATACATGAATATACACACTTATAAAAAGTTTCTGTGGCAAATGAACTTAGTTTCGATGCCAGGATGAGTGAATGAATGAATGTTGATGAGTGAAAGGTGGGGGCGAATCTTTGAAAAAAAAAAAAAAAATCTGTGCGTCACAACACTCAGAATGTCAGCCAGAAAAAGTGTCATGGCCAATGGAAATCAGAGCTCGGTTCATACAAAAGAACAAAAAAGAATGAACGATTCAGCAGGAAAAATAAACTCATGGGTATGATATTGCGTTGAGACTTATGTCAATGCTGAAAACGAAAGAAAGACCACTGGGGTAACTGGGTATGTTGCAGAAATACAATCAAACATATATAGGTATATACACAACATTTATTGGCATGCTTAATTCTCCGAAAATTGATTACGCAAATACCGGATTGCTCTTTGTTGTATCATGAATGCCATGACCATCAGATTCTTTACGTAAACAAACCCCTAAAGATAATTTCCTATTTCATATCATCTCATAGACAATATTCCTCAATTCGGCTTATTACAGCAAATGCAAGTATGAACTTATTGATTATGAGTTTCATTCATGAATATTTCGAATTCGTTGCGGAAAGTACCAAAATTAATTTTTCAAATATGGGGCTTTGAATTTCAAATTGCTTCGTTTATAGTTCACAAATTGGCAACAGCACCTAGTAAGCTGGAAGAACAACAACTCACATTTGGTCACACTTTTATTATACACATGATGTCAATGCATAATTCAGGAATCAAACTGCTAATATAACAAAATAAACAGTGAAAACATAAATTCCAGTCCAACATAAACACCAATCCATCCACAAGTTAAATATAAACATAACCTCCAAAACTGAGTAGCATATCTTTTGAGGACCATGGAACAGAAATAAGCATCAGACAGAATGGCACCTAACCCACAGAACTCATTGGTAGTTTGAGTTATGTGTTCTAACCTGATCAAAATATGACGGCTTCGTTCAAGGATGGTAAACTAGAGAAGGATGGTTCATTGCCATAAGACGCAATGTTGGCACATCGAACGACGCGATCGTGACGTCACTGGCGGCCCTCAAGCTTTGTTTACGTTTATATTTCGATATTCATACTGTGGATTTTGGCTGTACAAATTGTTTTTATAATCAAATTACTCAGTAAGAAGATTTAGTAGTGTGGATAAATATTAATAAATTATTACATCACCTCCATTGAAAAGTGTGTAGTAATTATGAAATCATTTCAATTTCATATACCATCTGATAACCAGTATGCCAGGTAGCAGATTTGCTATTTTTGGACAAAAACCAAGAGGATTCCAGTATTATTTACCACACATTTACAAAAGGCACTGATTTTGTTTGAGATACTTTTTTGAAAAGGTGGATGAGTTGTGAACATGCAGATGTTGTGAATCCTGATACAAGTCGCATACATCTGAGCTGTGATTTGTTCAACCAAATTTAAAAGATCCACAAAATGTGTTATGAAAAAGGAGTACCTATTCTCATTATTTTATGATGTTCCATGTAATCAGATTCAGGAATTTTGTATACTTCGAGCTATAATGAGGATATAAAAACCTGCAAATAAAGAAACAACCTGGATTGCATCTATAGTAGAGTCCAATGTATAAATGAAGAGAATAGTCAGCTAATAAGAAAATCGAAATTGATGTCAATATATTTATATACCTATTATTTATAATGTAAGGTAGGTACCCATAATTCAAATTAAAGAATGTATTTTATATTCACCATTCATTCAATTAATTGATAATTGTTAAACTTGATAAAATAGATAGTATATCAATTTCAATTCAAAATATATGAACTTTAAATAACCTGCTGTGCATTGAATAATATATATGCACACAAAAATTACATGCATCATTCATCAGTACCTATGAATTCTTCATTTGTAAACGTTAAATTATCTCATGTATTATTTTCTGGGTGGACATTCAGGAATTTTTGTGAATCAAGGAGTTTTTGTTCACAAAAATTACTAATATTTGAAGCCATATGATACCAATAACCATCAATAATCAATATGTATCGATTATAAAAAGGTACATCACAGTAAAATTACTTTTAATGCCCATTTCGTGATATTCAGCATTAATAATTTTGAATTCAGGGCCGTTGACTACGTCATCGCGCGCCTTCGGAAGCCACGCCTTTTGTCCGAAAAAATCGCTTGAATGAACCATCCTTCTCTAGTTTACCATCCTTGGGCTTCGTTGTCCTTTATTATTAATGAAATATGCAGTGGATGTTGCCAAATAGTGAAATAGAAACAAGGTGCTTTGAATTTTAAATCCCTATAACTTTTCTTCGAAAAAAGGTTGAAATGTTGAGTTTGAAATGCGAAGTTTTGAAGATATTTGATAAGAATTACTTCAATATCGTCCGAAGGAGAATTCCCCAATACAAAAACAAATACAAATATAAGATATAAAAGTCAGTTGCAAACAACAGTAACAACACAATTCTTTTAAATACAAGTTAAAATAGATTTCTTATTTCAGGAATGTCCAAAATTAGTACATATAAATAAATATGTAAGATAATCAGGCACTGTTTTCAAAATTGCAGGACCTAACAAAATTCAAAATAAATGATAGTTAAAACAGGGAACATTATACATCAGAGTTTCATTCATATCTTCATCAAAGTTCTCTTGAACACTACGTATTACCTGAATGTCTATTATTGGAACCAACAAAAACATAGTGAGATGATTTGTTCTTCTGAACTAGTAATTTTTGCTCCTTGAATAAAGATTTACAAGACGACACTCTGTGACGACACTCTAGGCCCAACCTTGCAAAGATATCTAAAGGCGCGCTTTCGAAGAATGAAGACTGTTTTGAAGTGGTGTTGAATGTTCATTGTATCAGGTGCCCCCAAATGATATGCCGTCGCTTTGTTCACCTCTTAACCCAGAACTTTTTTTTTTCGAATGCAAATTTTTTTTGTTAAAAACGTGTTAATTCAGGCCACAGCAATAGGAAAAATCGGTTGTTTTATTTCGCGGACATTGAGTTTTTCAATAATTCAACGTTGCCATATGGCAACACTGGGTCATACCCCTCGTCATACCCTGATGAAAAAAAAATACTGGAGAACCATTTATAAACTCAAGTTTTATCAAAATAATACAACATACGCCTTCTCTAGTCCCTATCGACTGGATACTTTATTTGAAACCCAAGTGCTGAAACTGATTCATCAATAATTATTATGGGCGACTGTGTGCGTCCGTCGCGACGCCTAGAAATTACGAGAGGTAAAACGACGCACGTAATGAAAATCGATTTGACTGGTAGGTATACGCGTCGTGCGGCGTTGTCGTTTGCAAGGAGTGTGATTGATGTTATGGGTGTCTCGAAATTAGACGTTCATATTCCACCAGCGCAATTTAGGTCAGAAAACAGATCGGAAGAGTATGAGATATAGGGTGTTGAATACGAAGCTCATGTCCAAACAATTGATTGAATTCCAGATTACCAACTTACCAAGAAAAAAATAGATTATTAACTGTAACTATATAATATTTTTAGATATTGATCGGCTGCAAAGGAGTTGCCCGTCAAACCTTCATGCGCAAACTAAAGGTGCGTTTCCTATGGAGCGGCTGCCAATCGCGCAGCGTCTAGCGCCTAGTACTGCTCATGTGAGAATTAAATGTATCCGTTTCTTATCGAGCGTCAGACGCTGGCGGCTGCAGACGCTGCGGCCGTACCGCTCTAGAGTCTAGGCATAGGTGTTCAAACTACGGCCCGCGGGCCAAACCCGGCCCGGCAGGCGATTTTATCCGGCCCGCCAATGATTTTGAAAAATTTCGTAAAATATAAATGTAGCGTGGAACGTCGGTATTAGATCTCGCGCAGATGAAGAATTCGGTTAGAATGAGCACGGTATCACGCTCGAAGTACAGTCTGGTATTCAAGTTTTATCGGTAGTCGGCGATGCGACTCGGAAGCTCGACAACATGAATAATTTTGTACTCTGTGGTTGGGCTAATAAGAAAAGCTTGTGAAAGCGCAGGAGCAACACTACCAATTTTTCTGCACTGTATCATCCACCAACAAGCCCTATGTGTAAAACATGTCGACATGAGCTGCGTTTTGAAACCAGTTGTTTCTGTCGTAAAATTTATTCGATCACGTGCACTCAATCATCACCAATTTCGATCTTTCCTCGAAGAAATTGAATCTGAGTCTGTTGATTTGTCGTATTATACAGCAGTTCGATGGCTTAGCTGTGGAAAAGTGTTATTGCAGTTCTTCAAGCTCAGAAAGGAAATTAAATTTTTTCTTGCGGAAAAGAATCACCCTGAACCGCTTTTATCGGATGCAGAGTGGCTCTGGAAGTTGGCAATTTTTGCAGATGTCGTGACACACGTAAATAACTTGAATTTGAAGCTCCAAGGTAAAAACAACTTAATTTATGATTTATTTCAGCAAATCAACGCATTCAGAGCTAAGCTGATATTGCTCGAAAGTCATATGAATGAATGTAATTTTTCCCATTTCACGTGCTGTGAAAAATTTAGTACAGAAACTGACGAAAGATTTCCCACCATATTTGCAGTAAAAGTAATCGCGGATTAAAAACTAGAATTTCAAAAGCGTTTTTCTGATCTTGACATAAATTCAAGGGAAATTCGGCTGTTTCAAAATCCATATGACTGCAACGTTGGCGACGTTTCAAGTCAGTTTCAAATGGAAATAATTGATCTTCAAGCTAGCGATCAAATCAAGAACAAATACAAGGAAGGAAACTTGATCGATTTTTACAAATTTTTGGACGCAAGAGTTTCCAAATTTAAAGCAATTGGCTGGTAAATTTATTTCTATGTATGGCACTACCTATATCTGCGAACAAACTTTTTCCAGGATGAAGTATCTGAAATCTTCTCCGTCCTCAATCTCTTCTGATAGCAAATCCAATGAAAATATTTTTTGTTTTCACACATTTTCAACTTGGAGAATGGTGCTTTTTCGACAACAGATCACTCGCGGCTACACTTCATAGGAAATGGGTGTACTAGCGTCAGCCGCTCAGTGGCCGCGATTGGCAGCCCCTCCATAGAAAACACACCTTTTGCCGTGGTTATAAACAAATTAAATATTTAATCGTATGTTAAATCTTTATGCAGCCGGCCCTTAGTCTACGATTGAATAAAAAATAAATGTTTTCGCAGTATTTTTTATTACATCAGGAAGGTTATTGAATATTTTAGGAATATTTCGAAATTTATAGGTATACCCAAACATTTGATGGGGTCATTGGTGTATTGTTAAGTTTAGTGCATTACTATACATTTTCTGATAGATAGCGAAGTAGGCTGAGATACAATCAAAGAGAAGTCAATCTTTGACTTTACACCACTAATTTTGTTTTGTTGATATTTTTTAGTTTCATAGGTTGAGAGAAGGGCATTTTTACAGATTTCCACAATTCTACACCGAAAATTATCTAATTTCCAAACATACCTAATAAAAATAGAGCAATGCATTTATTTTTCCTGTGAATGTATCGAAACATACGGTAACCTGAAAAATATTATACCACTCACTATTATGTTAGGTTATACAAACACGAAAACATACTTCAGTATATCGTCTATAAAATACGTTCACTTCATAGGAAATTAATGAAACAATGATGGAGTTAAAGTAATTAGCGGTGAAAAATGCAATCAAAGGTGCAGCGATTGGAGGTTTGATGAGACAATCATCAATCATGCTGGACCTTTCAGCCATTATTTTATTGCTCATAAGAAACAAACCAATCAAAAATTAGTATAATTCTTGAAATAAATCTTGTAATGGAACATCGTCTAAGAAAGATGAAGTATTGATGATGATATTTGATTTCCTTTTCCGATGTCATTGTTTGTCGACAGTTGTAGAAAAAATATAGAATGGGCCCATCATGCGCGAAATGATTTTGGTATGCTCGAAATGTCGGTAAGTATACGCATTTTGTAGCACCAAACTATAATTTCACGCATTCTGATCACTAATGATTCTGGTGGTTTTTCCATTCGACAAATTCTTATTTCGTGATTTTCAATTTCATAATTTAACGTCAGAGTTTTTTCAAAGGTTCAGTGATCTGGATTCGTGCGATTTAAACCCAATTGAAAGTGCAAATTTATTGCATAACATTATCATCATTGATATTTTTCATATTCCAGATTAGAGAGAATCATATATCCGAGATATATCTTTTGCTTGGAAATATACTGTGTCTTTATTTTTCTTCAAATAACAATGAATGATAAGAGACGATATTCAATATAGCTGCTCTCCACATTCTATTTTCAATTCACAAACTCCCCATGAATATAATAATTTTATAAAGTAATCATGGGTCGTAAACTTGAACGAATCTCAGTAACCCACTTGCAATCAGATCAATGCTCTCCTCAATGCAAGTACCTTTTACATTCAATTTCAATCATTGATGCATTCCTCAGGACTATACGTTCACCTCAAAAATTGGGTTGTGAACATGCAGTACCTATACAGGTCGTGAAATCAATATCCAATGAGTGGATGAATTCACAGGAAAAGATAAAGAAAAAACATCATGACTGAAAATTATGATTTTCCTCGCTATTCAATGAAGAATCTGAGAGAGTATCGTGTGTTGAATAATGTCAACTGATGCAAGACACACCAGAGAGATAGAGTTTTTGACTTTTTTGTTTTTGCGTGACTCAATTGAAGGTGGCTTGTTTTTTAATAACAATACAAAAACACCCGATGAACCGTCATTTATTCACAAAAGACTGGATGCGACAAACTTGATATTGATACATGATGGGAGTGGTTAACGTTTTCTATAGTTGTTATAGTTGGATTCGACTTCAATATTGTTTTCATTGTTCACCGCCCAATTTATGTTTCAACATACGTTATACCGAAATAATTGCACTGCTATCGAAGCAACCTTGGATAAGTTCACGGGAATCGACGTACTTATAGGTTAGATTTAACCAATTACGCTGCTGGACGGGTAATGTTCGATGATTTTTTCCACAATTTATGCCGAAACTTCGACGTGAATTGCCCTATTTTAACCTCTCGAAAGTCACCTTGACGAATCGTATACCCAGACTATAAAATGAGGGGAAGGTTGGTTACGTGATCAAGTGATCTGATTCACTCTTTCAACTCATAAGATTTGTTAAAACTTGATTAATAATGATCATCACGGCGTTGTCATGTGCGTTCGTTGTGCTACCTGTACTACTGATGATTCATTTTCTTCAAATTGAGTCCCAATTTATTGTTATGTACTATAGTTAATCAGGTATATTCTGTTTTCAAATAGCAATATGGCTACAGAGAAGATATTGCTATCACAGCAAAGATTTGATAAATTGCCGTTTTAAAAACCAACTTTGAATTATATAATTTGTTAATTTCCATGAAATCTTGTCATTTCATGCATTCATCTCGGCTAAATACTGAATATTTGAGTCATAATATTGAATTATATAAACATAACAAAATATGGTTATCGTAACAAGATTCAAACAGAATTGACCCGAATGTATACAGAGATGAGTTCCATTACTGAGGGTACTATTTAGTGTTGATAACATGCAGAAGTATGGCCCTATAGGTCGCCATAATAGAAATATAACTTCATACTATTTGTTAGTGGCTATGATTATCGGTCAGTAGTCGAACAGTGGATGTTTTCTTTACATTGGTGTGGATGCCTTCTATGGGATAAATAAAAATAAATCTAACACGAGATACTTTCCTGAAGATCAAACAGTTAAGTTTCGAAACGTCGCGTATTTAAAAAATTTGCCCACTTTGATTTCCCGACCGAATTTCCGAAGTCACGAGATAAAGTTTTCCTAGATTAATGTGAATCACCTTGTATATGTGATCAAGAATGACGAGGCCACCAAACTCCGTTTGGTATTTCAACACACATTTTCGCAAGTCGTATGGGGCATGCTACATTAGAAATACCCGCATCATGTATGTGTGAATAATATTATGTGATATTCCGTTATACCAAATTATCGTGAATCGCTTGTAAACACATTATAGACATGATTATTCAGGTGTATCCACCGTTATAAATAATCAATAATCGATCATGGACTCGATCGAAATGAAACAAAATACTAGCCAAGTATGGAAATTAGAATTATTTGTCGTGAATTTGTGCTTTCTAAAAAGAAATAAAAATTTGAATCCACCAAAAATTGCAGATTTTATGTGGGTGCTCCGGGAAGTAGTCACACTGTACAGGGTGGACTATGGATTTCATCACATTTTCGATATTAGAAATAAAATGTCTATATATTCTATACGGAGGCATCTATCTCAGGCTTTTATTTAAAGTCAGAGATGGACGTAAATATTTTTGTGACATATCTGAATGTAACTAGATCGTCTCAGATTGACATATCTGATACATCACAGATGGATGACCCTAGGATATCTAAGATAGACGTATCTACGACAGTTAACATACACTCGTTATTTGCAAGAATGAGTTTGTGTCAATATTTATTTGGGATATATAGTTATTCTATGTATACTTTCAACGGAACACGCTAATTGAAACATTTGAATTGAAAATAATAGAAGTATAGAAGGGTATATAAATCTTGCCGAGAATCTTGCTAATCTAGGGATCTAGGGTATTGATTATTATGTTTATTTATAACGATCGATCGATATCGTTAATAGGTAGCGAGATGGATATTTTAACTTCGTATGCATTACTCAGCTACCATTAATTCAATCGAATCAAATCAGGGGGGGCTTAGATTTTATCACAGTAATATAACTAGATTTATACATATGATCGAACACTGATAAAACATAATTTTTGGACTCGATGACTACGCGATAATAATAAACATGTGAGCGAATTCAGTATCTATAGGGTGAACGGTTTAGATTCCACAGACTATTTTTTTTACAGTTATTAAAAAACTCGCACCACCTACTCAGTAATTATTGTCGATATATGTGATATCTGAAATTTTTACTCGTTGAAATCAATATTAATAGGTACTTATGTAGATAAATATACATATAGGGCTCGTGTATATATAACCTATTTATAAAAAATAACCAACTGACTTTTCTGTATTATTTCCACGTTTTCGGATCTCCAAGAAACGATTATGATAAAGCCGATAACAAATTCAAAATATCCATGAATACTTTGTGAATATCGACGTGGATATTATCATCATGGGCCATTGAGAGTCACTCACCAAAAAATATTTTGAAGACACACTCACCTGAAACAAAAACGAAAATTATGTTAAATGTGCCAATATTATCAGTTATATTTCATCCTGATGCATATCAAAAATTGGTTTCAAAATGGAAAAATCTGAGATATATGGTATCCGAAAAGTATAAGCATAAGATCGGGAAGTGATTCATTACATTCATTCAAAAAGTTACGGCATCAAAATATTTTTCACACATATTCTTGATATTGATATACCTAACGTCTACTCCTGAAACCAAAGTGCCTAAAATGCTGATTATAATTTTAAACTCACGGGTAGTTTAGTAAATGATGGTTGATGGTAATTTAGGCTATTTCCTCGGCTATTCCTCTTTTGTTGTACTTACTGTAATTATCATTTCTGAAGAAAAAAAAAATAACATTATATATAAATATAAATGGGATTATGTTTTCTTATCACTGAGCCGTTTTGATAATGATTGTTTAATTATAGAAAGTAAAGGCGGGTTTAGCCAGCTCACAATGCATAATGGATAACAACTCATAGTGCTTAAAGCATATTCCATAATTTTTAATGCATAACACACTACAGAAAGAAGTGTTTATACAATGCATAATTTTCATGTTCATTGCTCAAATAAATGAAAGGTTAAAATATTAATCAGTTAACATAACTTTTGTATTTTGAATAACAAATTCTTTCTCATTTGTGACTTGTGTGATTAATAATTATCAATTATTGATTTACAATAAAGGTATACAGAACAGAAATATAATCTCACTGTGAGTGACAAGTTTACATTTTTGACAGACGCATGTGCTCGAACTTAATTTACATAGTGAATAATATTCGGAATAATATGCATTAAATTACGAGTTTTGCATACTATGAGTTGTATAAACGGGTGCATAAGGAACTCAAATTTCAATATTATGCATTACGCATTATGAGTTATCCATTATGCATTGTGAGATCGCTAAACCCGCCTTAAATTAAGTTTCAGTGCCTTCGTCGTAAAAACTGATATTTCAATAACAATTTCATCAAACCATCATGACAACCAGGCATACCAATTCTCAAATACAAATCGTTCAATAGGCTCTTGGCGAACCTACTTTAAAAGAGATTTTTCTTCGGTCTTCATCACTTTGCCTTTAGCGTATATTTTAGATTATGCAAGCATACTACCCTCATATTCACTGGCTAGTGTGCATTTTTGAAATTTCCATTTTAAGATATCATTCTCGTGTAGTGCTTCAGAACATAGGATTGTTCTGATAAGATACGAATCTAATCGAGAATATATGAGAGGTTTATCGTTCATGAGAACAACAGGCAATGTCTTAGTCATACGTTTTCTTTCCAATTATTGAATACTCGATTGAATATGTATATTTCCATATTGACAATGATATATTCTGTTGGAACCTAGGATTTTTTGTGCTTTGATGATAAGTTAAACATTGGAAATATACCAGAATGAGAACCTTAAAGCCAGCTAGCTTAAAGGTGAAGTCAGCAAAACCCGCTATTTTTCAGTAGAAGACGTTGTCAATAGACTAGAATGGGCTCGAGAATGGGAGCTTAAAATATTGGTGCAATCAGATCTTTCAACTCCCTGCCGTAGCTACAGTGACGCTGCAGTTATACTGTTCGTAGATGGAATATGCTAAAAATAAACATCTGTAACTACGCAGGTGCCGTCTGATATCTCCTCAATATATTTTGGAACGGCTGCGTCAACTGTAGCTACGGCAGCGGAGTTTATAAATTGAGCTTTAGGTACATCATTAACGACAATATTAGGTTTATAGCAAACTCGTTGTCTATAATGGAACCCAAGATACCGTGTCAGGGAGTTTTCAAACGACCAAGACGCTAATGACTGAATCAGTTCGTTGCATTTTCTTTCCAAAATCTCGTCGGATTTATCCACAATAAGGACAGAGATGTCACCTGTGGTAACGTGAATTTTTTCACATACTTCATCGATAGTATTCACAAATAATAACAAAAATAGAACCGGTCCTAAAATTGATCCTTGTGGAATAACTATATCAATGCCCACGAGGAGGGAATTTTTAACAATTATTTCATCATTTTGTTTGCTTCTAAGGCATACATACTGTTTACGGTTTCTCAAAAAAATGGCGACCCATAATTATCTTTATGCCCTCGGACTACTTTACCACCCGCCGGGCGTAAAATGGCACTTTACCGCCCGCCGGACAATAAATTATCAATTATTCGCATCCTCAGCTGCTTTACTGATTTCTGATGGCGTACAATTCACACTTTCTTCGTCACTGGAATGCATTTCGTAATGACTATTGTCTGTATTCGACAGCAGATATGGCTACTAGCCTATTTATTCACCCACCAGTCTGGAACATGAGCAAATTGTAAACCCTTAATAACTCCCTTATTATAAGAGATAGAGAAAAAGTAAAAACAATCTCATCGAATGCTTTTTCGAGAGGAATATCATGGGCGTAGCAAAAATTATTTCAAAGGGGTTTAAAATACATTCAAGAACCGTTTTATTCCTATCATGCTTGAGAGGTAAAGAGGTATTTACAAGAAAATATACTGGTCGTGCATAAAATGTTGTATGTATTTCTGGCGTAACTTGCTTTAATGGACCTAGGCGTGCTAATAGCCCTCGCTATCGCTCAGGCTATCACTTACACGCTGCGGTCCATAAAAGTCTATTTTACGCCCTTGATACATAACTAACTATTAATACCAAACCAGGCCTGTCTGTTAATCAAAATTTCATTATTGACGCAGTCGAATGCCCTACTGAGATCGAGATCTCAGAAGATCTCAACATGGAATCTTCGATTAGCCATGTCTGAACCCATGATGATTTTTGGAAATTATCCCGTTTGCATGATATATAAAATTCATCAGGCGGTGTAGAAAGAAGCATTCAAATATTTTTGAAAAAATAGATGTACCTACCTAATGATAATCGGCCTTTAACTTATGGATGGGAACAAAGAATTCGCCTAGGAACTTGCCTACCTTTTTAATGTTCAGGAATTGTCCCCCACAAAAAGATAAATTTATTAGATGGTTGGGCATTCTTCTTAAAATAATGTAAAATGAGATGATAAATGCGGAGCACAAACAGCATCAATCAATGAAAACCCACAATTCATAATCAAAGAAAGGGTGAAGGGAGTGAAACTAAACACCATCAATGAATTAATGCCACATCGCGGAAACGAATACAGAGCTTTCCTCAACGACATGTCTCCGCATAACATAAGACAAAATGATGTACAAGGTGGCCAGATAAGAATGCAAAGAGCAGTATCTCAGAAACTATTCGTCTAAGAGACTTGCGGTGAAAAATGTATATATCGAGATACGGTTTTCACTAGCCTATTAAGGTATCATTCCACAACATTTTCATGGAAAAAAATCATATAATTGCATTTGATTTTTCAGACAATTTCGCAAGTTTTTGTTATTATGTCAAAAAACGCGCTCTAGTGGCATCACTTGAAATCAGACACATTACAAATAAGATGAATTTGATAGACCAATGAATGCTCTGTCCAACGATACCAAGTTTGTTGAAATCCGTTCAGTCGTTCAGGAGTTACAGCTGTTTATTTGAAAAAACATTGAACCACCCCCACCACTTCATTTTAATAGATACGTCAAAAAGTGTCAAGCAAAAATTACGCGAATGAAGCTCAACTTTAAAAGATATATATTTTATTGGTACGTTTACTAGGCGTATTTCGTCAAAAATTCATTTCAAAAGTTTTAGATGGCGGTTACGCCCCCTGGCGGCCATCTTGGAAACATGAAAATAATTTCCAGGATTTTCTTTTGGTAACTTTAGTTATAACATTTTTCACCGCAAGTCTCTTAGACGAATAGTTTCTGAGATACTGCACTTTGCATTCTTATCTGGCCACCCTGTACAATACTAATTGGCCCGAAACAAGCATAATCCTCCATTCGGTGTCTGCAAACACAGAGAATTAATGTTTCATAACGTGGTATCACTGGAATCGAGCCACTGCAAGTTGAATAATGAGATTGGTGAAGCGGCGTAACCTTTCAACAAGGCCGGTATATATCATATTTATACTGGGTGATTCGACTTGTTCAACGAGAATAGTGATGCTCTGGGTCCCTCAAAGTTGAATAGGCGAGATCATACAGGGTAATGCAAATTTCATGGTAAAATATTGTCAAATCTGAAACAGAGAGACATACGAATATCGAATGAAATCGAGGATATCTTTAAATATCCTGGAAAAACTGAAAATTGTCGTTTCTCATAGTTATCGATAACTTTTCAACTAATATATTGCTGTTAGGATTTTGGTACACAATTACTAAAGTTTGCATGCTGAATTCAACGGTGATATGAGAAAGAATCTAGGCACACTGGATTCGAGGATATCGATGCCAACTTTGATATTTTAAATGGCAGCCATTTTGGATTTTCACACTATAGAATAGATTATGATATTACCAATTCATCGATATATCACATCATTAAACATACAAATGATGAAGAAATCGAAATTTAAAAAAAAATTAAAATATTAAGTAAAATCTATGATGTAGCAACAATGCTTCTGATTATTCATCGTTTTTATGTCATATTAGACAGAAGTTTATATACGTAAGTCTATGTGCACATTAAATTCGCGACCTGATGTGAAAAATTCATCATCAGATTCACGTAGGCTGCTGTCATAATTACCCCTTATTAATGGATACCTCGAGGGATACCTATAATGAAATGGATAATTCAATTGTTATTTTGAAATCATCAAGAGAAGAGAAGAGTGAATGATATGTACCTACGATGTTTACATCGTTGCTTTAGAAATTCGACACGTGCCAGCCAAGTAAAGGAAGCGGCTGTCACAATGTCCAGTTCTCATGATGTGCTTGATGTTATAACATGAGAAAATCATAATTGCCAATATCACAGTTAGAAGACTACCTACTACTTGAAAAATACAGTTCATTTCAGAAAAATCAGTGACGCTGCATTATTTGCAAAAAAAAATACATTCAATGCAGGAGAGCAGCAATTACTTTTATTTTGCAGTCACTTTTAGTGAAAATATCTGGAATTTGTAAGCCACACAGATCTCGAATTATAACTCGATATTTTCTATTTTTCCAATTATTTCGACTTTTATATCATTGAACACACAAGTGTGATGCATCGATGAATTGGCAATTTCATGATCTATCCGATGGAGTGAAAATCCAACATGGCTACCATTAGAAATATCAAAGTTGACTTCGATATCTTCGAATCTAGTGTGCCTTGATTTTTTTCCTATTACCGTTGAATTCAGCATGCGAACTTTAGTAACTATACCAAATTTCAAAATCCTAGCAGCAATAATTGAAAAGTTATCGATGACTATAAGAATCGAAAATTTTCAGTTTTTATTCATGATTTTTCAGGACCTACGTAACTCGATTTCTTTTGATATTCGAGATGGCCATAAAATAGCGCATCTTTTTCGTAATTTAACCTAGTTCGTATCTCTCCCCGTTTCCGAATTGACAATAGTGTACCATGAAATTTGCATTGCCCTGTATACACATTAATTTGGTTCGAACATGCTTGTGGTTGAAATATAGTGGTCAGATATCATGTATTCATAGTTTTTCCAATAGATATAGAAGATATTATGTATAATGTTCTGAAACTCTCCAATTCAGCCAGACATTCAAACAAGTCCTACTCTGATATGCATATTACTGTGTTGTCGGTTCCACAATTTTTCAGAACTTCTGAGAATTTCAGCTTTTATCATATTGAAATGGAGTCTTCCGTGTTTATTGATTAATATTGAATGAATGTATATGTATGTATGTGGATGTATGCAGAGAGCTATGCGTGACATGTCATTATATAGTTTCCAAATTAGAAATATCACGAACCTTTTTTAAGATATGCTGGAAAAACTTTAATGACGGAATTATGGGAAGGGAAGCATTGTAAAACAAAAAAGACCAGGTTAGCTACATACAGATCATTTCTAACTCGCATGCAAAAGTAGAAAAAATTGCACAAAATTGTGAAAACCACGTGATGCATTGGCCAATTTCGAAAATTCGGGAATTGAAAACTAATTTCCAGCGAAAATGTTATAAAGGAAAATGTTCAGGTCATTATCTCGATGAATTCATTGTGAACGTGCAATTATTGTATACTGTTTAAATTACAACATCTCTAATAATTTAAATAACTATCGCCTCAGCATTTTTTCAGCAACAGATTATTTTAACTGTATATAAGCAGACATTATCATTATTATTGGCTAGGACTAGATAATCATATATAGCTAAACCAAAGCCGAGTCATCATCGTATGCAAAACGATCCGTTTGTTTACGGAGAAAATATAAATATTGGATATCATAATCATGAACAAATTTTGCTTAGTTGGAGATCTTCCAAGTGAATGTAGGTCAGCAAATTTTCCAGGAAAAGTCATACCATTTACCACCATCAATGATCATGTATAATGTGATCTGTACGTTTTGAAGTGTGTATAAACTAAATCTACTAAAACTAAATCCGAGAAAGAAATATTTTTGTTACTTAGTACGGCCACATGATTAGAGAACTAAAAGAAAAAGCTCGGAAAAATCATGTTGTGCCTGCTCCATAATCATTTCATAAGTTTTTCCTCCCTTCTCGTCGGTCTACTACTGTGTCTAATAATTGTTTTTTCCGGGTTTTTTTCCAACTTTTTAGGACTGAAGTATTCTATATAATCTGTCATTCATAAACCTGAAATAAATTCAAGAATTTTAGGTATAATAATTGATAACCTCAAACTTCATCCGTTTTGTGAGTTGTCGTGGGTCACATGACGTATGTAGCATGTTTTTTATTGGAGTAAAAGGACTTTTTGTGTCTTGTCCATCAAACTCACAAACACGCCACAAAAAGTGCAACTTCAACTCCACTTGAAACGATCTCTGGCACCAGAGCATTTATTTTCCCTTTATGAAACTAAATGAAATCCTGATAAAAGAAGCAGTACTGTCTCTTTCATAACTGCACATGGGTCGTCGTTTACACCAAAAATAAAAATATCTCGAGGAATATGAAGAACCTCTGTGTTTATCAGAAGAAAATATTGAATTGAAACACAATTTCAAACCAGTCGGCATATACTTAGGCAATGCAAATAATTTGTAGTATCAACACAATTATGTCATAAAAGGCATTCTTATATTTGATGATATGACTATAATAACATAATAACTAATGAACACCAGTAAAGAGGGCATATTGGTATCTAGCCATAACTAAGAACAAAATATATTTATAAAGTGCAGTTTTCCGGTAATAAATGGAAAATATGCATTATCTCAAAAACAGTCAGATACGTGTTAGGCAATAATCAGGTCTGAAATCAGGTGAACATAGCAAGATTTTGATGGGAATTCTAAAAATGATACCATACACGAAGTGTTTCATTTGAAATATCAAAGTTGTTACTATTTTCTAGTTGAAGCGGCAACAATGCATTGCCGATAATATTTTAAATGAATAAAGCATCGAATTCACATTTTCATGAGATCTTTAGAAACTTATGGACTTGAATTTATTCAAATTACATTGCCTTTTCGACAACTCCGGGAAACATAATATATTTCATGGTTTTGAAATTGGATAAATAGTATCTCCACAGGCCTTGGAATCCATTTCAGGTTTTCCAGGTTTCATTCCTCAGAAACTTTAGGCAAAAATTATATTTTCATTATCTACTTGAAGTGGGATTTACATGAACAGACTATCTAGGGAATTTTTATATTCGATGCAATTTTTATTTGATCCTTTGTTCTCCTTTTTTATGGTTATCACTTCACGATTATCATGATGTGATAAACAATTCATACACTCCTAGATATAAATATTCCATGTGTTGTTATACTCTCGTGAAATTTATTATCCTTCAATAATCATGCAAACTGCTATATTTTTTAAGAGACAGACAAATAATGGAAGAGGCTTACGTTTTAGTTTTCTCGGTGTTCGCCTATATTTTGTTTCGATTATATCGATAGCAATATACAAATTATGATGTTCTACGAGACAATGCAATCCATAAAGAGATAAAATATATTAGTGCAATTTTTTATCTGTAAGAATACAATTGTACATGCAGGCCACGGGGACAACAAATTCAGATTATAGAAAACCTTGAAAGAATATTCAATGAGAGAAAGTCAAAGATGCTTCTTATGATAAATCAACGTTGAAATTTCTAGAGAGTAGAGATCATCTTCTGTTGCTCTAATCGGAGTTAATATTTTCAACATGTCAGACTACGGCCCTGTCCCAAAAACCCCCGAGTCAAGGGGTTAGAAGTGAGTGTATCCGTGAGTATACCGGGAGTGGTTCACCATCTTCCTAATGAGGGGCGGTAAAAGATGGAACAGAACTTCTTTTATTTTGGTATTGCGAGAACGGCTCAAGAAATGGGAAACATGCTTCATGCTTTATTTCTACAAGAGGACTGAAACATAAAACTATTTCTCACGTGCCTCTAGTCTAGAGAATAACGTTGAATAGGGTGTTCATTCAGTTAGCATTTTTTAGAAATCACGAAAATTATCGCAAAAAACAAATTGATTCTATGACATAATTAATATTCAAAAAACGCCCAGGTAACGTTGGAGTGACGTCATATTGAAATTTGCTCGGAAATTTGTCTGGTCATCATTGACACAAAATCAATTCAAAAAGTCTCTGTCTGTGAGGAGGCGTTTCTCGAAATCCATACATTCTTTGATGCGATAATTCTACCTGCATTTTTTTTGCACTCACGTAATATTGTCGAAAATGAGATAACGAAACGAGAACCATCTGCAATGCATACGAGTAGATAATAAATAGACCGATCTTCCTTTCATTTCAAATCATAAAGGAATATTCTGACAGAATCTATGCTGAAAGTATAAGCTATTTGGTCGACAAGTAGTTGGAACAACTTTTGGTATAATGGAATTCTTGTTTCGGTGCTCGATTTCTTTCAATCAAAACTCCAGTGACAAACTCACCACATAAAATGTCATCGATCCCTGCCAACGGAAATCATTTGTCAAAATGATAGGGAGAATCTATTCATCCCACTATTTATTACGTCATTAGGTCAGATATCACATAAAATCGAGGAAGTTGGGACAATGGCGGCTGGAAACTTTTATTTTTCTGCTTTTATATGCTTACCCAGAATGTTCTGAGAACTTCAATGGCAGTGTGTAAGCAGCTACCCAAAAAGTTTTTCGTTTGTTTTGATAGAAAATTCAGTTGTTATTGAGGAAACCAGGCATAAAATTCGGAGTGCAAGGGATAAAATATCATAGTTTATTATTTTGGCAAAAATAGAAACGCGATATTTTCCAGAAAATTGATGACGCTTTCGTTAACATCTGAATATGAAATTTAGTATGTCATTCACGAGGTTGTTTACCTATTAATGAGTTCTCAAATTATTCAACTTACTTATCACTAATTATGATTCTTCTCATTAGATGATGATTGTTTCGAACGAATCACAAATATAAAAATAAACTACTGGTCAACTGAAACGGGTGATGTTGAAGAGGAGTTGGAAATATCGAGATGCCATCGAGAATAGGGATCCTATCCTATTATCTTTTCAGTACAATTTGCCTGATTTTTGATTTTCGACAAAGATAACCTATTAGATATATTTCGAAATATATTTATAATATTGTGGAATTCCGTCAAATTAACATATTTTTAATTTTACTCGATTTTATCATTGAGAATTAAGACATTTTTACGTGAAATCTTTATTAATAATTATTATCATATCATTGAAGATCAAGACATTTATCAACTCGTTTATTGATAATTATCAACATCATAACAGTACCAAAACCTTACTTAGGTACTCATAATACATTATAGTTACCATAATTTACGTCAGTTACGAAAACATAATACGTTAGATACCAAGTAATATTCATTTATTTTTTGATTATTTTCAACAACGTCTCGGACATTGCGGTTGACTCGGCTGACTCCTCGACTATTATAAATCGCATCTCGTTTTATTAATTAAAAGCCATAAATTCGTTTGAAAATGCATGTTTTGCTGCTATAGCTTCAGACCAAAGATTTCAGAATATTTATAAAAACATAGGTAGTAACTTTCGAACTCAGTATTGATAATTTTCTGCCTGTGTCTAGTTCTAGAAATTATTGCAAAACATTTGATAACCAAATAAATCTCGAAATGAGTAGATAATATAGTATAAAAATCTAAGTAGGTACTTAGGTATGCGTAAGAAAAATGCCTAGTAACGGTAGAAGTCAATGTAAAAATCGTCTATAACTAGAAAATAATTGCTTCCGTCGATTATTATTCCATACAACACGGATCCCATGTATTGATGGAAGGCAATGAGATTAAGACTGAGTATTCTTCACTCGACCACTTGCAGAGTTGACGAATCAAATCGTAAATTTCCTTTATTACGCGGTATCGACACTCATCTTAGTTTCTAGTAGCGCGATACGATCAAAAACACTTTTACCGTGATTTACGATCGATTTCGCTGGAATACATCGCTTCCAATCGATGCTGGCTCTTCTTGAGAAAACTCAGTACCCGATCGGCATGACACCTACCATGGTCGTTCTAAATGGAAATCTAGTAGGCTGGAACATACCGTCTACTTTAGATCGACAATGTCTCTACGCAGGTAAGAAGAAGCATCTAGCATGCCACGAAAACAGTTTTTTGGGTCACTGACCTACCGTAATAATTCTCGATCTCCGCGTAAATAGCATCGATTCGTGTGGGTGGGGTCAGCTGGACTGTAACGAAAAAATCGAGTGCCCGGGCCGCCTGCCAGTGGCGTAACTAGGTAGGGGGGCGCCTCCCTGAGTTGTGTTCAACGCTCGGTTCAACACAACCTGATATGAATGATGAAAATGAGACCTGGTGGCGCTACTCCTCATCAGATGTTCCAGCAGAAAAATCCTTGATTTGAAACTGAATCTCAGCGCATTACGTGGGGTTATTATAAACAAAGATAGAGGCGCTACCCTCGAAAGATATTTGAAAAATTTTCTTTCAATCATCAATCATGTTTGTTACATATTCGCATCAAATAACTCAATGGAAAATGGCTACATGGGATTGCTAGAAGTAGACGTCATTCAGAATATTGTATTGACACGTGATTTTCCCAAGAAAGGTTATTGCTGATAGTAACGCCAAGCATCGATTTGGACGACTTCACAGTGAGATCGGCTTTTCTAGAGAAAAGACATGCTTGTGTTTCGTTTGCATTGAATTCTACCAAGTTATTAGATCCCCACTTGAGAATTGTTGCTATGTCCATATTTATTTTGTTAACATTTTTTCCTCGTTCATTTCTGGTTTGACGGGCCGATATAGGAGCCCTGGAAGAGAAAGCGGTATGGAGGGTACTATATATATATAGAGATAAATACTTTATTGTTTCACGAAATCAATCATGGTTACAAAGCATCTAGTCGAAAGTAATATTCAGTCAAAATATAAAAATATCCACAATTTGTAAAAAACAATAACAGTAATAAAATGCAAGAAACAACAATTAAACAAGATACATCCATTCAAATGATATAGAATAAATGTCATCACAGATCCTGATGAGTATATCAGTCATATACAGCTTGCCTAAATGCATTAAATGAATCAATATCGATATCTATCCATCTCTCTGATGTGTTGTCGTACGTTTTCACAAATTTACTCTTTTTGTTATGTAGAATTAAGTAGGTACCTACCACTAGTACCACTATATGATACCTTCTCAAACAATTACTCCTGTGGTCTTCGAATGACTATTTCACGCACTTGCCAAATGAAATGAGCCAATCAGGAGCTCTAGTCAAGTTCGGATTATCCTCGGGATTATCGATAACACAAATTTGACTCTAATTGGGATAAATTCCATCCAATTAATCAATTTCAATCATTCACTTTGTTTGTGGAATAGTCTAATGAAATTTCACTCTTGATTGGATTCATCTCGTAAGTCTGTTTATTTATTTCATAATTCAGTTTCGTATGGAATAAATCAACAGAGTTATCGCGAAAATTCAATCACTTTTGGTATTACTACTGAGAATCTATAAGTGACCGATTAAAAGGTTATTTTTCACAGAAATTTTCATTTCCAATGCTTCTCTGCTCGCTTCTCTTCCATCGGCTGTTAGCTAAGTTAGAGTTTATAATAATTGGAATCATCATTTTCATTTCCAATAAAGGCACCTGGTATCATTGAATGATTGTTATATAAAACAATTTCCTTGAAAATGCTGACCATAACTATTAATAAGTCTCCATTTATCTATTTGTTCTGGCTGATTCTACTATGTTTACTGTGAAATTAGTTTTTCAAATTGTTATAGTTGTTAAGTTGTTGAAACTTATCTATACCAATGTTAGATAATCTTTCATTTCTTATTTTGTTTGTGGTACGTTTTCACAACTTTACTCATTTGGATGCATGGGTGGCTACGACTACTCTGGGCGACTTTGACAGTAGTTAACGGCACACATTCATCCTTATATATTCAATAAGATATTGATCATGATGATTCTTCATTCAATAATAAATAAGAATATAGGCAATGAAGAATGTACATTCCTTTCAGTTTAAAACTGGGTTTATAGTAACAAAGTTGAAGAATCAGCAATTCGAAACTCTCAAAAACTCAACTCTGGTTATAGACAAGACAAAGTGGATCTGTTTATATCGGCGAAAATAAATTGATAAATAGAATCATTATAATGAATTATTGCTTTTAGAATCACTTATTGTTTGTTTATTTTCTGATCTGAATGATATAACGAGAGTATGCTTACATATGCATTCATGGTTTCTAAAGAGATTTGTTTCAGTTAGTTAATTATATACTTATAGATAGGGTAACATACTGATATTTAAAGTTATTGTTTGGAAAGTTTTGAGAAGAAAACTTGTTCGCAATAACAAATAATCAATCCGCTAAACACTGACAACTAACAATAAGTGTCAACTCTGATATTGTGATATTCTGGTTGTATGAAAAGTATTTATGATACCAAATTTTTAGATATTTTCAAGGCCAACTATAATATGCAGTTTGAATTCAAGAGTTTTCCTTCCTAAAACTTAAAAATTTGGGCCATTGCAACTGAGAACCCTGCTTTAACTCACCCGAAAGTGGGTTTTGAAGAAATTTAAAAAAATTCGGTCAATAATTTTCATTGTATTTTAAAATTCCTGTCATAAAGACTATTAAACCCTCGATAATACCTCAGAAATGTTTCGTTTGTCTATTATGAGTTCTGTCACCCAGTGATTATAGCTTAAAAAAAGCACTTCCATCAACATCAAAATATTCGAAAAATGTTAATATCAACCAATCTAAAGCAGCCCCCCGAATGTTTGTGAATGAAACTGAATGATATGAGTGGGAAAAATGTTTACGATGTTTAAGGTTTCTAATGGTTGAGATAATCTATTTCTGTTGCTGGCCGTAATCTAGGAGAATATCTCCGAGAATGATTTAAAAACATAACAGCGAAGGTTTCGGTGAAGGTCACACCGGAACGAGAATTTGATCAATCGAATGTCAAGGTTGAGGTAGCAATTTTCAAATCTCAAGTTGATGCTAAAAATACGTCGGCTATGTGGAATAGATTTATGAGCGGTATGAAATTAAGTAGATATAGGTATATAAAACTCGGTAAGTTTGAGAATTACTACAGATATGACGCGATAATTAATATTTTAATCTCGTACTTGATTTTATGTCATACGTTCATTTCTCTTGGGTTTGGTAATTCAAAAGCACAATGTATCACTAAACGATTTATTACACTATATTTATCTCGATATTTAAGGTGTATTCAAGCAACATCAACTTAAACTAAAATGAATGATTCAGGTACCTATATAGAATTTAAAGTAAGAATATATGGTGTTCATGCAACATCAACAAAGAAAATTAAGAAATTCAGTTATATGTCAAAGCTGTCACTGAATATGAATGTTTTCGTCATAAGTAAATGAAAATAGGAATTATAATAATAATATGCTGATATAAACATTCTTAAAAAACCACACAGTCAAATCATAAAATGGCAAAATTAATGAAACAGAGACCTAAAACTTCAACCAGTTATCAGTTTTGTGGGTTGTGTGGCAAAATATTTGACACGACAATGGAAGAAATTAATCTCTTACTTGAATGTTGGCCATCTTTCTAAGTTTTAATTGGTTAGTTTTTCTGCATGAATTCCCACATTGCCTTACACGATTTCATATTATTGATTTTAATTTTGAATTAATTCAAGTTTAAATGTGTGCTTGCATGAATCAACCTTTACTCTTTATACAATTCGAACTCAATGACAATTGATTACTGCAAATCACTAAGATATTCTCTTCGAGCTGTAATGAAAGTATCTCTGTGTGATATTCAATGTACCAGAAATTACGTAGACTTTCTCGAATTCTCGCGAATATTCTAGGAAACATTCGACAAACGATATTTCTGCGAATTGCGTCTGGCGGCTCGCCGAGATATGACTACAGTGGCGTACTTTCTGACCACAATCCGTAACAATACCAATTTCCGCGCCTACATTTTCCAGAAGCAAAAATATTCTTGGGGTTCTAGAATTCCTGAATAACTTCCACGCAGCGCTGTTTCTTTCTGAAAAAATTCTGGAGTTTCTTATTGATTTAGAAAATAGTTCTGGTGAATTTGTAGGGTTTTTCACTTTAATTGAAGGTAAGTCACTACCCCCATGGTGAATTATGATCACATGTTCAGAAATCAGAATATTGATTATTTTTTGGGCATGTTCATTCGATACAAAAATAAAATATGTTCTGGAGTATGTTCTCAACAGTAGATTTTAAATGATCGTAAAAAATCTTGACAGAAATTAACAATTCAGAGAGAATAGTTGATCACACACTTCCGAAATGTGAAATAAATTTGGCATCGACGCAAAGTGTTGAGTAATTTTAGTCACGAATTATTTATTGAGATGCAATTTTTTCGTATCTCGCCGTTTTTCACGATAAGAAATAGGAGTTTTAAAGCAGGTAATGTTATCTGATGTGCAAGTGCCGTTGAGAAAAACAATGTTGCTTATTTGTCAAATCTGGTATCAAAACAGGGACATAAATGATTTTGCGATATGTCATCAGTGACTATCCATATCAAGGTGGATATAGGATGGTGAAACAGCTTCCTATTAACAAGCACTAGAATAAACTGTAGACCTTTGCCTACTTGATTTCATACCGTAGTAATATTTCCTGAAGTTATCAGAGATGGCGACATACCTTGTGTCGGTAAAACAGAAACTGTGCATCTGTCATACTTTTATCAGTTTCATCTATTCTAGATGAAAAATGACTGAGAAGAGTCAAAATATCAATATTCATTCCAGATTTATAGAAAATATATTGTTTAATGTCGTTTCAAGTCACGTCTGTCAGATGTGAACCACAGAAATACGTAAGCAACAGAAATCTTCTTCGATAATCGATCTTACCGCCATCTTCTTTCAATTCGTGGAAATATTACTACCTTCTCAAACGGTCTACAAGTTTTTCGCAGAAACAATTGAAGAGTTGTTTCATCATCCTATATCCACCTTGATCCATATCTTGAAATGATGACATCAAACCCCAATGTGAAATGTGGTGAGGTGAGTAATTGAAGATCTACTGAAAGTTTTGTATCAGGCGAGGGGGTGATCACGTGGGAAGTTTGGTGTACAGGCACAAGGAAGTTCGAAGGAAGTTCGGGGAAGTCTGAGGAAGTTCGAAGGAAGTTTGGGAAGTTCGAAGGAAGTTTGGGAAGTTCAGGGAAGTTCGGGGAAGTCTGAGGGAGTTCGAAGGAAGTTCGAGGAAGTCTGATGGAATTCGTAGTCATATCGTTCATTGTCGTATATTTTCGAACTTCTATCCACCACAATTCTCTTTTCTATCGCATACCCACGTAGTATCCTTGAGTAATGAGACTGTGATATTCAGTTTGATTGAAAAATTAATTATTTCAATCTCAAAAAATTACTCGTTATAACAGGACATCAATTCTGTAAACTTTGACATAAGGAAAACAATATAATTCTAGTAGAAATTTGGTAAAAAAATGTATATCTTTAGCCACAATTAAAGGGTGAATTAGAAAGTAAAAAAATTGTTCGATTTTTGTTTGAAGTACTTGCTATTGTATGGAATTTCAGTCCTCAAGAAAATCTTAACTGTCGTGAATTACCTTCAGTATCAACTGGTCAATTATTTTGAGCTATACAGTGTGTTACAAAAAAAAAGATGCGCATCGAAGTTTTGTTTTCAAATGGAATAGGTACCCTGTATTTGATTGCATTTTCAGATTTTCATTGAAGATCTTATATCATCAATCCATCATACTTGATGTCTAGCTGAAATGTTTACCAACATAGATATTATAAAGTGTGAGAATTCAAATATTTCAAATTTAGAAAGTTTTTGTATCGGAACTATTCGTTATTGATAAAAACGGATTACGTATAATATGTTTTAAAATCTCGATATTTCAAATCATTCTCGCTTGACTCCAAGTGTGATAGATCGATGGAATCAGCTCTCTAATTATGGTAAGCAAGCAAGTCCATGGTCCCTTTTTTTCTAATTTTTGTTATGGTGAAAATAGAAAAAATCATTCATATTCAAATTTTCTCATCATTGAATTGTGAATAATACTCGGAGTAATGGATGTAAACTTGTTTGAATCCAGAAAAAACAAGCGTTTTCAATATACATTTAAGAAAAATACATACATAATCAGACGATTGTTCGGAGATGAAGCGAATTTGCAATAGACTATATTTGAGGATGGATATCTTAGATTTCGAGGGGATCTTTCGTTTCAATTTGGCACAATAGTTTCGGAACACTATTCATAAAAATTGTACCCTCTATCGGGTTCGAGGAAGTTCGGAAAGTTCGAGGAATTTTGGGAAGTTCGAGGAAGTCCGAGGAAGTTCGAGGAAGTTCGGGGAAGTCCGAGGAAGTTCGGGGAAGTCCGATGAAGTTCGGGGAAGTTTGAGGAAGTTTGGGAAGTTCGAGGAAGTCCGAGGAAGTTCGGGGAAGTTTGGGAAGTTCGGGCGCATAGGAAGTTTAGTGTACACGTTTTTTGGCTGTGATCACCCCCTCGGTATCAGGTAAATATGAGCTCTCACATAAACCAGCTATACAAATTTAAAGACACTTAACTACATCTGACACACCCGTTATTGACACATTAGATCATATATTGCTTACGCTAGATACGGTATCCAGGTTATTTGTTTGGATGTCCGAGGGGGGGTTGAAAGTACTAAGCCAATGATTGATCGTTTTGATTTTTGACCATACATATGTGTTATACCACGTGATATCATAGTACTTTTTACGACAGACCCCTCTAATACCAAACAAATACAACATGGTGCCGGATCTAGCGTAAGCATATATGATCTGAGATTGACACCAATGCCACGGAATAATTCGAAAATACCCCTTTCAATAAACAAATTGATTTCTGGCAATCCTGGAAACAGATCAGTTCGGCACCACGACCTGTCACTGGACCGTTCAAGTTTCAATTTCAACATCTCGGAAAGTGAATTTTAGTTGTAAATTGCGCTAAACGTTTTTTCATCAAATAAAACCAAACCTACTCGCCCATTATTACGACACCCGAACTGTAAATAGGATGATTACAGCAACAACTGTTGCCCCGTTGCCAGGCAAAACGCTCGGCCTTGTTCCAATCGAAGTGCACCAGTTGAACTGCATCATCACCTTGATACAACTTTCGCACATATTATATCCAAACCGAAACCAATGGAACATTTACACTCACCTATTTTTCTCCAACTCGTTATGCGACGTCCTGAAAACCAAGAAACAAAATTTAGTTTCAGTGGGTTTCCAGAATACTAAATACTGCACATTAGTTGGCCATGCCCTTGATCGTGGAGAACAAAGAGCGCGGAGTTCGGGGAGCGCTCACCTGTTTCCTTGCGACTTTTTCGACTTCGGCCTTCTGCAAACTTCCCTGAGATCATCTGGAAACCTCAACGTGGAAGCGTAGCCGTGCTCGGCCTCTGCAACAACAAAAACAAATCGGAAACAGCTGATGCACCACAGCCGAATGTGAGGTTAAGCGCTCGTCTCGGGCGCTCCACTAACCCGCGCTTACCTCTTTCTCTTCTGGCTATGTATTCGGCGGCTTCTAAAAGTGTTTCTATGGAGTTCATATTTGGTTGTGGAGAACCGAGAATTTGTTGGGAGACCTAGAGATGGGCGCAAAACTCGCGAGTTTTCGGTCTTCGCGCACGCACACACCGTTCTCAGCCGACGACGAACTGGCTGGCGATTTATCGATGGATCGCGGGTTGCCCGTGCACCGCGTTTGATACTTGTTATTCACATGCGCGATTCGCGGAGGTGCCAGATTGGATACGTTCACAGGAAAGTCGAGATAATTTCACGTGCGTAGATATGTGTAATGGAGAATTATATATAAGACGGGTTTTAGGCATAATATCAATGGGTATGGGTTCTACTAACAAGAGAGTGTAACCTATACTTTGTGATAATATGTTCTTGAATAGTGTTTTGTGACCTCACTGATTATGATGATTTGGAGTTGGTTGGGGAAAGGTCAAATCAACTGAAACCTCTATGTATTTGTTGCCGACGTTTCTATAAAGTCATCCTCAGGGCAAAGAGAAATAGGTTCCTTGTCGTGGTGACATGTATTTTAAAAAAGGACATTTACATATATATATGTGGATTCGATGTATTCGAACGAGAGATTGCTGAATTCATCGAATCCACATATGATGATTTGACCTTTCCCCAACCAACTCCAAATCATCATAATATGTTCTGCCCGCTTGTTCTCCAACAATTTCCGATCAAAATTGCTCCTTCTTTTTAACAACACACTGTACACACTCTAATTGAACGATTTCAACACATTTTCTCAAACAATTCACTCGTGAAATAACAAAAATCATCCTTCTTTCTTGCATGAAAATAATTTTAAATTTTGACAGATATGACATTTCCAACGATGTTCATGTTGTCACTCTCAAAACCTTATTTACTAGAAGGATGATTTTTGTTATTTTACAGAACTCGATTTACACAAAAAAAGAAGGGATAATATAAAAATGGAACTTGAATTAGTAAAACTTTTCAATTAATCCGAGGAAAAGCATAATTATTGGGGAATAACCAGCATCGAACTAATACTTCAGGTAGGGTTGTTTCCGAAAAATTACCCCCTACTACATTGTAACATGAAATTCGAAAAGCAGGTATTTCTGATATATTGCCTGCAGGATTCTGCAGCCCTTCTGCAAGTGGTTGATTGGTTAAATTCAGTAGTAAAGGAAACATGAACAAAGTTGTCTATATGAATAAATTCTTGTTATAATAGCTTTCTTTATTGCAATCAACATTTCCTTAATTTAACTTATGAGAATTATGTGTACATTTTGATGGCTCAAATGAGAACTTGAGAATAATTTCATAGTGTTGGATTGTTCCTACCCTGCAGAAACTCCAATATTGATGGATTTTTCTTTAACCAAGGTTAAACTGGTTACTGGAAATAATTGTACCATTTGTACCTATGTGTCTCTTTCAATCTACTCACCCTCACAAGGTCTAAACTGATTCCTCTGTGCAACATTTCATGAGAAATTAGAAAATATTCTTCACATCTCTTTGATAGGTTCAATGTTTAGCAATTGAAGAGCATCATGAAAAACAACCTGTAGAGCCTTGAGCAGATATATTCGGGCATGGATTATAGAGAACATATGCTCTCTGGGATTCTAAAAACCAAGAAGAATGAATTTTTATAACAATCCAGAAAAAAATTCATTCAATCTGAGTTGAATGTGAAATTTTAAATATCAAAAAACTCACCGTGAGGATTCTTATCCTTCTGTAGTAGACACTGAAAACTGATGATAAATTTATCAAAAATGAAACCAAATACTGTGGATTCAAATAACCCTTTTCAATGTCTTTTATACAACTTTTCACAACAAGGGGATATTGTATGATATAGACATAAAACAGGTCCCATTCCTCCTAAAAATAATAATTTTTAAATGAACTACTTGAGAAACTACCATGAAAAATATACTTACTGGTTGGGTAAGTAGTGAAAAGTCAACATTATTTGTATTTGGTAGTTCTGGATACATTTTGGTTAAAACTTTCTTCTCAAATTCTTTGAAAAGAGCATTTAATCTAGCACAATTATAAAACACAAATGAAGATCCTGTAAAATATTTTTCATTTGATCTGTATCCTGTATCTTTGAATCTAGAATCAGCATGAATTAATAAGTGTTAGGTACCTTTATTAGCTGATCTTGTATCATTCACTGTTATTTTTATGGGTTTTTGTGGCTTATTAGCTAGCATTTCTATGATAACTGATGCCTCTCCTAATTTTTTGAAATATGTTTCACAGGATGAATTTTGTTTTGCAGGTACATGATATTTGTGATAAGCCATCATCTCCATATCCTGTGCCCTTGACCTAGAATAATGAATTTATGGATTTTGATACCCCATCCCAAAATATTTTGGTAGTAACTATTTTGAATTGTTGAGTACCTGTACAAATCCTTTGCAAGTGTCAAGCATTTCACACCTGCATCATTCAAAACTGGTCCACACAGAACATTGACAGTACCAGTAACAGTTGGATTCAACAATAAATGTATAATTGAATTCTCCTCCTCAGTATTTCTACTTATTGATTTTCTAGTCAAATTTGAACCAACTTCTTTGAGTAAATGTAATCGCAGCAGACTCAAATCCACTTCTGTGTGCTGTTCAATGATTGGTTCAGTTTGAAGACTGATGGTACTTATGAAACCTTCACTAGAGCTATAATTATACCCAGAATGTATTACATGTTCAAGAACAGTTTGTAGTAGTCTTCCAGATCTCTTAAAATATAGGAATGCTTCATCATTTTGCACTACAACTTTATCAATGTGGATTGGCCATTTGACACTTTCTTCCTTGAGTCGAACTATTTGTTTCTCGAGATCTATTCCAGGTGCTTTATAATGAAAAATATTAACGATGCTATCATTGACTAGATTTTTATCCAATAAATGATACCAGTTTCTAATACTTAAAGGAAAACTAATATCACCTGACTGTTGTATTTTTTTTGTGTGTTTACGAATGATTTTGTGATCATTTTGCGAATTGTCAATTAAGAACTTTTGCAAATGCAGAATAAACTCCTCTAAAATTGTCATTTTCATAGATATAGATACATAAACAAAAAAACATAACCAATATAACCATACATAAACGCCATGTGCCTCTACTTCTTTGTTGTTGGTAATGTTACTAATGTTACCTATTTAAAAGGTCCTCAAGGAGTAAAGGATCTCGAGCTTCATGGATAATGGTCCTATTCAGACTCAGATCAGATCATGCTTAGGCTCAGGTATAAAATGATATTAACGTACTTTGCCAGTAAAAATGTGATAATTTCAATTCCGTAATCCGTCACAAAAAATTTGCTGAATTAAACAAAAATGAAAGAAGAATATTGTGTAATTTGTGGTTATAAAGGGGAAATCGGGGGAAGGCAGAAAAATTAGCGGATTGACGATGTGAACTAGACTAGAACGTGGCTGATTTGTGGATTGCCTGCAAGCTTCCAGAAATTGTATAAATAAACGGTCTATATGAATATTACCTGCCAAAATGACAAAGTTCAGTACGTTCATTGCACTATTCCTTCTAGTTTTTTTTGAATCCTCACTCGCGCAGCTCTTAGAAGGATTATATTGTGGTAAAGAAAATTGCTACGATGTGTTGGAAGTCTCGAGAGAAGCCACGAAGAGCGAAATTGGAAAGAACTATAGGAAACTCGCTAGACAATTCCATCCTGACTTGCACAGAAGCCTTGAAGCTAAATCTGAAGCAGAAATACAGTTTAAAAGGGTAGCCAATGCTTATGAGATACTCAAAGATGAAGAATCCCGTACAGACTATGATTATATGCTTGATAATCCCGATGAATACTATGCTCACTACTACAGGTACTACAGAAGAAGAGTTGCACCAAAAGTTGATGTCCGAATAGTTCTTATAGTCACTATATCAGTGATAAGTGCCATACAGTATTACAGTGGTTGGCATAGATATGACACTGCTATCAAGTATTTCTCAACAGTGCCAAAGTATAGAAACAGGGCTCTAGATATAGCCAAACAAGATGGGTTACTTGTAGATAACAATAGGAGAGGTAAAGGTAAAGGCAAATTGTCCAAAGAAGAAACTGAAAATATCATTAAAAAAGTCATCCAGGATAAAATGGATATTAAAGGTGCATATGCTAAGCCAAGTGTCACTGATATTTTATGGATTCAGCTCATTATATCACCTTATTCTTTAGTTAAATATATTTACTGGTATACCTCTTGGATAGTGAGGCATACTTTATTGAAACAGCCTTATAATGAAGAAGAACAGCTATATATTATTAGAAAATTCATGAAGATGAGCCAGCATCAATTTGATAGTCAAGAAGATGACAAGAAGCAAGAATTTTTAGATAAGGAGTTATGGATTAGAGATAATTTTGATGAATGGTTCAAAGAAGAAGAAGAGAATACTAAAAAGCAGCTTGCTGAGAGCAATAAGTACAAGCAGTATAGAAGGTATATGAAAAATCATGGTGTTGGTAGAATGACTTTTGATGATTCTTAGTTTGTGACAGGACTAAAACAAATTTTTATTTTAGTAAGTTATTTTCATTTCAAATACCTAATATATTTTTCTATCTGTGTTATCTTTCATTTTTAAACAAAATTATTCCTATTAGGTAGGTAGGTATTGATTTTTTTGAGTCTGATTGTTTTTATATTTTTCATTTCTAGTATTCAAAATGGAAATTTTTAATATTGATCATACATTCCCCTACATATTGAAAAGGCTAAAAAAATAAATTACCTACCCAGTAGAATATGTTAGTTTTATATCTGATTTAAGCTCCAATCAAATATAAGCTTATTTCTGTGAACATACCATAAGTTAGATGATAATGCAGATACAATTTTCTTCTTTGATAATTATGTGATGATTTTTTTAATTGGTTGAGAAAGTGTAATTTTCAATAATGTATTTTTTCATATTTTTTTTTTCAAGTGACCTTCAAATCAATATTCTCATTTCACATCCTTACATACTTATTTTCAAATAAGAATCTTAGTGACCATTTTCCACAAAAATTTCTTTGCCAAAGCTTCTCTTCCATCCAGCTGTTAGCTGAAGGGTTTATACTAATTGAAATAGTTATTTTCATTTCCAATATAGGCACCAAGTATTATTAGTGATTGTTACATAAAAAAATTTCAATGAAAATGCTGACCATACAATAAATATTAACATATTTGTTCTGGCTGTTTCCACTGTTAACTGTGAAATAAGTTTTACAAATTCTTATAGTTGTTCAACTTATCAATACCAATGTTAGATAATCTTTCATTTCTTTTCATGAATTTGACATAAAAGAATTTTGATCAGGCTAGATCAACCATTGCAAATTGCAATAAGGCTAGATCAACCATTGAAAACTGCAATAATCAATATTGACTAACACAGTTTTTATACTGTTATGTACTTTTATTCTGAGCTTTCTCTATTACAACATATTATCCAAGTCAATATCCAAAATCCAATAAAAATGAAAGTTATTTATTGCATGTATATTCATGAAAGTTGGAAAAAAAAACATGAAAGTGCATTTTTCTAATATAACATATATTGTCAGGTAACTCAAAATATATACAACATATTATTTATATTATTTATGAAACAAACATTTCTAATCTAATTCATGGGATTATCTGTTGGTTAAAAATATTTTTTGTAATTTCTAATATAAAATAACAAAAATAGAATCCATTGACTGAATATGAAGTTATTGATAACTAATAGAATTCATTCTCAACAGAAATGTAGGTTATTGTTGTGGTGTTTCATTATTATTGTAATTCAAGTTCAGAACCATTGCTGAAATTTTTAATTTCAAGCTTGGTCATCATGGTGTGGAATGTTCTTTCCTGTGCTGCTGCAAATAGCCATTTTTCTGGACTCTCTGTAAACATCAATACTTTTTATTGAAGTACTTTGGAGTTTCATTTACCTATTGATCAGCTCAGAAGCATTTAACACAAATTGTTATTTTATCTCAAACTTGCATTGATATTCCGAATATGTTGATTTGTCTTTATAGACATAAATAGAAACATTTGAATATACTCAAAATGAGTGAAATATTCTTATATGTACTTATACAGTATGGTAGAAATGTATGGAATAAATTCATAAAAGCATAGTGATACAGATCGATTTTTGTTTTCAGATTGACATCTCTCGATATACATAGGGACTTTGTGATGTGGTTGTGGTGACGTAATCGATTGTTTTTTTAAATAGGAACATATAACCCGTTTTTTTTTTCGGACGGTATATTTATTGTCTATCTTACCATATACTAATTAGGAAAATAAAGTAATACAGAGTGGGAAAAAATTATTAATTATTTTATATTTACAAAGTAAACCACTTATCGTGTTCAAATTCGTGACCTTCTGCAAGCATACAATGTGATAGACGGGAACCAAATTATTCTTGAAATTTGGCTATCCTGTCTGAATTTATTTGTGAAATATCCACTCTTATTCGTTCTTTCAAATTTTCTAATCTTTCCGGTCTGTTTACATAAACTTTGCTCTTCAGATATCTCCAGAGAAAAAAATCGAGAGCAGTTAAATCAGGAGATCGAGGTGGCCATTCGATTGACCCTCTCCGACGATCACAAAAAGAAACATTTAAGTAATCAGGTAGGTACATTGATTGTAAATATAAAATGATTGTTCCCCACCCTGTATAACTTTATTTTCCTGATATTGGTATATATGGACATATAGACAATAAATATACCTTCCAGAAAAAAATTAAACAGGGTATGTAACTATTTAAAAAAAGAATCGATGACGTCACCACAACCAATTTGAAAAAAAGATCAATCTGTCTCAGGATTTTTTTTTATATATTTATAATGAATTTATTCCATACATTTCCACCATACTGTATAGTTTTACCTGCCATTGCTCCATGCTAATAGAGCTTATAATTTGTGTATTGACACCTCCATCATCTCTAAATGCCTTCAAATCTCTTTTACCCATTGGTTTTATAATTGGTTCTCCCTTACTATCTAGAATATCAAATGAAAATGTTGAAATCATATATGCATTTTTGCAATAAGGACAACTTGACCACAATCCTACAGATGTAGGTATATAGTAACATGAATAGGCAAGGATAAAATATACATCACTTACTCAGATCTATGTGAGCCCTTCCATCTCTTATCAGAAATGCAAAATAAAACATATTTTGCACAGTATTAGCAAAATCATCAGTATCCATAATATAATCATAATACTTTATGGGCTCTTTATCATTTTCATTATATTTCACCAGCAAGACATCATATAAAACTTTGACAATTTCTTCAATACCCTCCTCTTCCTTATCAACACTAGTTATTTTTTCTGGTTCTTTCTTCTGCAATTTTTCTCTGGTAACTTTTACCCTTTCTTTTCTTGGTTTAGGTTGTGGTAAATTATTTAAGTCATATGTTCCATATACATAACAATAATCAGGTATTTTCGGAATGATTTTCCGGGAGTCTTCTAGAAGTTTCAATAAATCTATATGTTGCAGTTCATCACTGTCTTCATCTTTAATATTTGAAATCTGAAAAAAAAATTGTATTTTCCCAATTTTTATGAAACCATGTTTAGTTTTTTACTATTTTGTTTGTGAATTCACTCTGCTCATAAGTGGAAGTGAAGACGTCCACTGCTTCAATGCATTTTTTCAATAAACTACTAGCTGAAGAGAGTATCATGCAATCCAAAAGAGTCTCATCAGCTTGGTCAACTCTGTCATCAATCTTACACTCTGTATCTAGGGAATTTGCTTCACGTATGACATCACCAATGTCTTTAACTGACTGAAAACCTACATCCTCGGATTCCTCTACAATAAAAAACCTCAATAACTGAATTTCTTCTATAGAACAGACTCACGTATCTCCTCAACTTTACTCAATAGATTTCGGTAAGAAAGTTTTCTTTGTTGGGCATTTCTCCGAACAGATTTATTATTTTCTTGATCATCTATTGAGTTATCTAGATTATTCATGTTGAATGAGATCTTGAATGTTTTGGATTCCAAAATAATAATAAATACCGAATTAATAACCAACAAAATAACAAAAACAACTTGTTCTGCTTCTTCTTTTAAATCTGTGTTCTGTCACTGTCGCTTATAGGTTAATTGCCGAATATGCCCGATTGGCCAGTGGCGTGCAAACCCACGCTTTCATTAGGGTCACAAAATTTATTTTTCTACAACCGTTTCACAAAGGAGCATTTGACGTTTTCAAATCTCAACACAAAATTGACGTTTTTCTAGGAATCTAAAGAATAAAATAAAATCTGAAGAAACCTATCCAAATCTAACGTGACCTGTCCAAGTCTAACGAAAACTATTCTAATCTAAATTCTAACGAAACCTGTCCTAATGTTACGAAACCTATCCTGATGTTACGAAACCTATCCTAATCTAACGAATCATATCAACAAGAATCTCGGGACCCAAGGATGGCAAACTTTTCGTTTAAATAACTTTTTTTCCACTTATCATTCATTGTTCCTTCTTTAAAAATTTACTGAAAACAATAGGTTAGTTTGTTTAGTTCAGGCAGTCTCATTAAATAATATAGCGCAGTGATCCGGACCAACAAGCAGTCTCATCAAATATTTCAACCGCTCCTTTGCTAAAGTGCCGGTCCCGAGACTCTTGTATCTTATCAATGTAACCAAAGTGAAACCGCTCTTCAATAGCAGGGTTGTACACGTTTTTTCAAAATTTATATATGTTAAACGTGGACCTACAAAGAATACGTCGATATTTTTTGAAAATTTGATTGTCAAGGGTTTTTCCAAAATCGGCATTCAAAAATCGAAAATTCATCCTTTTCTGAAAATGGGACGTCAACCGGTAGGTTGGTTTAGGAAAGGTGGATATAGATAATCCACCTTGGCCATGATCTAAGACCCAAACATTAACTAATAACATATCACACCCTTACCTTATATTATATGTGAAGCTATTGAAATGCATCAGATTCTAACAATGCAATAATAAATATATATTTGTAAACACGAAATTGTGGTATAACCGGAAGTTGCAGAAAACTGAATATTTCAGATCAAAAGAGGTCGTCAGAAAACTACAATAGGCAATTAAAAAAACACCTCAATCCCAACTGAACAAAAAACTACATCTTCAGTACTTTATTGATAGTCTAGACATACAATAATATAATTAAAATAATTTCATGATATTCGAACTATAATATTCATTTCAGACTGTTCAAAAATTACATTAGGCACAGTGTTACATTGGCCCTCCTATTTTAATTCACTAATTGATGTATACATGTCTGAAACAACAATCTCAGAACAGTTAGTTATCATCTGTACTTTTCAAAATTATTATTCCATCGAGGTTTTTGTGAACTCAACATGTTGATATGATTTTTTCTATCTTTTGACTGCGCGGAGGAAAATCTATGATAGTGGCAATCAAGGTGGATATGATATATCTTATAACGCTAGATCCGGCATCATGTAGTATTTTTTGGTATTGAGGGGTCTGCAAGAAAGTAGGTACTATGATCACGTGTGGTACAACACGTATGTATGGACAAAAATGAAAACGACCAATCAATGGCTTATTACTACTTCCAACCCCCCCGGACCTACAAAACAAATAACCTGGATACTGGATCTAGCGTTATAAGATCTATGGTGGCAATAATAATGCTACTGACGCCACCTATAAAATAAAATGCATAATTTGAATTGATACAAATGTAGCTAAAGCGATATTTGCTGTTACACACTTTATATAGTTCATATATATTATATATATTCTGTAGATTTTAAGTAATTATTATCCTGTCACTTCTTGAAGATCCTAATAAATATTACAGATACCTATATTAGTTGTACACTTTCAATTTATTTTGAGATTCTGTACCTATATGATATATTTACAGCCTACATTTACATAAAAGAAGTCCCATTCTGTGACACAAAACTGTTTTTATCAATATATCGAATACTGCACTTTATCATGAATAAATGAACAAACCGGGAGTCAATAAATCGATATAAAACATCATTCACCATAATGACAACAACATACCAAGAACAAAATTGGTGTCTCGCTTTGGTGTTCAAGCTTGAATGTGAAGATACAGCATTTTTTACAGGTTTCAAAACTATGCAAAATCATTTTTTACAAATTTTTTCATCGGATTTTTGTTATATGTAGAAACCTAGATATGTTTCATTGCGACAGGCTTTCAAAATAACCTGTTAGTTTTAATTGCTTTCAGATGATGAATGAACACAACTAGAGGTTTATATAGTAAAACTAGTGGAACTGCTCGTTTGTGTGAAAATTGTCTTACATGAAAAATGGATCAAGTATTATAATGAACACAATACTTATGTCTTTAGTGTTTGAATCCAAATTGTCAATATATATTTCATGAGAATTATTGATTCAAACATTTATTCAAGTTATAGTAAGACTTTTTTTATTCTCATTATGTTTGAGGTCTTCCATCCCAAACATATAATGATGAACAAATAAGAAAACGAATGCCACTAGCATAATCAAAATTTCAGTCTTCGAGATTTCAGAAGTATTCTTATCCCTATCGAACTTGTGAAATTTTTTTCAGCTTAATTCAATGTTTACAATTCAGATGATAAAAATAATAATTGATCCGTTGATGCCCTTTTTATATAAGATTCAAGTTTATAATGAAAGGAAGCAAGTGCCTGCAACATTTTTCATGCACAAGAATATTTATTTCAAGCACAAGTATACTACTTATTTTAGCAAGAACATTATCATTATCATATCCATAACGGTTTTGAATCATATACTCTCATCTAAACAAAGTTCATATTAGAAGTTTCTATTTTTATACTAAAATTACGGAAGCTCTTTCAACTTTTTGGTCTCAATACTTCTATGAACCTAATTTTGTTGATATTCACAATCTTTTTCCCACAGAATAACATTCGGCAGTTTTGATGAAATCAATTATATTCACATTTCTTTTTTTGAAATTCGTTTCAGTTGGTTCCTTGAACTGAAATAATTGTAATCTGGAAATAAATGAATCATAAATACTCCAGTTAATCGTCATCTTTATATTTGTCACTGTAATATGGAATATACTGTAAAACAGCTTTCCACTCGCAAAAATACAAAGTACACAAAGTTCCAGCCGCCGTATAAACCAGCAAGCTAGGAATATACCTCCTGAAAATCTCCATGTGCTTCGGTCCCAACAGGCTCAAGAACCTCGGAGATTCGATTGACCGTAGATCAGATTTTTGCTCACATTTCTGCTCACATTTTTGCTCACATTTTTGTTCAACGGGTTCTTGTAATTTTTCTTTCTCTACGAGTATTTCCGCCTTGGTTTTGCAAACGATTTTCGTCTTCGATAAATGACCGCCACCTTTCGGACAATCCCGGGTCATTTTTATTGAAATGTTTATCTAATGAATAGATTCAGCTGACTGACGCTGTCAAAACGATTATTATGTCTAAAATAATCTAGTGTAAACTGTAAAGATGTTCAATTATTTTCATTCAGTCGAGTTGATGATAATATGCAACCAAGGTGGATATAGGATGGTGAAACAGCTCTTCAATTGTTTCTGCGAAAAACTTGTAGACCGTTTGAGAAGGTAGTAATATTTCAGCTACTTGAATGAAGATGGCGGTAAGATCGATTATCGAAGAAGATTTCTGTTGCTTACGTATTTCTGTGGTTCACATCTGACAGACGTGACTTGAAACGACATTAAATCAATATATTTTCGACAAATTTGGAATGAATATTGATATTTTGACTCTTCTCAATCATTTTTCATCTAGAACAGATGAAACTGATACAAGTATGACAGATGCACAGTTTCTGTTTTACCGACACAAGGTATGTCGCCATCTCTGATAACTTCAGGAAATATTACTACGGTATGAAATCAAGTAGGCAAAGGTCTACAGTTTATTCTAGTGCTTGTTAATAGGAAGCTGTTCACCATCCTATATCCACCTTGTATGCAACATAATGGAGATCAAGTGAGCAAAAACCTTATATACAGAGCATACAGTTCATGGCAACATTCAGCTGAGAACTTGAACAAAATATTTGGAGATAGACCAAAACGGAATGGCGTAGTTCCAAATATGTCTCTTCACGACCACGCACAAATATCAACTTATGAAGTCATAATCTATTACCCAAAGTGATTATCTGTTGGTTTTGATTCCAGGACAATGTCTACTGAATGAGGGTATCAAATTTTGGAGTAGCGATATCAGAAAACTTATACCTATACTCCATCATCGGACAAAAATATTTAAATATGATTGTATAAGATGAAAAAAATGACAAATTGACAGTTAGGAAATCTTAGCCCAAATAACAAAAATCGTTGACTCCAGTTTGCATGGAAATTATTCATTGAATTGTGGAGTCAGGAAACGAAAATTGGAAATCTGATTTTTTTTATAGAAGTAGAAGTTATGCTAAATTGGAAAAGCAAATCGGTTTTTGTTGTGAAAACGCTTTTGCGTCAGTTCGATACCAGGTTTTGCTTCACCCCGCTTAAAGCAACGATGTTTATGTCACAGATTTTCTATTTATTTCTTAGTTTTTGAATGTTCTCACAGCATTCTGAAAATGTCTGTATGTTCTAAGAGAATATTCTATGGAAATTCATAGAATAATTTTTTGCAGTGTTGGTTAATTCGAGATATTCTCAGAATATTTAAAATCGTCTATTTCGCATATACATAGAATATGCCTAAAATATTCTAATCATGTTGTGATTATGATATTTTCCGAGGGTGAACATTGTATGGATGAAATTGTGCTGTCTAGGAAATCAAGTGATGTTGCATGAATCCGCCCTTAGTTTATTTCCAAAAATTTCGAAAAATAATACTGAGCATGAAATAACTCAACTTCGCCCTAATTCTCATCTCTCCGATCTTCGAGATCTCAACGCGCATCGAATTCAAATAACTCCATATATCGACCCCATTGGAAACGAACCCCACGGCACAAATTAGAAAACATTACAGATGAGACACTCCGCTAATTTTGTGTGATGTACCGAGATCCGTTTTCATTGACCTCGGATCTTTAAATTTTGCGCATCGCATTGCAATGTTGCCATTTTAGTAAAGCATAATCAACACCATTATAAAAGGTTTCCTACTTCTGAGTGATTGTATGAATAAGTTTTCATCAGAAATTAGTTTCTATCAGGAATATTCTAATATTTCGAATGTAGCTCATTCATTGTCATCAGGAACAATAAAACACGATTCAATTATGTAACAAATGATCAGACTCTGAATTCATCAACTTGGAATGTAATATAGCAATATAGGTATAGCAAAAATGGTGATATTCTCGTCAAATGGAAAAGTTTGATTGAAGTCAATAAATATCACTGAAACTACTCACAGATTTTTGTCCTTTGAAAAACAATGTAATTTGATATTCTCTGATTTACTTGAAGAAGATTTACAATCTTTATATACACAGTAATGATTACCAATAAACATATTATTGAACCTGATTCACATTCCAGATAGTGAAGGTATATATCTATGATCACAGGTTGTTTAATCTGTGCTGTAATAATCCTCAAAACCTTTATTACTTTTCCTTTTGAATTATAGTTAATTGAAAATATGTTATCCATTGAAAGAACATAAACCCATCCGAAATACTGGATTGTGAATCGTGTAAAACGAAAACATTTGTAACATAACCAACAAAATGAGGACAACGATGTGAACAAAACTCGATCAACAACATTTAAGCGCCAGATATCTATGACTGGACCTTTAAATCTTGCACTTTCGACATCCCTCTCTAATTTTATTCGCTCTGTCTGACTGTCTCATCTGTAAGGTTTTCTAATCCGTGCCCACGGGCTCTCCACCCCCACAGGGGCTCCCGCAAAACCACCCGTCATGCCCCACAACCTTGTCCGACGAGCTGACACGTCATATGAAGACCTGCTCCTCGTCCGACGTCGAGGCTGCCCGCACCGGCGTCACCGGGTACCGGACGGGGCCCTTCCACTTTCTGCTGAGCCCGAGGCTGCGCGGTAGCGCCACTGGCGCCGCTGCCCTCACTAGACGTCGGTCCGGCGTCCGGAAGCCCGAAGGGTCGACGTTCGCCTTCAAGCAAGTGGACAGTTAGTACTTGTACTGTAGCAATTTGTTATACAAAAATTCCTTTTCTAAATCGACTTTTATATTCTAATATTGACAAAGTTAAAGCAGGTACTTTTGTATTGTTTTTGCTAAAAAACAAGAAGACATTATCCGATGAGATATCTTTCAAAGAATAGTTAACGAAAGATAAGAGTTAATTTGTATGTATAAATGCTAAAATGGTAATACTGAGTTCAAACATATCTAGTGAAAATGATAGTGATCGAGATAGGACAGACAGATCAATGAATAAGCGTTGTGTATAAATATGCTTCAACTTTTTTTGATGAAATTAATTATAAGAAAGTTTTCTATATGGTGTGAACTCAAACAGAAACACTGTATACAAAAATTAAAAAGACATATCAAACAATAAATAAACATACTAAAATATTCAGCACAATAATATATAACTATATGACTTATTATTACTAGGCGGATTTATTGATATATGGATAATTACCGGTAATATCGATAATTTTACAAGAAATAAATCTTCTTTTCCCAAATCCTGAATTTCTGAATTCTGTATCAATCCATTTTCACGCACACATTTTGTTGTAACAGCTTGTGAAGGATTGAAAAAATTTAGAATCGTTAATAACATCAGAAAATGCAGTTAAAAAATTATCGATGATATCGACAAACCGATAATATCAATGAATTCTGATGATCGATAATCGATATTTCCAAATAGTCAGACGACAATCACCATTTACCTTGGGGATGATCTCGACGACCCTTGCCCTGCTCGCCTTCCCCTCCACCTCGTACCGGATGCGCTTGTGGTAGGGCACCTCCCTGCAGCTCTCCGTGACGTGCTTCTCCACCCCCACCTCGGCCCCCCTGGCCACCACCAGCTCCCCCTCCCGCCCCATACCCTTCAATACCGCCAGAGCGCGCTCGTACGGCACGCCGAGCAGCGAGACGCCGTCGGCGGCGACGATCTGGTCGCCGCGACGGCACGCCGGACCGCCCTCGAGCACCGCCTGCACGTACACGTGGCCATCGGAGCCCTGCGTGACGCGCAGCCCGAGGCTGCCCTCGCGGTCCCTGAGGACAGGTACGGCGGAGAGGACGCGCTCCTCGGCGAACGAGAGGTTGTCGAGCTTTTCCGCGAGGGACTCGCTGAGGGTCTCCTGGAAGTCGGGCAGGAACGGCTGGGGGGTGGGTTTGATGGTAGAGTCTGAAAAGGGTGACAGAGTCAGACAAAGCGAATAAAAGTAAAAGCGAAAAATTTAAAGGTCCAGCCAGCGCAGGCGCTAAAATATTGATCGCGTGTTTTGTTTACATCGTTGTCACCATTTTGTTGGTTAGATTACAAATGTTTTCGTTTAACACGATTCACTACCCAATATTTCGGATGGGTTGATGTTCTTACAATGTATAACATATTTTCCATAAACTATAATTCAAAAGAAAAAGTAGGCAGGCGCTAAAATGTTGATTGAGTTTTGTTCACATCGTTGTCATCATTTTGTTGGTTATGTTGGAAATGTTTTCGTTTTACACGATTCACTATCCAGTATTTCGGATGGGTTTATGTTTTTACAATGTATAACATATTTTCCATAAACTATAATTTGAGAGAAAAAGTAATGAAGGTTTTTTGAGGATTATCACAGCACAAATTGAACAATCTGTGATAATAGGTATATACCTTCACTATCTGGAATGTGAATCAGGTTCAATATGTTTATTTGCAATCATTACTGTATATATAAATATTGCAAATCAGCTTCAAATAAATCGGAGAATATCAAATTACATTGCGTAACAACGAGTTGAGTCGAGTTTTTCCGCGAGGGACTCGCTGAGGGTTTCCTAAAAGTCGGGCAGGAACGGTTGGGGGGTGGGTTTGATGGTCGAGTCTGAAAAAGGTGACAGAGTCAGACAGAGCAAATAAAATTAGAGAGGGATGTCGGAAGCGCAAGATTTGAAGGTCCAGTCATAGATATGCGCAGGCGCTAAAATATTGTTTATATCATTGTCATTATTTTGTTGGTTAGGTTAAAAATGTTTTCGTTTTACAAGATTCATGATCCAATATTTCGGATGGGTTTATGTTCTTACAATGTATAAGATATATTCCATGGGCTATAATTCAAAAAGAAAAGTAATTAAGGTTTTGAGGATTATTACAGCATAGATTAAACAACCTGTGATCATAGATATATACCTTCACTATCTGGAATGTGAATCAGGTTCAATAATATGTTTATTTGCAATCATTACTGTATATATAATATGGTTTTCGATAATATTTGATATATATTCATGTAAAATTGACTATTCTTAATATTACTTACCTAAAATATTACTTACCTAAAATATAGGCTTCATTTGGAGTACTCTCTCCGGTAACTGACTGAGATGCCGAAGTAGAGCTCCACGGCAACTCCACAGATCTGAGTGACATCTCCTCCAAATAGTCGTTGCTTCCGCCATTCATGGCCTCCATAGACCTAGACACCCCACATTTGACATTCGAGAAGGCCCTTGTCCCCATTTTTACACCTAAAATACAATCAAAATTCGACAAATGTCAGTCCGTACCTCATGTCACTAGTTCGATCTACTCATATTGTAAATAAAATGAATAACACTCAGCAATGCTGTGAAACATTATCCTCTAACGCGCTCGCTGATGATTCGGAACTTGTTTCGTCATAACTCGGCACGGTTTTCACTGTGTTCTTTGGGAATTTATTTTGTAAAAACTGATGTGAAACAAAAATTTACCACTTGACTCATATTTCTGGTGGTTGTGCGATATCTTTTCCAGAACTTAGTGATCTCGCGTATTGAATGCAATTTAGCTGTAAGAAAACTTCAGGGAACGTATTGTTGCTTAGAGATCATCCTCAGACCAATAAAATACATAGACTGGCCCTTCCTATCCTTAATGCATCACATTATTTTGAAAGGAAGATCTGACTACCTCTCTATGTATCGGGAAGGAGAGCGGGCGTTAATGTTGACCCTTCTATATAGGTGTGATGAACGAAATTTATAGAAGCAATTTTATCTGTTTGTTTAATGTGACATATTTCATAGGCTATTTGCTATTCATCGGGGCGTGATCCACGCATGTTCATATTCCATCCTGACGAATGTAATCTTTGATTAAACATCATTTATACGGTAGTGGACAGCGCATTTGTCTCACAAGATAGTGATCCGGACACTTTCTGATAGGTTAGTTTGTTTGGTTCAGGTAGTATCATTGAAGAATATCGCGATAGCGTATTTATTGAGCCGGGATTTCAAAGTACACTTTTATTTTTAGCATCAATTGTTTGTTCCTCATAGATACACCGGAAATAGTGATCCCGATGTTTAGTCAAAGATTCTATTCTTCGAGGCGGAATATGAGCTTGCGTGGATCACGCCTCGATGAATTTCAAATATACATATAAAAGGTGGATATAGATATGGTGAAACGACTCTTCAATTGTTTTTCGTCAAAACCTGTGGACACCGGTAATATTTCACTAATTGTTCGGAGATGGCGTTAATATTGCATTTGGATAACACTATCGATAATTCAGTTTTCTATATTATCCGTATTCTATGTTACGTGTTCAAGTGACAGTCGGCTTGAAATATGAATATTGTTCGATTATTCAAACATGATATTGATGGAACAAATAACATAAAATCAAAATGACTGCGAAATCGTGAAAATTAATATTCATCATGCGGAAACAGCAGACATGGCGCGCCATCCATATGAAGTCGTGGAAGTATTACCAGTGTTTGAAACTATGATTGAAATTCAACAAAATCAAGTAGGCAGAAGTCTACAAATATTTCGAGTGCCTTGTAATTCGACTCGTTTCACCATATCTATATCCACCATGTCGGAGTACCCCGATGAATAGACACGGCCTATTTTATTTATACAATAAGTGTGAAATGTAGCTTGGAATGTAGCTCACAATGTACATAGAAATAAGTAAATGAGGGTTCGAAGCTTCCAAACAAGGTGGATATAGGATGGTGAAACAGCTCTTCAATTGTTTCTGCGAAAAACTTGTAGACCGTTTGAGAATGTACTAATATTTCCACGACTTGAATGAAGATGGCGGTGAGATCGATTATCGAAGAAGATTTCTGTTGCTTACGTATTTCTGTGGTTCGCATCTGACAGACGTGACTTGAAAGGACATTAAACAATATATTTTCTATAAATCTGGAATGTATATTGATATTTTGACTCTTCTCAGTCACTTTTCATCTAGAACAGATGAAACTGATAAAAAGATGACAGAAGCACAGTTTCTGTTTTACCGACACAAGGTATGTCGCCTATCGATCATAGTCATAACACAAGGAATAAAACAAATTTCCAAGCCAGAACAGCAGCGGCCAAAAAATCACAAGGAAAAAAAAGTTATAATTTTCTTTCGACACGACTTTACAACAGCCTACCAGTTGAAATTAGAACCCTACAGTCACAGATCCTATTAAAAAAAAATGCAAACTTTTTTTGAAGGAAAGAGATAGGAAACAAATAGCAGAGCTCATCGACATGTGAGTCATGTGGATATGTGTGTTTCTATAGGCGCGCATAAGTATGTTTCTATAGAATATAATATAAAAGAGAAATATCTACATTTCGAACTCGTAAATAGTTAAAAAAAAATATAAAAATAAATGAAAAAAAAAAGCTGGAACAAATAATTAAATGAATCCCACGTACAGAAATTTTTGTGGGATGGTGCAATTGTTTGTTTATATTACCTATAAAATTATACATCCTATGATTTTGTTTTGTTACTGTTATAATATTACTTATGGTACTGTTGTTGAACTGTTATTATTATTATTGGGTGAATAAACATTATTATTATTATATCTCTGTTAATTTCAGGAAATATTACTACGGTATGAAATCGAGTAGGCAAAGGTCTACAGTTTATTCTAGTGCTTGTTAATAGGAAGCTCTGTTTCACCATCCTATATCCACCTTGCTTCCAAACCAATTCGCGATAGAAAATAACACGTAGCACTATCTCATGGTAACAACTCAAACTTCTCGAAGTGGTGTCGTTTTTGTTTTGTTTTCATATTTTTGATGTTTGTGTCATTGTGACATAGGTGTCTTGTCACCAAACAATAACTGAAACGAGAAAAACGATATGATTTCACATGTATTTCACCAGAACATCTCTCGAAAAACTGCTGGAAGGACACCTTTCACATCAGAAGCGAACATAAACAGAACAGTGGTTATACCACTTCGAGTGGTTCACGAGTCACCGCTAGGTAGCGTATCGCTTAGCACCTATCGCGAATAACAGAAACTCACCCCTCCTCTTCTCCGCGGGCAGCCCCGACAGATACCTGCTCTCCAACACCAACCCAGCCCCGCCCTTCCTGTCGGGCCGCTCGTTCTCCTTGTTCTGGAACTCCTCGTCGACGACGACGCCTCCATCCATGCCCTTCAGGTCGTGCACGCTCCTCGAGCGGCGCACCGCGACGCCCTCTGCCGGGCCGACGGCGCTCCTAGACGAGCTCCTGAACTCGATGCGGAACTCGGTCTCGGCGTCGCCAGACAGCCGCACCCGGTTGGCCGCCAGAGGGCCCAGCTTGTGGAGCGCGTTCGCCTCGTTCTTGATGTCCTTGAGGGGTATGCCGAACTGGCGGGAGAGCGTTTGGGGGGACGTGTACTCGGTGCGCAGCCGCAGGAAGAACTGGTGGTGCAGCGAGGCCAGCCGGAAGGTGAAGTAGCTCCTGCAGGCGGGGGGGGGGGGTTTATTCGTCGATGCGATCAATTTAAAAAATCTGATTTTTTCGATGAAATCGTGATTTTTTTAATCATATCGTAATGACTAAAATAGTCTAAGGAACGGCACGATTATTATTATCGTCCTGCGGACTCGTGGTTTTTCCAAGCAACTCAGTTTCGTATGGAATGAATCAACAGACTTTTCGCATGTGATACAACAAGTGTATTGATGATTATCGAAACACAAATTCCTTCGATTTTGAGAAACAAATCATGTTGCTACACGAGCGCACAGCGCGAGTGTGGTTTCCCAAAGCAACATGATTTGTTTCGAAAAAGAGAAGGAATTTTCGATAATCATCAATCACACAAGTTGTATTTGTTCAGATTATTTCATGAATAAAATCAAAGCCATTTTGATGATTTCCTATTTTAAACGTACAGTTTATGGAATTAGATATTTTGATTATGCAATGTAGTTCGACACAAAAAGATTCGTTATGCAACCAACAATACATGTATGCCATTATATGATGTAGGCAAGATTACCTATGCACTAGGTACTACTGAGTTAAATTCTTTATGATTGTTGTCACAATTTGTGTGGTTAGGTTACATTAGAATAATTCTATGCTGAAATTGTCTAAAATGTGTGGAAAATGAAGTGGATACATATTCATAGCGTGTGTTAATCGTGGTTCAGACGAAAATTTGGTGTAGTGGCATTCATTTGTTTACCAGGAAATCGGAAAATAATATGACAGATTGCAACTGGTAAGTCGTTGTTTAATTAACTTACCCTACTGCCAAGGTGGATATAGGATGGTGAAACAGCTTCCTATTAACAAGCACTAGAATAAACTGTAGACCTTTGCCTACTTGATTTCATACGGTAGTAATATTTCCTGAAGTTATCAGAGATGGCGACATAGCTTGTGTCGGTAAAACAGAAACTGTGCATCTGTCATCTTTTCATCAGTTTCATCTATTCTAGATGAAAAATGACTGAGAAGAGTCAAAATATCAGTATTCATTCCAGATTTATAGAAAATATATTGTTTAATGTCGTTTCAAGTCAAGTATGTCAGATGCGAACCACAGAAATACGTAAGCAACAGAAATAATCTTCGATAATCGATCTTACCGCCATCTTCATTAAAGTAGCTGAAATATTACTACCTTCTCAAACGGTCTACAAGTTTTTCGCAGAAACAATTGAAGAGCTGTTTCACCATCCTATAGCCACCTTGCCTACTGCCTACGAATCAGAAAGCGAAATACAGAAACGAAAACACAGCATGTAGGTATCCAATAGGCAATCAGGAGCCGAAATACAAAATCGAAAATATGGTGTTATTGATTATCAACACAATCATTTCAACCAATAAAAAACGTGTATTTTAGCATGAATGAAATAATCGCGAAAATTCAATCACTTGTGGTATTACTAGTGAAAATTTATCACAATATTTTCGACTAATTGAAAACCTATATTTTGTATCGTTAGCGCAACTAAAAAAAAAGGAAATTTGTCTCCTCCTTGTGGTAAGGAGCTTGATTCATGGCAAGGAGCATGAAATTACACAGTAAATTTTCTGCCGTTTATAAGTAAAATGACATTTACAGTCAACTTCACATAATAATTACCAATTCGAGTTCCTTCTGAGAAAATATATCTCTACCAACTTTAGTGAAATAAAAATAGTCAAGAATAATGGTTTGAAGTACCAGCATCTATCTTATTATTTTTTTGCGTAACTTAGGTCGGTATTTTGTATTTTATTTAGCGTAACCTTAACTGGAGTCTTGGTTCAAAATTATCTCTCAGATAACAAGCCACATTTCGGTGTGAATACCACTCTAGCTTCAATTAAAAAAAAATTGAGTAATAATTGGAGCTCTAGGATGTAATTTTCGGTAACGTTGAATAAACTACTTTTTTTTTTATTTTCCTGATGAATTATCTGCTTCAGCAACTTGTTTATTCATCATTTCATATTTTGATTAGAATCACGATTAAAATCGAGAAAATCAGTTGATTTGAATAATAATTCAAATCATTTGATTTAAATCATTATTTGATTCATTTCATTTGTTTTAAATTATCGCTCACTTCTTCTGGTCCATCTTCAATTTATATTTCTTCAATTTCGATGCAGCCTCGAAATTCTTATGGGGCAGAATGCACAAGTACTGTTTGCTGTAGCAGAGGGTTTGAATGTTTCTCCATTCGAAAGACTCGTATAGTTGGGGTCCAACGTTGCTGGTTTGTTGGCCTCTTTCGTACAAGTTCATGCCTTTCGCACTGATGTAAAGCCAGACGTCTTTCGGATCGTTATTTTTCAAAATCTATAAGGAAATTATTATGTTTAGATAGCTAGGACACTGTAATACTACACAAAGTACTTATAATATACCTGTTTTGGAACGATCTTTTCAATTTTAACAATGTACGTGTGAGAGAAAGGATAATGGAAGAGGAAGTAGGTAAAAGAATTAGTTCCACAACTTTGCAGTTAAATAGAAAATGAAATCTTGAGGTATACAATTTCTTTCTAGATTTCCATTATATTTACTTTTTTGTGCTTCTTAAAGATTTGAATGATTTATATGAAGTCAATGATTTATTCTTTCATTATTCTTACCCAAGTCGCTGTGTAAAAATGCCCTCCATAATGGGGTAACGTTTGAGCATAAGTTATGAAATCTTCTTCCGCCTTTTCGGAGTCCAGCCCCTTTTTTGATATGTGAGTTTTTACCAATTCCTTCCTCAATCGTTCAGAATCTTCTATGACGACAGACATGGTTTCCGGGATGTAATGTTCGATCAAGAAATAATTTCGATTTCCGTTGTCCTGAAAAATTCATACACATCAATTAAACCAACAATGTTAACCCTTTTTTCAATGATGGCTATTACGCACGAAGATAAAAATTGCAGTATGAGCCAAAGGCGAGTGCTGTAATCATCTGAGTGAGAAAACTATCTAAATATCTGAACAATTTTGGAAGGTCGAAAATTAATCATTTAAAATCATTTAGGTACTTATTTATAAATAGTTTTATAGTGACATTGAACATTGCTAAATCGGAATATCTTAAATCAATATGAAACAAAACAGCTTAAAAATAAATATTAGTCAAACATTGCCAGGCCTTACTTCAATTAACATAATAATTGATAGCTACATGCAATTTTTTCAGAATAATATGCAAAATGAATCATACTATTTCAGAATATCGATTGAACATTGCTAAATCGGAATATCTTAAATCAATATGAAACAAAACGGCTTGAATATAAATATTAGTCAAACATTGCCAGGTCTTACTTCTATTAACATAATAATTGATAGCTACATGTCATTTTTTTCAAAATAGTATGTGAAATGAATCATATTATTGCAGAATATTAATTTTAGAAAAATAGTATCCACGCGAAATGTCCTGTTGTAAATTCTCAGAAAATTGAAGTCTTCAACAATGCTACATCCGGTTAATAAAGTAGCCTTTCACGCTTTCAAATCTCGACACAAAATTAAAGCGTTCCGAGGACTGTCATTAAGTGACAGCATTTGCGCTCGTGAGCGGAAATATTGAAAATATGCTCGCCTCTACCATGGGCATATTGTTGAAATATAACATATATTCTCTCGCATGATTGAAAATACCTACCTGTGAATTATCTAACACATCTCCTGATGTAGCAGAAAGTGCGAACATCGAGGAAAAGTAGGAATTATGATATGATATGGTGCCATGAAATGCTTGACTGTTAAATGTATCGAAATATGAATGCTTTATTCATCAGATTAAGAATCATCAGTCCGTTAAATATAAAGCAAAAAAAAATTAATAATGTAAATTTCAATTATACTTTACTTCATACTCTATGGTAGTTTGAGAAGCACCAGTAGTACTTAGTGGCAATAAAGTATTGAGTTTGTTGGTCTAGGAACGAAAATTGTAGAAAAAATCTTATGTGTATTTCGAACGCAAAGTGTCTTATGCTACTCTTGAAAGATAACTTTTTCGTGCAGCAATACATCACTTTGCGCACTAAATACACAAATAGCTATGTTAATAGCATTCAGAATAAAAAAATCTCGTTTTCCTTATTTGTGCAAGAACATTTGAATTGTGCTTTAGTAGAACTCCTATTTTAATTTGGCAAGACGACATTCTCTATTCATCACTGCCATAAAATGTTGAAAATCGAGTCAGCAATGGAAGATATACTTGATAGTTACACACATTTTCATTATAATCCCCAAACTCGGCCTGCAGCGCCAGCCCGTTCAGCTCGATGATCTGTCTGAAGGAGCAGGGCAGCTGGTGCTCCAGGATGGACCGGCGCAGCTGCAGGTACAACAGATGCCTGGCGAGGCCGCCGCGGATGCCCCTCAGCGAGGGCAGGAAGAACCTCACCCTCATGAAGAGGGTGAGGCCGGTGTCCGGGCCGAGGACCTTGCAGATGCGCGTGTCCGATGGAAGGAACACGAAATCGCCGGCTATCAGGGCGAAAAGGCCCAGCATGAAGTTCTCTTCTATGTGCTCTTTTTGGATGATCAACTGAAAATGACAGGCGCTGAGTCGATTTGTTTATGTTTTTCATTATTTCGAGTAATTTAAACAGGCCCAGCATGAAGTTCTCTTCTATGTGCTCTTTTTGGATGATCAACTGAAAATGACAGGCGCTCGATTAGTTTATATTTTTTTATTATTTCGATGTAATTTAAACAGGCCCAGCATGAAGTTCTCTTCTATGTGCTCTTTTTGGATGATCATCTGAAAATGACAGGCGCTGAGTCGATTTGTTTGTTTTTCATTATTTCGATGAATTTAAACAGGCCCAGCATGAAGTTCTCTCCTATGTGTTCTTTTTGGATGATCAACTGAAAATGACAGGCGCTCGATTAGTTTATATTTTTTTATTATTTCGATGTAATTTATGAGAGAAATACTTAATTGATAATTTTTAGAATCATGGGCAAGATAACTAATATCTGGAGAAAATACCACATCCTCCAGAACGATCAGATAAAGTGGTATGATTGTTTTATCAATTTTTTTCGCAGTTTTTCCGGAATAAATTTCCAAATGAAAGTTTTTTTGAACCGTGCCGAGATGTGACGAAAAAAATTCTAAATTATTACCAAGCGCGTTAGAGAATAATGGTTTGCAGAGTTGTTCTTTAGAATATGAGCACCATAGAGGAATTTTTCAATCAGGATACTTTATGATTTTAAATGTGATGTGTAGTCAATATGTTTTTCATGTATGTGCGAATTGATGTGTATTTATATATGTAAATAAGTGTGTGTATATTTATATCTATGTGAATATGTGTGGATCACAATTTTTTCAATCTGTAGTGTATTATGAGTATTTGTTGTTATTTTACTTTCACTTTTTGACATTGTTCACAATTTTCCTGTATTTTTTACATGTGAATTGCTGAAATGAATAAATAAATAAAAAATAAATAAAAGCAGGCCGAAAAAATAATGACACAAAACACACGTATTAATACAAGAGTGATGAGTGTATGAGTATTAAATGTTACCTTCAGTTTGTTACAGGCAAAGAACAATAAATAAACACAATGAGTATACAACTAAGTTTATTTATTGTCTTTCGGTCATTTATGAATAACTAAATAAACAGCTTTCAAACACGAAGTTTTTTTTATATGATTAATGCCAAAACAGTTTGTCTTATTCATGGGATGATATTGAATAAGTAACGGATATAGTAATGAAAAAAGTGAGCCCGGCAACATAGGAATAAGCCTATCAGAGGACTTGTAACATCACAGGAAGCGGCCATGACGCTGTTGTGTGAAATTCTCGCTGAATTCAAGGGTTTTATTTAGAGAAGCGTTATTCGAACATTATTCTAGGAAAAACTATAAATACATGATATTTGACCACTTTATCTCAACTAAAAGCATGTTTGAATCGAATTTACGCACTTGTGATCTCATCTATACAGGGAGAAATCATTGCCCAAAATGGGTTGTAGAGAACACCAAGATAAATAAACGCCCCTGTGGTAAATCATTCACGTTTATTTATAATTAGTCAGTTTTCAAGTGGTACAACACGAATTGTATAATTCCAATAAATTTCTATAAATGTCAAGAAAAATATTAGTGACCTAAGAAGAAAAATATTATCAATTACTGCTGGAAGACACTTTTCAATTTCGAAGAATCGTCTTTTGAACTGAGATTTGAAGGAATTATTTGCAGTTAACTCTCTTAAACAGCCCTCTTACGAGAATATATAGAAATAAAATTCCAGAAATTACTTCAAGGTCTTATTCTGTTGGCCTGAATGTATATCGGAATATTTGAATTGAATTGAAATCGAGAGACAGGAATACATTGATTATTCGACTTTCTACAAAAACAGTGAACAATATTTATTACCTACTTGAATGAAATTCACATCTTATCCCGGAATTGCCACCTGAATGAAATTACAAAGGCAATGAATTCCTTCGTATTACCGCATGCCTTTCAACGGATCTAAGAGACGAGTGATTCACGAATCATAGCATGCCAATTTTATCATTCACAAAGGCATACAATGGGGATGTAAATGATAATGGCGTCGTTATATGGGGAAAGTTAGTCCAGCACAAAGGGAGTGGGATATGCTTTCACAATCCATTCTCATTTTACCTGGTATAATAGTTATCCAAACTCGAACGCATCCCGGTAAGGAAAAGAGACAGCGATATAACAGAAGGACTTTTGAGTATTCTTCTAAGTTGAATTCTCATCCCAGTATAAGTAATGAGGAACTTGAAGTAAGGATAACAATTTTTATGCTTTCTATCAGATATTTTTCTCATTATTTACCTCGAAAGTAGACTATTTCGAATAATAATAAATATTATAATATTGTTTACCGATCACGGAATGGTACCCATTTCCCACGAGTATGATGTTCATACAAAAATGAATAATAAAACATAACAGGGTTCTGTCTTTCCTTATCAAATTCTGACTAAGCCCCGTACCTATCAATATGATGAAGAAGTCAGCTATTTACGATAAATAGAAATATGCAATCATTTGACAAATGACTACAAACAATGTAATTTTTTTAATGTTTATCCGTGGAGTGAGTCATCTCTGTATTCATCGCTTCGCGGAATGCTAATCTGCACTCATTATTATTGAAGTTTTGCCAGTTATTTTCGTGGATCGACATACTAATCAGATGCCAGCTTTCATTTCGGCGAATATTGTGATATAAATGTGACATACAGGCTGTCCATTGAGATCTCGCTATCTCAAGAGATATGAAGTTGGTTAAATTGGGCCAAAGTTGAGTATATTGGTGCTGAAAAATAAATTTGTAATATCCACAACCGTTTTGAAAATATCACAAGAAATCAAAAATTTCTGTTTTCGTTTTTGATTTGTTTACGATAAACCAATCGTACCTATCTGACCTATAAACAAGAAATTGGTTACATATGAGAAAAACATGTATTATTCAAATTTCTAAAAAACTAACGGGCGGTTAATCTCTTCATGTCTGACAACTGAACAATCCGTTGCGATTTATATCATGTGACCTCAGATTGGGCGGGATTTAAAAAAAAAGATGTGGTATGATGCCGAAAAATGGGTCGAATTGACAAGATATCAAAAAATTTTATTGAACACATATGTTTGGCAACGAGGAATCACATAAATTCAGGTCAAAACTGATCGAATATTTGTGGAATAGACATTTTGTGGGAGATTTATTATGAAAACACGATTTTTCACTAGGTGTAGTCGTACCTTGTGTCGTCCCTTGTATATTGATGCACATGAGCTTATTCAATATTCTTAACCCGTAAATGAGATTTAAACCAATTAATTTTTTTCGGCACCACATAAAACTTTTTTTCGAATTCCCTCCAAATCTGAGGTCACGTGATATAAGTTTTAACGAATTTTTTAGTTTTCAGACATGCAGAAACAAACCGTCCTCGAGTTTTCCGGACATTTCAACAACCAATGTTCTTCCCTTGTGTAGTATGTTTTATTGAAACATTATTTTATGGAAAATTCAAATAAGGCATCGATTCTTCGATAATTTTAAACACGACGATGAACAACATTTCAAGACAGGGGCGGACACATCACCGGGCAGTTCGGTGTAGTGCACAGGGGCCCCGAGCTTGTGGGGGCCCCGGCCAGCTCCTCCGCACTCGAAGTTCTAAAATACCGACCTGACCTAACCGGCCGATTATCTGATATTTTAAAAGCTCTTACTGATATTGAATTAAAATCATCGAAAAAAGATGAAATTGCGAATGCTTCTTCTTTTAAAAAAAGAATGAGTACTTTTGAATTTATATTTGTTACGATTTTTATGTTTAGAACTTTGAATCATATTAATTTAGCATCAAAAACTTTACAAAAAGTTGACATTGATTTGAATCAAGTAACGACAGTTTTAGACCGTGCATGTGAACATATATCTACTCTTAGAGACCCAAAATCTTATGACAATATAAAATCTGAAGCCATAGATCTGGCCACCAAATTGAGTATTGAACCGGCATTTCAGGCAACAAAAAGGCAAAGAAAAGTAAAAAAACACTTTGACGAACTTGCTTTTGATCATCGTTTCGAAAACAGAGAAGAATTTTTTAAGATTAAAGTTTATTACTTTGTTATTGACATAATTCGCAATCAGATTAATAGACGATTTTCTGCTATGCTCGCCGTGAAACAAACTTTTGAATTTATAGAACCGCGTTATTTAATTGTAAGCTCAACAGAAGAAATATTACACAGATGTGAAGAATTATGCGAAAAATATCCGAAAGTTTTATCTCATCGTTTTGTAAATCAGTTTCACATGATTTTAGATTTAATGAAACATGATCTTAAAGAAGATATGTCAATAAGACAACTCTTTGAATTTATTATTAAGAAGTATGCGTTTATGGAAGCAGAATTTTGCGAGGTTTATATGGTTTTTCTTTTATTTTTTACCCTTCCTGTAACAGTTGCTTCTTTGGAATGATCTTTTAGCAAGCTTAAAATGATAAAAGACTATATGCGATCTACAATAAGTCAGCAGCGATTGCGTGACTTATCAATTTTGTCTATAGAAAATAAAATGGCATCAAACTTAGACATCTCTAATTTAATAGATCGTTTTGCAAATGCCAAAGTTAGAAAAAGGGCGCTATAAGCTATAATAACTAATAAGTATACTGTATAGTCTATAGTGTATAGGTACTACTAGTTTATTAAGAATTTCTTTGTTTTATTTAGAATGTAGCTGATATTTATTTTATATTTTCTGCTTGTTATTCTTGTTAATAGTTTAAAAATAAATTAAATAATCCAAACCATTCGAGCAGGGGCAAGTCTTATTTTAAATATTAGTTTTGAAGTCAGAGAGGCCCACAAGCACTTCTTGCACCGAGGCCCACTCTTACTTAGATCCGCCCCTGTTTCAAGATGTTTTGTTTTTCTTTTTATATATTCGAATTCTCCATAAGAAGTATTGGATTGATAAGAAATGTCTGGTATGATTTGTTTATCCTAAAGAAATCGAAAACAGTACCTAATCAAGAATTTTCCTTTTTTTGCGATATTTTCGAAACTATTATTATTGAATACGAAAATGCGTAACTTTGCCACTCTTCAACCAACTTCATATCTCTTGAGATAAGCGAAATCCATACAGTGGAACTCGAAAAATGGACAGTCTGTATAGTACTTGGAATAAAATAAATTAGTAGATCGATAGACGCAACAGCAATATTATTGTCGGAAATAAAACAAGAGTCAATCAACCCCCACAAATATAGAAAAAAAAAAAGACTTGTGAGAGTTGGGAAGACGGGGACCTTAGCATTTTAAGTGTCATCCAAAGAAATAGGTTCTTTCGTCTGCTTTTCGGTGTCGTGTAATCTACACTACACTCGAAATCAGCTGATTTTCAGTGCACTCGAAATTAATTCAAAAATTGTGTAGTTAGGTCACATGTAAACAACCTGAACAAATCCATGAGAACATCAAATTGATGCTGAATGGATATAATCTTGGTATAATTAAATTCAAAATTTGCGATGAAATAGTCACTCTGGAAGAGCATGATGAATGGGCATTTCCAGTCATTTTCAGAAAAATTATATTTCGAAATATTGGACTCTCATGTAACTCGTACCCATTTTTTGAGATTTTTTTTTCATCAATTTATCTAGTTAAAAATTATTGAAAACGCCAAAATAATCTACTGAATTCAAACGATCCAGAAGAAGAGGGAAGCCATGACGTCAGTGCGCGTCCGATTCTGATTGGTTGTCCCGTTGTTATACGTTGATGATCTAAGCACCGCACAGAGTTGCCAGATCAAAAATAAAAGATTAGTAAGACAGAAGGAAGGTAATCCAGAAATGGCAGAAATACATAATCCCTCGTCTAATCACTTGATTAGCGTATTAAAATTCCATTGCGTTAATATCTGTTAGGAATAGGTGGTAGGTATATAAGGTGCTACTGATTCGAGAACTTTATTTTATCTTGAGACTGCAAGTGATAGTGTGTCAAACTATCAACTTGGCAACTGTGTGTGTGTATTTATATTTTTCATCTGTCGTCGCGTCCTAACCTATAATATCTGGATTGTTTTGTTTTTGTTTGTAAACGATTACTGTTTCAAGTGAATTCAAGTTCAGGATGAAAAAAATAATTTGCCGATGGTGGATATTGACATGATGGGTGATTTTTTATCGAATAATGCAAATTTCGTTAGTGCTGAAGTTCTCAACGTGAAAACACAAAGGTTAGTTTATGTTTACATTCCTCCAGAAGAGTGGTGAAATGAAAACCTGTTTCCATTTTGTATTTTCAGTGAGTATTCTGGGTGATATTGAAGGTAATTTTACGTTTCAGATCAACCATGGAGGCTTATGGTGATTAAGCAATATCATAAGTTGAGTTGAGAAGTAATGGTGATATATGTACAGTGAACAAAAATCATACCTGAAGACAAGAATCACAAGAAAGTCTACAATGTTATGGCGATAATGAATGAAAAAGAGGAGAACAAATCTTCTGGTCAGCAAATTATTCATACTCAGACAATCACATGAACTTTATACATTTTTACACATTCTGAAAAATCATAGTTCCTATTTGATTTCATACTTTTTGTTCACAGGAGGTTGTAAACATGGTGTTCCTTTTTTATTATGGATCCATTTATTGGAAGAGTGCTTCATTATTAAAAGTGAGCAGGATGGATTTTTACATACCTGTGTATTCTTTATCAAGTACCTTATTATTGATGATTATCAGATTTTAATTATTAATTAGTTTTTGTTTGATATGTTCATTCAGTTATTCATCTGATATCTCGTCTGATATATTCTGTGTGCTGCTATAAAATATATATTCAATTTGTTTTCTGTATATCTTATATTTCAATTCATTCTGAATCAAAACATTGAAATGTTAATATTACAAATTTTTGCTGTTATCATTGGGGATTATAATTATATTGAGAAACAGAATCTGCTGTAAAAAGTTTTACCTGCGAATATATTGGAATGGTTTTGTTTTAATAATTTAAATAAATAAATTCTAAATAAAATGATATTAATTTACTCCCTACTATTCCAAATCACACATATGAATAAAGCTCATCATTTATTTGAATTAACATTTTTATTGAGAACTTATTTCAGGGTAATACTGTGATGACAAGCAAAAGTATCAACATATTTAGGTCTTCTATTCCTAAATACAAATTAATTTTGGAAATATATTCAAATAGATAATACAGTGATATTTTATTTTCTATATAGGTATATGTTCTCAAAACAAGTATTTTAACTTCCTATGAAATGTACAATTCCATTTTTTGCAGAGTTTATAGCAATACTATTCAGCAGTGGTTTTTCTAAATTAATGAGCTTACATGCTATACTTATTATTGAATGTATAAATTTGTTTTTCTTTTTCTTATTTCTTCAACATTTTAACAGTAGTTAGAAGTCTATTTTGATCACTTTCATCCACAGAAGTAGCAGCTAATGAGGAAATAGGTTTGTATTCCTCTGTAGATTTTGAACTTCAAGAAATTGTTGATGATGAAGGAGAACTAATACTTGATTTCACTAGTTTGTCCCCTAATATGGCAGAACTTTCTTTATTAACGATATTCTCAGCTTTGAAATACACTTTTTTGGTATTCATTGAGGCACTTCGAACTTTCACTTTACTTCTCAAATTTACTTGAACATCTACAGAACATGTTATTTTTTCACAATATGTTTGATGCACTTGAAATGAACCAGATGGAGGATCGAATCTCTGACTCTATCTTGGGCCTTTTTGAATCAGGTAATTCTTCATTGAACAGTTTCTTCATGATATTCTTTGAAGTTGACCATGAATGTTTCATAGGTGGATGATGATAGTCCACTTTTCTTTTCCTTGTTGACTCACTCAAATTACTAGGCAAAATAGTTGGTGATGGACTTTCTATAATATATATTTATGAGATACCACTCCTGATCTCAAAAATAACTTTATAGTACATTCAAGTGGCTGCATCTTCTTCTAGCTGTAAATTATATTTTGAACAGGACTGAATTATTGAAAGATTCTGACAATACTTGGTTTATAAAGAGGTTAAGTTTTTATTGATACTTTCTATGCATGGTTGCCATATCAGAAGTTACATTTTCTGAGAATGACAATTTTATAATAACTGATGATGATTATGTTCAAATCACGATGTTTTGACAAATTATATGTACCCATTACATCAAATATATCACGACATCTGAGTGTATTCAAAGAGATGATGAATAAGAATGTGATATTGTCCGACAGATGTGACTGAATCTGCTCCGATTGAAAATTTACACCAAACATGATCATCCCTGATCTTGAAATATTTTCATTTCCACAATGAATTGGGAGTGTCTGATAGTTGATTACTCACAATTCAGAACAATTTCTCATTACACGAAATAGATTCAAAGATTTTACGGAGACATGGCAACTGCGGTGGGTCTTTCCCTCACCTGCCCTCACTTACGAGCCAGTCAACGCCATCACAAACTTCGACCAATCATATTTCTGGAAGACACTGACGTCACATCGAAGGATCGTTTGAATTTACAGAATGTGAAGTCACGTTTTCAATATCGAATAATAAATCAAAATTAACAAATTCAGAGTGAATAAGTTGTTTACACTATCTTATAAGCCTCCCTCCATCACGTCATGTGAAAAAAAGGGCATATTTTAAGATAGTGGAAATGCCCATTGATTCGTCTTTTAAAAACTGGTAGGTATTGAATGGGTGGAGTGTGGACTTATATCCGGTATGAAGATTTGTTGATGATTGATTAATCGTCTTCAGATGATGAATTCACCATTCATTTTTCAGAAAAAATATATAATATGATATATCAATCAGCAATCACGAATAACATAAAAAATTTACGTGACTGTTCCAGTTTATCATTCGCCTGAATATCATTAGGATAACTGATTTCACACTTGGTTCGGACAAGTTGCAGATAAACTACACCTCGCGAAACGAATACTCAAAAGTGGTGCAAAATACAGTAGGTGTAGGAGAGTGCTACACTTTGCATACAAACAAAAGGAGCTAATTCCCCACGACTTTCCAACCCAGCCTCCTACACCACCCTCAAAATCCCCACCCTGAGCACCCCAAAACACCACCCCCACTCACCTCGAACAGCTGACCGGCGGTGGTCGACGCCGGACTGCAGATGACGTCCAGCCTCTGCCCGTCCAGCATCACCACCGCGACGCCCTTTCTGCCGCCGTCCTTCGCGTCGGCCATGACGAGCTGCCTGCTGGGCAGCGACGCCCTGCGGACAAACTCGGGCCCCGGGCGGTTGATGGGCGGCGCGCGCGCGAGGCGGGATGCCGCCCGCTGCACGGGGTTGTGGCGCGCCCTCAGGCGCCGGTTGTTGTGCTGTGGGGGGTTTGAAGAACGTCGGTTTGGTTGGAGAAAGTTGGGACAAATGGAAGGCATTATAGTTTGGGGTTCATATGAACCCATTCGGGGCACCTACACTTGAAGAAATGGATTAACCATAATTGGACAAAAAATTTTTTGAAAGAGAAAATAGTCTATCCAATTAAAAATATCAAACATAGTTTGAAATGAATGTCTGATAGACCGAGCAGAAAACAACTACTTTCCTGGTAAATATCACGCAGAACATTGAATTATATCTGCTTGTAGTCCATGCAACGATTCACACTGTGAATGCAGATCGCAAATGTTTCTTTCTTCCAAAGAAGTGACAAATTCACATCGGGACAAGCACGCCTAACAACCTACAGACCGGTTTCGGGCTTATTGGCCCTCATCAGTGCAGGGTAGTTATCCGAATAGAGACCGTAAGATCTCCACTCGAATCGTTGCATGGACTACGAGCAGATATAATTCAATGTTCTGCGTGGTATTTACCAGGAAAGTAATTGTTTTCTGCTCGGTCTATCAGACATTCATTTCAAACTACGTTCGATATTTTTAATCCAATAGACTATTTTCTCTTTCAAAAAACCTACACTTGAATACTAGGGGATAGAAGAACTGATAGAGTGATGATTAACCCGAGAACGCTCGCACCCCGGTCGATTTGCCGCCAAGTATTTTTCCCCTTCCACATTTATTATGACTGCCATTATATAAACGTAACGAGTGCATGAAATGCAATTCCAACGAGTTTTGAACAATATTTTTCCTACGACCATGATTTTTTTTTCATTTCGCGGAAATATTCAACTCGAGCGCGGCCTCTATAATTTCAGGTGATGTCGAATCGATATTACTGTCTATTTTAGATGATAGTTGGAAATTGTTTCGACAGATTTTAATAGCTGATTTTTCTTAGTTTGTACACTTAAATTGAAATTACAAACCTCATGCTTACACTTGCTTACACGTAGGTATGTCACGAATATAAAAGTTATTTCAAATGTCACCTTTCATGCGTTGTCGCCAGTAAGTAATCACGCAACCAGAAATACAGCAGTCATATTGACCTTAACCGAGAAATATAAGTTGGTGCGTTATCTCAAATGTAAAAAGTGGCTAATTCTGTGATCTGTGTTCTGCAAGCCGTACTCTTCTATAAGGGAAAATAATTACCTTTTTCGATTTGAATTTTCAATTCAAGGCCAAAAAGTCATATTAGACAGTTCATCAAGGGCGCCATCACGGGAATAAGGAATACATGTAAAAAAAAAACAGTGGCAAACTTGGTTTGGTTTCGGAACAAAATAATGCATCACCCTGTAGTTCGGGATAGATTCAAACCGTCATCTTCCAAGCCCCGACAGGCATGAATATAAGGTTCTTTATGTAAGCTATGGAAATATTTACTTTTAACGACGGGATTTGTGCCTGCATCTCTGACAGCATAACTATCGCCTGGTAAATGTATGTTCTCAATTTCCGATGAATTTTCAAACAAATTCCTGTTTGAATAGGTAATCCGGGAGGAATTTATTATCTCTCTTTCCATCGTAAAATGGTTTCATATGAATAGTTAACCAGCTAGGGTTATCATATTTTAGTGAAATTCGGAAAAATAAAGTTCTAGCTACAAACTGTTATATTCTGTATTCACTTGACGAATCAATGCACACTCTGCTGGATATAATTCGATGTGTTGCGTGGAATTAGCCAGGAAAGTAGTTGGTTTTAATTTATTTAAGTAGGTATTAAAACAAAAAAAAAGGATTAGCAGATTTTTATGTCTCCTTTTTTTCAACTTGTGAATTTTACTAGACATCAAAATTTCGAAAGAGAAAGTTTATGGAAAATCTGAATATATATATCATCAATTGAGGCTTATTCGAAGTTTATTTGAGGCTCATTTAAGAAATTATGGTAGAATCATATTTTTTTGAAACCAATAGTTCTAGAAACTGGCAGATACCATAATTTTTCGCTCGATTTTTCCTATTGAACGAAGAGCAAAAATTTTTGTATTAAAAAGCTATTAATTTATCGAATGCTATAAAATTATAATGAAGTATTTTCGATTTTATACCTGATTATGCCGGAAATCACTGTTGTTTGAAGGGTACAAGATGATTTATCTCCCTCTATATTATATTCCTAATAGTTATATTGGTAGAAAACTCCGTTGTAAGGCAATATATGAAAGAGCTTTCCAGTTTTATAAGATCGGGATATTCATAAGTTATCCCAAGCATGGGCAGCGATAGAGGGTGAAAATCGTGGATTTTCTATTAGAAATATGCATGAATTCTAGTCAAAAGAAATGTAATTGCCGGTTTTTTCTTTTCAAATTTTTTTTTAAAACTCTGCCACCCTTTTTTCACTGAACGCCGGTTTATCAATGCAGGGTTAGGTTAATGTATACCTCAAAGTTAACAGCTAACTCTGGGATAAAATGTTTATTCACTTTAGGATAAATGCTTTCAAAATCAATCGGGAAATTAGCTCAAGGATAAAGTCAACCCCGGGTCAGCTAACTCCTCGGAATAACCCTCCATTCATAAACCGGACCTCAGTGAGTTCTGCTTCATTTCTTGCTCAGATTTAGAGGCCAAGCAACGTTTTCGCTCTGACAACTGTTGGATGCACCGAAAACGCCATCACAGTTCCCACTCACCATCTCAATTTCATAGCGATCCTTGACCATCTGATTCTCCAAAAAGTCGTCCCCACCCTTCCAACCATGCTTCCTCCCGCCCCCCGCAAAAAGCGACCCGAAATCGTCGACGCTCTCGTAGTGCCCTCTGTCGGGCACGCACATTGACTTGGGGCGCACCGCCCTGCCCGAGGGGGCGGTCGAGTAGCCGCCCCCCGCGCTGACGTCCTCCATGCTGGTGCTGGCCTCCTTAGTCAGCCGTGGCAGGCTGTGGCCGACGTTTCGGATCAGGCCCAGCCATCTTCGGGGGATAGTGCCATACGCGGTCGCTGTCAGGTCCGATCTGTGGAAGTAGGGGAGGAGGTGCTAATATGGAATATGCTTGTATTGTGGAATATGCTCGTATTATATAATATGCTTGTATTATGGAATATGCTTGTATTGTGGAATATGCTCGTATTATGGAATATGCTTGTATTATGGAATATGCTTGTATTGTGGAATATGCTCGTATTATGGAATATGCTTGTATTATGGAATATGCTCGTATTATGGAATATGCTTGTATTATGGAATATGCTAGTGTTGTGGAATATGCTTGTATTATGGAATATTCTTGTATTGTGGAATAGGCTCGTATTATGGAATATGCTTGTATTAAGGAATATGCTCGTATTATGGAATATGCTTGTATTATGGAATATGCTTGTATTATGGAATATGCTCGTATTATGGAATAGGCTTGTATTGTGGAATATGCTTGTATTATGGAATATTCTTGTATTGTGGAATAGGCTCGTATTATGGAATATGCTTGTATTATGGAATATGCTTATATTATGGAATATGCTTGTATTATGGAATATGCTCGTATTATGGAATATGCTTGTATTATGGAATATGCTTGTATTATGGAATATGCTTGTATTGTGGAATATGCTCGTATTATGGAATATGCTTGTATTATGGAATATGCTCGTATTATGGAATATGCTTGTATTATGGAATATGCTTGTGTTGTGGAATATGCTTGTATTATGGAATATTCTTGTATTGTGGAATAGGCTCGTATTATGGAATATGCTTGTATTATGGAATATGCTCGTATTATGGAATATGCTTGTATTATGGAATATGCTTGTATTATGGAATATGCTTGTATTGTGGAATATGCTTGTATTATGGAATATTCTTGTATTGTGGAATAGGCTCGTATTATGGAATATGCTTGTATTATGGAATATGCTTATATTATGGAATATGCTTGTATTATGGAATATGCTCGTATTATGGAATATGCTTGTATTATGGAATATGCTTGTATTATGGAATATGCTTGTATTGTGGAATATGCTCGTATTATGGAATATGCTTGTATAATGGAATATGCTCGTATTATGGAATAGGCTTGTATTATGGAATATGCTTGTATCATGGAATATGCTTTTATTGTGGAATACTAGCCATCTCCGGGGGATAGTGCCATACGCGGTCGCTGTCAGGTCCGATCTGTGGGAGTAGGAGAGGAGGTGCTAATGAGGACTTTGCTTGTAATATGGAATATGCTTGTATTATGGAATACTAGCTATCTCTCACGGATTGTGTTGTTTTTTTTTCATTACTGGAAGATGGTGCTGTTAATGGTAGGGGAGGTGGTGCAAATATGGAATAGGCTTGTATTATGGAATATGCTTGTATTATGAAATATGCTTGTATTATGGAATATGCTTGTATTATGGAATATGCTTGTATTGCGGAATATGCTCGTATTATGGAATATGCTCGTATTATGGAATATGCTTGTATTATGGAATATGCTTGTATTGTGGAATATGCTCGTATTATGGAATATGCTTGTATTGTGGAATATGCTCGTATTATGGAACATGCTCGTATTAAGGAATATGCTTGTATTATGGAATATGCTTGTATTATGGAATATGCTTGTATTATGGAATAAGCTTGTATTGTGGAATACTAGCCATCTCCGGGGGATAGTGCCGTACTCGGTCGCTGTCAGGTCCGATCTGTGGGAGTAGGGGAGGAGGTGCTAATATGGACTTTGCTTGTAATATGGAATATGCTTGTATTATGGAATACTAGCTATCTCTCACGGATTGTGTTGTTTGTTTTCATTACTGGAAGATGGTGCTGTTAATGGTAGGGGAGGTGGTGCAAATATGGAATAGGCTTGTATTATGGGATGGTAGCGTTTCTAGTGAACAAAATGTCACTCGAAGTCGCAGAGCACTGCAACCCATTTTATAAACTTTGCTGCCTGGAAAAATTGTTATTGTGAACCGTGTGGTCTGAAAACTTTTGCAGCCATATAGCTGTTAGTTTACAGTTGCAACCTTAAATGTCGGTCATGTGGGTAGGTGGGAAAAATTCAATACTAGTTTTCCATTTGAACAGAAGAATTTTATTTAAAGCTCTTATTCATGAATAATCGTTGATACAAAGACTTGTTCATCACGTTATAAGGAGAAAAACTGAATTTCAAGTTATTTTTTAATAAAACAATGACTTGTTCATACATTTTATAAAGTATTTTTTAAGGTATTTCATGTTTATGTAATTTTTTCGAAGTACAGTAATGGCATTTTTCATGAGAAAATTCAGTTTTCAAAAACTTTCGGGATAACATTAACTCTGTGAATTTAGCTCTAACCAGTTTATAGGTCAAGTCTTACCAAATCTAGCCTAGTATTATCTATTGTATTGGAAGTTGTATCCCATGAACGAAATGATATTCCATAATTGCATCTTCTCCTCTACAATTTTATAATTAATTGAATAATAATATTTGCAATTTTTTGTTCACGATTGAGGTATTTTCCGCTAGTTTTATAGCAGCCTTCAATCACACAATTTCGTTGAAACGTATTCAATAGGCGACCATTTGTTAGAAATCTATAATTCTTATGAGAATTTTAGAAACTGTAATATTAACAACAAACAATTGATTTCGGAATGGAAGATTTGCGAAGGAGTTTCAAAATTTATGAAGTCGAAGACACAGCTGCTCTTAGAGATATTATAATAAAACTATGGTTTATAATTTCTACCAGGAACAATAGTGAACTTCTGGTTTTTCTGTACTGACCCTTGTACTTCGGATTTCTGCAGAAAAAAAATTGGAATCAATAATTTGAAAATGTGGATTTTATGAGGGTGCTCCGGTTTTAAATGGGTTACACTGCATAACCCTGGAATTTGTACCAAGACTTGCATTTTCATGTGTTTGTAATATATAAAAATAATTATTGATAAACATAGTTGATAAACAAACTGATCACTATTAGTTACTATTACTAAAAACATATCCACCTAGTGTGCAACAAATGGTTCACATTTTTAAACCCTGATAATTGTTCGAATAAGGTGCGTTATTGTCTTTAGTTAAGTACGAATTTGAAATATTATTTTAAACACGGACGATCCATTAATTTGCTTCCCAATTTGAATTTGTCTATACCTAAGGATTACTCTTCCAGCAATAAACATGTTTATTCATAATCGAAATATATACTCACATGCGTCCAATGTGATGACATTAAAATCCGAACTGATACCACAATCGAAACATTGCGGACATTCAAGCCACATTATGCTACTGATCGTTTTCAACAAATTGAGATGCTTTCCAATCTGATGAACACATTCCTATTATTATTCCCAACAATCGCAAACTAGTTATGGTTCATTTCAATAGGAGGCACGACAAACACCTACATGGGTAGGCAGTTAAGTGTACGTGTAAGTATTATCATGAAAAAATAAGACTGCGCAGTGTATCGATAAGATTTGCAATAAAAATACCAACAGAAAATATGCCAACGATAATTAGGAGAGTTGTACAGGGTGTTAGCAGTTAGCTCAGTCGAGCGGACATCATGAGTTAGCGTAAGTTAGTCTAGCTCTAGAACTAGAATGGGTTTCTTCTAGATCATGACTTGAGTGGAAATCGTGACATTTGCAACTCTAGCTTCATTGTATATTATCCGAAATGCAGAGGACAAGACAAGAGGTCACCTTTAACAGATCGTTGATGTGTGGCAGAAACAAAGTTGGTGCCAAAACAGAACCTTGTGGAATACCGGCGTTGATGCGGAGGCATTGTCAACCACTAGTAATCTATTTAAAACACAGTTTTACATCTTACTAAGTGTACAGGATTATTTTCTCCTAAAATTTGGGACACTGTGTTCTAATATAACTTGTATTTCCAGTAAGATGTTATTTAATTCAAACGATTCAAGTTTAATTTCACAACACGTAATATCGACGAATTATATATTATTTCGTGTTATTTCCACAATTATATATTACATAACTCGTTGTATCCCAAACCTTTAGGATTCCTATACGGACATTAAATATTGGTATAAATGTCCAAATAAAATAATTGATGTATACCTGAATATCACAACAACAATTATTGTAATGGGTATTATGCAGATTATAGGAATAAAATTACACTTTGAATAGCCGTTTACCTATAAGTTATAGTATATTCTGCTCTGGAACGTGGGCAATTAATCTGCAAATACATACACATATAAAGGGTGTCACAAAAATCTGAACCGAAAAATAAACTACACAAATGATAGCTGTAGGGGACATTTTAGTGAATTGAACATCATGACACTTACATCAGTATATATCTTGGAGATAACCTGCTTTGTTTTCAAAAATAAATCTGCCTTCGATATAACTCGACAAAATCATAAATACGATACCAGACATAAAAATTTATTACTTCCAAGCAAACATGTTACAAGATTGTACCATCAGAAGAGCCTTTTCTTTAATGGATGTAAAGTTTTCAATAATCTTCGCTCCTCGCTTCGCTCACATATAAAAGACATAAGGTCATCTCAAAAGTTCAAAAAATAAATGAAGTCATAATTATTAGTCAAGTCTCTATTCGCTGGAAGAATTTTACTCAATGTGAATTGGGAACAATGTGCTTGTTAACCTTTTTATTTTCATTTACTTATTTAGACATTATTTCTGTAAACAATGTGATACTTGAATTAATAATGTTTTAATGAAATAAATAATGTTATAATGATAATAATAACAATAACTTTGACAGATGAAACTGAAATAAGTTTGTAATTGAAATTTTGCAAATCTCTCATGAACATACGCCGTGGAGAACACTTTATTATAAGTTCTGTATTCAAGACTGAAAAAAGATATCAAAAAAGTTTTGAATATAGCATCTTCCTATATCCAGTGTCATTGATAGCCAAAAAACAATTGAAAGGTTTACCTGATTTTTGCTATAGGCCTCAGCTCAGGCATGGCAGGAGGCCCACACCAAGGAGTATCCAAAGCTACTTCCAGAGCTGCCATGGCTTCTTGGTGGAGATCCATGACGATGTGCGAAAAAGGCCTGTTTTGATGTCTCTTGGTGCAGTATTCGGATATCACCTAACAATCAATTCGATAAGAGAACGATGTCAAACAATTTTCAAGTGTGGTATTTTCGCAATTTTCTAGTATTTTGGGTATGATGTAGTGAAAATACATAACGAAAACGGAGCTTGAAAAATTTTTTATGGAGAAGGATGATAATAGCCATAAACTGTTTCTTCAATAAAAATATGAGAAGTTTTTTTACTTTTACTCTTATTACATGTTACCACTTATGGTTCAGGTGATGAATGTACTTCTGGCTAATTTCAACTCACTAAAGTTCCATCGCAATCGTATAAAAACAAACGGGACAAACAAAAACATCAATTTTCATTGTCGAAAATCTAAAGAGTTCACAAACGTGCAAAACAACAACTCATGAAAGTTATAGAAACACCATGCGAGACTAACATACATAAATTTTTTAATACACTTATAGAGAAGTGAAACGAAGTCTTTATTGGGGATAACAACCACCTTGTTTGGAAGTTGGCTGACGTGTCCGTATATTTTTTCACGGGATATTGGAGAATATCCGAGAAAATTTCTTGGGAGAGTACCTTTTATGAAATTGAATCTCGCTCACTATCTACACTCTCGCAAGAGTGACGCGGGTCTATTTTTGTGAAAATACGGTCCATAACTTCCGTACATCTTGTTTGGTTTTATTTTCAGAACTTGGTCCGCTATAACGTTGTTTGGAAACTTTTTTGTTTTATTAACTCGCGATAAAATTGATTGCTGGGACTTTTACGTTCGTAGTTGGTAGTTCGGTGGAGTATTTTGAAGTTGTTCATCAAGAGGCTGAGAAGCATGATTAGTTCTTCTCTGAGTGAAGAAATTCGATTGTTGAAACTCTTTACATATAAAAAAAACGATGTCGATACGTTGAATGTTGTGCCTACTGCTTCAAACTTATCTGAATCTGCAGAGTTACAGGAAACTTTGAAACATTTCAACTAACAGATTGAAACGGAATATCACCGCAACCAACAACACCAGTCAGGTGTGTGTTGGGTCGTCTATGCTGCCGAATTAATTTATATTATTAAGCCTGTATTTTTGCGCACTGATATCTCGGCGTTGACTGTTCAGTTAGTTTTTTGGCGTTCTGAAAAACCAGTGGGTTTTTTGAGAAGTTCTGAGCTACCGTTCTTTTTCATGGTTCAAACCAATATAACAACCCTGTTGGTAACGGAATCATACCATTTTGTTTAGACAAATATTTGTGATTTTTACCTGGTGTTATATTGTTTTCAGGTAGGCTTGATTTAAAATTATGTCATACTTTACCTTATGGTGTTATATTGTTTTCAGTGATTAAAGAACATTCCTCGCATATAGTTTCCAATTCACATATTTCTACACAAAAGCATCCCCCTGAGACGTTCTGTTTCAAGATCAAAGCCATTTAAAGATATTGATGACTTGAATATGTCATGAACCAATAATATGGGATTATCTGAACTCGATGAATCTACCTGAAATTCGATAGGTTGCAGAGATTGGAGATGTACTCTGAAGACATTTTTCAGAATAACAGAACGCTTTTAAAACCTTCACAAACGACTATTTCATTCTGGAAGTACATTTTTTTCGCTTCAAATCATAGAGGTTATTCAAAAACTGCCGTTTACCTCTACAATCTACATCCATAAAACGACGAGGAATGGAAGAATAATTGACAATCAGAGATAAGAATCTACGTTCGTAAACGTAAATAATTGAAATACTGGCCAGACCAAATTGAATTCTCTCGCTATTTGACAGAAGATAGCTCTTATCAATTATGAAATATCTACCCTACATTTGTCATTACAGTAACCAATTCCACATAGCCTAAGCGAATTACGATACACAAAAAAATGATGCTATAGTAACAGCAGAAACGAGAGAAATTAACAACTTGTATTTGCTTGTGAGACAAAAGGTATATAGTGATATATTCGAACTGAATCCGGTGTACACAAGAAATGAAAATTCCGATTATCCACTAAAAAACTCTGATGACAATTTTGGTGGCAATACTGCGTGATAAAACAAATTTGAGCTTAGAAAAAAACTAATATCAAAGCAGTTCGTGATTTCAAATCTCGAATTCATTTCCCGATTCAAATGAGAATACAATGGGTATATGCTCATGCTCGTTATGTCAAGATAATTTAAGACAGCTCGGTATTGTAATTTCAAACACCAATCAGTTCATCAACGTTAATGTTCAATCTGCGATGTGGTTCATCGCATGCCATCATTTTCAAGGGCATAATGACAGGGCGAAAGCATGATTGAATGTCTAAATATACTTGGAGCACTCAATATGATTAATAGCTTGAGGGTCAGATGGCCCATTCAAGGGCCGATAATAGCTTCAGTTGGGCGAATAATCGCTATATTTTGATAATGGAGGAAGGAAGATGGTGAATGAACTTCTTTGCATACAATTTTTGTCCTCCTAACCACTTTGCCTACGGCCTTGATTTTGTGATAGGATAAAATGGGATAAACATGTTTCCTGTGAACACGAATGAAAACGTCGAAAAGCATACTGTTTTGTTATTTAGAAAATAGCTCATATCACTCATATGAAAAAAAAGCGCGCCCGTGTTCAAATAAAAAAAAAAATCGCACGCTCGCATTCGCATTATGGATAAAAATTAAAAAGGTATATCAGTTGTTACTCCCGATCACCATAAAGCGCTTTAGTTATACCACATTCATATTTATTAGATTTTCCTTAGAACATAATTATACGCTAGATACGGCATCCAGGTTATTTGTTTGGTAGGTCCGGGGAGGTTTAACGTACTAAGCCATTGATTGGTCGTTTCAAAATTTAGACCATACATATTTGTTGTACCACGAGATATTATAGTACTTTCTTGCAGATCTTCCTAATACAAAACAAATACTACATGATGCAGATCTATCGTAAGCCTTCATGATCTAAAAGATTTTCGGCCACTTTTCGGATTGTAAGGAGAATTCGTAACTAATTTCAATGAGACATAACCTCTACTTCACTTTGATATAAATTAGTCTGTAACTATTTCTACTGCAGTGAGTGACATCATTCAAAACTTGCTTTTAAAGAGAACGACTTATTGCATCACATAAGTTTACAGTTTTTACATTTGAGTTAACATACCAACTTATATTTCTCGATTGATGTCAATATGCAGCCATGTATTCCTGGTTGCGTGATTACCCACTGGCGACAACTCATAGAAGGTGACATTTGAAATAACATTCACATTCGTGACATTCGTGTTAAATATCAACTGAACTGAAAAATGGAAAAGCCATAAATTGGACAAACATTTTTAGAAAGAGAAAATAGTCTATCCAATTAGAACATCAAACAGAGTTTGAAATGAATGTCTGGTAGACTACGAGCAGAAAACAACTACTTTCCTGGTAAATACCACGCAGAACATTGAATTATATCTGCTCGTAGTTCATGCAATGATTCACACTGTGAATGCAGATCGCAAATGTTTCTTTCTTCCTAAGACGTGACAAATTCAAATCGAGACAGGCACGCTTAACAACCTACAGACCGGTTTTGGGCTTATTGGCCCTTATCAGTGCAGGGTAGTTATCCGAGTAGAGACCGTAAGATCTCCACTCGAAGCGTTGCCTGTCCCAATGCACCTTCGTCGCGTCTATTTGACCGAACTGAGCCGCAATCCAACAGACAATTGGAAGTGGCGACACTATCAATTATCAATTGAACTGTTGTGCAAACGAAGAAAATTCAACAATCCGCTACTGGAATTAGGTATTGTCGAAAAAGTTTTCAATTATTACCTGAATGAAAATATTTATGGTCGTAGAGAAAAAAAGTTTAGAAAACTCGTTGGAAAGTGCATTTCCTGCACTCGTTACGTTTTCGTACTCGCAGCTATGCGGCTAAACGACTACTCGTGTGAAATATGTCACTTTCCACAATGAGGAATATTCCTCAATTCGGTTTATTACAGCAAAAGCAAGTATGAACTATTGATTAAGAGTTTCATTCATGAATTTTTCGAATTCGTTGCGGAAACTATCTAAATCAATCTTTCAAATATGGGGTTTTAAATTTTAAATCGCTTTGTTTCTACTTCACAAATTGGCAACAGCGCCTAGTAGGCTAGAAGAACAGAACTCACATTTGGCCACACTATCATCTATCATTATGTACACTTGATGTCAATGCATAATTCAGGCATCAAACTGCTAATGTAAAAAAATAATCAATCAAAACATGAATTTCAGTCCAAGAAAAACACCAATCGATCCACAAGTCAAATATGAACATAATCTCAAAAATTGAGTAGCATATCCTTTGACAGTTTTGAGGAGCATGGAACAGAAATAAGCAGAATCGCACCTAACCCACAGAATTTATTGGTAGTAAAAGTTTTGTGTTCTGACCTGATCAAAATATAACTATCTTTATTCACCTAATCAACGTAATGGATTTGTTGTCCTTTATTATTTATGAAATCTGCAGTCGATGTTGCCAAATGGTAAAATAGGAACAAGGTGCTTTAAATTTTAAATCCCCATATCGAGTCTTTTTTTAAACACTTGAAATGTTGTTTTTTCGGAAAAAGGTTGAAATAGTGAGTTTGAAATGCGACGTTTTGAAGATATTCAATAAGAATAACTTCATTATCGTCCGAAGGAGAATGCCCCATTGTAATGTAATATACTATTTCGCTGTCGAAGGACCTAAACATCACGACGGCGCGTAGTTGTCAATAATATCAGTTGTCGTAGTTTTTCACATGTTTGTGATATGATGTCTTTAGACAGTTATATCAAATTTGAATAAAACATCATTGGATTCACGAGATATCGATCAAACTTCTGACAGCAGAACAACGTGGTATTAAGGCAATCGCCACTCAGCTGATTACCAGCATTCGCCTTTGATTCCTGTCCCATTTCATCTTCGTGTGTGAAAGCCACCATTATGATCGTTGAACAATGTATAGAATGTAGCAACTATTATCGCCCTTGGATCGAATCAGCGCTAGCCAAATTGAGATGATTTAAACCAGGACGACCGTACAATTCGCACCTACTTGGGAATATCCAGCCCCAGATAAGATTATTCCGATCCGATCCATAATAAGGAGAGGATCGAACAAGGACGAATGGACGGGTGAAGTGGAAGTGGAAGCGGCAGAATAAACGATTGCCTTTCTGTCCCTAAATCTCGAAATACTCTCGAGAATTCATTCATCTGTTCGGCTGGACCGACCATCAACGGATTGAAAATTGAAATTCATTTCGGAGTTCGGACCAACACGTAGTTGAATAGAAAGCCTGCCGTTTGAGGAGTCAGGAGAGGGATTTTCGAACATCAGGTGGAGCGAAATGTGAACACGGAATTGGTATTTAAAATATTGAAATATATAATAATAATAATAATAATAATGTTTATTTCACCAGTTACAAATGTGTAAATAGAAAATGAAATATTGAAAAGAAACAGAAAGTTCCCATTGAAACCTAAAAGTTGTGTATGGGTATGATTTCTTATTATTATATTTGTGTATCATTAATATAATATGGCATACAATCTCATAATATAACATAATACAATATGAATTAATCAAGATAAGATAATTAACGACGTGATAAAAGTTTTGTTTTATTCTGGATCGATGATACCATGAACAGTAACCCTTTCCAAGCGTTTAATAAAAGTTTTGAAAATGTCCGGTAGAAAGTTGAAGCATTTTTCCGCTAGGTATGTAAAGCAACGTTGACCTATGGTTTTTTTATAAATATCCATATGAACGTTCTAACTTCTTAAGATAGCTTTTTTCTTTAAATATGTATGAAATTAAACTTTGCATGTATAGCTGTCTTATATCCATTACATTTGATTCTCGAAATATTAGGTCCGTTGAGTAGGTGAACTGTCTATTGTACAATGAATTAAATATAGTATCAACTTTTCTTAAATGGCTATATGTCTTGTTTTGAGATGGTTGACGTCCACCAAATTCCTCAAATATTTGAATTTTGAAGTCATACATCTGAGTCATTCTGCTATCGCTTCAGCTTGTTTTTTTTTATTTAATGCTATCGCATCAACATATTTGGTTATTAGCGAGCTGTATTGATATTACATTTCATTAGGTATATTGTGTTTAACAATTATTATAAGGATTACATTTTTTTAATTATGTGTATGGTAAGAATAATTTACTAGAATTTGTTTCATCTCTTGATATTGTAGTTTATTATCTATCAGAATGTACAAAATTCCTATTCATACATATAGATGAATAATTTCTGGATTGGTCTCATCATATAGATCTATTGAAACAACTTTCGTCAATATGTTATGGCATAAGGGTCGTTAGCAGATATATAAATAAAATCACACTTAAAATTTTGTATTATGCCAACTTTTTGAGTCTGTGTTGAGATACGGTATCATATTCTGGGGTAGAAATAGTCAGATTCAAGACACACAGTCAAAAGTTTGAAAGTTTTGAAATCTGGAATTAATTATATTAGAACCCTATAGCATAGATGATTTTCTTAGAAATGTAATGCAATGTTTTTGCACATGAAAGATTAGTTATGTTGATTAGTTTGTTGAATAATGTTTAACTGAATTGAGATTTCTATTCATGGAATTGTCTTACCAAATACAACGCGAGATCATATTTAGTGGGACATTTTAACGGTGGTTTTCTCATACTTTTATATAACTCGAGCTACGCTCTCTATATTTTTCAGAACAGCTCTTGTTTAATTTGCCAATAAAAGTAAGTATACAAAAACAACCACAACAAATAATCAGCTATATCTGAGCTCTTGTGGTAGCTCCCGCAATTATTTCATTCACACATCATAGCTTTACCTATAGAAAATCATGAATATAGTCACGTGATGTGTAAAATGATCGACTATTCAGGTAAACAAAGAACTATGAGCGGCTATTAATTAGTGATTGTGTGAATAATAGCTACTATGATGAAAATGTTTACGTTTGGTTTATGATCCCCTACGAAATCTCAGCGAATAATGTTGCGGTGTTTTTTAATAATTTATTGCACCAACGGCCGTATTCGCCGTATACGTTTGAGCTTAGCTTAGGATTTGAGATCGCTTAACAATACGGAAATTGTATGCTTTCAAAACGAGCTTAAGTTAAGCTTAGCTTGAAAGTATACGGCGAATACGGCCGTAAGATGTGTTCATACTTCTTCTTCCAAATATTTGCTAAATTTCAATATGTCATGATTGGATTCTGATACTGACGAGAAGAAAAATAAAACTATCGATACTGTTTACATAAAAAAAATCGCATCCGAATAACCCATGAAAATCGATAAATGCACCATTATAAAAGAAATATTATCAACCGATTATGCCCGTTGATAGAAAAAACGCCACAATCGACTATATGGCAGCTGGAATCCGATTTATTTCCAATTATCTGGAAAACTTTCGGCGACTAAACATTATAACCGGTCATGGACGGAAAATCCGGCGTTCCAATTACTGTTCAAAATTTATCTGCGACCTGCAGCCGAGTTAGGGCAAGACTGCCACTGCCCACCGATTCGAATCAATTTCATTATCCATCAGTTCACAAATTGTCTTTCGTGAGCAGCTTATAGCAGCCATAAAGGGTAGGTGCGTTTCATTGATAATTGGAAATATTCAAAAAGTATAGAATAAAATAGCTATTTGTATGTATTTAGAGCGCAAAAATATAGATTGCCGCTAGAAATAGTATTATTAGTTTACTAGTTTGATAATTTAATATAGAACACAATTCACACAATTGTACCAAAAAGCAATACATTTCCCGACAACGTCTCAACGTTAACTGTTCATATCTTCGCACCGATGACCGAAGTGACTCGCTTCTTCTTACGTGATGATGACGCCTCATTCCAACGATGACTCAGGTGATTCATCACCTCGTGACAGCTTTCCATCTCAATACGGGGTGTTCTTAGAAAACTGTCGCTAACAGTATATATTTTTCAACGAGCGCATAATGATGGCTATTGCCCACGAAGATGAAGATGCTGTAATCATCTGAGTGGGTAATGGCCATTATGCGCGAGTGGAGCACTATACTTCATCTACAACTATTCTAATATCCAAACAACTTTTTTAATAGTTTTATAGCGAAATTGGACATTGCTAAAGTGGATTCAATGTAAAACAAAACAAGTCAATAAGAAATGTGTAACAAACATTGCCAGGCCTAACTTTTATTTACATAATATTGACACTTCTGTTGAAGTTGATTCCTGTAGTTGCATTCTCCGACATGTTAAAATTTTTAGAGAGTACTTGTTTCAGAGCTATTTATACTGTTGGAGCTTGTTATAGTGAATGACTTATCAAATTATCGTCTATATAGCTTTCCAGCGACTGAGGTAGATTTCTATCCGCAAATTTTTTGACGGCTGTGAATTCACCACCTCCGATGACACAAATGGTAGCAGAGGACCTTCGGAGGCCCTGTGTATAATTCAGGGTTCTCCAGTTTCGAAAACGTAGCAACTTGCTTTCCTATTTTGAGAATTTTGAATGTCAGCCGCCTTAGCGAAAGAAGTTGTGCCACGCATTATCAATCAACCAGTGTTATAAAAATAGTTTGCATATTATTGGAGAATATCAATTTTAGAATAGAAGTATCTACGCGATATGTCCTGTTATTGTAGATTCTCAGAAAATTAAGTCTTCAACAATAAGATGCCTTATGCAACCAACAATATACACTTGTATGTTCTGATTGGTCTGACACTCATTTTACACGGTTGAGAATGAAAACAAAGAATTTTCGTTCTCCTCATTTGTGCAAGAGCGATTGAAATCATGAAAACATAAGTCGGGTAAGTCTCGCGATGATTTTTCCTGAGCGGCAATACTATGTGTTCGAAATACAGACAAGATTTTTTCCACAAACGTAGTTCCTAGACAAGAATACTCTATACATACTTACTTTATTACTACTATACTATACTACTGGTGCTTCTAAAACTACAATAGAGTATGAAGTATATAATTGAAATTTACTTTTTTATAGTTTTTGCTTTATATTAAACGGACTGATGTTTTTGATAAATGCGACAAATTTAGGATACTCACTTCGATATCTTTCACATTCAAGCATTTCATCGCACCATGTCATGACTCGCATGAATCTATCATCATACAATTCATATTTTGCCTCAATTTTTCTAGTGAGAGTTTCAAAGTTACAATTCTTGGAGAGGTGCCTTAGATAATTCAACAATATACCTATGGTGGAGGCGAGCGTTTTTTTCAATATTTTCGCCGACGGGCGCAAATGCTGTCATTTAATGACATTCATCGGAAAACGTCAATTTTGTATTGAGATTCGAAAGCGTCAACTTTGTTAACCGGTTGTAAAGAAAATATTATTCAACCCAAATCACCTCTAGATGAAATGGCTCTTCACTGAGATGCAGATTCATATTCATCATCACAATCATCTATACAAGTACTTTCTATCATATGTATACTTTAGTTTACTGGGTTGATAGTGTGCTCTTTCTAAATCCGCAATTGCAAAGCCTTTCAACTTCAGCTGCACAGTGACAACAAAAAGTATGCAACATAAAGAATTAATTTTTCTGACATAACAATAAGACCAAAGTTTTCTTGGTGGATATTTTCTGATTGTCACAGTATAATGAAACTCGTATTCAAATCAGTTTCAAAACAAATCCCAAGTTTCCATAAGCAATGAGTTCTCAAGGAAGGCAAATAATTCGTTCGATATAATCCCATAACAGCTAGTTGAAATGATGTGAAAATGTCCTAGATATGCCCCTCTTGAAACTAAAATCGACTTGGACCAACTCTTGTGACACCAACAGAATGCTAAGATTACATTGCTTTCGTTTAGTCCACCCAACCGAATGTTTCTTTTTTAAACTTACTAAAATTGTCGGCAATGCATGATGCATTCATCAAAATTCAAATTTTGTCTCATTCGCCATAAATTGAACATAAACTGAAGGCTATTTTCAAGAATATTCATTTGATTAAAGTATGTTGCGGAATAGTATATTTCATTACGAGTCTGGAAATAGGGTATTTTCCATGCGCGTGTGACAAATTATTGAGATGTGAGACCGTAGTCCTTCCTGAACCGATTAATTCTGCCCAGATATCAAGACGATATTGCAATGTGGATATTTTCCGGAAATATCGCAGGATTGAGGTCATTACTCTGTGATGGGAATACGAGAGCTTCCGGGTATATAAGACACGTCCATCCGACTCCACTTTCATCCCCTTTCCACATCCTGCTTTCAGGGAAGATACTGCACGAGTATATTGTCATTGACATTGTGAAAGAGCAATACAACTTTTCATCGTTCGTCAAATATTCAAGATTCTTCATTTGAAGTGATTGTACACAAATTTTCAATATAGCGAACTGTGGATCGATTTGTCAATAATGTAATTTCAAGTAGAAAAGTTCTCATCAACTCAAGTCAATTAAGGTCGTAGAAGGTTTTATTTGCAACTTCTCGAACAATATACGAATGCCGACTGGTAAGTAAGTGATCGGAAACAGGGCATTGAAGAGTTTTCGTTATACAAGCCATTGTCGTTCTAAATGGAAACCTAGTAGGCTGGAACTATAATATTGTCTGTTCACTCAAGTCCCAAACGTCTGCCAAGTTAAGGTCGCTACTTTATAGAAGTCGTTCGATGCTCATTTGTTTCAGTTTTTTCTCTGTCAGCGACCCAATTTCAGGTTGAAGTTATGTTTTTCTTTTTTTACTAACTTCAGCACGTATTATATATTCATCATAATCTGACTTGTATACATAATTTTACTCAAATAGGTCCAATACCAGTTTTTAGGAACAATAATAAGGCATTCAAAGGATCATTTTTGGAGGTACTCACGTATTTTGACCTTCAGAACAAGAAGCCGAAGTCGAAATACAAAATTCGTCCTTCTTTCAACAAAAACAGCACACACGCTTACATTTACTTATTTTCAAGATTTTTTAGCAAAAAAATTAACATTTTTGAAAACATGTATCGTTCTTCCAACACACGAGACTTTGATCTGTCAACTTGATACTTTCACAAAGTTCAACTCCCGTCATGCTCGGTTCTCGATGGGTTTGCTGAAATTCTTTGAATTTTTTCAAATATAATCGTTTATTCAAATGAAAATTGTTGAAAACAGGTAAATGTAAGTGTGTGTGGTTTTTCAGTTTAAAGGAGTAATTTTTGTGTGCTTTCTTCAGTGGGTATGAGTTATGCGTGGAGCAAATAAAAAAATTATTAAAATTGTATTGATTATCGTACAATCGATATGCCAATACTTTCATAGAGTGAAGATGCTTTTTTCTATTTCCTGACTCTCTGATCAATGAATCAATGATATCGAATAACTCTGTGCTTGAAACAGGAGCTTCGCTGTGCTAAAAGGAGCGCGTAATTCGAAATGTAATAAAAAATGAATAAAAACGTTTGTTCAAGTTCAAAATGATTCACGGTTATTACCAGAAGATGTCTCTGTCTTACAGAAAAAGTTACGTCATTGATTCCAGTGAACAGACAATATTATACCGTCTACTAGGTGTTAATTTAGATCGACAATGTACAAGCTCTTATTTCTGCTCTACTTGTAAAAAAATCTTGCAGTTAAATTTGAACTACTTCTAGTCATCCGATTGATTTGAAATTTGGCAGCTTTATATAATTTCGGTGACAATACACTACGACATTTTTGTTAAAGAAAAAAACGAGATGGCGGAGTTTTGTGATCATGGTCCGATTTGGTTTGAAATTGGTATGTGGGGTTTTTTGGGATCTGATATCATGAATTTTTCGAAATTCAAGATAGCGACTCCAATTTTTTCTACAACGCCGCTTGTCGGTCCGCGAATATCTCAACTGATTTTTGTCCAAAGTATATTGTTTCCACTTCCTGTACGTGAACAAATCAATGACATTGATTTGCTCCAAATATTCTTGTGTACCTGGTGTTGTGACTGTATGCAGTACATTTTAGCCACGCAACTACGAGTTTCTATTAACTAATTTTTCACTCTGATTGATTCAACGTAATGAGTAGCAAACAAATAAATTGAATTCGACAAATTTCGATTTTACCCCACGGCGTTTTTACCCATCGGCTGAATTTCAACACAGGGTTTAATGGAAATCACGTGATACGTAATGACGACTCTGAATAGTTTCATTATTTGTATGGACATTCGTCGACTGAATTACCGCATCAGGAAGCAAGTCGAATTGAAATTGTGAATTCAGTGATCCATTTTTGACATGGAATATAAATAATTATGGAACCTGATAGGTGATTACCAATGTCATATTTCGATATCCTCGTCGATAACGAACATGCAGAATGAATTTGTGCACCCATTAGTAAATTGTCATAAAAAAACATTGCACCTGAAAACAAAAGATACCAAATTCATACCAGAGGAATATCTGTTCCAGTAAACAGCTTGGTTCTGATTTGGTATGTTTAGATCGTTTGGTAATTTCATGGTTACTCAGTACCATTGAACTATTTGGGATGGTGTCCGTGGCACAATCTCATAACTCTTCTAACTGGCGAGAAAACGTCCATTGTGAAATATCAATCTCAAATATATATTGTTGCGATATTTCTACTTGGGTTCATGAATTCAAAACACTCAGTACAAAACTGAACAATTCATTTCACTAAACACTCGAAATACAACTCAATAAACACCGAGATAAACACTTAGTTAAATCACAACGATATTCGCTTTACAAATCTCAATGTTCACAATACTAGCTTTCTTTCTAAACTGAACTATTTCCAAACTAAAACTGACTTGTCCGCGAAATCGCGGTCCTTATATAGGTAAAAACATCATTACATCATTCTCCAGAAATAACAGGAATTAACTGGAAGTATTTTTCATATTCAATAAATCCTGACGGCAATGATCAATGAATCATCCGCTAATTATATAGGTACATCGGCGAGTGATGTTATCGCAAGGCCATAAATCACGGCCTAGACGCGATCTGCCGAGATAATGACTTCCGGTCTTCTTGGAAGCACAGCGCGTGACAATATATTATATATATTCATCAAATGGCCCAAATGGACAATAGAGCACTGTTAGTTCAGAACGCCAGAAGGTGTTAACACCATCTTGATCACCTGAATATTTTAGTCTGGTACGCAACAATTTTCAGTATACCAAACCAAGTTGAGTACCTGACCAACTATTCCGTTTACACCAACATGACCAAGGAAGAGTATTTGGTTGATATAAAGTCATTAGTCTGCTTACCAAGAGACGGTATAAATGTGGCCAGTAATACCTGATCAAGACCAGATTGCATGACCAGACACATAGGTCCGTAAACTAAATCGCCCAATATTTGTTGGTTGATTGTGGATTTACAAAGAGACAGAATGTTTCAAGTTACTTACGTCCAGAAGATGCATCAGGGAGGCTCTTGATGACGCCTGTGGACGCGTCATGTCCGTCAGAACGTGGCATAGTTCCCTGCTCAACCGCGAGGTGGCGACATGACTCGTTAGAGTGGCCCTCTTTATAGTTTCACCCAAAGAGTGTATCCACATCTGGAAAAAAAGGCTGGATCAAAATATTGAAAGTGTGATTTGTTAGGAAGTAAGGATTAGAAAAAACTAGGTTCCACCGAGATTTGAACTCGGATCGCTGGATTCAAAGTCCAGAGTGCTAACCATTACACCATGGAACCGTGACATTGAAATTCCACAGAAAATTTCAAGGTCAAAGTACCTGCGAGAATTTTTATTTCGTTTTAAACTCACTGGCAATGAATACACAAGAGTTGCTATCAGTTCACGAATATAAGTACCAGATATATGATTCTGAAGATCTAATGACATTTTAGATGACTGCACGGCTTTATTAGGCCAGTGTTTATGACTATCGTTAAACTCGATAATTTGGTTTTCATCTTTTATCGCACTGTATAGCGTTGGATTATCAACGCGAGTATAATTACTATCCTTCCAGTATTTCTAGTTCTGTCTTTATACATCCTCAAGGCTATATCTTTGTTCCATCATTATGTTTAAAGTATGTGTAAAGCATAGGGCCTTAGGCTTTGCTACTCTTGTCTTCAAGGAATCATATAGTAGGTACCTATGCTATTTTCAGCACAAAGAGAATAGTTTTCAAACATGTAAAATCTAACGCCTCTTACTAAAATGCCAGTCTCATGGAATCTTTATGAAATCACAACACGATGCATTTATCATTGGTGAATCATGAAATTTGTTTTATAATATAGTTAATCGATATTTACTTATCTGAAGCTCACGAAGTTACCTATTTCTGAAATTTCAATAATTAATATTCGTGTAGCGTGTTGTACCAACATGAAAATTAAAACTATGATGAGTAACTTCAGTGGAAGCATTATGATATTAGATTACTGATTATATAAACCATCCTACAATAATATTTTCATCTCACTACCATGTAATAAATATTGAACATGAATGAGAAAGAAGTATAGCTCTGGTACCACGAGATCATCATTTGCGCAGGTCACTTGACCTTGAATTCGTTGCGGAAATTCAATGTCACAGGTTCCATGGTGTAATGGTTAGCACTCTGGACTTTGAATCCAGCGATCCGAGTTCAAATCTCGGTGGAACCTATAGTTTTTTCTAATCCATGGTTCTGACTATATCAGCCACATCTTGAAGATCTTCCACCATTTGTAATTAATTCAATTTGAAGAATTTGCCATATACGACACTTTGGAGGCGAATAGAATCGAAGACATTGAACTTATTCGGGTTTAGTTTTTTTTCCTCTTTGTTTTCTGGGAATCTCATTACCACGTACAAAGATATTTGACCTTCATCATTGAGCATAATGGCGCCCAATGTCAATGAATAAGTTGTTGAGTTATAAGATATTAACCGATAAGTTCGATTATAGTACTGGTAATTACCTGGATCCATTTTCTTCGTCTATCAGACAATAACTCATCGAATAGGTACCTATGCACTTATTTTTATTCAGTATAGGTAAGTATAATTCGCTATGAATGCCAAAGATATTATTGTTTACTTAATAAGTGTCACTATACTATTATTACCTTCTCCATTTCGGTATCGGTGAATCTCCTATTCGGTCGGTATTCGGGAGCTAAATACCCTGCTAAATGCGGTGCTGTGCCACCACTGGGTATTACCCGACTTGGGCACAATTTCACCCTTCCCCTGGATGACAACATTAGGGTGGAAGGTGTCACGAGAGGGATGCAAGACTTGTTGGAAGCGCCATCTGGAAATTAAATCAATGCAGAAAAGATTCGACATTTCATCGAAACATCGGACACAAGCAAACTTTCAGCATACTCTGTATTGCATTTATATAAGACATAAAAAAATCTCAGAACTCACAAAAGATTCATTTACACTGATGAAATAGTCAGATCCTGCATTAGAATGAGTTGGAATAGGATTGCAGTCGAGGAATGTCTGAAACATTTTGGCGCCCTAGGGCCTAGATCAATATTCATGTTGATGTTTAATCGGGTATACAAATTTAGTATAGGTTCCATGGTGTAATGGTTAGCACTCTGGACTCTGAATCCAGCGATCCGAGTTCAAATCTCGGTGGGACCTGAGACTTTTTTTCACTCGAACATCGCTTGTATTCATAGATTTAGAATTTTTTCATACTCCAGAAATGAGAGATGAATTTTGAATTATTTCTTTGTTGATTTGCCAAAATTTCTAAATTTATGGGACAAGGCAGCATTATGACGTTCAACAACGAGTTTTCTGATGATCCTGAAAAATAAGACGATTAATCACAAGAAAATGATCGAAATTTCTCAAATCGACTCGGAAGTGCTTGACGTAATTCGAGGTAATTAATGAAAGCACCGAAGTTGTGGAATTCGTAATTAAGCCAAACAGTTTTCTGGTGATTGATTCTCTTAATCAATAAATTCCTTCTCATCGCCCTACAGCAGAATGTTCTCCATTCTCATACCATGTTCAAGTAGGAGCGGATTCAACCATTCGCAGCTTATTGGTTGCTTTTTTTGTAGTTTCTTACACTGCCTAGGTCGATTTGACATCTTGATTGGAATCGCTCTTCTCGATCCAAGTCAAACATTGGCAAATTAATTGGAGGACCAGGTGAGAAGTTTTTTTTCTCAAATCAGAGATATTTTTATATTCATGACTACTTTCACAATGAATTTAATTTATAAAATGTGTCATCTAGCATGTGCTGTGCGATAGTAAAGCGTATTTTTAAGCCTACTGAGAAGCATGGGCGCCGAAACTTCTAAACTCCAGGGGGGGCAAAATAAATTGAAATAAAATAGAAGGTATATCATATTGAATATTGTTCATATAAAATATTGAAGAGTAACAAAATGAAAAATAATAGAAATCTCAAACAAAAAACTATTCCCAGGAAGATAATACATTGGAACATACCAAATTTTAGGTTAAATTTATTGCAACAGTAAATGGTTGGGTAATTTTGCACTTATCAAATGATCTTTTTTTCAAATAAAATTTTGTTTTTACCTCAGGAATCAGAATTAGATGATTACATCGTGAACAAACTACTACTTTTCCAGATAATCCATGCCAAAGTTCGAAATTTCACGTATTGTATATCTTCTTAGATCACTGAACATACTAATAGTTCACTATGCTTCTCATCTAAGAAAAACATGATAAATATGTAATTTTTCTATAATGTTCATCTTATTTCAAACGACCTAGGCTATACATAAACATCAGACATTTTGAGAAACTCTGTGCGAAATCTGTGGATGTTATAGCAAAACCACCCAGTGGCATATGTCATGTTTCTTCTCTTTAAAGTATGTCAAAAATGAAGAGATCAGTAAAAGAAGATGAAATTTCGAAATTTGGCATGGATTATCTGAAAAAGTGGTGTTTTGTTCACGATTTCATTAACATATTCGGATTCCTGAGGTCAAAATACATAGGTACAAACAAAAATTGTCATTGAAAAATAGGATGAGTGCAAAAATAATCAATGTTTGTCCAATTTGAGGGTTACGCACCCCCTAACAATTTCCAGAGGGGGCATGGGCCCCGGTGCCCCCATGTAATCGGCGCCTATGCTGAGAAGTGAACACGAAAACCTTTGCATTACAGAAGTGGAGACAAAAGTTAGGAAATGGTTGAAAATTTTGATTGAAATAAACTGTAGAAACTAAAGCTGAACAGAACTACCCAAAATCCAGAAATCCATTTTATTTCGGTATCGAAACACGATGATGAAGTTGAAACTTTTAAAGCTATAATAGCTCCATTGAATAATAAATGCTCCCTATCTCCAATAAATATCTGTCTCCGCATTTTCCCTATATAAATTGCCGAAACGTGAGTCGGTGAGAGAGTGCATGTTAGTGAATATTTCTTCTAGACAGGCTTAACGTTCTGAAAGTGTGCCATTAACGGGCCACCTATATACTGAATAAACATTCCCAGCTGCCACCCCTTTTAATTAATCCCCATAAATAGGGCCTAATTCATCAGGTCTGATCTGTGTTTACTGAGAAGAATCGAAACATCAAGGACATTCTAGTCTTTAAACGATAGACAGACGTATTCATGTTGTGGAAGGTAAAAAGTTGGTAATTTTTGTTAAGAGGGGGTTAACCTTATTTGGGATTGATGGTAAAACTTTGTGAAACAAGGAATGGCAAAAATCATATTACTCGGACCTCGCTGAAAAAAATCGAATTTTTTTTTCACTTTCTGCTTGAGGAAGGTTGGATCTAGGCATCTCTCGTAGTACTTTTTTGATTTTTTGAAAAAAAACTAGTAAAAAAGTTGCGAAATTTCTCCCATATTCACTATTTTTTATCTCACAAGATATATCGTATTTCGAAAAAGTACTCCGAGAGATGCCTCAATCATACAATTGTCTCTATTGAAAAAAAAAATTATCGCGATCCATCAATAATTACTAGCTCAAAAATGATTTTTGCTGAACCCCTGCAGACTCAATTACGGAGCATTTTTCATGACTGATTCGAGCGCCCTCGCACCAAATAAGCAGTTTTACATGGATACTATGAATTTATGAATGAATCGTATTTGCATTCATAAAAACCAAAAATAGCACTGAAGCTATTCCAATAATTTTAGCACATGTGATGATATCAATGGAAGTTGCGAAAAGGATTCATTGCATTCTCGAATAAGACTAATTAGGTGAAAGAAAACGTAAACATTTTTTGCGAACGGCGGCGGCAGGCGCTATGTGCACATCAAAGGGCCGTCCAGATATGCATGTATCATAATTTGCGATTGCATTCAGATGGTGACACTATTGTTAGTTTGTGAACTAGTATTATTATTGTGATCAAGCATGTCGAGTTCAAATTATCGAACTGGCGATAAACATCGTAAAAGACTTTCTGTGAGGAAATTGTCAGTCGAAAAAAAGATATTGAGATTGATAAGGTACGTAAATATTTTCGAATGTTTTTATAAGAAATAATTGGAATCGATGTCCCATATTCGAAGCCCTACATTGGGAATTCGATAACGGTTAGAGATACAGGATCGGTTGAATCAAGAAAAAGTTGTGTATTCATGTGCGCAACAATGAGCCGCAAAGAAATACAAATTTTAGATTTTAGATTTTAATTTTTTATTGGCTTTATTTTAATAGATACGAAAAGAGCAGAAATTTTCTTGAAACTGTATTTCATGCTCTATAACTTAGCAGTATAGAATTTTTAATACGACGTTTCGTCATTCGAGGGTCGCCATCGACTTTTTTTTTTCGAAATTTCATGCAGGTTATTTCGCGGTATGGACAAATAAAGGAATAAAAATTAAAAAAATTCATCGTAATGATAGATTTTGGCAAGATAAGATGGAATCAAAATTAGTAGATTTTTACATGAAATATTTGCTGCCTGAAATAGTTGACCAGTAGATACGAGAGTAATATGGAAATAAGAGATATTTCTGTACTACCTTCGGGCTGTTTCATCGGTACTATCTTTTGGCACATCCAAAACAAACAAATGCGAATCGCAAAATTGAAAAAAATACAGTTTTTTTTCAACCATAATGAAATACTTTTTTTTTTCCTCAAGCCGCTTTCCACTTATTTCAATTCCAATATTGAATGAAAATTTCCAATGAAATTTTGATTTGATCCTTTCCTTGCATATGGATACAATATACCATGGAAACCAGAAGATAAAACAAACAAGTGGACTTCTGACTATAAACCTATGACCGGGGGTGATCCATTTGAAAAAAAATTTGCGATTCGCATTTGTTCGTTTTGGAAGTGATAAAATATAGGACCGATGAAACCCTACAACTTTTATATTCAATGTTTTTTCCACCTCGTATACTTGATGCTGTAGGTAAGGGTCAAAATATAAGAGACAAATAGGATGTTATTTGTAAATTTTGTTTTCAAATATATCATGTGAGTTTTCGAGTTTTCAAGTTCAGTAAAGATATATACTGAATACCTTGAAAAATGTCATTCATTCATACCTATCGAAGAAGAACATTCCGATATATTTTCATTCATTCAATTTCATCGTGATTCAAATTGATAAGGAGCCCTGTCTGAATTCTCGAGTTGCAAATTGATTCTACATTTAGCCACCGAACAGAGGGTATCAATCCTGAACCTACATGCCCCCGATTTATTTTTGGAATGAGAAATCAAACCCGTTTTAGCTCACCAATTTTTGCTTGAAATTTTCTCTTTTGTCCAATCGAAAGTCCCATTTCTCCCACGACCGAGAGACATTTTCTAATTTGTGTATTTATAAGTTTCAATTTAGCTCGTGTAGACGTTTTTGTGTTACTGTTTTTGATATTCGAAAGGGTTTCATCTGTTTCGACAAGTTTTTTTATATTTCCCATATCATATCAAATTATCCTCATAGACACAGTAAGTTCAAAATATACTGATGAGTGATGAAAAGCCGGAGGCCTATTATTCTGAGAATTGTAACGGCCGGCCGACGGCCGCAGACCCGAGCCATCCCGACTATTTACTACGAATTTACGCGACACTGAGTTGGAGTGAGACGCCAACAGCGCTTAGCGTTTTTTGTTCGACATTGGTCTCCGCCCCTTTCGCTCGGGATTTTTACTTCCCCCTTTACACCGCAAATATACTCTGACATGTTTGTAAAGGTTAACCCCTTCTTAATGTTGATGCTATTTTCTTTATAGTACTTATGGGATTGAGTCGACATTGACTGGTTCGCGACGGGATTTTTCGATAGAAATAGATGGAATTTTAAATTCATTAATTTATACGAGGACATGAAATGAATACTGGTAGTTTTTCAATCAAAGCGCAGAATAGGTCTTCAAGTCATAGCATGTAATGATAGGTACCGATCAAAATTAATTAAAAACACGCCCGAATGGCTATTGCACTAGCTATAGCATCAATCGATGAAGGGTTCATAGCATTCATGAAATTTCAATTCCTTGGTTCAACTTGCCTTTCATGAAAATTCATTACAGATATAATTTGATCAAGTCTCAATATTGTTATATGCTAAACTGGGAAATAAATTTTCTATTATTCCAATAAAACATCCAATTATGCTCGAAGAATTCAATATGAATTCAATGTTGCCTCAGATAATTATTTTATTATCGTTAGAATTTATGATGCAGACATGAGGATTAGAAATATAGATTTTCAAACATGGGAAATTTCCAATCCTATAGTTGAATATCTGACCAGTGTCATTGAAAAAATATTCAATTTCTTCCATGTATGAAGATGCATGAAATATATCTAAAAAAAATTAGTTAGTAACGAATGAGGCCTCAACACTATTAATGTGAGTTGAAATTATTTCTATCAGGGATCATTTTTTTCTCATACAATTCATGTTCATGACGTGTTCATCCACGATATGATTATATTTCAGATTGGATAGTTGATAGCTTTCCTGTATTGATATTCAGTAGATAAATAGCTACTTTATAATTCAAACAAAAAAGACAGATTGCGACTACTCCAAAAAATTTACGAATTTCAAACCCACCCCCACTCGGCACCTTCAAGATTCATTACAAACATTCACCAGAGCTGTTCTTTTGTGCTGATGAATTCTATCGCCCAATTTCGCGGCCCATTTTCACACATCCCAAATGCTTTTCCCTCTTCGCGCTTTTCATCCGCACGATATATGCCCCGGAAAATGGGACAAGCGGGAAATATCTGGAGCAAATATCAGAATGATGATGATGAGGCGCGATTCTGAACGAGTTGGTGGGTCATATTCGAACGAAAATTGTTCGTGATAACTAACTACAGGATTCCTATAAATATAACTCGAAATATAATATCGTATACAATATAGTAGTCGCCGTTGAAATATTTTCTCAACATTGAAGCAAGTAACAGGAAAGAAAAGGATTATTTTTCCATTGCAACATACAGGACATTTTTCGTGAGTACTCGAATGCATCAAACTTGTATCAAATCAGGACGATTTGTAAGTTGGAGGGAGCTTGAAAAAGAACAAATCAAATTTCACTGGATTGTAAAATTAAATAATAGTTTTGAGAATTATTTCTTGCAATTGCTCTGACTACTTGTAACCTAACTAGAACTCAGCTTTTGGACATCACCTTCAATTTAAGAACCACAATTTCTCTCATCTTAGACTTTCTAGAATATTCACATATCGAAGATGAATTGTTCAACAATGATCTTTTTCTGAATTTCCAAGTAAATCTGAACAAACCATATCCATTATCCATATTTTCGATTATAAAATTACGAGTTCGACTCTCGAGAAATTCTTATGGCTCATTTTTGTTTATTATATGTGAGCTATTCGTGAGCTACCGGAATTGTCCCATGAGCTACCGATAGAGGACTCGTGATTTATTTATAGAAACCCTGAATAAATGAACTCTATCATTTGGTTTGGTAGATTATTAATAGATAATCTTATATCGGTTTTTGAAAATATGTACCCTGTATACGGTAGCGTGGCCGAGCGGTCTAAGGCGCTGGTTTAAGGCACCAGTCTCTTCGGAGGCGTGGGTTCGAATCCCACCGCTGCCAACTTTTTGACAAAAAATATATTTTTCTATTTTGGTTGTATAATGAAGTGATTGTGCAGCGCAAATGCGTGTCGAAATAGCCTCTATTTCGATACGCATTTTTTATCATTCGGAGAGAGGTGGATAGATAGACTGGTGAATTCACTTCATGTCCCAAATCTCTTGATTTCGCCTACTTCGATAAAACGTGTCTAACGTGACATTGCGTGGGTAAATCTCGCTAAGTGAAAGCCGCGATTTCAACCAAATTTACAGGTTACTGCAGGTATCAATACGAAAGTATGAATATTTGATTCTGAATGACTTCTAAATCGTTTCTAACAATTCCATGGAGCCATTTTACAATGAGTTAGATGCGAATATGTATCGAACATGATTGAAAGAAAATTCTTCAAATACCTAACGACAGTATCGCCATCTATTGTTGTACAGGAGAACCCCACATTATGAGCTGAAATTCAATTGTTTCAAATCAAGAATTTGTCTGCTGAAACAATTGAAGAGTAGCGCCACCAGGTCTTATTTCCATCATTATTCGGAGATTGGTACAATCGAACTGTCAAATGAAAGTCAGAAGAGTTAGGCCCAGTTTACTTTCGAGCGATTTGGATTTGGTGATATTAGCAGTGAAAAACTCAATGTTTTAATACTTTTAATTGGTGAATTTCAATTCAGAGTGTAATTTGATTCAAATTGACCAATAAAAACAATAACAACATTGAATTTTTCACCCCTGGTATATTGCAATAATCAAAATCGCTCAACTGTGAACTGGGCTTCACGCTTGTGCGTCAGATTTTGATTATTTCAATTTCATCATTGATACCAATCGAAGATGTTTCTGTTATTTATCGATATTTAATCCATTTTTCTTCAAATCAATTCAAAATAGAAAAAATTGCATACATCACACGTTTTATAAGACACGTTGTCGCACTTGTTCACTTGGAGCACTCCTCGCTTCGCTCGTCGTACTCCAAACAACGCGTGCGACAAAATAGCGTCTTATAAAACTTGTATTATAATAAAACATTTTTCTATAATAATCAATGTTTTTATTGGTAAATTTCAATTCAGAGTGTGATTTGGTTTAAATTGACCAATAGAAACAAAAAAAAAACATTGCATTTTTCACCGCTGGTATCGCAAAAGTCGAAAGCTCAACAGTAATATGGGCTTCAAGCTTGTGCGTCATATTTCAAATATTTCAATGTCATCATTATTACCAACGAAGATGTTTCTGTTATTTATCGATATTATATCAATTTCTTTCAATAAAAGACTTTCAATTAATGCAAAATAGAAAAAATTGCATATGACACGCTTCGCTCGTCGTACTCCAAACAACGCGTGCGACAAAATAGCGTATTTTAATGGACATATTTCACTTGTACATCATTCGTTTGAAAATTTCATACATAACATTTTCGACCAACCAAAAGTCAAAATTTTGTATCGTTACCATAGCAACTAGAACAATTTCCGAAAAAGAACATGGTATTACTTTAACCTCAGATACTAAAAGCACCACTTCGAGTTTCTTGCAAGAAAGTATATTTCTACCAACTTTAGCGGAATAAAGTTATAGTCAAGAATAATATATCAAGCATTTTGCGTTACTGAGGTCGGTATTCTATATTTCATTTATTGTAATCTCAACTGGAGTCTTGGTGTGAAATTTTCTTACCGAATACCGGTCTAGCTTCAATTAAAAACTGAAATTTCTTTCTCGAACGCGGGATATTTTTGAGAAAATTCAAATTTTCAAAGTATTCGTGTTCTCGAAAAGATTTCCAGTAATAATTGAAGGTATGTCATGTCACCACTGGGCGTGCATAAATAACAATAATGAACTCGATATGCAGAACATTAGCCAACGTTCTGTGTCAAAGATGATATAGAGCATCATGAGTTTCTAGATCTAGAGCGTAGGTTCAACGGAAGAGGAATCAGATGTAATATTGTATTTTGTATATGTTTAATGGATCAATCAATCAAAATATGGAGACATACGCAAATGGACAGTATATAGTCACAATTGATATACAATATTCAAAATCTCAATCAAATGAATCTTCGTAGATTTCCCCAGTAGAATAAAATACCTTAGGAAGTAATAGTTTTTTCCTTTTCTTTTTCAAGCTGAACCCATTCTGTATTAATTTATTAATTTTATTTCAATAGGGAGGTGGTTGTGCAATTTTATCCTCTTATAAATAAATTAAACCTAAAGGTGAAGTTTGGTGTGGTGAACTTGTATTGTGTATTAAAGGGGTGTTAATTTAATTTTTTAATTCTGGTTGAATTATTCACACTATTTCCAAAATGAAAAGGCATGTTTGTGTTGGAATATTCTGTTTGACTTTGCACATATATCTGATATCCCTCGTGACAGCTCTTTTCTGTAGAGTGAGGGCCATTTTGAATACATATTGCGAACATTTATATATCCCGAAAACAAATGCCGTAAACGGTCACAAACTGTTGATGTTGATTCACACACACAATCATTCTGACTAAATATTGATAAATTGGAAGATATACTATGTATATTATTGAGAGCTCACTTATCTCTGGTGCTATGCATCATTCTTTATTTCATCACATCTGGTTAGAGTAAAATTTGGAGATGTTTTATCTGGATCGATGAGCAGCATTTATCTGATACATGATAACATCAAGGTTCCATGGTGTAATGGTTAGCACTCTGGACTTTGAATCCAGCGATCCGAGTTCAAATCTCGGTGGAACCTATATTTTTACCCCAAATTCATAAATAAGCATACACTGTATAAAATGCCTTCGAGTGACTGCATATTTGATAGGTAGTTAAAGTTCAGAGTGAAATTTGTGATTGAATTTAGTGATCAAAATTGAGCGTATCCTCACAATATTTATAGCGAATTTGAGTAAATCTACTCAGATGAGGAATAAAATGAAACGAATAACCTTTCCCAGGTGGCTTGTACTCTATTCCTTGAGTGAATGTGTAAAGAAAATTGGAAATTTTTGGGGAATTCAAGCGCTTTTACCGAATATTGGGTAAAAAAAAATAAGTACACCAATTCAAACACGCAAAAACAAAAACGAAAAAATGCTTCATATCCTGGTGGTTTATTTTACTTAAGTGGTGTCAATTTATAATTATTTCTGAATATATAATCTGTTCAGTGGTGCCAATTGCAAATTCGACCAGGATCATCTGGATATTAGTAAATTGGATAAGTTAAATCTTCGACTTTGATGGTCACCATACTCGTTCGATTTGTTCAACGTTGTATTAATATCAAATATACTTGAATATATTTACCTCGAGATCTATATACTTGCCTATAACCTACCTTCACGATCAACTTGTATCATAGAGTCCATTATAAAGTTAGCTCACCCGATATCGAGTGAAATCAATCTAAGTTTTCTCTTACAAGAGTTTTTCAAATTAATATTGATGACTTAAATAAAACAATATTCTTCCAATACCATCTGAATTTGGTTTAATAAATCTAAATTAATGAATTACACTCAATGGTGATCAAAAAACTCTGAAAGAGGCTATTCCTTTACCTTTTTATATATTCTAATAATTTATCTCGAAATGAAAAATTTTATTTTTGAAATTGTTTCAGCTGAAAATATATTAGCTCAATTGGATGAATTTTCAGATATGTGAATATTTCTTTATTTACAGATTTGCAAGTCATCAACTGAACAGTACAAGCATCAGCAAAAGCCAACCACATCAGCCATACTTGAATGCAGAAGACGAGAATATGGCGCCTGATGATGTATGAAGTATATCGAATCGCTGTTCATGACAATCATGACACACTTTGTATTTGGATTGAACTAATTATTATCACCATTTATGTATGAAAACTCAATATTGAAGTTTACTCGAAAAGAAGTTGAAATTCAATCATTGGTGATGAAAAATGATTAAAATCACTCATGAATGAAAATATGAATACTTCTTTAACATTCTAACTAATCCGCAATGAGTTGAATGTCACTTAAAAAGGACTCCAAACTGGGAAAAATAAATCAATTCTGATCTCCAATTTCAACTCACCGAATCACTGAAATGGAGTGGAATTTCAACTCAATCGGGTGTGGACCGAAATTGAGACATTATTGAGTTAGATTTGAGTGAAATCTCCCTCATTTTTTTTCAGGGTACAGAAGTTCAATCCACCAATACATTCTCTCCACACTGGTTATTGTTATTATTAGATATAGGATTGTTATATTCAGCAGGGCATCCTTCATCTCGCTCTAACAGTTCTGTATCTACACCGAATTCGATTTCAAAAAAGGAAAATTCTGCGGCCAATACCGAACAAATCTTCTAAGCTGCCACTATCGTATCTCTTGTGTGCGAGTGGAATTTACAATACTGCCAACAGCGTGCTGGATTTCCTGGATGTTCCTGATATTCCACAGGATATTTCGCAGAAACGACGGGAAGCCGTCTCGTATATTATTCCCGACATGATCTCTATGTTTCGCGAAGAATGAAAGGGTGGTTTTTATTTTAAACGAGAGTAGTTTGTTTATATGAAACATCGTTTTCAATTTCCTGTACACAGGGAGATTCTCAGCCCAAGTGCAAGAATCTGCGGTAATGATCTCCAGTCTTGTGAAACACTTAAATTGTCTACATCATACTGAATGCATCAAATAATATATTATGTGTGGTTTGAGTTATCTATTTCTACTGGTCGTCCAGGTTTTGTAATGAGGTCATATTAATTTTTGAATCGAGAACCTAAATAATCACCTGTATTTATAGTTAGGTCACCGATGCTTTGTTGTTAATTTCTAATCACATTTTTGGTGCTAATATATTTTCCTCTATTGTGAGGTTGGACTTCATTCCCTTGCACTTTGTGTCTATATGGAAGAATCTTCGCCTGGATTTTATACCTCTTTAGGGTAATGCAAATTTCACGGTACACTATTGTCAAATCGGGAACGGGGAAAGATACGAACTAGGTTATATTACGAAAAATATGCGCAATTTTATGGCCATTTCGAATATCAAAAGAAATCGAGGATATCTTATGGAGTTCCTGAAATATCGTGGAAAAACTGAAGTCTATATACACGTTAAATTCGCGAGCTGATGAGTAATTCATCAGAGTCAAGTAGGCTGCTGTCAGAATTACCACTTATTATTTGATACAATGCAATGTTTAGTTCAATTGTTATTTTGATATCAGCTAATGTCGAAGAAGAGAGTGATTGATATGCACCTATGATGTTTACATCGTTGCTTTCGAAATTCGACACGTGCCAGCCAAGTAAAGGAAGCGGCTGTCACAATGTCCAGTTCGCAGTTCTTGATGTTATAATATGAGAAAATCAGAACTGCCAATTTCACAGTCAGAAGACTCAACTTGAAAAATAAAGTCCATTTCAGAACAATCAGTAACGATGCATGAGTTGTAAAAAAAATCGTACAATCAATTCAATACAGGAGGCAACTCAACGAAAAGCAGCAATGATTTATTTTGCAGTAAAGTACCCCTCTAGCACCTTTGTTATTGAGTTTCACATCATTTTTGTCACTTTTAGTGAAAATATCTGGAATTATAAGCGTGACAGATCTCGAATTAACTCGATATTTTCTATTTTTCCTATTATTTCAACTTTTTTATCATTAAACACACAAGTGTGATACATCGATGAATTGGCAATTTCATGATCTATCCAATGGAGTGGAAATCCAATATGGCTACCATAAGGAATATCAAAGTTGACTTCGATATCTTCGAATCTAGTGTGCCTAGATTGTTTTGGATCACCGTTGAATTCAGCATGCAAACTTTGGTAACTTTACTGAATTTCAAAATCCTAGTAGCAATAGTTGGAAAGTTATCGATGACTATAAGAATCGGCAACTTTCAGTTTTTTCAGGATATTTCAGGAACTACTCAAGATATCCTCGATTTCTTCTGATATTCGAGATAACCATAAAATTGCGCATCTTTTTCGTAATTTAACCTAGTTCTTATCTCTCTCCGTTTCCGATTTGACAATAGTGTACCATGAAATTTGCATTACCCTGTATAGTGAGACATGATGAAAGTTCGATTTCTGCAAATATGGATCTCATCAGAAAGCAAATTTCCTACAAGTTTACTAATCTAACCCTCTAGTACGGTTAAGTATCACAGTTGTCACATCCTGATAGTATAGAGTGATGACATCAATTCCAAGATACACTATATTTTCTTCATGACAGAATATATTGCTTCGCTATATTGATAATGATAAAATGAGAGAAATTTATCCTTGATAAAAATCCTGAATGCGTCTCTGACTGCTGAAGACAAGCAGTCGTTTTAGTTTATTTCTTCGTGACAAGTGTTATTTCAACACATAGCTTTCTGGGAACATTCCCGGACGAGTAGTTGGGAGTTTTCATTATGGCTCCGGGCTCCGGGACCGTTTTCCCTCCCGAACCCTTTCTCATCACATCGCCTTCACGCAGGATTATGCCGATTTCACTACAAATCCTTCTAATCCCTGTAAATAGTGAGCCGAGTGGCATCGCTTGTTTATAGTCAGAAGAAATATTTGTCTTATCTTATCTCAACAGTTTACTGTTTACTATTTGAAATTCCGTATATAAGCCGATAGTTTGAGAAATATCAATGATAAAGATTCATTTTGCATTTTCTCATCTTTTCCTCATCCACTATAGTACATAGTCTTGATGATCTCAGTTGAGACAATTCCGTTGTCGACGTTGATAAGAGGATTCATCAATTTGGTTTACAATATAAGCTTTCCAGATATGCAGTCAATGTGGACTGGACATTTGCTGTCATCTAGGAAGCTGCGTCACATTCGTCAAATGTTGATTAATGCCTATTAGGATGTTCTTTACGTATCATCCGCTCTATCTCATATTTCTTCTATGAGCTGAATTGAACTTCCACTCAATCTATTCAAGGCTCAGGAAGTAAACTATTGCATCATCGAGATAATGAACCTTTTTCCCCAGTTCTCTTTTAGTCCAGACGAAGCTAGTGAGTACCCTTATACAAGAAATGAATTAGGTACTTTGGCTCATCACGTCTTCACGTTAACCTTCTTGTAGATGGAATTGTTTAAGTGGTGTCCAAACTTGCTGATAATTCGATATGAACTGCTCGTACTGATGAACACGTGACCAGGACACCGAACCTATTCTCAATTATCCTTTCGATACATACGTTCATAGGGCAGAAAAAAATTACTCCGGCAAAGCTGAATGGGTACACCATGAGTACACCGGATGAACGTAACTTTACATCGTTATTTTATTGACATCCGGATATGCATCAGGTTCGCAGCGAGGGGTTGACCACTAGGAGAAAATGTGTACATTTTGAAACTCAATGTAGATAATACTCGGAATTCCGGGGGAATTAAGGAAAAAAATGAGCAGATTGGTATGGGCGAAGTTGAAAATTGGTCCATCCGTTCGAAAGCGATTTGCTACATTTTTTCTATGATGAAAAAAAGTTTTTTATTTCGATTTTTTTGATTGAAGAAACGGATTCTATGGAAAAAAATAAGCAGATTGGTATGAGCGAAGTTGAAAATTGGTCCATCCGTTCGAAAGTTATGGCGATTTGCTACATTTTTTCTATGATAAAAAATGTTTTTTTTAAAGTTTCATAGAAAAAATATAGCAAATCGCCATAACTTTCGAACGGATGAACCAATTTTCATCTTCGCTCATACCAATCTGCTTATTTTTTTCCATAGAATCCGTTTCTTCAATCGAAAAAATCGAAATAAAAAAAAACATTTTTTTCATCATAGAAAAAATGTAGCAAATCGCTTTCGAACGGATGGACCAATTTTCAACTTCGCTCATACCAATCTGCTTATTTTTTTCCATAGAATCCGTTTCTTCAATCGAAAAAATCGACATAAAAAAAACCTTTTTTTCATCATAGAAAAAATGTAGCAAATCGCCATAACTTTCGAACGGATGGACCAATTTTCAACTTCGCTCATACCAATCTGCTTTTTTTTTCCATAGAATCCGTTTCTTCAATCGAAAAAATCGAAATAAAAAACCTTTTTTCATCATAGAAAAAATGTAGCAAATCGCTTTTGAACGGATGGACCAAATGTCAACTTCGCTCATACCAATCTGCTTATTTTTTTCCATAGAATCCGTTTCTCCAATCATAAAAATCGAAATCCAAAAAAAAAATTTTCTCATCATAGAAAAAATGTAGCAAATCATAACTTTCGAACGGATTGTCCAATTTTCAACTTCGCTCATACCAATATGCAGATTTCAATTTTTTCGATTCGAGAAACGGATTCTATGGAAAAAAAAAGCAGATTGGTATGAGCGAAGTTGAAAATTGGTCCATCCGTTCGAAAGCGATTTGCCACATTTTTTCTATGATGAAAAAAAGTTTTTTTTTTATTTCGATTTTTTCGATTGAAGAAACGGATTCTATGGAAAAAATAAGCAGATTGGTATGAGCGAAGTTGAATATTACAGAATCTGAATAATACCGGATTATATTGATATCAAAATTTCGAAATTTGTCATCAGTAAGGCTATAGGCAGTATTGTATTATATCGAAATCCTCGTTGGAAACAGAATATATCATCTGATGGTATTTTTCTATTTTATTCCCTCCTTTTTCCAAGATCTGAATCCGTAAGGAAAATCCAAGAAAAACATTTTTATTCAGAAAAAATTCAGCAAATCTAGGGTGTAAACTGTAAATCATCATATCTATCGAACAGATGATTCAATTTACATAGGAACATACAGGGTGGTTCCTAGTAGTGAACCAAACCAGACAGCAACCCTATATTTCTGTAATCGTTTCAGCTAGACCCCAAGTATGATAATAAAAATCAGATTTTCAGAAAGAATCTGAAAAAGCAATAAAATATAGGATGTTCCAAAAGAAACAAGATAATTAACATTGATATGCCACATTTTTTTTGAACATCCTTCCTGTACATTTCAAAATAATTTTAAAATATAGCCTTCATATACAAACTACTAGTTACAAAATCACAGTCAGCAGAAATTGTTTTTTCTAAAAAAAAAGACGGGAATGAACTTATCGATGATCATGAGTGGTTAAAATAATTTATTTAACATTTTTAGTGAGAATTTATCAGATTTTCTTGAACATTTCGTATTTTTTCTGGCGTAAAAAAGAAAGGAATTCCCCGGAATTCCTATGAATTGTACACCGGATTTCCCATGTGGTCAACCCCTCGGTTCGCAGTTTCTTACAAAACTGACAACTCGAAAATATTTCTTATCAAATTATTCACTGGCCGCCATGACCTGATATTTCATACCAATATTTCAATGAAAGTTACGTATATTTATGGTCCAGGATTGGCCATTCACTCAATTCTCCAGAAAAAATAGTGGTTCAATTAATTTAAAGTAGCTGCATTTTTGACACACTGATGCTTCGCGATATCTGGCCAAAAATAGCCAAAGTTGTGAAGATTCAATTTTTAAATGACAATATTCCATGGTGAAATAAAATTCAACTTCAACAATTTTCACACCTAGAAATATTCATCTGATGGCGATTTTTCATTGCTGTCAAGACTTTTAGGAAAAGCTGACGCATTTAGGAAAAACTATTATTATTATGGGATTCGGTCGGCATGAAACGATGTCCATATAACTGAAACAGCCGTTGTGGCACAATCAAATGAAAATCATCCTGTATCTGATTATTAACTGCTTTCTATGCGGTTACCGAAAAACTGGAGCTAGCTGGGACAACCAAGTCCTAATTTTTAACCTTAGCAGCAACGGAATCGATTCAAATGCTCAAATTTCTAAATTTTCGATATCGAAAATATTCGAAAGAAAAAGTTATAGTCCGAGAATGACAAATTAGTTTTGGTGATCTATTTGATTACTCTAGCACAATCGGTTGCATTGAAGAAAAAGTAGTGTTTCGTGATGCAACATACAGTATAGTTTGTAAATATTTGACGTAAAACATTTTTTTCTATTTTGGTTCTATAATGAAGTCATTATGAAACGCAAATGCGTATCGAAATAGCTCATGTTTCGATACGCATTTTTTATTATTCGAAGGTTGGTACAATCGAACTGTCAAATGAAAGTCACAAGAGTTAGGACCAAAGCTTACATCTGAGCGATTTTGGATTTGGTGATACTAGCAGTGAAAAATTCAATGTTTTTATTGGTGAATTTCAATTTAGAGTGTGATATCATTCAAATTGACCAATAAAAACAATAACAACATTGAATTTTTCACCGCTGAATTGCAATAATCAAAACCGGTCAACTGTAAACTGATGGGCCTTACGCTTTTGATGCGTCAGATTTTTAATATTTCAATGCCACCAAAATTACCGATCGAAGTTGTTTCTGTAAGTTCTCGATATTAAATACATTTTTTCCAATAAAATAATGCTTCAAATTAATGCAAAATAGCAAAAATTCGTATATGACAAACGTTTTATAAAACTTGTATCGTAATATCATTGTATAAAATGGTAATACACTATTATAACGTCAAAAAATGTCAGTTTTAAGATTAGAAATGCGTTTTCGTGATCTACTAAGTATATTGCATCATGAAAACATGCGCTTTCGAATGAAACGTTCGCTCCTATGCCATGGGGAGTACTTACCCGCCAGGAAGAGATCCTGCAGGGCTTGCACGGACTGACAGAGAACGGCCCATGATTCGCATTCGACGAGCCCTGTTGGGCGAGCCGTCAACAGATCACTGACACTGGGCCGAGGTGGACTGTGAAGGCGGCCACTGTCGTTCCTCGTGCGTGACATGCTGGAAAAAATAAATTTGGAAAAGTGATAATATCGAGGAACTAGTAACTAGTGCCTAGGCATAATCGATACACACAAGTTTCAAACAAACTGCTTCCATCATTTTCTGCCAGGAACCAAAATCTTCATCTATACGCGACAAAATTTGAATGAAATAATGATTTCTTCGTTGATCAATCGATTCAACCCCCAGTTGGTGAGGTGGTTTCAACTAACGTGTTCGGTGAGTTGGTTATTATGACCCATACTTTTTTTCTGTTTTGTTGGTGTTCATATTCGGTTATTACTTTGAGAACCCCTCCCATTATTCGAAATACTTCATTCCCTTCTGAAATATGACTCATCCCTCATAAAAATATCTTTGGACTATTTTATATGTAAGAAAAATTAAAAACGATTATGTTTACACAACTTTATCTGAAAAAATATGAAAAAATTGCATTGCATCGTTTTGAACGAATCAAAACATGCTATGAACAGAAAAATACTACTATATCTTCCAGAAAAAAAACTCAGATAATTATTCTGGAGGTTCATAAAAGCATTATTTACAAATGTGCCTGCTACAGTCATTACAAATGATTTTTCTACATTTTGCACAAACATACTTTATAAATTCACCATTAGAACACGCTTCAGAATGTACCTACATATTAGAACTGATTATAGTTCCCAATACCAAGGCTTATTTTGAAGATGTGGTGCCACAATAATTCAGTGATGAACCTTGTTTTTGTTTGCATTTCTTTCGCAATTTCCTCGAATAGTTGTTTATTCGCAATTAACCCACCTGCTCCCGGTATTTTTCATATAATTCCAAAAAAAATTGTGTTTTGGTAATACCATTTAAGACTCTCCTACGAGTGGGAAATACCAACAATTCGGCAAGAACTTCTGAAGCTCAATTTATAAACTCCACTGCCGTAGCTGACGCTGCCGTACCAAAATGTATTGTGAAGATATCTGACAACACCTGCGGAGTTTATGAAAAGTTGCATATTTTTAACATATTCCATCTACGAACAGTAATGGTGAATTTATAAACTCAACTAAACTAAGAATTCCATTAACAATTAATAATTAACAACTACATTTTTTTATTGTTCCGTGCCTGAAATTCAGAGCGAAGAAATGGTTCTGTGTTCAAATATGCCTTATGCGCATGCGTTGAATTCATAATTGTTAATTCTTAGTTGAAAAGATGAAAGATGACCATCTTCTTAGTTGTTAATTATTACTTTAAATGACAGATGAATGTTTATAAAACCTCTTTGGGATTTTCCTGTATTCATCTTTCTTAATTCTTGATTGTTCATTTAATTCTTAGTTTAGATGAATGTATAAATCCACCATAACTGCAGCGTCAAGCGCCAACTGTAGCTACGGCAGCGGAGTTTATAAATCAGACTTTAAACTGTTTGTTGTTAGTAAACAAATAATTGAAATGAATGATTATTATTACCTACCACTTTCGGTTTCACTAATTTTTTTAACAGAAAGCAACAGAAAGATTTGGTTAGTTCAGTTGGTTTCGTGCAGTCAGTTCATAAAATCGTTCGCGGTAAAATAAAATTCTGAATGAATTGGTTCTGGACTAGTTCGTAATTGGTTTGAAATGTGATCCGCGAACAAACCTGATTGTCTATCATGCATGACTTATCTCGTGTCATATATCTATCTTCCTGACTTATGGACAATTTTAATACTTATTGGTAATTCGATTTTTAATAAACAATGAAAATTTGTTATTATTGATTACGTCCGTACCTCTGAAACCACATTTAAACTTTAAAGATAAGTCAAAGCATGGTCAAAGCCAAGGCCAAGGTGGATGTCAAAACTGTCAAAAGTCAAAGCATTGTGTTAACTGTCAAAGCTTTCATCCACTCACTGCAGTGCAGTTGGAGCCGTTGGACAAATATTATATATTATCATTTTCCAGTTGGACTCTCTCTACATCCTCTACGGTCTCCATAGTAACCGAGAGTGAGGTTAAGTTAAAGTAGCTGCGAGTAGCATTTCACAAAGAACTTGAATAAAACCGCTTAAACCTATGAAACCAGACTGTTGATTGAATTAATTACACTTACCGATATCCAGCATTCCAATGATTTCACAACAAGAACAAAACTAATTTACAGTCACTCGGAAAGGGCCTTTACCGATATCATAATTCTATTAGTTCTAAGAAGGTTCGAGCGGAACAAAACAAAACGCCAAGCAGTGTTGCCGACAGGCGAAATTTTAAATCACCAGATCGATGAATCAAAAATCACCAGTTTGAAAAATAAAATCACCAATATGTGAAAAAAAGGAAATGTTGGTTTGTTTAGCAATTTTTTTTGCTAAAAAACGTAATAATAACCCAAAAAATTCCAGCTCAAGAAAAATAATACAATACATGGAATATACATGCTTGTAGAATGCATTTTGTTCACTGAACGCAAACAAGATTTTGTTACAATAAGTTGAATCAAACAATAATTGCCCTACTTATGCTACATAGTTTACTTGCGTCAATCACTATCCATCGTATAATTATTTTGAATTTTGATATTCCGAGTTAGGATCATTTTTGTAATTTGTCATGAAAAAACCGCAAATCACCAGATATGCCACAAAAATGAAAAATATTCACCAAATCACCAGAACCTAAAAATAACCAAATCTGGTGATAAATCACCAACATCGGCAACACTCAGTCGCAACTGACCACACAAGGCACAAGAGTAACGAAAACGGTGATCTTGAACTTGAACGCTTTGCAAGTTCCTTCTGTTGGGCGATGTAGAATTGTGCACTATACAACAGGTGCTATTCTAGGATGAGCAGTTGTGCATTGTGCATAGTGCATCTGTGCTTGGTATATGCAGCTGGGAGCAAGGTCTCAAAGTAGTGAACAAAAATCTGGAAAAAAACATTTTTTTAACAGAGCAGGACTGAGGGAGTGGCGAATGAGGTATTCGACACGGTAGCAAGTGATCTGCTTGGGAAAAGTATTCCTCGATTACAAGTTCTAGATTCCAAACAGAAGTTCATAATAATATCACCTGAATAATTTTTGACGAAAAACTATTTTGTTATAGACTATACATCTAGCCTGCGAAATGGATGTCTTAGAATCACTTAAATCCTTTCAAACTCTGTCATGAATGGTCAAATTTGATTCATTTTGTTTGCATTTGAATTCCTTTCTATCATAAAATACAGTTCTGTTATCGAAAAACTCATCATACATTTACTAGAATTTTTTGCAATTCTTCAAAACTTCATAACTTCCTAAAGGATGGTCCGAGTTTACTTGTTTATTCATGTTATTTTGAGAAATTTCCAAATCCCTTAACAGAAGAATTGAAAACGTGAAAGGTTCAAACGGATGGTCCGATTATACCAGTTTCAGTTGCGTTCACATGATCCGAACAACTGGAAAAATTACTTTCCTGAATTTTTTGAATCGTTTAGTCTTGAAATTGTATAAAAGGGTCATTTTTTATTTGATGGATTTTATCAAATTGTATGTACCAACCGCCATAACTTCCTATAACGGATAGTTGAGTTGTTTTCGCCTCGTTATAATAAGAAACTGACCATATTCCACAAAAGTTTTCATGCGGTTTTATAGTAGGTAGGTACATAACGGAAAACAACTTCTGATCGGAATAAAACTCCATTATCTTTACGACAAAATCGACGCTTTCAGATCGGGTTCTCATCATTCTCTAGATTGACGTCGATGCCAGACAGCCCCCAACTCAATATAATCACATTTTACGATTCAGTTTATCCCCAAAGGGGCAGTAAATATACCCTCGCAGAGACGTGAAACACAACACACTGATAACTATCGCAGAGGAAATTGATTGCTGGAAGGTTTTTTCAACGAAGCGTCTGTTATTATGTGTCGATTTTGCTTGGCGATTATGGCAGCTCACGTAGAATCCATAAGATATAGGAAAGAAAATTTGTTCAGGCAACCGTCCGGAAAGTACGTACTTCCCGGACTAGGCCGGGAAGAATCACATCGTTGTTGTCATTGTAAATATGAAAATCTTGGTAGTATGGTTTTGATAAATGCAGTTGATCATTACCATAGCAGCAAAATAACGACTGACAGCTATCTGACATAAAATTAGCTAACATTTCAATTTTTGAAAGAAATGTGTTTCTTTGATTTGTTATTCTACACGGTTGCCGAAAAAATTGTGTACGCAACACGCCCGAAAACAGTTTTTTTGGACTCGCAGACTTCCAGGACTCGCTACGCTCGTCCTAGAATTTTGTCCACTCATCCAAAAAAACAGTATTTTCCGGACTTGTTACGTAAATTACTATATTGTCCAAAGAAAAATAATTTGTTGACAAAGTGTATTTTAAAATTAGGTAATGCACTAAAATAAAATATATGTATATATACAATCGATTATGACATGTAAAATAATGCACAACACACAACAAAAGTGAAAAGGTACATAAACAATCAAAATATCTCATTATAAAATTCTTCCAACGTATAAGAAGCTTTTTGTAGGAGTAATTTTTCAACAGCCTTCCTGAATTTTCGCTGGTTAGTCAATTTTCGTATACACATTGGCAGGTGATTGAACATTTTTCTGGCATTATATATAATTGAATTTTTCGCTGTTGTACTCTCGGGAATCGGTAATAAAATTTTACAATTTGAGTGTCTTGTGTTATAATATTCAATAGGAATAAGGCTTGTGCCCGTTGGCATGCATAAAGGGCATGCAAATAGGGAAAAAGGGTATTTGTTCTCAATATTTCTCTGCTGGAAGCATTTCCATGGCTTTTCCTGTATACGACGTATCCTAACTTTCGAAAATTACGTCTGTTAAGTGACCGCCATCAACTTCAATGCATTTTTCCATATTGGACACATGTGTGAACATTAAATGGTTCATGATACGGTGAAGCGAAACCTGATCTATTCACCAGACTTCTTCAGCAATTCAGACTTTGAGTTCTTGGATATTTTTTGGAGGAGTTGCAAAAACCTTCGCCTTCAAACAGCCCAACAGAAAAAAGTCTGGTAGGTACAGTTAGGGCCAGGAATCAATGTTATCCAGAAGGCCATAAAAGATAATGATATAATAAAAGACTTTCCTCACATGGAACTTATTTTAATGCCAAAACAGGTAGTCTACTATGGGGAACCATGTATAAACCACCAGCTACTCATCAGGATCACCTTCTTTTTCGTTCAATTTTTCAAATTGAAAATTCATCAAAATCTCCTTATGGTCAAGTGCATTGAACGATGGTAACCTACTATAATCTATGGAAGAAAGTTCTCAGCGTTCAACTAGTGAATTCACTTCCTATCTGGTGACATGTCCCAAATCTCTTGATTTCACCTATTTCGATAAAACGTGTCTAACGTGACATTGCGTGGGTGAATCTCGCTAAGTGAAGCCGCGATTTCAACCAAATTTACAGGTTACTGCAGGTGTCAATACAAAAGTATGAATATTCGATTCTAAATGACGTCTAATCGTTTCTAAAAGTTTCATGTAGCCATTTTTCAATGAGTTTGATGAGAATATGTATCAAACATGATTGAAATATCTTTCGACAGTAGCGCCATCTAGTGTTGTACATGAGAACCCCACGTAACGAGCTGAAATTCAATTGTTCCAAATCAAGGATTTTTCTGCTGAAACAGTTGAAGAGTAGCGCCACCAGGTCTTATTTTCATCATTGTCCAAGTAGATACTGTCGAATTCAATTGTTTATTCGACAATGACAAGCTGAACACACTTTTCAAATCGCAAATTATTTTTGAATTGGCCTACTCCGAGGTCTGTGAAATTCATTGCTTGTTTTGAAATTGATGATTAGCTTTCCTAATCGGATTTCTTCACTCCTTCACATGTATCCGTGATTCGCTGTAATAATTGTTCCTTTCTTCCTGTAAAAATCTGCCATTTTTTTAATTTCGATATTTTCAGTTACCAAAATCAGGGCTCAAAATGCCAACTTCTGTCCGAAGGGTGCGAAAAACTCCTGTACTTTTACACTTTCCCATCAATGCATTTTATTCTCACTCATCGATCCTGTGTCCGGAACTGAGCGAAGTAATAAAGTCGTTGGTAATTCGAAAGATCCTAACGGAAAATAATGTACCACAGAAACGAACTTTTCATTTGCAGCCGCACCCATTTGTCTTTATAACGCATCAACCCCAATCAACTCAGCTGGAGTGGCCTGCTATTTTTCAGAGGAGATTACCGATTTCTGTATCCGAAACGAAGAATTCCATTGTTATTTTCGACAATGCGGAAAGTTGACTTTTGTTGGCGGAAGTTAAGCCGAAACTAATGAGTTTTTTCATTCAATTACAATGGGGTGATGGACTTGAAAAAAAAAAACAATTCACAGAGTGCTACGTGATACCGAAGAAAAGTCAAATTGAAAAGTTTGCATGGGTTCTGGTGTGGTTTATTGCTATAAATAATCGAACCCGCTTCATTGATTTAATGATATCGAATTTGCCAGTTCAACGTCTTGAAGGTATACTGTCATGTTTTTGAGGCACATTAATTATATTTTTGGTTTTTGACATCATCAAGTCCATGATTCTTGACTTCTTCTATTTCATCGAAGATCATGGCAGACACTTCTCTTTGTTCTGAATATTCCTCTCATGCCAAATTATACCTTTTATGTTCCTCTTTGTAAAGCGATACAAATGAATCTGAAGTTGGTTCGGTGACCCACACAAAAGATTCAAGTTTGAAACAATGACCTCTCAATCTATGCTACTGGTGAAAAGAAAGTGGAATTCTTTGGAAAAATCTACTCTTACGATAACCCTCCGTTGTCGGGAGCTAAAAATAAACTGGTGAATGGAAACGTATATTGTCTGAGAATTGTTCAACCAGACACTTCAATCCGTAGGAAGGGAGTTTTGAAATTTTCATATTTTTCTGAACTGACATCGGTATATGTGAAGGTAAAGGAAAATATTCCAGTAGTGGATAGATATCAAAAGGTCATGAATATACGTATTCAAAGTAAACAATGTTCATTTCATTCGCATTGAATATTTGAGAGTTTTCCACTGAGATGCTTTTATTTGCAATATTTAATTTCGGATGTATTCTTATAACCTCAAAAAGATTCCTTTTGTTCGCATGTAAAGCTGCCACTTAATTGTTCCCAATCAATCCATTCTCGCCCAATGAATGAAATAAGTTTCCCTCAGGATTTCGTTTGGACCAGATGCGTAGGAAACTTTTCCAGGATCGATAGCTGGGAAAACGAAAGAGATTATTATTTGACGTAATCCGGTAGGATTTGATGGCATTCATTGATAAAATTCCTCAGATATTTCCTCCGTCCTTAATCAATTAGTTTTCTCGAATTTACAATCGGAGAATGTCATGAAATGAAAGCTATACGCGATCAGTCGTCAATCAATAACAATTTGAATTTGATATTTAATAATTTATTTTCAACCAATTAGAAGGCTCCTTTTTGTATATATACGTTGCTTATAGCAACGGGCGATTACCGTGAAAATTTTTTACCTACTCTATTAAACCAATCAGATGCTTGATTTCGACAAGTTGCTATGACGACAACCTAAATTATCCGGAAATTTTTGCGGTCACATGACCTAGGTGAAAATGAAGCGCATTATATCTATTGACAAACGTCACTCAGAATAAAATCTGGGTAGACATGTGATATTAGATGTTATGATTGAAAACTGATTACTGTTTTGAATGTTTCTGAAATATCAGTAATAAACATCTGTTACTATCTACAGTATCTACGCTGAATAGGTCGTATAGGGTTCATCTTCTCATCATATTAACAGAAACTCCAATTTATGAAATTTTCTTACCGAATCTCCCACGCAGCAGAATTAATTCCCTATAATTATTTTCTCGGTTTCACTCATGTTTTTGTTGATAGAAAATTTCTCTCGTCTTCGACTCGGGATAATTTTCTATCAACATCAAAAACATTCGTGAACTTGAAAAAAAAAATTAGTAATAATTCTGCTGCTAGGGAGATTACAAGTGATAATACTGATGATTTATTGCATAATGGTATCTCATATAGACAACTAATCTCGCAACTCATAGTTGAAAAATATGCATCAACTGATAACCCTGGATTGCAGTCAAATACCAAGTACCGCAAGGTTCAATTCTCATGCCGCTCCATAACAATCTGTAATCCGAATATTTCCGATATCGCAATTCGAAATTCGCATGAATATTTCTAGATTTGATAATACATTGAAAAAATATGTGCCGCCCAAATTTCAAGGAAAAATTCTACCAACAGACCATTTTAAACAATCAATTCCATTCAGATGGAAAATTTTGCAAGCAGTTTCAATATGAATTTCGAATTCCGACCATTTTTTCAATTTGATCTGCTCTTCGAGACACTGGTTTAATTCCTGCAAATTGAATCAAATTCTAACCCAAATGGAAACAAGTCTTTGCATCTAGAAATAGGGGAGAGGATATGCAGCCTTTCACGTCAAGTCAAGTCACGAACGAGGGTGGAAAACATACGAGAGATGATTTGATCAACTAGTACTCGTCAATGTCACTAAAGTTAGGTCACATGGGAAATCATGCCACTAACATCAAATCCACAGCAAAAATTAATTGGGAAGAGAGCTATGGATACCTTCGGTATTCGACATGGATAAAGGGAGCTATGGATACCTTCGGTATTCGACATGGATAAAGGGGAAGGTTATATAGGGTTGACCGAAGAAAGGATTTCAAGTGAGAGTTTCACAATTTCGCCGTTTGATGAAAAAAAAATGAGTTCGTTAGAGTTGAACCACCAACCAGATGAATCTTTGAACCCCATGATAGGTCGAATTTCTGCTCGCGAGAAGCTCTTGAGGTAGGTAGCTCTTGGCATGGCAGATTTAGCAATGGACAATCACATGATCATCCCATTGTTGATGATAATTATGTCGAGCATAGATACTGAGGAACAATCGTGCCTGACATCAATCGTGCCTGACATCATCATATTATTTGTGGTATGGTGAGGTTCGCCTTCTTGAAGGAAATAGAGGCTTGAGTTTTGGTTGCATTGAACTCCAAAAGATTATCATGGATGTGATCTATTCAAAAGACAGCTTTTTAGTAAACCACAGTTGTGACGACAACTGAGCAAGATACAAAGGCTTGCCTGTCTAGGAATCACAGGGGCTATGAAATCAACGCCTACTGCAGCCATGGAGACACTACTGGATCTGCCTCCCCTTCCCCTAATGATACAGGGGGAGGCGAGGCTTGGTGCCTTCAGACTACAAAATACACTGGACAATCTTAACATAGGAACAGGGCACATCACATTCCCAAACGATATACATTCAATAACCCATTCAGGGTATCCATACCAGATAGAACTGAATGGAGTAATACAGAACTCAGCACCATACTGCAGGGAAAGATCTGGTATACAGACGGATCAAAGACCACAGATGGGTCAGGAGCAGGAGTATTCTCGAAAAACCCGGAGACCAAGCTCAGCTATTCACTGGGAAAACACACCTCCGTTTTTCAAACAGAGGTATATGCAATTCTCCGATGCGCAGAGGAGAATAACAGGAGAGCTATAGAACATGAGCAGATCCAAATAATGTCAGACAGTCAAGCGGCACTCAAGGCAATTATAAGCAAGGAAGTGACGTCGCGACTGGTATTTGATTGCAAGAAGGAACTGAAAACGCTGGCAGACCGGAACAGTGTCAAACTCACCTGGGTGCCAGGACATCAGGGGATTGCTGGCAATGAGAAAGCTGACGAACTTGCAAGAAGAGGGTCAGATAATGAACCAGAACCAGGTCAGATTCTAGGAGTACCAAAGCGTGCAGCACGAGCGTCTGTAACAGACTGGATTCGGGAAAAACATAGGAACTATTGGAAAAACATTCCAGGAAATATACATGGGAAACAATACATCAAGGAATCATGCCACAGACGAACTGCAGATCTGCTAAACATGAACAGAGAGCATATAAAAACTGTTATAGGACTCATGACCGGCCACGCCCCAGTCAAGGAGCACCTTACCAGGATGGGACTGTATAATGGTGACCCAAATTGCAGGCTATGCGGAAAGGAACCAGAAACAGTATATACTATGCAAATGCGAGGCATTGGATCGCAGAAGGCAGACAATTTTTGGGCAACCAGTTGGCGAACCAGAAATATACAACTCACATCCAGTGAAGGACTTGTACAAACTTGTACAAGGCACTGAGATAATAAAGTGGGTACAATGATGATAAATAGGCAAGATACAATGGGCCATTAGGCCTAAGTGTCATCGGAGACTTCGGTCAGACGAGCCCACGAAGGGGTGGAGTTTTTAGTGGGTAGACCTGGCTGAGATCAGGGAGTCCCACACTATCATATGGGGAATAAATAAAAAAAACTTATGAAGGGAGTTTTCCAAGAAGTCAATTTTTTAATTTTTTTTATGTTCTGGTTCTCACGAAAAGGGATATCCTTTAATGTTCAGAGAACATCGTGAGAACCTAGGGAAAGAAGGTAGGAGTTGGTGTTCTTCTTAAATTTCTGGAGATCGTATGCCTCGGGGAACACCTCCCTAGGCAATGAGTTCCAAAGTCTCGATGTTCGTTGGATGAACGAGTCTTCGGAAAGAGACGTTCTGCAGGTCTCTAAAGTGACTACGAAGGGGTGTGAAGACTGAACTTGACAGGTTAATCTCGAAGAGACTGCTAACAGAGGAACGATTGTTGATATTTCAGAAGAGCATCGCCCATGAAAATGTCTATAAAACAGAGATAAATCGCCACTTTTTCTACAGTATTCCAGAGAAGTGAGCGAGTTTGTAAACGAGGCATCACCGACGAGACGAATTGTCCATTTTTAGACAGAATCCAATAGTTTCAGGATATGTTTAGGTACCGCACTCCAAATATGGGAACAGTATTTCAGGACAGGTCGGATCGGTGATTTATAGATCATAAGCAGCTGACTGGGAGTGAAATAGCTCTTGGCTCGAAACAGAAATCCAAGTTTTTGGAATGCACTTTTGGCAATGGACCTCACGTGATTTTCCCAAAGGTTATTGCTGATAGTAACGCCAAGCATCGAAATGACTTTAATGGTATGGTTACTCCTGACTGAATTATGTTGGGCACAGTGAGATCGGCTTTTCTAGATTCCCACTCTAGAATTGTTGCTAAGTTCATATTTATTTTGTTACATTTCTTCCTCGTATAAATGCTTTAGATTTATCTACTTCTGCAGCCAGAGCCGGCGGTTTATTTTTTTTTCATTAGACGTCTGCAAGTAATCTCCTGTTGATCTCTGATGACGAAAGCCATATTGTCAGTTGTTTACGATTCTAGATAACTCCAGATATTGCATGAGCTCAATGATGATTGCATTCTTCATTACTTTAGAGCTGACAGTAAGTAGCCCAATAGGTCTGTATAGTTATCAAGAATTGTCTTTTCGCATTTTTTAGTAATTGGCTGAACACCAGCATTCTTCCAGTTTGAGTTTAAATGACCTCAGAAGTCGATGCCAGAAGAAAAAAAAATGAAAGGGTAAACAACCTGTGAATAAATGGGGCACATTTATTGAGAACGATTGGAGGAATTCCCTCTGGTCCCACAGTCCCTTCTTGGTATCAAGATCCAGCAGAATGCACTCTTAGATCATGAAGGCTTACGCTGGATCCGGCATCATGTAGTATTTAGTTTGGTATTAGAGGGGCCTGCAAGAAAGTACTATGATGTCACGTGGTACAACACAGATTTTAAAACGACCAATCGATTGTTTAGTACGTTAGCTCCATTACGGACCTATCAAACAAATAACCGCAGCCGTAGGTTTCCCTTGTGTATCCAAGGTAGAATTTTCTGCAAACATCTCGGCAAAGATGTTGGCTTCTTCTTGTGGTTCTGACGCCAATGTTGAGGCGAGGAATGAACTATCAGAGGTTCAAAAATGATAAAAGTAGGTCGAAAGGTAAAAGTCAATATATCTCTAAATAATCAGGGGCCAGGTAGCCGCGCGGTTAAGGTGTCTATCTCTTAATCAGTCGGCTTCCCGTCGTGGGTTCAATCCTCATCGACGGCGGAATTTTTCCAATGGCCCCAGAAGTGGTATCGGATCCCACTATAAAAGGTAAGGTCCCCGCTTTCCTAACTCGTACAAGTTCACTCCGTAAACTTCTGAGGGTTGCTAAGGCAACTAGGATAGTGGTTGAAGAAAAAAAAATCAAAACACATACCAGTCATTCCTCAGACGTGGTCGATGGGCTCCCCCTGCAGCTCTGCTGACGTCACCGTGACGTAGCACTGCAGCGGCCTGTCCGCCTCCACGTCTGCTGCCCTTCTGCCCCCTGGGAGGTAGTACACCAAGCACGTGACCCCGATCAGGAAGAGGAAGAACACGAACACGATGTCGAACATGACGAGCGAGTTCCACGTCCACAGGCGCATATCACAGGGGTGTAAAAGTCCGATCGCCGGTACTGACAGTCGACACCATCGGGGTGGACGGTGGGTGGTGGGTTGGTGGGTGGTGGGTGGTAAGTGGTGGGGGATCGGCCAGAAGGGTTAGCGGATGAGGGGGCTACCGAGGGATGGCGCGGGTCGCATGTTATCAGATATTGGGGCTCTTTTTACTGTGAGTGAATAATTGGGGGTTTGGCTTGTTCGAAGAGGTGAGACTGCTCAAATCATGAATGACTGCTCAATCAAGAATTCTTGTGCGGGGAACATAATGTAGGAGTTGTTTTTTATAGACGCTTCTGAAACAGTATATAGGGTTTGGTATAACAGTTATAGAAATGGAAATCAGTTTTTGATGATTTGTTCGAAATAAAGATTGAATTCATTATCGAAACTAACTGAGGAGCACAATTTTTTTTAGTGTCAGCTGCGAGGGAATAGAAGCTAGGACATTAGAATGAACACCATGTATATCTTGGAAAAAATGTGCAATATAAGAACTTTTTAAGTGGCTCTTGCAGAAATTTGTATCTTCTTTCCTTTTGGAGACATCTGAAAAATCAAATGTCGCAACTTTTTTTATAATTTCTGGAGTTGTTTCAGTAGTTATCGAAAAATAATATGTAGTTTCTCATTGCAACTTTAAAAAATCTAGAAATCATCAACTTTTATTTTCTAATGGGTAGAAACAATCCCAGTTTTTGATGAAAAACTAAAAATATGGCTAATTCAAACAAAAATAAAGATCATATGTCCGCTATTATTATAGGAATATCGAAAAGTATCCGATAGTAGTACTATTTTGATCTCCAGTGTCCCAATTGAAGATTTCATGTTCTCAAATTTTATTCGTGTTCAAATTGACGTTACCGACACAGCAGAGATTTATTTTCACTCATAATATCACTGGAAATTTGGAGAAAAAATTCAGTTTTCAATTAAAGTTAGAGTGGTATTTGGAAGAAAAAAAAACACTGATGAGACCTGCGAATCTTCACTGACGTGCATGACATACTGAATTAATGGAAAAAAAAATGAAATTTCGACACTAACAACGTGCTATAACATTCGAGTGAGACTGTGTACGTAGACGAGAAGCGGCAGCTCATCATCAAAAGAAAATGCACTTTCCGGAAAAACATAAAAAAGACGGCTGCTGGGTGTAATGGCTGGGCCGATTTTTCTTATATTTTTTTCTAATCGAGTATACACGTTCTGCACAAAGAGATGTCCGCATCTTCATTGTTCGTTTCTTGGAAGACGAGATTTCGTAATGGAAAAGTATTCTTGTCTCTGGCAGAGATGGTCATTATGATGCAAATTTAATGCGGGTATTTCTCTCTGAGCTTACTGGCCAATCTTGCAGAATTGTTTTGGGGAATTGTGACCTGCAATCAAATCGAGTATTTGATTACATCAGTACTCTTCTGTAGAAATAATTATTTTTTATCGAACGCCAGAAGATGTTGACATGGCCAGGGTGGATGGAAGTTCACCATCTTTTGTTTAGTTGTTTTGCGTAAAAACCTCGTTTGGAGATGGCTGTGCTATCGATAATCCGAATAATGTAATTATTTTCTATTCTTTATATTTTTCGTTTCAATAATTATGAAAAGATTTTTATTTCTTCTTCGTGATCATCGTATTGAAATCAGCAATGTATTTTCGAAACGGCACAGATTGGGAACCCAGTCGAAGAAAAAAAAAAGGAGACTCCACAAGTACCAGAAGTAACTATTATAAAGATCAAAGAGAGCGAGAGAAGCAAAATCCTCAACAAATTGTTATTACGCACCCTTATTAGTACTAACTAGAGAAGATTGTTGAACCTAAGAGTTATCTGAGAACATCAACAATATCGTAAAGACCATCACACTAGAATATCACTGCAATAATATTGGGAAAATATATAAATTGGAATTTAATATAATATGGCAAAGTCACTTCAACACACAGATTCTACTATAGTGTTTTTTATGGAATGAATAATATATATATAAATAGTCAACAGTATTCTGATGATATCAGCACGAATGAATATAATTGTTTTCAAGGTTTTACTATATCGTCTTTGGAAAATACGAGCGAATTTCCCAGCGATTTTCTATACCTAGGGACGCATTCGGAACAGCAGGACATTGATTTGACCATTAGAATGACCGTAATTTCCACTTTCAAATTAGGATTTAAGCCAGTAATTGTTGAATCGTATAACCGTACAAACAATGATGGATATAGGATTATGTTGTAATTAATCATTCCTATGCCAGCATGCGGCTCAACTAAATCTCCTGGTTTCGCGTACTTCGATAAGTTCAGCCTGGTTTCCAAACACGATAAACAGAACACAATACAGATGGATATTTCTTGGAAATGAGTGAATTCCGACGCTTGAACCTACTCGATTTCTTTGAGTATTCAATGATCGATTTATCCGTAGCAAAAACATTACAAACGTATAGTAAGGCAGACCGGGGTCAGTTGATACAGGGACAAATTGATACAATTCAGTATATGAATTAACATTGATTTCATTATCGTGAATAAAGTCATTCTCTTAGTCTATTGCGAAATGTTAATTTTCCTACGACCCCGTATGAAAACGTCATATAGCACACTATTTTGTCATTTTGAAAGTAGCTCATATTACCATGGTGTTGTTATTTGAAAGAAAAAAGCACACGTGTTGATATTAAAAATATCACACGCTCGCCTGAATTGTTAGAAATAATTAGGTAGGTATATTAGTTGGTACTCACTGTCAATATATAAAAGCGTTCTCATATCAAATTCATATCATTTATTGAAATTTTTGTCTCGTTTCAAATTATACCGAGAATTCTTCAGGTATCTATTAATTTCAATGTGTCAATTATACATAACCTCTGAATTCACTTTGATAAAAATTAGGGACAGTGACTGGAACTATTTTTTTACATGTCTGATGATGTTGATGACATTAAAAAAAGTACGGCTACAGTATCCACCTATGTTTGCACTATTTACATTTGACAAGGAACTAGGAGTCAAGAACGCACTAACTCGGACGCGCTTGCGCACTACGTACTTCTGTGGTTCTGTATACCTGGTTGCGTGATTACAGGCGCTAGCAGGTGAATGGTGTCAAATGTCAATAAAACTGTTTGTCCAAACTAAACTAATTCAATCAATCAGTAATTCACATTGTAAGGAATTGTCAGAGAAGTATTCAAATATCTTCTTGAATATGGAAATAAACAGTACTTGATATCGAATCAAAACCTCCTGAAATTATAGAGACCGCTCAAGTTACATTTTTGACAAGCCTTCCCGCGAAATGAAAGTATTCGGAGTCGTAGGAAAAATAGTGTACAAAACTCGTTGGGAAGTGCATTTCCTTCACTCGTTAAGTTTCCGACCACTAGTGTGAAATAAGTCACTTTCCACACTTGTTGTGTATTATACTATAACGAAATAAATGAAATACAACGGGCGTATTGATACATGTATCAACCTATCTAAAACATTGATGAAACTGATCTTCAGACCATACCTCAGAGACTTGGAAAGATAACAGAAAAAGGAAAGAAACAAATTGGAAATTGGAAACAGTCACCATGATTTTGGCAGATTATTATTGGTACCCGTGTTATGCAGTATACTGGGACCGAGGCCGGGATGCACATCTTTTATAAAAAATAAACTGTTTATTTTTGTATTGAAAGCCGCTTTTTTGTCCAGAACAGACCTAATCTCATAAGATTGTCAAATTGTCTCTTATATTTATCATAGTGCATTATTCAGATGAATCATCAAAATTTTATAGAGAACACTGTTACTAAAACATAGTATGTATAAGATACTGATGTTGTTAACTCACATCATCTCACATTTTTATTCGTAAAACGAAAATTTCAATACCCACTCAAATGAAAAATGTATCAACTGACGCTGACCTCCTACCTCCTACAGTAAAAGTTTGACATTTGCTGACAAATTCTTGGGAACCATTCACTGGGAACATGCTCATTCTTAGCTTCATATCGAATCAACTTTCTCGACAAGAAATAGTTAGATACATACAAAACTTCAGACAAACGTGATCATTCGTGGGGGAAATTCAGTGGAAGTAATTCACCGCGGAAAGCAAGCGACAGGGGAAATGGATAGTGTCAAGAGCGGTGGGATCGAGCAAATGTAATTAGATTTTCATAAAATCGCCTGAATGATGATTTATCGCGTTTCTACGACCTTTTGGGTAAGATTACATCTTCGACGTCAACTCCGCTGTGTTTTTACCAAAATAATCTGACTTTTCCATTCTCGATTAGGTCGAGTTTGACATCAAATTTCAGTTTTCGCCCAATGCAACGAAATCTATGGATTTTCCGATTGCTGTGATATTGTATCTATAATAATGTATTTCGATTTTCAAAGTACATTTACCATTCTGCTTAAGTGGATTAGGTTTGCGGTAAATTATATCCTGAATACACACATATGCTACTGACAAGGAAATTTGTATTGCAAATGTTTCTTTGATGACTTCATGTCGAAGTTTATACAAGGAATATAATATTCTCACAATTTATGGCATATATGTACTAGAACTATTAGTTTATGTACAGAAAACCGAAATTAATTTATAACAAATGAATCTATTCATCACTATATTACAAAGGATAAAGAGGGATCTACGTATTCCCAGGAACCGCATGTCTCTTTGCCAAAAATCCTACAAAACTATCGGCCTTTTTGAGAAATACGTCGAACTGATCATGATAGTTAGACATAAATCCAAATAATATTGAAATAGAATCGAATCAATATGTGTTTGTGTGTGTATGTTTAATGGTTTTATCTTGTATAAGTTTTCTTTTTTTATGATTCGTCCCATAACTTGTTTAAGTTATTTCAAATGGATCAATTAATCTATATATCTATCTTTTTATCAATACCTCAACTTTTCTGAGTTGAGTGTTTAGTTTTTTTTATGTTCTGGTTCTCACGAAAAGGGATATCCTGTAATGTTCAGAGAACATCGTAAGAACCAAGAGAAAGAAAGTAGGAGTTGGTGTTCTTCTTAAATTTCTGGGGATGGTATGCCTCTGGGAACACCTCCCTAGGCAATGAGTTCCAAAGTCTTCCAAAGTATACCTTGGTACCTAATATTTTGATACAGTGTGTAAGAGACTTGAAACTGATAAGTACAAATATTTTGCCGGACAACCCACAGAGCTGAAAACTGGTTGAAGTTTTAAGTCTATTTTTTATTAATTTGCCATTTTATGATTTGACTGTGGTTTTTTAACAATGTTTATATCAGCACATGATCATTATAATTCCTATTTTCATTTACTTATGCCAAAAACATTCATATACAATGACAGTTTCGACAGATAACTAAATGTCTTAATTTTCTTTGTTGATATTGAATGAACACCATATATTCTTAGTTTAAATTCCATATAAATCTTATGTTCATTTTAGTTTAAGTTGATGTTGCATGAATCCACCTTAAATTTTGCTTGAAATCTTCTTATTCCGGTTCTTATCAACTTCACGTATTTTTCCACATGGGACCACTATGAAGGGAGCCGAGACGAAAATCCGGAAACGAAAATGAAACAAACTGTTGCTAGTATAATCGAAGTTGGCAGTGACCGCGTAAAAAAGCGACAGACAGACAACGTTGCAATTATTTCGTATGCGAACACTCCTATGGTCACTCAAAAACATAGAGTTTTCGGTCGAAGTCTATATTGAGAATACACTAAATTTAACGTAATTCTTTGAGCGTATATGGATGACGTCAATCCACGTAGTTATGAATTTTGTTTATAATTTTATCATCACACTGTATGGACATCGTACAGCGAGTCTTTTATATTTTCATCGTGGGTAAGCGAATTTATTGTATATACCGGGTGTCAACGAATCTATTAAACAAGTCATGACTTCTAGAATATTAGGTGTATCGAATTGAGATTTGGTATAGGTGAATGGCACATGAAGAGAAAAGTTTTCGCATATTTCTCACTTTCCGGTCACTTTTGGTTTCACCGGAAATGGCTCCGATTTTGAATTTTTAAATGGAACACCCTATATATTGTAACATTTTTTGATTTCTGAGATTACTCTCACTACAATGAAAGTAAATAAATTATAATTCATGGCACACTTGACAAAAGTAAATAATATATTATCCAGTATTTTCCTTGGTAATATTTTATTTATGTGCTTATTTTTAATCGCAAATAAATTAGTATCGTTAGATTCGTCAAAGAATCCTTTTTTCGGAAAGTGCTTGTCAAAAAATGGTTGCCTTTTGAAAAATAATAGTTGGACACGAAAATGTAATTTTGCCAACTTATCTTATTCCTATCTATCATACTAGTCACTAAAACTTTCCCATTGTAATTTTCTGACATCATCTGAGGTCCTCAGATTAGTTTACGTCCGATCATGGCCACCTAGATGTAATATTAAAAGTGACTCTGAACAAATCAAGTAGGCTTAAAAACTTTTTGAAATGTCACATTCTGATCCAGAATTGTCTCAGAAATCAAAAAATGTTACAATATAATAATAATAATAATAATAATAATAATAATAATTTATTCACAACATAAGATAAGAATTGTACAAAAATTTTCAGAAATGATTTGTGAATAATGGAAGTCTACGAGGTATAGTATGTATCACATATATACCTGTGTGTAGAGGGGGGGTTCCATTTAAAAATTCAAAACCAGAACCATTTCCGGTGAAACCGGAAGTGACCGGAAAGTGAAAAATATGCGAAAACTTTCCTCTTCACGTGCCATTCACCTATACCAAATCTAATTTTGATACACCTGATATTCTAGAAGTTATGACTTGTCTAATAGATTCGTTGACACCCAGTATAATAATTCCCATTTGTCAGTACAAACAAAGATCGTAGTTTGTTGCTATCGGCTAAATAGGAAGAAACAGAAATGCAAGTGGATAAAAAAATCGGATAAATTACGCTACCGTAGCAACGCTAGCATATTCCAGTAGTGTGTCGACATTTGGAAATATTTATTCTTCTGCTAATTGTTCTTTTAGTTTTTTGAATAAAGTTTGATTGAATTGAGTTTTCTATTCATGGAATTGTCTTACCAAATAAAACGCGAGCGAACTATGACTGACAAATATCTCATTTCCATCTCTCATCAACTACTAATCTTGTGAATTCGATATAAATTCCAAAAATTCAATAAAGCTGACCGGAACTCATCATTCAGTTTTCTCGTCAACTTTACTCGAAAGTGCAAATTCCAGATGTTCATTGAACATAATAGACGTAGGCGATCCTGAAAAATACATATTTTAGAGCTTTGGAATTTCACCAGCATACAGAGATAATATAATTTTGAAGGAATGATGGAACAATCTGAACGAAAATTACTCTGGAGACATGTATGAATATAACCGGAATGTTATTAGAATTTTCGTCATTTGCAGCTTTGAGCAGAGTTTGTATGAAACACTCATTATTTTATGTCGAGCGATTCATTAATTTGATATGTCGACCACGAAATGTTTTCCCAAGACGTGTATTGTAATTCAACTCCAATTTATTTTGTGTAATGCAAACAAAACTCAAATGGCTAATGTATTTTCGGTAAATCTTCGTTTATCGCACTCCTATATGAGTTCGAAAAAATGTCAAATAAATCTGGTGAAGATATCTTTTTACCTTGCATTAGTGATGCCTTATTTGTATGAATTTCAGAAGCCATCAGCTCCAATATTTCATTCGTAACCATTAGACGTTCTGTCAACTGCTGTATCAGATAACTCCACTCACTTATAGAGCCCGTCCTATATTAACAAAAAACGATATTGATATGGACGTGTTGACAGCAAATCAATATCATTTCGATGATGGCTAATATATACCTAGGGTTCTCTCAAAACATGGGTTAATTCTGTTGCAAAACATCGCGACCATTTATTTCAGCACAATTCGAAGAAAAGTGTTAGAGAAAATATATTCGGATGAATTTCCATCTTTCTCAAAGGGGAAACATAGTTTCCTGTTTTCGCTAGGCGTTTTCCGAGTAATCTATTATATTAAATTGCCGGAATTCTTCACGCCAGGATATAAGAGGGAAATCATATTGTGCCGACCAGACCAAGATTTTATTCGACAGACACATCCGGAATAGCAAAGATTGCGCTATCTGAACTTCATAGAGCTTGAAAATGGAGGCCACGTTGATGATAAAAAATCACACATATTTGAATATATCTTCACCTCAGGAACACAGAATTAATTCACGGTAGCATCGATTCCTCCTATCATATTATTTTTCAGAATTCAAATCGGAGGTAAAAAAGTCAATTTGTATTGGATTATTTGGTCATTCTTGAAATGATTGGCATCTGTTTTCCAAACTACAATAGAATCAAATATTTATAACTAATATCAAATGATTATTTTTTAAATAATTCTGTCAGCTAATCGTGATGTAAAAAAATGCAATTGACCAATAGCATCAAAATAACACCGATACACAGGTTGCTTGATTGGATCCTCTTTTAAATCACATCATTGACTTGATGGACAAGGTAACACACCCATTTGTCTCAAAACTAACATTTCAAAATCATAATTTTTCTTCGTCCACTCGTGAGATTTCTATAGCAACATAGATACGTGCATTCAGTTAAAATTATCAAATAGTTATCACCACTTGTTGAATATTTGCCATAGCTTTTGTGATTGAGATATTTTTCGATGAGCTGTTTTCATGATGCAATTCAACTGAAGCGTTCTAAAAGAATTAACATTACTAATGCACTGACCAAATAATTGTGGTTCCTTAAAATCGAATCATTAGTGGAAACTACGAAAAGCAACAGGAAGGTAATAGGACGAGTATTCATACGCGGATGCTCTGACGAAGCTCTGCTCTGACAGGCACGAACGGAAAACGAAAAGTTTCTTTATTGGGTTCATTGTGAAACAACTGACGTGATTGAATTCCTCTATCGAGGGAGCTTGGAGACCATGTGAAAAGTGTCTTTCCGTTCTTATAAATGACAATGGAAACATAAAATGCAAGATTTTCGAATAAAGCGCAGATACTGGGGAAACATGGAATGCAATAGCCATTCGTGTCAAAGAACACTACACCTTTTCCAGTTGTATTTCAGAAACCATCAAATTTATTTCAGAAAGCGTCAATTGTATTTCAGAAAAGTCAACTGAATTTCAGAATTCATCATTTCAATTTCAGAATATATCATTTGTATACAAATGACGAATTCTGAAATTCAATTGACTATTCTGAAATACATTTGACGCTTTCTGATATTGAACTGACTATTTTGAAATACAATTGATGCTTTCTGAAATCGAACTCGCTATTCTGAAATACATTAGACGCTTTCTGAAATTCAACTCACTATTCTGAAATACAATCGATACTTTCTGAAATACAAGTGACTATTCTGAAATTCAATTGACGCTTTCTGAAATAAACTTGATGGTTTCTGAAATACAACTGGAAAAGGTGTAGTAGCGTTGAACGGTTTTATAATAATTGATGCAATGAATTTGGTTGAAGGAAAGTTGCATCCACATGGTATTTATTTACTAATAGGTATACGTTTAATGCGTGAAGCTGGGTTTATAGATTCAACTAAACTAAAAATTAAATTAACAACTAAGAATAAGGAATGTTGAATACACGAGAACGTCTATGAGGGTTTATACATTTACATCTGTCAATTAAATTAATAATTAAGAATTACGAAGTTGGTCAACTATCAACTTAACAACTAAGAATTAAGAAATTTTGTCATTTGTCATTTTGTCATTTGTCATTGTTTCTAATAGTGATTATGGTTTTCAGGTTCAGGAGTTTTCAGTTTTTTCGGGTTTTTTGCTCATTTGATTAATAATATCATTCAATTCGACACTTTGAATTGACATTGAGCTTTCAATCATGTAACATTCATCATCTGATCTTAGTTATTAATTGCATTGTATAAACACCTTCCCAATTGTTAATTCCTAATTATTAATTGTTAATTCTTAGTTGTTAGTTTAGTTGAATCTATAAATTCAGCATTAGACTAAGAAAACGATGTATTGAAATTCGTGATACTGTTTTTCCTATATTTCCTCTCACTTTCAAATTCAACCTTCTGTTTTCATGTTTTCTAAATGTTCTTCAGATTGAAATTTGATTCAATATCGTGTAGTGATTTATAAAGTGGATTTCTGATGAGGTCCAAACTTGACTATATATACAGAATCTGAATTATTTTCGTCTCACTACATCATAATGTAATGTTTCTTTCAGTCGTATCCTCTTTTATTTCGTTCGGGGATACAATTTTTACTGAGAGAAACATTGTATGAATGTATGAATATTGTCTCTTGTGTTTGATCCCAATATTTACTGAATTTACATGATATTTTGTTCTTCCATTCGAATATATCAACCTATGTTTTGAACTCTATCGATAAATGTGTTCATGTTCTTCGAGTTCTTCCAGTTTTAGAACTCATTACCTAGTGAGATTTTTCCTGATTGTGTATAAACATATCGAGATACAAGAGTATTGAAAAGAGAGAAATGTTTCTGATCACATAAATCTTGCAAATGGTGTTTCAAAAACATTTTATTTGAAAATATTATCGATCTGAACGAGGTTTTTCAGACAGTGAAGACAGAAGAATAACTTTGTTACTTTAAAATTGGAACTTCTGAGCTCTTATGTCAGAAAAATAGAATATCAGCCATAAATTTTCGAAATATTAAAAAGAAAGGTATGTGCATGATCTTTATCTTCAAAATAATTAGTTTATTTGGGACTCCTACTCTGAGAGTATTATTGGGTTCCTTAGATCAATAATGCATATTATATAGGTAAATGTAAAAAAAATATTTATTTTGAAATATGAGACACTCATCTAAGATATGAATTATTTAAAATCAAAAGAAAAAAGTGTAAATCCTGAACATTTGCATCAATAGAATGATGATGAATACATTGAAAAAAACACACATTATTATTACAGAACTCGACGAGACAAAATCTAGTCAGTGATCTTATTTGAGGACAGCCAATTAATTAATAGATTATTTGAATAACTTATTTCTGAGACGAAGCAGTTCAAGGACTTTAGAAGCGGTTTCAAAATTTTCCTTTCACCATGTTATGTCTGTTCACTCAAATATTATTTCACATCTCCTATACATCCCTTTCAATTTAAAACTAATTTCCATCTTTATGACCATGACCAATGACCATTCAACTGTTTCCAATGTGTTGACCAGTAGGGAACAGAATAAATGAACAGGAAAACAATTGTTCCTCAATATCTGTCAAACCTCGGAAATTTGAACGTTGATGAGAGTTTTGAAAATGTCTTATATTTGAAAAATATTTCTGATGGATCTTCAAAATGATTATGGGATTGAAAACCACGCAGTATACCGAAAACTCCAAAGAAATGAAGAGCACTCAGGGCAAATTTTGCAATTCGTCGATCAGATATCGAGAAAAAATCTTCCCTGAATCGAAACATTACCAAACCCAAAATTATCATGGAACACTCGAAATGTATCGAAGCGGCACAAATTATTTTCGCGTGATGGATTTCGATCGGACAATAATCACGGAAAACTCCACGTTCGGCGCTCCAGCATCGTCCCGAAGCGACTGAGTTTTCAGTGGATTTTCCGACGGCTCCGTCTGTCGTACCCTCCCTCCGGACTCCGGGAATGGGTATTTCACCCGCCCACGTGAAGGATGCTGCTGGAGTGCCAGTGTTGCATGCATAGATCTTACTGCTTACGCTAGATCCGGTATCCAGGTTACTTGTTTTGTAGGTCCGGGGGGGTTGAAAGTACTAAGCCATTGATTGGTCGTTTCAGTTGTTTACCATACAAATGTGTTGTCCCACGTGACCATAGTACCTAATTTCTTGCAGACCCCTCTTGACCTAAAAATTACTACAGGATGCCGGATCTAGCGTAAGCAGTAAGATCTATGGTTGCATGCGTCGTTACTATTCGCGATAGGTGCTAAGCGATACGCTACCTAGCGGTGACTCGTGAACCACTCGAAGTGGTATAACCACCGAACTCTCTGGAGGATAACCCACAGAAAAACTTAACCTCTGTTCTGTTTATGTTCGCTTCTGATGTGAAAGGTGTACTTCCAGCAGTTTTTCGAGAGATGTTCTGGTGAAATACATGTGAAATCATATCGTTTTTCTCGTTTCAGTTATTTTTTGGTGACAAGACACAATGACACAAACATCAAAAATATGAAAACAAAACAAAAACGACACCACTTCGAGAAGTTTGAGTTGTTACCATGAGATAGTGCTACGTGTTATTTTCTATCGCGAATTATATTCATTGTCGTTCTAAATGGAAACCTAATAGGCTGGAACTATACTTGTCAGTTCACTCAAGTCCCAAACTTCTGCCACTTTAAGGTCGCTACCTTACAGAAACGTCATAATGCTAATTTTTTTCAGTTTTTTCACTGTCAGTGACTCAATTTTAGGTTGAAGTTATGTTCTTCTTTTTTTTTAATTCAGCATATATTGTATGTAACTATCATAATCTGACAGGTATTTTTACTTTTTATACAAATTTCTACTCGAAAAGGTCCAATAACATTTTTTAGGAACAATAATAAGGCATATTCCAAGGAAAATTTTTGGAGGTACTCACGTATTTTGGCCTCCCAGAACAAGAATCAGAAACGCTTGTTTCGTAAATATGCACCCACCATATTCGACATCTTGAAATTCTTCTACTAAAAACACTAAATTCGTCCTTCTTTCAATTAAAACACCACACACGCTCACATTTAGGGTGACTTTATAAAAACTTTTGACATTTAAGATTTATCACCTAACATTTAAGACTTAAGAGCTGATCAGTTCATTCTGTTATAAAAAAACTTAAGATTTAGGAATATTTGACATGGAACAAATAATTTTGACGTTGGCAAGTTCTAACCTACATCTATTATTATTGTTTTTGTTATAATTTTCTTCAATATTAATCAAATATTATTTGTGTCATGGACGATATGCTCTATTAATTCAACAAGTTGAAGAATTCAGGCATATTTATGATAAAAAAGAAGTTATTCTGAAATAAACTCGCCAGGAAAACTGCCTGGAAAAAAATTGGCCAAATATACCTATCTTAGAAAACTGCAGGTAGAAATGGAAAATTGAATTACGGAATACATTTCCATCATGATTTGATACTGGACAGCCTACATCAATGAAGATGAATTTATGAGATGCATCACAGATAGCCAGATCAATACTATGCTTGAAAGTCTTCTTGTAGGAGAAGTATCCTGTTCCAGCATGTTTTGTATTTTGGGTAAAACTTCGTTTGTCGCACTCCTATGAGTTCGGAAAATTTTTTTGGTGGAACTTATGTATTTTGACCTCCTGATCACTAATCTGAAGTCAAAACGTGGCGGTCTCAAGTATTTTCGGAGATACGGCCCCATTTTGTCTCAAAAATGCACCATTTGACATGTCAAATTTCTGCTATTAGGAATACACAAAATTCACCCTTCTTTGAACCAAAACACTATACACGCATATATTTACTTGTTTCCAAACCTCCTCAGCAGAAAAAACTATTATTTTCCAAAAAATTCACCCTTCTTTGAAATGTAAACAAAACAACCTTTTTACACTGATTTTCTGGTAATTTGTATTTATGATGTTGGCAACGTGATTGTTTGGCTCATGGTAAGACGTTGCCAACATCTCAAATGAAAATAACCAGAAAATCAGTGAAAAAAGATGTTTTGTTTACTTTTTGAAGAAGGGCGAATTTTTGTGAAAATAACAGTTTTTTATGCAAAAAAGTGCTGGAAATAAGTGAATGTGAGCATGTGTGATGTATTGGCTCAAAGAAGGATTAATTTTGTGTGTTTTTAATATCAGAAAATGGAGATTTGAAATGGTGCATTTTTGAGACAAAATGGGGCCGTATCTCCGAAAATACTTGAGACCGCCGCGTTTTGACTTCAGATTAGTGATCAGGAGGTCAAAATACATAAGTTCCACCAAAAAATTTTTCCGAACTCATCGGAGTGCGACAAACGAAGTTTTACCGTATTTTGTATCTGAATAATATGCTTTCCATCAAGGGCACCAATGCAGTTTGGCATATTCCATTTTTCATTAAAATTCCATGGAGATTCCATGCCAATCGATTTTTTCAGTAAATTTTCCACAGTACATTGCTGTTTTCCTCTATATGATGACATGTGTACATAGTAGTCAGTCCAACATAAGCAATTTGCTGCATAAGAGCATCCCTCTGATCTGACAAATAGCTATCATTTGGAGTTATTATTGATGACATCGATTTCAAAATAGAAAACTATGTCACTTTTATAAAAAAATTGATAAATGCAACCAAATAATTACAGACTATCCACACCACCAAATAATATTCGAAAATATAACCCAAAATTCAAATATCGCGGGAAACAGTATGTCACTTTTCGTTGCTCGAACATGCGCATCTCCTATTTTCATTTATGATCATTTATCATCCATTTCTTAAGTTGGAAGTTGGTCATCTTCTTAAGTCTTAGGTGTAAAATCATAAGTCTTAAATGGTTTTATAACACAACCAATGATATTTCCATGATTCATCTGTCATAAGTGATAAGTATTAAATGTCAGGTGATAAATCTTAGGTCTTAAAGTTTTTTATAAAGTGGCCCTTACTTATATTCAACACTTTTCAGAGACAGAATTCAATATTTTTTAAAAAATGTACCGTACTTCGGAAACACAACACTTTGATCTGTCAACTTGACACTGTCACAAAGTTCAGCTCCCGTCATGCTCGGTTCTCGATGGGTCTGGTGAAATTTTTTGAATTTTTTCAAATATACTAGTTTATTCTGCTGAAATATAGAAAGAGAAATTAGTCTATCCAATTAGAATATCAAACATAGTTTGAAATGAATGTCTGGTAGACTACGAGCAGAAAACAACTACTTTCCTGGTAAATACCACGCAGAACATTGAATTATATCTGCTCGTAATCCATGCAACGATTCACACTGTGAATGCAGATCGCAAATGTTTCTTTCTTTCTAAGACGTGACAACTCACATCAAGACAGGCACGCTTAACAACCTACAGACCGGTTTCGGGCTTATTGGCCCTCATCAGTGCAGGGTAGTTATCCGAGTAGAGACCGTAAGATCTCCACTCGAAGCGTTGCCTGTCCCAATGCACCTTCGTCGCGTTTATTTGACCGCACTGAGCCGCGTTCCAACAGACAATTGGAAGTGGCGACACCATGCGGCAGAAGAAAGAAACACTCCAGAACTAAATCTCCCAAATCACAGAACTTGGAAGTGGCTTATAGCTCGACTAAGCTAATAAATGAAAAATGGAAAAGCCATAAATTGGACAACAATTTTTAGAAAGAGAAATTAGTCTATCCAATTAGAATATCAAACATAGTTTGAAATTAATGTCTGGTAGACTACGAGCAGAAAACAACTACTTTCCTGGTAAATACCACGCAGAACATTGAATTATATCTGCTCGTAATCCATGCAACGATTCACACTGTGAATGCAGATCGCAAATGTTTCTTTCTTCCTAAGACGTGACCAAACTATGTTTGATATTCTAATTGGATAGACTAATTTCTCTTTCTAAAATTGTTGTCCAATTTATGGCTTTTCCATTTTTCTGCTGAAATATGTTGAAGGAAAGTGAATGTAAGTGTGTGTGGTGTTTAAGTTCAAAGAAGGACAAATTTTTGTGTGCTTTCTTCAGTGGGTATGAATTATGAGTGGAGCAAATATACAACTCAACGTGAGTGATTAAAATTATATTAACTTGTACATTCGATATGCCAATACATTCACTTGCCTCGCATTTGAGTTTCTCACGATGTTTTTTCTGTTTCCTGATTCCCTGATCAATGAATCAATGATATCGAACAATTCTGTGCTTGAAACAGGAGATTCGCTGTGCTAAAAGGAGCGCGTAATTCAAAATGTTAATAAATCGTTAGGTTACGCCCGGTTTGACACTTCCAAGTTCAAAATAGTTCACGGTTATTATGAGAAGATGTCACTGCCTTACAGAAAAACTGACGTCATTTTTTCAGTGAACAGACAATATTATACCGTCTACTAGGTGTTCATTTAGATCGACAATGCTATAGTTATTTCTATTACTTTCGGATCTCATCTCCGAACAACAAATTTTTCCAATTGTATTTCAGAAAGCGTCAATTGAATTTCAGAAAAGTCACTTGTATTTTAGAAAATATCAATTGTATTTCAGAATAGTGAGTTTAATTTCACAAAGCGTCAATTGTATTTCAGAAAAGTCAAATGAATTTCAGAATTCATCATTTGAAGTTCAGAATATATCATTTGTATACAAATGACGAATTCTGAAATTCCATTGAATATTCTGAAATACATTTGACGCTTTCTGAAATTGAACTCACAATTCTAAAATACAATTGATGCTTTCTGAAATCGAACTCGCTATTCATACATTTGACGCTTTTTAAAATTCAACTCACTATTCTGAAATACAATTGATACTTTCTGAAATACAAGTGACTATTCTGAAATTCAATTAACGCTTTCTGAAATAAATTTGATGGTTTCTGAAATACAACTGGAAAAGGTGTAGAATGGTAACACCCCAAATTGCTTGAAGCCAACATGAAATTCATATTCATATGTTTTTTCCCCTCACAGAAGGTGCCACATCGTAACATTTGAAAGTGATAATAATCCCAAATTTAAAGAATCACACTAGGCACACTAGATTCGAAGATATCAAAGTCAACTTTGATATTTCTAATTATAGCTATATCACTCCATCGGATAGATCAGGAAATTATCAATTCACTGATATATCACACTTGTATGTTTTAAGAAGGAGAAGTCGAAATAACAAAAAAAAATTGGAAAATATGAAGTAAAATCTATGATGTAGCATCAATGCTCCTAGATTATTCATTGTTTTTATGTCATAGTAGACAGAAGTTTATACTTAAGTCTATCTGCACATTAAATTCGCGAGCTGATGTGTAATTCCGATTTTATTGTGGAAAATTCATCATCATCATCATCAATTAAATACAGAAGGCAACCCAACAGAGAGCAGCAATGACTTTTATTTTGCAGTAGAGTGGCCCTCTAGTACCTTTGTTATTGGGTTTCACATCATTTTTGTCACTTTTAGCGAAAATATCTGGAATTATAAGCGTGGCAGATCTCGAATCGACTCGATTCTATTTTTCCTATTATTTCAACTTTTCTATCAATAAACACACAATTGTGACACATCGATGAATTGGCAATTTCATGATCTATTCGATGGAGTGAAAATCCAATATGGCTACCGTTAGAAATGTCAAAGTTGACTTCGATATCTTCGAATCTAGTGTGCCTGGATTTTTTTCCTATCACCGTTGAATTCAGCATGCTATTACTTTGGTAACTTTACTAAATTTCAAAATCCTAGTAGCAATATTTGAAATGTTATCGATGATTATAGGAATCGACAATTTTCAGTTTTTTCTAAATATTTCAGGAACTACGTGAGATATCCTCGATTTCTTTTGATATTCGAGATAACCATAAAAATTTTTTAGTTTGATATCTCCAACGTCCAAGCATTTCATGGCACCATCATGTCATGCATCTATCATATAATGTATACTTTTTCCTCGATTTCTCAGGTAGGTGGTTCAAATTTACCATTTTTTGATCTTTCTGCTACACGACAGGTTCTTCAGATAATTAGATGCAATAGAATATGAATTCGTTTTCAACAATATACAGTTATTGAATAGAATTTATGTTTGAAGTTTATTCATAAAATGATTCGTTTTTTTCTATTATTATTTTATGAAATATTCAACTTCAAGACATTGTTTTATTTGAAACTTGGAATAATGATGAACATAATTTATATAATATTATACCTACGCAAGTGCATGAGAGCACTCAAAGTAGACAGAACACTGCACAGCCTCAAATCTTTCAATATTACACCGAAACGTTATAGATTTTTGATAAATATAGTGATATATTTAAAAAAAATCACTTGCGCATATTTCTTTTGTCTGCATCTACTACTATTCTGTCATTGAAATGTACTGTTTTTTGTGTCGATATGCAACACTGAGGAATGCGATAGTTGTCAATAGAAAACGGACTCTTCCAAAGGGAAAAATTATACAATAAATATACACTAGGAGAAAAACATCACAAATGACGATTGTTTCGCAAAAAAAAACATGACGTGATAAAATATAGCAGGTTATTCGTGTTTTTTACGAATAGTAGAGTCCTGGAGGTCTGAGACTCCAAAAATAATTTCCAATCCTGTTGAGTGCACTATTTTTTGGCAAACGTGTGGAATGAGAAATAAACAAAGCACGTGTCTTTACATTAATTATTTACTCAGGAGTACCTGTCATAGAGGAGGCTGACAAATTGGCCAAAGCAGGCTCAATATCGACTCCAATTGGACCAGAACCCATCCTATGGAGATTTAAAATAAGATGGCATGGAAGTAGCACAGACAGTAGTAACAGATATGAAAGACCTGCTCGAACAGACATTCCTTCAATGTATGGATGAATTCACATCTTTTGTATTGCATAATTTTTGACATATTATTTTGAATGATCATCTGATAGCTATTTCAATATCCTATTTTAGATTTTGAAATTATTAATGACTTTTATCTAAGAACTGCCTTTTGAAATTTTTTATTCAAGTTTCCGTGGTGTAGTGGTTATCACATCCGCCTAACACGCGGAAGGTCCCCGGTTCGATCCCGGGCGGAAACAGCTTTTTTTATTCATCAAAAAAAATTGTTTCGTTTATGGTTTGAACAACTCAATGATGTAGAGATATTATAATTTGCGATTTTTGGTGGTAGAATAACGAAACAGGCCCGGCACGTGGGCTTCCAAGTACTTTTGACTTTTTCCAGAAAATTTCAACTTTTGACATAATTACAGTTCATGGTAACGATAAAAAAATTTAAAAAATGCGTTCAAAATAATTAGCGGCATTTTGATATTTTATTTATCTTTTAAAGATTCAAATGTTTATAAATTCCTTTTTCATTGTGTAGCAAATTTTGAAGCATGATTACTAACTATGATTTTTAATCATTTTCACATAAAAGATAAGTATTGTCAAGATATTTTGATATTTGATATACTTTCGAGATTGAATTAGATATGACATCCCTGTGCTTAGGTGTTTTATTGTACAACATTGCCGAATGTATAACATAAACATAATTATTGTTTTTTTAGCCATAATTCATCTTTGCTCAGAGTGATATGCATTGTTAATTACTAAAAAAACAATTTCAAAATTGGTAAAACCCAATAAGTGAAGCGTTTCACATAAGAAAACAAAGTTGATGATGGTACCAGACAAATGAAACGTTCAAATCAACATTTGTATTCTTCATAAAAAGTTGCTAGAAAAATCAGAAGTTTTTTCGAACTGAATGTCATACTTTTTGTAAATAGTTTGATGCAATGGGTTATTTCATAGAAAAATTGACAACAACTATATAATCTGTTATGACAACATCAACATGTTTTTCAAATAACTACTTGATCATAAAATCCGCAAGACCTCAATTGTCAAAACTTTCCCAATTAATTCCTCATTCCGTCACCATATTTTGAACACAGTGTATGAATGGTGTTGTTGATTATTTTCATATATCTTATTGCTTATACGCTAGATCCGGTATCCAGGTTACTTGTTTTGTAGGTCCGGGGGGGTTGAAATTTAAGCACTAAGCCATTGATTGGTCGTTTTTATTTTTGTCCATACATGTGTTGTACCACGTGATCATGTAATACCTACTTTCTTGCAGACCCCTCATGACCTTACAATTACTACAGGATAACGGATCTAGCGTAAGCAATAAGATCTATGCATATGTGTTGTACCACGTGATCATAGTACCTACTTTCTTGCAGACCCCTCTAGACCAAAAAATCACTACAGGATGCCGGATCTAGCGTAAGCAATAAGACCTACGATTATTTTCTATTCGAAAAGGGGGAAGCGCCCCCTTCTTATACGCCACTGTTTGCAAGGCAGGTAACGAGAGCAGCATTGGGTTTGCTATTATTATTATTATTATTACAATTGTACTAAATCTATTACTATTACGCATAATCTAGTACGTTTCTTGCCCATGACCACTGCGCATTGCGTACACGCAGCATTCAGTGCAGTAAGCAGCAATTCCTGCTACAGAAGGCACAGAACACGTATTTCCATGCCTGAATCGGCTGAACTAGGTGTTCTGTGGCCTGGGTCACCGTGTCACTAAGGTTAGGTTAGGTTGATAGTTACCGCCATAGATCTTACTGCTTACGCTAGATCCGGCACCCTGTAGTAATTTTTAGGTCAAGAGGGGTCTGCAAGAAATTTGGTACTATGGTCACGTGGGACAACACATTTGTATGGTAAACAACTGAAACGACCAATCAATGGCTTAGTACTTTCAACCCCCCCGGACCTACAAAACAAGTAACCTGGATACCGGATCTAGCGTAAGCAGTGAGATCTATGGTTACCGCAGGTTACCGGAATACTATTCATATTTACTTTTTGTTATCTATATATTTTGATGAAAATTTCTGTTGGTACCCACGTATTTTGACCTGAAAAACACGGATATCATTAAATTATCGTGAACATATCTCTAGTTTTCGAGATAATCGATGCCAAAGTTCGGAATTTCACCTTCTTTGTATGGCAAGTTTTGGACAAGTATTGTATATCTTCATAGATACCAGGACATACTTAGTACATACATTTACCATGCTCAATTATAATTTTTGTCTGAAAAAAACTTCATAAATATGTAATTTTTCCGTAACTTTCCTATTATTTCACCAACTAGGCTACATAAACAACGGCCATTTTGAAAACCTCTGTGCGAATCTTGAGCGAATAAAGGTGGATTCATAGCTGCCTTATAGCAATACGAGTCAGTGATATGTGTCTTCTCTCTTCAATACATGTCAAAAAGAAAGATAGATATCAGTAAAAAAGGGGAATTTTCGAACTTTCGCATCGATTACCTCGAAAACTAGAGATATGTTCGCGATCATATTATGAAATTCATGTCAAAATACGTGGGTTCCAACAGAAATTTTAATCAAAATATAGATCGCATGATAAGTGTCAAATTACCTTATTTTTGACTGATTTATTTATTTTGTTTTATTTTTCGTAATGCTTGTATAAGTTTTGTATTAAAACTACCAATAAAGTTACATTTCCAATATTTAAATTTTTTAATCACCTCTCAAATCTAGTACGATCTATTACAATTTGCGTACTAAATTATAGTACGAAGTGTCGCTACCAAAAACCCAACGCTGAACGAGAGTGACAGTTCCAAATTCCATATTACCCGAGTATAGATAATTCCACAGTGTTTATTCTGGCCTGATCACGATCACCCAGCCGTAAATTTCCTCCAGACTATTGACTCTTTTCATCCACGTTTTCAGTTTCCCGTACGGATGCAAATATATTTTTCTTCCGAAACTGGTCCCGACAGGCACTATCAGATACATAATACGATTTTCCCGCCAAGGTTTTCCTTTTATGTCACGTCCACCACTATGCGGGGATTTTCCCCGGCATTTTCATTGAGGAGGCTCTACGGATATCAGCGGAGAATTGCCTTGATATACACATGCAGAGGTGGAGAGCTTTGTGTTTGCGTTTGAAATCCATATAATTTATTGATTCGCAGTGAAAATGCGTCCATGCATTTCAGGCGCTGTTAACGAATGGAGTCCAGAAAAATGTTCATATACCGAAAATAGATGTATCAGTGATTACCTTCAGTGATGATCTTTTTCATGTATCTAATAACCCGAAATCAAAATTGTGTACTAATCTCATCTTCACAAACTCCTTTATGACATAACGTTTTAAATTTAAAAATCATCTCGAAATACAGAAAATCACTCAAAATAGGTATTTGTGTATTGAGAGCGTTTAAAATACACGAAAGATTTTTTCTACAAACGCAGATCCTATAGACAATAAAACGCGATACTTTATGCTTCACAAACTACCATAGAGTATGAAGTATAATTGAAATTTGCATTTTTTATATTCAACGGACTGATATTTTTTAATAAATTCATTATTCATTTTCATAGCACCATGTCATGAATCATAATTCATACTGTTCCTCGATTTCTCTGGTAGGAGGTTCAAATTTATAATTTTTGCTCTTTCTGTTACATGAGGGGGTGTCTTAGGTAGATTGTAGATTTGTAGATTGTAGGGGGGAGTCTTTAAGGCTGTTCAGCCTCTCAAGCCCCTCGACCTATTAGATCTTTTGTGCATAACCCTCAATCTATTCGAGGCCTGGGATTCCGAGGCTTCTTGCGAAGTTTACTAGTTTCCTGGGAGCTAAGTTCCTGATATCAGAGGGCTCTAAGAAGGCTCCTTCCAGGAACTTGAGCCTCTTGCAGAAGAGTGCTGGGCATTCGCAAAGCAAATGTTCTGCATTTTCAGCGATGTTCTCGCAGTAGCGGCAACTATCACTCTCTGTTTTACCTATCTTTTTGAGGTGATGCCTCAGAGGGCAGTGTCTAGTGTGGAGTCCCGTTACCAGTTTCAAGTCTTTTTTGTCCAACTCGAGAAGCTGTTTAGCTTTCCTTGGCGAGAGGCTCACTAGCCTTTTCGCTTGTCTTTGTCCTGGCACTTTATTCCAGTGAGATTTAATTTCATCTGCTTCCCAGCGTCGGAACTCTTCTCTCAAGTGGGCTTTGAAAAGTCCACAGAAGGGTTCTGGGCCAAGAAATTGTTTAGTTGCCCCTTCTTTGACAAGACAGTCTGCTTCCTCGTTGCCTTCAACTCCCTTATGACCTGGCACCTACATCAAAGTGACCTGGTTGTTCGCTGCCAGTTGTCTTAGGGATTGTTTACAGTCCCAAGTCAGCTTAGACTCACAAGTTTATGACTTCAGAGCTTTTAGTGCTGCTTGACTATCTGATGGAACAAAGATTTTTGCCCTTCGAGTGTCCCTTTCGAGGCACTCCTGGGCATGTACTTCTGGGGAGTGGGGTGTCTTAGGTAATTCATAGTCACTATTTTCAATCATGCAAGAGAATATGAGTTAATTTTCAACAAGATACCTATGGTAGAGGCGTGCCTTTTTTCAATATTTCCGCTCAAGAGCGCATATGCTGTCACTTTGTGTTGAGATTTGAAGGCGTCAAATTAACCGGTTGTAGAAAATTTGAATTTTGAAAGGATACTGAACCTATTTCATAAAACAGGCAGTGTTCAGTATGTAATTGAAAACCCAGGTGTAAGTACTCAAGTAATAACCAGGCAGACGAGTATCAGTCAAACAAGTGTGTGTGGTATACAACTTTGAAAAAACTGGCGCTCTATACAGGCCGTTTTTTTCACATGTGGTAATATTGCTATATATTCTAAGCCGTAATAGATACAAAGACGATTAAATAGGGAAAAAGGCAACTTTTGTGGTGAGCAGTAAGTTGGTGAGGAAAATATCTACAGAGACTCTCGCCCTTTCCGAGTTATACAGGGAAAACTAAAAATGCTGTTTTTGGTTTCTTACGAATAGAATTGCTATTTCAGAAAATATAACTCCGGAAGGGCGATAGTCCCTATAGATTTTTTCTGACCAACTCACTATTCACCGCTCTGAACAAGTCCTTTTCCAATACTAAAACAGAAACAAATCGTTATAAATTATTATTATTCATCCTGAAAGTAAAGTAACGATATCGAAAGCAAAATACAATATACCATATGTGTCACGAGGTATCAGGGTATTTCACTCTTCTCAGATACAGTACAAAGTGCATGCAAGTAATGCGCCATGTCTCGAAGTTTAGCAAGAGGCGGAAGAGCTCTTCGAGGAGTTCTTTTCCTGACGAGGCAATATCAGAGTTCTTTCACACAGGGAGATACTAATCCACTTATCGGGAATAAGCGGGTGCATCACTTATCCCAGTAGCGCATCGCACAAAATACGGGAGCAGCAACATTATGCGGGTTGTGTGTATGATATAAGATAGGTTTTCTTGGCATGCCCATGTCGTAACAAACACGCTAGCTAGATTCTCATCTCACAAGTGCAGTTGAAGCAGATAGCATTCGACCATCTCTCGAGTAGGTACTGTTAACATGCCTGCCTGAGTTTTTTCAAAACCGTCAAGCTTATCAATTCTAATAAGATCTTCACAAGAAATTGAACATTTCTACCCGCCACCTATCATCATCATTATCCACTTCATCATCATGTTCATCATCATCATCATCATCTTCATCATCATCATTATCTTCATCATCATCTTCATCATCATCTTCATCATCTTCTTCATCAAACAACTACTCTGCTGTCTTCAACTCATCCAAATTGACCTTATTAGCTATGAGCTTATCACGACTGCACTTTCTCACAGAATCATATAACAACGTCTCATATGATATTTATAGGTTCAGCTTCTAGAACATTACAATATTTTCCCGCTCTTCTATTTAAGCACACCTGGGAAGAATAATGAAATCAGCTCTGATCGTTTATATAGAAATCAGCAGCAGGTGTCCGAATTTTAATATATCGTAAAATCTGGAAATGAAGCGCTGTCTATAAATCACAATTTTAATTGAATATCGCAGATGGGATTGAATGTGTTCAATTAGATCCAAATCTGATATACTCGTTCAGATAATTGAAGAAATATCAGACAAAAAAAGAAAGGAAAATTAATGCCAGAATCGATAGAGACTGGTTAAAAACTGTATGTCGGGATAATTTCTTCCTAGGCTTCATCCTGATTACTCTCCGAGTGATCAGTCATCGATTACAAGCTCAACCGGTGGTACTATCTCCAGATAATACCATCCTACGAGAAAAAAGCACAACTGATAACATATTATAATTACATCAGTGAAATCGGAAGGTTCTCTAAATAAAAAACTGACTGCTGTTAAATATTCATTGTTTCAAAAGCAATCGGTAAAGATCACTTCATGTTTGTATTCTCACTGAACCGTTTTCAGTTTCACGAAATCTGAATATTCTGATTGAAACCCAAAACAATTCCACTCGATGGCATGTAAATGGGAATATAACGCTGAGTTCTGATTTTATTATTTCGCAAAGTTGGAGAGGATACTTCAAAGTTCGTGCATGAATTTAAAAAAGATCCAGACTTGTCGACCCAAAATAGAATGGTTTTTCAACTATACCATAAAAGCAGTATGGGAAACGTTAATGCATATCAAGTAGACTGAACGTTCTTCGCATACATATAACCCTATTAATATCATCAGTGACAATAGTCCTCAGATACAAAATACTGACGGGGCTACTATGTATCTTCGTCATTGCAGCTTTCTGACTGGGATTTCCAAGATATTTAAGACTTGTAATTAAAAAGTCATTAAACAATCTTGTTGTTGCAAATTAACAACAGGAAGGTAGGGTACAGTCCATGTGGCAAACATCAACAAATGTCACATCAATATCACTCACAACTATCAAAATGTCGCGTACCAAAAAAATTACCGTAGTCTTTCAGAAGCCTTGACCAGAATCGAGAAATGCTCTGGAGATGATGCACCCAGGTCTAATTACGAATCAGTTTTCTAGAATCGGAGCCCCAAAACCCGACAACCTCGGCTACTTCAAGCCCCAGAAAGTCTCCAGAACTCCAGAAGATTTCAACTTTAACACAGCAACTGTGCGAAGACACACGTACCGGAAGGTATCGATACCCAAAACCAATCGAATAGCGCCGAAGTTCCTTCAGAAGGGCATCGTCTTCATTTGGCCCCAGAAGAAGGGGTTGTACAGGAAACAACAGCTGACCCTTTTCACTTGGTTGTTGTCCCACATGCTGTACTGGATGTACAACCTGAACCTATTCCCAAGCGGAAGCGTTCTGCCGCTACAACAACCTCCTTGGAAATACGAGCCTCCCGTAAGAAAACCTGAGATCAGAGATTTCATCATCGAGCCTGACTGGGACTCGAAAAATTATTGACAAGAGCGGAATGGAATCTAATGCGATAGTGTTTGGGAGTCGGTTTCTGGTCCTGAAGATGCTCATTATAGATCCACATCCGTAATATACATGTAGAATATTATTATTTATTATTCTTTTCATAGTGATCGTACCTACCAAACAATAGAACTAACTCAGGTTAATATTTTTTGTTGTTGTTAGAATCCCAATCATCTGTCCGTTTTGATGTAGCAAAGTTACCAATTTTTTGAAATGTTCTTATGCGTGCTGCTTATCATTCTAAATTAAGGTTGAGAGAAAATTATGAGAATATTCATCAAGGAGCCACTCCCCCTGGGATTCAAATTTCAATAATTCAAAAATCGAACATATATCATAAATATTCTGAAAATGGGAATGCAATGAATATATCTATTTCAGGGTTTTTGTTTTGAAAAATCTAGAATTTTAAATTTATTTTTTGGTCTAATAAATACATTTCCTACTGATAAAATGAGTACAGGTACACATGAGGACGTACTTCAAACAAGATTTTAAGGAAGATTCCATCTCTGATATTGATTTCATTTAATTCATCATCAGGAGAAGTGTGATTCTAAGGTGACTTTTCTTTCATTTGTATTGATTCAATGAGGAGGAACAGGTTCATATTTCACCCAATTTCATGACGACGAGTTTATCATAAAATTTGGCTAATGGGGTATAACTTTCGGGCCAAGAAGAACGTTGCTCATTAAACCCAGTTATTGCCAATTATGCCACGTGCATACCAATAATTTCCCGTGATAATTTAATTCCCTGTTGAGGTAATACAGACCAAAGTAAATATCTTATATTCTCCTGAATAGATAATTAATGTTGAAAATATAATTTCGGAAGATATCAATATTCAGGACATTTTGGTCCTTCGAGTCGGATTGTCCACATTTTGGAGCCGGATTGTGCGAATAAATTAGATTTCATCGATCATCCTCCTATCTGCATTATTAGCAAATGATGTGACTCAAACCTTACATCAGCCATCACACATTCAGTTGTTTTGTCGCAAGGTTTTTCACCAAACGAAAGCGCCTTCGTGAAAACGTCATTACCCCTTGTAAACATCTCAGTCAAGTGGAAATTAATGGATTAAGCTTCAAGCTACTGTCAAATTGAATTTGAAACTCACCTGAGTCCATGGGCATGGACACGAATGGCATGCGCCGAGCGTAAGATCTGAAAAAAAAAGTAACGATGTTTGAAGGGAAGCATAAAACGGAAGTCTATAAACTGTAACGCTCTGGGGAAAATTCACTTAGTGCAACCGGGATGAGGAGAAAATAATGAAGTGAACATCGGGATGAGCTTGGATTTGGGAACGCGCGCTGTCATAATTTTTCGATTTCCCATCTCTCCCAGCCGGATCTGTTGGAAATTAAACTGCCTATCAGCGGATTCATTCGAATTGAATAGGACATATGGAACTTGATGTTTCTCATGTCAAGGGTGTTTCTAGGATTTCAAACCACAACAAAATGTCAAAAATATGTTTTTCCTGGACCTAACATGATCATCCCATAACAGTGAAGCCCGAAATCATCATATTGGGCATTGTGAGATTCGCTTCGTTAGAGAAAATACAAGCTCGAATTTTGATTGCATCACTATAGATTAGCAGATCCCCATTTCAAAATTTTATCACACATCACAACTAACGTGGGTGGTTCGATTTCTCCAGATTCACTACATCGATGAGATATTCTTACCAAATAAAATTTCCTGATTTGATCTATAGGGTAAAGTGGGATAATAATCCCGTTGGTGTGTTATATACAGGTAATTCATGCGTCAATTCGATATATAAATCATGTTTGTGCATTTGTATTCGAGGAAGAAAATCAATATTTCAGGGTGAATGGAGTGAGACCTGAATATTTTGTTGCATAGTTCATGAAAAAAAATAAAACACATTATTTTTCCCCAAAATCTGAAATATGTGACGGGGTGTTGAAGATTATGCGATTCAGGTGCTTCGATATTTCACATTTCAGAATTTTTTTATGCATTTGAGGAAGATGAATATTCAAGGAAAACTATAAGAGCTGCATGGTCCGAAGATGTCATTACCATCAAAAAGGTCGTTATTGCAGCTAGAAAGGAATGTGGTGTTACTTGTAGTATCCTTAGCTCTTAATAATAGCCTTAACTAAATATCGGTCAATGTCCAGCACCCAGTAGAGAAAATAAAAAGTGGTTCTCTCGCACATAAGAGTACTTGAAAAAATGGGATTCGTTCTAAGTAGAAGAGATATGAGAAAGATGGCTTTTTAATTCGTCTATAAATTGAGAATCTCTCAGTTTCTCACAGAATGAAAACCATGGTACAACTTAGGCAAAATTTGGTTTCAAGAGTTGCACGAAAATTGTACGTTATATACACATTTATGTGCAATAGATGTGGTCTACAAAAAAAGCTAGGAACATAAATGATTTACCTAACAATTTTTTTTTGCGTATTCCAATCCATGGTAGGAGAATATTTTGAAAATTTAGAATGTGACATTGGTTTTATTGAATTTATCTTAGTTTCGTTATATGAAGCTATCCACTATAGCACCATCACTGAATTTTTTGAAAAATCCTCCACTTCACCCTATACACAATCTATACTGAAAAAAAATTCTTTCATTTTCAACATCCACATTGTGCGAGCCTTTTTCACAAATTCGAAGGACATACAACCCTTTTTTGGAAAAATATATTGGTTTCTTTCTACAGCAGTATATTGTGAATGATAATGCGTAATAATCACTTAATTTTTTCTCGTCGAAACCATGAATTATTTCACACTGATATTTATCCTTTGAGCCCCCCGAAGCTAGCCTAAGCCAAAAACTCTTTCATGTTTATTTTATAAATTGCCTCATCGTTATCCCGAACTTTTCAAATTGCCCGAATGGACACGACCCTTTTTAGAAGAGTGAATAATGTTTCGCCAATCCTTCGTTTAATCCTCAGTTCGAATCCGTCGGATTTTCACATTTTCGCTGGATTCTCCCCAAAAACATCGTGGCCACGATTTGAACTCGCATGTTGAATCTTCTGTTCAGTGCATTGAAAATGAAGCTGAGTCACCATCAAGATTTATATTTTTATTCCATCATTCAGCCAACAATAATAAGAACAAAGCTTACAGATGGTGCATGGGGATTTCTCGAGTGGTCTGTCTTCTTGGAAAACGTAAATATTATTTTATGCATCGTGCTTAATGGTATTATGGGTGATTAATCTGATGCATGAATATTTCACTCATTCACTATAGAGCGTTATGAAAATGTTTTTTTGTTGAACACATTTGTTTTTCTATATGAATGGAGGATATATTCGAAATGAATTTATTTCAGAACGAGCTCGTTGAATACAAGTGCATTTTTATTGAAAATAAGAAAAATGAAAACAATAAAAAAAAATTATCGAATTTCGGAATAAAATTATACCGAACAATGTTCAGGAATCCTTGTTTTGTTGAATAATAATGCAAACTCTCAGTAATTTCAAAGTTTTGGAGGGTGGACCTTCAGGGGCAGTCCCTTTCTGATTTTGTAGCAAACTAACTATATCAATCAACATTTGGCTGATGATCGATATTTACTTGAAAATGAATCTTACAAAAACAATATTCATTTTGTAACTTCAAGAATATTGTTATTGGAGAAATCGAATATGTTGAAAACTATACAGTGTCACACATAAAGTTCGCGACATATGGAAGTTTTTTTTATTAATAGATATAAAGAGAATTTGACTTCGCAGTTAGTTTGTGCTCAAAAAATTAGTAAAATACAGCATCTTTCATTTTTTCATGTGCTACTCTGAACCTGTCAAATTTGATTTTTTTTTTTTCGAAAATCCTTAAAAAATCAGTTTTTTTTTGAAATTTCGAAAAATGTCAGAGAAACAAGTTACCCAGTTTCGAATTTTATGCATTTGTTACAAATTTGGACTCTCTACTGTCACTTCGACTACTACTAAGTGAAAATTTTATTTCGAGTTGATCAGAACCTACTATTTTAATCCCGAGATGTTGCATTTGTCTTGTATTGTTTAAAATCACGAAGTTTTATATCATGTCTAGTACAAATCGCTAGAACGAAAGTATTTTGAATAGTTATTAAACTGTAGGTGATTGTTTAGTTTACAGAAAAGTATATTTCGGGTTTTTTTGTAACTGAATTATTGGTCAGAAAAATAATGAAACTGGATAAAAATCTATTAAAAAAAGAAATACGAGTGTGATAAGAATGAAGAGAAATTCGTTTATTCGATTACTGACATATTAACGTCCATACATTGAAAAACATAGGTTTAACAATGAAATGAAAAGACTAGATGAACTTTGCAACAACAAAGACGAATTTCTGGAGATGCATTTTTTTTATTTTCTGGTAACAGGCCAATGTGGGTATTTCCTGGGCAAGATATGATATTTATGTCTCATATTCATCAAAGTTATGATATTTGAATCATGTTTCGTTCGAATCGATAAAGCGAAAGATTCGAAAAATAAAAAAAAATGGAAAAAAGTCGAAGTGACAGTAGAGAGTCAAAATTTGGAACAAATGTATAAAATTGGAAACTGATGAACTTTTAGCTTTGGCATTTTTCGAAATTTCCAAAGAAACCTGATTTTTAGAGGATTTTCGAAAAAAATGTTAAATTTGACAGGTTTAGAGTAGCACATGAAAAAAGCAAAGATGCAGTATTTTACTGATTTTTCATGCACAAACTAACTTCGAAGTCAAATTTTCTTTATATCTATTAATAAAAAAAACTTCGATATGTCGCGAACTTTATTTGTGACACTGTATATGAGGTATGGTCGCTTTTAGTTTTTTATACATAATTTTTGAAATCATCCTGTAATTTCTTGAACAAACTCGTTCTGAATTGACGTCACGTATTCTCTCGAATCACCAAGCGGAATGCTCAATAATTAATCTGTTTTCCTAACTGCACGACAGAAAAACGACTGGGAAAATTGGAACAATTTGCTAGCATTCAGCACACGACATTGCTGTACAGCGATAACGAGTATTTATCTAATTAACTTATTATGTATAGCGCTTAATTCGATAAGGTTTCATGTTGCAATGTAAAAAAAATTGGGGAAACCCATATACACACATAAAAACAAATTCTCAAATGAAAACGATATATTTGTTCAAAGTCCAATTCTTGTTTTGAAAAAGCGCATTCTTCTTCTGAAATAATTTATTTGAAATGAATTTATTGAATAGGTCAATTGTAGAAAATTATTTCACTGGAATATTCATTTGGTATAACAAAATGTTCTCAATTCAAGAAATTCAAAGTATCCAGAAAAAATAATTAAGTTCTTGAAAAATATATCACGGAATGTCTTCTTTCAAAATAACATTCAACATTTAATCTCTGAATGAGTAAATCTCTGAGAAAGTTTCTTTGGATTGACCATAACATTTTCTTGAATATAATTGCGATCCCTTCGAGCCGAGAATGTTGCCAAACGGTGTGAGTGTGTTGTTTCGGTGCTCTTGTCGTGCACCCATCATTGTTCAACCAGTTCAACCTATTTTATTGGCATAGAAATATTGGCTTGCCATGAAAGAAAACTAAGGTCTTAGGAGATATCTGAGGATATAATTACCACTTTTAGGGGTAAGTTACATGCCTATATCTTATCGACGTTCATTCTTGGATAGGTATTATTGTGTATTCTATCAATTAACGTAGCTATATCATCTCGAAAACTGGTAATTCGTGAAAAACTTGAATAACCAGGATCGGCATAGTGAGTGAAAATTGGGGTTAGGTACCTATGTGCGGATGAACGTTTAAATTTGTCCAAACACTGATTGAACAGTGGAAAAGAGCTTTTTGAACTTGAAGACATCTTAGGTATTTTGATACTGCATATTATACGTAACATATTTTTAATTTTTTTACCTAATTTCGATCCAAGGAAAATGAATTCAGTAGTAAGAATGTGAACCCAGATTTGAAGAAATATAATAACCATACATTGTGCTGAGTCAGATTATCTCTCACATTGTACCTACATGGAGTTGTGAATGATATATTTTATATTTTTCAGAGTTTGAAACCAGAGGAATACAACTTTATTGCGAGGTAAACTGGTGGACAAGTTCAGAAATAAACTCTACGAATAGGGGAAAAGGTTGTCAAGAAGAAGGTCTGCAAGTGATGATATGATTGATGAGAGCCCCAATAAGAGAACGGAAGTTGAGGATGATTCTCATTTCAAGAAATCGATATAATTCCTCTAATTTGATAAAATTCTTAATACAAAACAATCTACAGCTAAAACTGAAAATCTGATTCTTTTTGTTCAAGAAAAATGCGAGTCATTGAGAGATTATGATTGTCTTGATTTGAATATATTGTGTTATCAATCTGAAATATTGTATTATTCTCACGAAGAACTCCATTCATTTACGATTCAAGAAATCTATAACATTGGTATGAGTGTATTTAGTTGGAAACATAATAGTCTTGAATTGAGCAGACATTTATTCCAGTATATATAAACAAGCCATACTCTTGAATCAAAGCATATCAAATCAAATCAAGTAATTCTTTTTATGTGTGTACCTAACAAATATTGATTTTATTTATTCACTCACCTGAAACGTTCGGTGTATCAAATTTATATAGACTTCGCGGGATGTCTTGGTTGTTTTTTTTATGATAACTTGTCAAATTCATCCAATGGAAAATCTCATAAAAAAAATCCAACAACACAACAACAATAAATTCATGAAGTCTATAGAATATACGTGTAGTTTTCATCATAAATATTGAATCACGTATATGCGTGAACTCCTTCCACATATAGGTAAATCCTGCCTGTTTTTTTCCTTGATTTTTTATTCACTTTTCACATACACAGACAGTCTTTTGAAATCGAAATTTCGATAGACCAATAATTCTGAATTAATTTTTCCACATTCAGATCTGTCTTTCGCAATTCTCTCTATATAACGTCAGAATCTGTCAATCAAAGTAGTCGCTACAGAAGAAAGTCATCATTGAAATTCATATCTACCAAGATATTAATTAATATGGATTTGTTGGGAAATCCTAACAAAAATTCGTTGACTATAATGAAATTTTTGGCGGTTCAAAATGCCATTTTCTTCAAAGGCTTTTCCTAGCTTGAGTTCACTTACATTTATGTATACTATATGCGCGAATTTGAGAATAAGAATAGGAATATCAACCCGATCTGAATAAACATTGCTGGAAATTTAATGTATCACCCTATATTACTCTCGATTCATTAGACACTATTTGAATAATTTTCCAAGCGGTATAACTCTCACAGGCAGACCAGTCGTTAACTGAAAATCAGCTTTCCAACAGCATCGAGCGAAATAGTGAAAAAGGATTTTCACGGATTTCCCTACATGGGCCACTATGTGAGACGGCTTTTTATTGTTTTATAACAGTCACTAGGAAAACTATCCCAGAAAAAAAAAGAATGATTTATATGCATACAGTAAGAAGTGATTTGGAAAATGATACTTCCCATTTGTATGGAAAACTATGTCATAGATTGAACAGTAAGTATATAGTGAGTGACTATTGAAAGTCCATGCACTTTTGAGTAACTTAAAAATTCCAAAAAGTTTTATCTTCTAATAGCTCTCGAATGCGTCTATTAGCATACAATAAGTCTAACGATCCCTGTAGAGTGTAGATAATCCCGAATGAAAAATAATTCCTGTGATAGGTATACTTATCATGACTATATACGGCTGTTTTGGAATTTTCAATTAATAAATAGAAAATGGATATCACTGAGGATCTCTTTTCCGGAGTTAACGGGGAATAGGTAGTCACTCTTCATATAGCGCAAACGTTTCGGCAATAATTAAACCCTGATCATATACCACAACGATCGAATCATACATCGTAGAGCTGTGTTATAATCGAGCATGCTGTCGATTTGTAAATGGTACAGCCAAGTTTCAACAGGATGAACACCCCACACCAGTGGCGTAGGTATACATAGACGATACAAAATTTGAATACAGTGCTTTTCAGTGAATAGTTTCCTCTTTTACATATTTACTACTATGATTTTAAGCAATTATCACGAAGAAATTTTTTCAATATCGTATCGTTCAGTAAATGTTGTACTCTGCATATAGAAAAATTGAGATATGCGCGCACTGTGAAATAATTCTTGCGTGTCAATATTTTGTATCTGTTTTGACAGAATAAACTAGATCAAACAATGAAAGACACTATTTTTCCCTTTTTAGTGCATTCGTATAAAATCTTGTTTACAAAAGAGTTTTTTATAAGTTTCATTTCATAACTATACCTTTTCCAGTTGTATTTCAGACACCATCAAGTTCATTTCAGAAAGCGTCAATTGAATTTCAGAATAGTCACTTGTTCTTCAGAAAGTATATCAATTGTATTTCAGAATAGTGAGTTGAATTCAAGAAAGCGTTAAATGTATTTCAGATCAGTTGAATTTATTTCAGAAAGCATCAATTGTATTTCAGATCAGATTCCAAAATAAGCGTCAAATGAATTTCAAAATAGTCAATCAAATTTCAGAATTCGTTATTTGTATTTCAGAAACAGAATTCGGTTTTCTCTACGAAGAAATTGATAAATATTAGAATATAAATGATCCTGTGGAAAAAAAAACAGTCTGCATACGAATTTTTTTTAAAACAGTTACACTTAGGTATAGGACAATTTACATGAAATATATCAAGAATTTCTCGTGAAATCGAAAAATATAATCATATATGTATTATGTTTATTCAAAATAACCAAGTGGCGGTCCATTTCTGGTACAAGTGCTACTTATACATTCTCGAGAATATTATGTTACATGGATAGCCCCCATAAACATTAATTTACTATCAAATGTTTGATTCGGCTCACTTTATACATAGTTCATCAAGGAAACAACATAGGGAACAATAATGTGACCTACTAACTCCTCTCAATCTCGTTAGCAACTACAAATTTTTTCAGAGAGAAATGCATAAGACCATAAAACACGGAGTGTTCACAAATAAACTTATGTTTTCTGAAAAACAAATAACTATTCTGAAATTCAATTGACGCTTCCTGAAATACAAATGATATTTTCTGAAATTCAAATGACGCTTTCTGAAATTCAACTCACTATTCTGAATTACAAATCGTACTTTCTGAAATACAAATGAACAAGTGACCTTGACGCTTTTTCTGAAATACAACTGGAAAAGGTGTAGTACGTATTTTCGGTATCCCTTATCAGAGATAAGTTGCTAAAACAAAGTATTTTAGAATCATCTTTATTCATGAGCTATACGCTACTGGAAATGTCACCGTGCTCCAATTGCAGTGACCGATTCGCAATATCCGTTGAAGGCGGATATTGGTCTCGTAGCCATCCCTATAAATAGGCTCCAGAGCAAATTAGCCATTTTTCCATTCAAATCTTGCGGCAGCTTGTCGATTTGGTACACATTACCATGCTAGTCGTAGTCGATTCGTGGTGATTGCCATGATGGTGCAAGCATTGGCGTACATGATATGACATATGACCCAGGATTGTATGGTGCCCACCCCATGTTGTTCACAAAAAAAAATTAATAACAAAGAAAAAATGTCGGTTGTAACTTTATATGAACGAAAAATATATCCCAAATGTAATTAATGATTTATATAATCGCTTAACAAAGTAGCCGAGTAGCCTTTGACGTTTTAGAAATATCAACACAAGTTTTCCGAGAAATGACATTTCGTAAAACAACCATTTACGCTCGTGAGCGAATTACGAGAATGTTGAAGAAACTCTTGCATCTCTACAGAAAGTGTAGAGTTTGTTACTATGACTTACCAGATAAACTGAGCACTCATCAGTTCAGCAAGAAATCAAACGAGGAGTAACACAAGGTTCAGTCCTTGGACCAATACTTTTTCTGATTTATATCAATGATGTTACTCAACTGAATATTTCTGGTAAATTCACATTATTCGCAGATGACACAACTATTCTCTGGCACAATGATAAATCTTCATTATACTTACCAGAAAAATTGAACATGATATTGATATTACCAAAAATGGTGTGATGCCAACTTACTGTTATTTAATGTTTCAAAAACGAACCTGACCGTCCTCATTACTTTAAAATCTGTAATACAGGAAGTGACATTAGGTGATGAATTCATCATTGAAAATCTGGAAACCACAAAATTTCTGGGATTGCACATCGATCGCAATTTAAAATTTGACGTCCACGTAAATACTCTCATCAAGAAATTGTCCTATGGGTGTTACGCAATCAATGTTATCTCTAGAGAATTGGGAATACACGCGGCCAAAACTGCATATTTTGCATTATTTGAATCCCATCTCAGATACAGTATTGCCTTCTGAGCTTCTTGTTGTAATAAGTTACTGAATGCGGTGTTAATTATCCAGAAAAGAGCTTTCAGATTAATCTTCAATGCAAATAGAAGAGATTCGTGTAAGCCAATTTTTAGAAATCATAATAAATTGACAGCTATTGATCTCTTTGTTTTGGAAACTTCATGTTCAATATTCGAACACTGTGATAGATCATTACTTAGTAATAAACGTGAAACACTTCAAAAATTGTACCTTCCACTTCCATGCCCGAAGTCCTCTCTTACTAAAAATTCTATGATATACAGGGGTTGGAAAATTTATAACCACTTGCCAGATAGTATGAACAGTTCAAGAAATTTTAGCCATTTCAGAAAATTGACAATCCAACTACTCGTTGGGAAATCATTTGATAATCTAAACGAATATTTCGAATATTTTTTAGTATTTATATAATATCGTTTTGTTATTTACACTATTTATTATTTCATCTATACCTAAATACTTTTCTGTTTACTGTATCAGGTTATAACTAATTTGTTAATAAGAAATTCACATTCTTGGACAAATTTATTGATTGATTGATTGATTGTGATGAAGAAGTATGAATTAAAATATTATGCAATCATGACTTGGTGTTAACCGAAGAAGGTGAATAAGAATTCAGAAAACCTGTTATGCTGAGTCTCCATACTCTCAACTGCAAACTGCACGACTGCACATGCAATTGACCAATAAAAGCCGCCTTCTGAACTGACGTCGTGTCTGTGATTGGTCAAATTGCAGTGCAGTCGTGCAATTCGCAGTCGAGGCATTGGTATGGAGACTCAGCATTACTGTTGGAGAAACGTCTTATTCAAAGTCGCATAAAACACGTTTCACGAAAAATGGTTCGGTATAATTTTATTCCGAAATTCGACGGCTCTATGAATTTGATACGCCCATGGGTACAATTTGATACACAGAGATAGGCAACAAATTGCCTCTATCCGAAAACGTGTACCAACTAGGATATCATCGTAGAAGATACACCTCAAACTGAGATCACTTTTGGAAGTAGACAAAAGATACGATACAAATCATTTTCTACGATATATCAACATTACACCTGTAAATTATAATTTAGTGATGATAAATCAACTCCTCCATAGAAAACACCATTTGACGATGACGTGAGTCATTTTGACATCGATAAAAAAGGTGCATCCTTTTTTATCAACAGTAAAAACACAAGAGCTTTTTTTTTATCGGATAAATTTCTCTTTCTAACGAATAAAATTTGCCAATCAGTAATTTTACGAGAAAAACTGACATGAAAAAATTGCGAGACCGTAGGTCGAGCAATTTTGTCTAATGTCAGATTTTCGAGTGAAATTACTGATGGAAAATTTTTGAGTTAGTAAAGAAATTTATCCAATAAAAAAAAAGCTCTTGTGTTTTTACTGTTGATAAATCAACTCCTCCATAGAAAACACCATTTGACGATGACGTGAGTCATTTTGACATCGATAAAAAAGGTGCATCCTTTTTTATCGCTGTAAAAATGCCTGTTCCTCGAAACCTTCTCCATCTAGTATGCGCCCGTCACTTCAATTTCTGTCGTGTCAAGTTTGATTGTTGGGTATTATTCACACGAAAAATCGCAGGATGAGCCGTTTTGGGGAAATTTCGTCTGTAGAAATCACAAATAATATAAAAAAATCAATTCCGCAAACTACAAGAAACACGAAATCGTCGATTTGGAGACAATTCATGGAGTTTTGTAAAGCCAGAAATTACGAATTGGGAGAAGAAACACCGGTACAACATATAGCAGATATATTGAAAGACTGGGCTTATAACATGAAAAAGCGAAATGGAGAAGATTACAAGGAATATGCTCTGAAAACAATCTGGAATTCGACTGCAAAGATGATTCAAGAAAAATATTTCAGTGAGTACAATATTAAAGTTGATCCTTTTGCCGATATAACTTTCAAAGAAGCTCGTGATGCGAGAAATAGTAAACGGAAAGAATTGCAAGCTATTCCGGATAAAAGAAAGTTAGGTTCTGTTGCAATAGATAAGAAAGATATTATAAAAATGGCAAAACTATGGAATATAAATGAACCAGATGGATTGCAAAGAAGATTTTTTCATATAGCTTCTTATGAATTAGCTTGGAGGGGAGGAGAAGCTGTAAACTGTAGAATATACTATTTCAAAGAAGAGAAAAATCAAGATGGAACTCCTACAGGAAGAATAGAATATAATACAATATTTTCCAAGACGGCACAAGGTGGGTCAAAAAGATTGGCAGACAGCAAATGGATAACAAAAAATTATATTGATGAAAATATATGTCCAGTGAGATTATTAAAACTACTCTTAGAAAGAAGAAATGGAAACATAACGTCTGAACGACTTTTTTTAACTCCAAACCCTTTTTGGAAGCTCGAAAATTCTAAAGGATGGTTTAAAAATGTTCCACTGGGAATTAACATGATTTCTTCTTGGACCAAAATTTCAGCAACGAAAATTGGCCTCGACACCACAAATAATAAAATAACCAATCATTCAAACCGTGCTAGTACAGTTACACAGTTAGCCAAAGCAGGAATAAGTGACCAACAGCTTATAAAAATAACTGGACATTCTTCGTCGGCATCGATCAAACCCTATCTACAAATTGACCCTGAACATCACGAAAATCTTGTTAGTAACTTGCGATCTTCGGATATAAAGAAGTGTTCGAACGAATATTCGACATGTGTCGAAACCATCAGAGAAGAAAATATCGAAATTTCGACACCGAACCAAAACATTTTCAAAAATTGTATTTTTAATAACTGCTCCTTTAAATAGTTATTTCAATAAAGTTAATTATAATTACTGTTCATTTATATATTGTCGTTGATTTATCTTGCCAAAAAACACTCGAACTTTTTTTTATTGGATAAATTTCTTTACTAACTCAAAAATTTTCCATCAGTAATTTCACTCGAAAATCTGACATTAGACAAAATTGCTCGACCTACGGTCTCGCAATTTTTTCATGTCAGTTTTTCTCGTAAAATTACTGATTGGCAAATTTTATTCGTTAGAAAGAGAAATTTATCCGATAAAAAAAAAGCTCTTGTGTTTTTACTGTTGATAAAAATAACTAGGTAACTTAAATAGTTGGCGTATCTAATGAAATTCATACCTTATTGTCCTCTCAATGAAATATGTAATTTTTTCACTTGGCGTTTCGATTATTAGCGAAGAACTTGCTGATGACAAATGATGCGTCTGGTCATTAAATTATCGTATTCCTATCAGGCATTATATGCTCATATCTTTTCAACTGCTGAAAAATGTAAATTTATTTAACGCAAACTGAAATCCACCACTTGTAATTCTTTCCACGTGCCTAACTGTTTTAATGAAAATTTGTTCAGACAGGCGATTAAACATTTTCGTAATAGCTGTGACGCTTCGAACGGAAAAGTGGAAAAGCCTTTCAGTGAAACTTCAAAAAAAATAATAACATGGAACGATAATTATGTATTTCAGTATAAAAATAAAAAATATGTATAGTGCGTTGAGTGTAAATATACTTACACATTACTATAATAAAAATAAAGTAATAAGCATAAATAATCATTTCTCAGATTTGCTCTTGGATTTATTAATCCAAAGAAAACGAAGACAATTAGCGCAGAGTTATGATAAAAACGTTCAGGTAATTTTCGCCAATATCTATAAATTGATGCATTTTTTCTCTTGGCTTATAAAGAATCCTTTGCTTATGAGACCTTATGAATGTATTTTCTCTCAACGATGCGATAGACAAGACAAAAAAATATTTGGCAAACCGAGGTGCAAGTTGCTTCGGTTTTTTTTATTGCAGGATTTCTAATAATTTTGTAACATGATCATTTCATTTATGTCTATCTCGCTCTAGGTGCTTTCAAATTGAATTTGAACACAGCACAATTCGTTTTGTTCCACCATATTGGAGTGCGCTTTGATGTACAACTTAATATGATGTGTCTGGAACACTTTGGCTCTGGGTGGCATCCAAAAAAAGTTCTTCCTATGGCGAGAGGATGTATCTGCAGTAAAATTTCATGGGATGCGTGATAACTTAGATACTTAGAATATAGGAGGAACGGAGCAAAGTGGGTTTTTATCTCGCGTATCATTTTATTCGCAAGTGCAGTTCAATTTCAATTTTTTCAGAGAGTCGACAAAATTATTGAGTGTCCCTCTACTTTTTGTTAACTCTTCTTAGAGGTCGATCAAACCCACAGATGAACAAGAAAACCAGAGTAAAAATTCACTATGACACGTCCATTACAACTACATGAATCAAGTGATCACAGTATATCTAGAAGAAATAAATAAATAAACAGATAAATCTTGTAGGATACTCAAAGTGGAAATTCAAACAATCAGAAAACCCTTATTATTACAATTTGGAAAAAACCGAGGTCGTTCCTAGTTATCGTTGAGTGAGCATGAAACAAAATACATTTATGTATTATTTATGTGTGTCATAATTATTTTAACTGAGCATATTTGTTATGATAGCAATAAGATAATTAGGATATATTGACCGAGGCATTTACTATCGTAGTTATGTCAGAAAAATGGCTATTATCCAATGAAAATTGAAAGGAAATTCAAACATACACACACAGAGGAATCGTAGTGAAAAAAATTTTAATACTTTCGAATATATACCAGGAAAAGTGAATATCAGCTATTTCGACATCATATACAGCGTGTCCACCTGCAAAGTCTTATTTTGAACAACTTTTTTTGTTGAATAGATATTTGTAATGTCTATCCAACAACAGAGTGCTTATATTTTTGGGCTATTATAGTGGCCAGATCCAAACAATTTTATCGACCCATTTTTCAAAAAGTACTACTAGGGACATTTTCACAAAAAAATGATGATGGATTCTGAATCAGGATCACTTAAAACACACCTGTACCGATTTTCATCATCATAAAACACAGGATGTCCGAAATATTTTTTCAATATTTCATTAATAAAATGTACTATTACGTTATTTTTGGGAAGAATTAATGATAAATTTGCATTGAGGATGATCCACCTGATTCTCCAATACACTTTTCAATAAGTTCGACGATTTTTGTTCTTTGCCTCAGATATGTTAATGAATAAAGTTGGTACAGATCTGTTTGAAGTATTCCACAATGATAATTTGTCATTGATTCTTCCCAAAAATACTAGGTACATTTTTTTGATGAAAAAAAATTTCGGTCATCCTGCGTTTTATGATGATGAAAATCGGTACCGGTATATGTTTTAAGTGATCCTAATTCAGAATCCATCATCATTTTTTGTGAAAAAAAATCCCTACTAGTACCTACTTTTTGAAAAATGGGTCAATAAAATTGGTCGCAGTTGGCCACGATAACAGCCAAAAAATACAATCACTCTATTGTTGGATATACATTTCAAATACCTATCCAACGAAAAAAGTAAATAATAACGATTTTACAGGGGTGGTAAGTCCACAGTGTGTATTTGGAAAATAGATTGAAAATACCCTACTCTATGTTTGAAAGAATAATGAAATAATATACCCATATTATTGTGGCACTCCTTATTTCTCATGCTTTTACTATCACACGTTTCGAAAGCTGTTGTCAAAATGCTGTTTATTAGTAATTTTGCGATTTCAATCCTTTAATCGGATTTTTTTTATATTAGTGAAATATTCAAAGAAATCCAACGTTGAAATAGGCCTTTCTCTTTATAACAGGCAAAACGTCTCCATCATGCCTCATACGCAACAAATTCAGCAAGGTCAAAGAATATTCAATAATTAGTTGAATCATAATTATGAGAAGGAGAATCAACAATTATTCATGTTTATGTTGTTATCCGTAACATTATACTGTATATCTGGTGATTATAATACACTTTTCAGGTGTAAGTAACTCTCAATTATAGTTTTGTATATGGACGGTGATTTGTTGAAAACATATGACATACAGAATTACGGATAAATCGTTAAAAGCTTTTGAAAATCTCTTCGAGAAAAGTCTGTCTAACTTCTATACTTTCGTTTCTTGGTAGTAACTCCGAATCGACAGAAGCATCAAATAAGATTTCACAGGATCTTTTGTAAGTGCGACCATTAAGGGAGAAAATCAAAAGAAATTATGGGAGTCCTCAAAAAATTTTGCTCTTATATAATAGGTACCATTACTTTTTCTGTTCTAGTGCCTACCACAAATTATTGCTATTTTCTTATTATCGTGAAGAACATATTAATCGATCATGACTGTTTCGATCTGGCATCTCTAATGAATGGAAAACCGCATTCGTTATATAACTAAACGTATCCCGATTATAGTTAATTCTCCAGATTTTCTTAATGGAATCAACAAGTCGTGAAACTCGTATTTCTCGAAACAATTAGTCATGAATTATTTCCACTCACGTCATACAGATTTACATATGATTCGTATATTAATTTCATTCATGGGAATTATACCAACATCATAGGTACATACATATTTATACCTATAGTTCACCTTTTTCAAAACTCGGGAATTTGACAATTCAACGATCGAGCGTCCGTGTATTCCCCTCTACCCCTTCCATGTTCCAAATATCATCGTCTTTTCTACATTTTCTATATGTTCTGACAATTTCCTATACAATTTGTAATATTGTCTTAGTGGAAAATAAAGTATTATTATTATTATAAATAATAATGTTGAAATCTGGTGACAACATCAGCTCCTGGATATAAACTGCGACATCAGCGAGCTCTTAGTATAAGGAAATTTTTCATTGGACTTTCCAAGCCTCTATACACGTAATGGCTATCCATCAAAGGCTCGTCTTGGCCCATTTCACGTATACGAGTTTATTCAAGTGTCATTCGTCAAGTAGTTTCATTGTCGCTGGCAAAAGGTCGGCCGATTCAAAAATGCTGCCGCAATTTAGCACTTTTTAATTACTAGGGTTGTTCGCAGACAGACAAGACAGCTAATGAGGTATCCCCGCCATTAAGGCAGGGCTAATTGGGTGTGTAGGTTCTTTTCTCGCAGATACGGTGTCTGAGAAATTTTGAAGAAAATGAAGGAAATCTGACTCGTTGGATGGGTCGTGCAAGATCTTTTGTCGTCACACTACAGTCAATTTCAAAAAGCATCAAATGTATTTCAAAATTATCAATTCAATTTTAAAATGCGTCAATGGTATTCCAAATTAGTTATTTGGATTTCAAAGAGCATCAATAATTGTATTCCAAAATTATCAATTCAAATTCAAAAACTAACACTTCAAATTCCAAAATGGTCATTTGTATTTCCCAAAATAATTTCAAAATGCATCATTTGAATTTCAAATCTGAAAAAGCACAGGCAAAGGTTAGATGGGGTGTAAGGTGATATTTTCATTCACCCTATTATAGGAACGCTTTTGGCTTTTGATTTTGAAATAAAAATGATAAGATTTGAAAATTGAAATGATGGATTTTGAAATTGAAATGGAATTTTTTGAAATTAAATTATTAATTTGAAATACAATTGACGCATTTTGAAGTTGAATTGATAATTTTGAAATACATTTGATACTTTTTGAAATTAAATTGACCAATTTGAAATACAATTGACGTATTTTGGAATTGAATTGATAATTTTGAAATACATTTGATACTTTTCGAAATAAACTTGACGCTTTTTCAACTAGAATTGGAAAAGTTGTATTGTTTTTTTTATCTGTTATTATTATGACTAGACAACGGATTATCTGCATTTGAAAATTCAAAGCATATTTTACCTAGAACCTCGCCTAAAACCTCTTGGGGTGAGGCCAAGAAAAACACAGACTCACTTGTGACAAGATAATATATGCGTAGTTTTTCGTGAAAGGACAGGTGAATTAAAAAAATGCAGTTGTATATCCCACCAGTTCCAACCATAAGAATATTCTGAGCATAGATTAAATACTCCATTTAATCTGTTTTAAGTGATCGAAGTCTCACTACTACAAATTTTGTTTACGTTAACAAAAGTTACAAAATGTTAAATAATTGTTGGTTATCGAATTTATCGATATGTCATTCAACAATTTTATTGAAAATGTTGACCTTCCAAGGAATTGAAATTTACAATAATTCAAAATGACCATCTTTCAGTTTACCACCTTTGTGACAGGAAACAGCACTGAAAGTGATAATAATTGGAATGCATCAATGCATATGTTCCAAGGCATTATTATTTAATATAATTCTTGATTACATATTATATGCTATTGTAATAACTATGGTTTAATCCCAATGACCATGACCTATAACAATTAAACCCCATAGTTTATGGTGATTCCTGCACTAATCACTATTTTTTAGCATTTACATATTAATTGATAAACAAGTTCATTGTTGTATTGGTATTTGCAATTTTAGTATCATCCTCTGCCAGCCTTATACGTTTTTACACCGGGTGAAATATTTTTATTATATAATTATATAATATATTATGTAATTCCAAGATAAACTCTGGAGAGCTGATTTTATCGATGTATCATACTTGGGGTCTTTTCAGCTCTAGACATTTTTTGTGTCGAAACTATTAACTATTCATTAATAGCTGAAACGGCTTACATATATCTATTTCAACTCAACTAGACTAAACTGAACTAGATTATCAAATCCTCATTTCAAAATCAATATCACTTGTGGTTATTTTTTGATGACATTATCAAACTTGGGAATAAACATGAATCTATAATAAGTATAATTGCTTTCTATGGTTTATTCACAAATAATGAATTATTGAAGTGAGTTTACATCTTCAAATTGATATCGTACCATTTCTTGGCAATCTTTTCGGTATTTGTATTGAAATACAGTGTGTTATATTAGAAAAATAACAAAAGTTGAGTTGCTATGCTTTTCTGAATATCCCTGTATGTTTTTGATACAGTATATACCGGGTGTCAACGAATCTATTAGACAAGTCATATCTTCTAGAATATTAGGTGTATCGAAATGATACAGAATGTGACATTTCAAGAAGTTTTTAAGCCTACTTTATTTTTTTAATCACTTTTAATATTGCATCTAGATGGCCATGATCGGACGTAAACTAATCTGGGGACCCCAGGTGATGTCAGAAAATTACAATGGAAAAGTTTTAGTGACTAGTATGATAGATAGGAATAAGAAAAATTACATTTTCGTGTCCAACTATTATTTTTCAAATGGCAACCATTTTTTGACAAGCACTATCCGAAAAAAGGATTTTTTGACGAATCTAACGATGCTAATTTATTTTCGATTGGATTAAAAATAAGCACATAAATGAAATATTACTAAGGACAATAGTGGATAATAATTCATTCACTTTTGTCAAGTGTGCCATGAATCATGATTTATTTACTTTCATTGGAGTGAGAATTGTCTCAGAAATCAAAAAATGTTACAATGTACAGGGTGTTCTATTTAAAAATTCAAAACCAGAGCCATTTCCGGTGAAACCGGAAAGTGAAAAATATGCTCTTCACGTGTAATTCACCTATACCAAATCTCATTTTGATACACTAAATATACTAGAAGTTATGAATTGTCTAATAGATTCGTTGACACCCGGTATAATGAGACTCGAAAAAATGAGATTGACGAATTCGGGAATTTTTTGCGAACCTTCGTAAATATCGAATTTATTCGATACTTTTCCCGTGCAAGGAATGTTTAAAGATGAGTGAAACAGAGAAATCGTCACAAAAAAAAGTAATCAAACGAGCCAACAGCACGAATATTCAAAGCCATGCATTTTGTAGTTTCTAGTCTCCCAATTAGCATAATATCTGGTTTCTGGTTACGAATCGCGAATCCTTCTTCACCCAACTCGTTTGGGAATACCGTTCGATTATAAGAGACTCGCTGAAGAAAACTGCATTGCTGGGGCTAGCCAATTTCCACGCGATTTATTTCAGAGCCAGCTGATTCAACCGTGTAAGTACCGACGATATGTGAAGGAAATGCCAGTTCGCGAGTTGTTTTTCCAACAGGTGTATACGCGGATTTTCCTATTAGTTCATTTTACAAACGTAATGTACAGTGATACACATTTAGTAAGTATACCTGCAGTTTTATATTCTATTCGATATCAATGAAAACCTGATGGGAATTCAGTTAATTTTTTGTTCAATTAGTTATCTACAATAACATGGATGTCCACATTGCTCTTGAAAATAACTGCATTCCAAAAGTTTGCATGACGAATATTTTCGAATTAACATTTTTTATGTCGCTATATGCTGTTGTGTTCACGCAACTATATACAAGGTCCTCTTAGTTGAGTTAGCATTTTGATATTCTGGTACATTATGCCAAAAGTAATTATCTGGTCCGTACCTACTGGTAGATGAGTTTTCAATCTCAAGTCGACACTATTGCTTACTTCGTTACATCGTTATTACTTTTGTAGCTACAAAGGTCAGTCAATGCAAACTATCGTAAAAAAGATCCAATTTTTCAAATGAGACCCCGTATTCAATATTTTCCATTTATAGGAAATTTAATTCTGAACAGAAATTTTAATGTGACCTTTATATCCTAAAGTCGAAATGACAATGTTATTGATGATTTTTCAAATTTGTTAAGGTGACTGTTATAGTTGCAACTCTTTGCTTTACTATAAAGTATGCAGGAAGAGGAATATCTACAATGTGAAATAGTATATCGTTAATTTTAAATTCTTCTATAAACTTCAAAAACAGGATTTTAAGTAATTATTAGGTTCAAAAACATCGCACATTTAGGAATGCGTAAAAGTGATTTTTCCTCTTAAAACAAGCACTGTAAACTGCGAAACTTTCATTTGACATTTCAATCTTGATGTCATTTATAAAACGAACCATAACCTTAATAAATTCGAAATATCATCAATAGCTTTGTAATTTTTGACTCCTCTAGTGCTACATAGCAATAATGTTTCATAAAAAAAACATCGATTACGCTACTAGGTTGACGTCACGAATCTGAAAACGCACACTCGAAAATAATAATCGATTATTATTACTGTTTTCCCAAAAATTGGCAACATATTAAATTAGATTGCTTCAGGTTTCATATCATATTTTAACCAATTTGAACAGAACTTTCATGCGGCTTGATGTTTTTGATTTTTATCCACCCAAGCAGTTAGGTACTTTTGGATAGCTTTGTATACTAAGTTCAATTCTCGTTTTCGTATGGTGATTATTTGAATTATTATTTTCCTATACAACTACTCAAATAAACATCACGAAGATGCACACTTCAATGTCATTGATTAATTCATATTGCGGTAAACTATATGATTTCAAATTGGTATCTCCAAAACATGAAATTTTCTTATAATTTTATCAGGTGATAAATATAGACTTTATCTCTTCTCAATCCAATACTACTAGGATTTTCTTTGATGAAATCACATTGCAATATAGTACATTATGATACAAGTTTTATATAAGACGCTATTTTGTCGCACGCGTTGTTTGGAGTACGACGAACGAAGCGCGGAATGCTTCAAGGGAACAAGAGAACTCACCTATATTGACGAATCCAATACAAATTTTCACTTGTCGAATGTAAAATAAACATATTATTATTATTGATATTAACTTCCGAATAATAAAAAATGCGTATCGGAACAGAGGCGATTTCGATACGAATTTGCGTTTCATAATGACTTCATTATACAACCAAAATAGAAAGATAATATTATGATACCGAATCCCATTAAAATGATGATTGTGCCTGAATTCTGAAAAATCATCACTCGAACTGAGAAAAACGAAAATGAACAATATTCAATAACACATTACATTTCTTCGTACAACTAGATTAACAGTTTTTGACGAATTCGGCTAATATTCCCGCAAGAGATTGTTGAAATTCCAGAACAGATTGCGGTCGTAAAATTATTCACATTCCTTGATTCCCTCTGAATCCCACCACGTCCAGGAATTTTCAATGCGACATGTGTATGCGCCATCATACCAATACATCAGGAGCAAGTTCATACATTGCAGAAATTAATCAATGGTCCAGTTCATTTATTTCTTTTAATATATTCCTTTTTGCGCCCTTTTCAGAAATAACTATTGTCTTTGAAACGTGACCAGGGTCGATAATTTTTCAAACCAAAATAATTTATAGTAGGAAAAGAAAGAGATCTGAGGTCGGGAAGTGGGAAGGAGGGGGGGGTTTATGGGTAAAAAACGGTTTATCTATAAGTCCTATGGAGAAAAGTTGAATTGCAGAGTTGTAGGTAATGAAAAGATCTACAACTCTTGTTCCTACACTTTTTTCACATAACCTCAAAATTTATGTTGAAAATTCAAATAACCATGTTTTTCGTTTCTTATTCTTATCTTTTACAAAAAAAAATCTTTTTCACGAAATTTGGCGAGAACTTACTTTTTCATGTACCAAACACAATGTAATTTTTTTGGTTTGAAATATGTATTTTTTCACCATATTTTGACTTAATATCGAAAAACCACCCTTATTTTCAATCAAAAATTCTCAAGTCAAAATATCTGCTTTTTTGAAAAATTCGGTGGGCTTTTTGTTCGTTGAAATCTCTACTTTCTGCTAGTTTGAGAAAAAATATACATGACTATGGAAAATTTTCTGAGAAAATGCAAAAAACGAAAAAACTCGAATCCGATTTTTTTATCATTTTGTACAATTTTGAGTTTTTCATTGATTTTTACTCATTAATTATTCAAAATAAGTCAGATTCATTGATAAACAAAAAAAATTTAAATCGAAATATACTACTATGATTGACAACCTGATAAGTTAATAGGAATCTTCTTTTTATAGATTATATACGTAGATGCCTACTGAGTGACCTATCGAAAATTAGGGTGGTTTCTCGATATCAACTCAAAATATGGTGAAAAAATACCATATTTCAAACCAAAAAAATTACAGTGTGTTTGGGACATGAAACGGTGAGTTTTCACCAAATTTCGTGAAAAAAACATTTTTTTTAAAGATAAAGAAAACTTGCGTTGTCAGAAAAGTATCTTGTTTGTGGAAATGTCGCGATTTTGAGAGTCTTCGAGTGAAGATATTGAAAAAGCCATCAATGATAATGTGCCTTGCAATATTGTCAATTTGGCGACAATTTGCGATTTTTAGTTTGGAAAAAAATATGAACGCATTACAGAAACTTCCACTGAAGAATTAGATTCTATTTTATTGATTTACATATTAATTGAATTGTCTTACCGAATTACACTCTAGTTTTTTTTTTGAGTCGAGGTAAAATTGACATGTAACAATGAGAATTTTGATGCCTGGCAATTTAACGAAAAAAACTGCCTCGTCCGTAAGACGAGTAATTTTTTATGGCTCTCGTTTTTCTAAGCTCTCGTGTAATTATGAGTGACAATATTAGATTCAAAAATGAAACATTCCTCAAAGTGTATGAAAACGAATAATTTTCATATAGAAACTGTTGGTATATTCGAGATGAGTCAATTTTTAAAGCACTAACAATCGATGAAAAATATAATGGTCTATCTAAGAACGGGAGAACTCAAACTAGACAAACGCAACTACAATAATACAAACTACCAAAACTCGGGGAACTCAATCCCAAAAGTTTTTCAAATTATTTAATTTATGTATTTAATATATGTATATAAATACATTTTTATTAAATACTTTAACTTTACTTTTTTAATTAAAAAATTAATATGCAATGTTTACATATTTTACCACCCTCATTAATAAATCACTTTCTTTTCTGGTCTGTTCGGGTGGATGATGCATTAAAGGTTGTTTATCCGCCGAAAATCGTATCACTTTGTATCAAAGTTACAATATTTCATTCGAACCAGCACAGTTGACCACAGGATAACAAAAAAATTATTTGGTTTTCAGTTGAAAGGATTCTAGCGTAGATTTAACCATGGGAGGCACTGTTATGGCAGTTAACAAAAAATCGAAAAAAAATAAACCCAAAGTTGGCGATCCTGATTTCGTGCCGCCAGATGGTGGTTGGGGATGGTTGATCGTGGTTGCTTGTGGATTTGGAAATGTGAGTCGAACATAACATTTTGAGATTGAATTTGCTTTCTCCAAGGGCTTTTATTACGAACATAATATACCAAACAAGATATCCTCAGTGATAATTATTATTATTTATCTCTTTCAGTTGTGTTCCTTTCCCATGTTCCACCAATTCGGACTTGTTTTCAAACAAAAATTCGCTGAAGTTGGAATAAACAGTAGCCAAACCCTCACTATACTCAATTTGTGTGTAGCTTTCAACACAGGAGTAGGTATGCCCTAGCTAGAAAATTCCAATGAGAATTGTACTAACATACTTTCATATTCCAGGTTTATTGAATGGCCCCATTTTCAGGCTATTTTCCCAAAGACAAGTAGCAGCATTCAGCGCTTTGGGAGTAGTTTTATCCCTACTCGTATTATCGTTTTGTACTCAATTTTGGTCTCATATAGTTATGTACTCATTGTGTTATGGTGAGAAATTTATTCCTTATATGCTTTCTTCATAGCTATCACTGCATTATTATTTCGTAGGGGCCAGTTTTGGAATGTTGGAATCTGCAAACTCTTTGGCCATCAACACCTATTTTCAGGAGAAAAGAAGATCTGCCACAGGATACACTTGGACCCTAACAGGACTAGGACCTATAATTTGTCCTTACATCATTGTTCTCCTCGAGAAATACTGCGGAATCAACGGAGTGATAGTAATTTTTGCTGGTGTAGCTATGCACTCCATAATGTGTAGTCTGTTTATACAGCCCGTTGAATGGCATACAAAACCAAGAGTAATGCTCGATTTATAAACTATGCTACCGTAGCTACAGTTGACGCTGCCGTTCCAAAATGTATTGAGTAGATATCCGACGGCACCTGCGTCAGCTGCAGAGTTCATAAACAGATGTTTATTTTTAGCACATTCCATCTACGAACAGTAACTGCAGCGTCAACTGTAGCCACGGCAGCGGAGTTTATAAATTGAGCTTAAGTAGTCAAAGTTCGACCACTCAAATACTAACTGTGAAATTCCGCAGGAAGAAAATGTTGGAGGGACCATTGACGATGAACAAAGAACGATAACACGTAATATGACATTAGCTGACAAGTATTTCGCCAACGATGGTTACTGTCATTCGGAAGAAGAACCACAAAAAACAAGCGAAATCAAGGATCCTATCAAACTCGTCAACAAATCATCATCAATTCTGGATGGTGGTGAAGCTGATGAAGATACGCCGAATGGTCAAGTACAAAAAGTCGATGTGGGTAACGATGAAGGCAATGATGAGCATGAAGAGCAATTTTATCTCAGAGAGGATGAACAGAAAAAAATTGAAGAAAGCGTGGATGAGCCACGTGCTGAAAACTCTGGGGAAACATGTGATAAAAACACGGATGGAAAATGTAACGAAAGCGTAGATGAAAAGCGTGTAGAAATCGTGGAAAATCCCTCACAAGTATTGATCTCAGAGCGGTCACAATCGTTGAGGCAGAAATTAACCAAGTACTTTGACTTCGATCTCCTGAAAGACCCAACCTACCTCAATTTGAACCTTGGTTTGACGTTCGCGAATGTGACAGAAATGAATTTTTCCTTAGCTACCCCCATCATACTAACAGAGTTCAATTTCACCGAGTATGAAATCGCCAATTTCATGTCTTTGTTGGCTGCTACAGACCTTGTCGTCAGATTCATCAGCTCAATCGTAGCAGACAAAATAGGGTGGAACAACAGAACCTATTTCCTCATAGGAGTCATGAGTATGGCTATAGGAAGAGTCAGTGAGTATCAAGAGAGTTCAAAATGAAAAAGCCAAGTACCGAAATTGAAAAAAAAACATATCTCGGTCTTGTCCAATTAATAATCAAACACAATTTGAATGATTGGTAGACCACGAGCAAAAAACATTTACTTTTCTGGCAAATACCACGCAGAACATTGGATTATATCTGCTCGTAGTCAATGAAACTATTCATACTGTGAATGCATATAGCAATTGTTTCTTACTTCCTATGACGAGAAAAATTCACATCGAGACAGACAATTCCAAGTCTTTCTTGGAACATGACGAGAAAGAAATGTATTGGGACATGAAGTATCGCTTCGAGTGGAAATCTCAAGTATCTCTACTTGGTTGACTACCCTGCACTGCCAATAAACCCGAAACCGGTCTGTAGATTGTCTAGCGTGTAGCGTGCCTGTGTATGTGTCGATGTGAGTTTTTCACGTCTCAGGAAGAAAGAAACATTCGCTATTCACTATATGATATGCATTCACAGCGTGAATCGTTGCATGGGCTACGAGCAGATATAATTCAATGTTCTGCGTGGTATTAGCCAGGAAATTAGTTGTTTTCTGCTCGTGGTCTACTAGTCATTCAAACTGTATTTGATTACTAATTAGACAAGACGAGATATTCAATCGAGAGGGCTGTGAACTTCGAGTTGCGGAATTACTATATTGATTATTTATTTTCAGTACTCGTTCATACTCAGTCCTACAGTATTGGAATGTTCGTAGCTGTCGTTATAGGTTCTGGCAAAGCCCTCAGAACCATCTTCATGATTTTAGTGATACCTTCTCATGTGCCTTTGGAGAGACTGCCTGCTGCATATGGATTGCAATTTGCTGTCAGTGGGGTGACTTTCTCAATACTTGGCCCAGTCGTTGGTAAGAAATGGATTATTGGATTTTGGATTAACCGTAGCTATATATTCTTAAATCTTTCGACATTTCTGCATTCAACATCATTTTTCATTTCAATTTCTGAATTTGAATACATCTGGATAATCGAGTCCAAAAATGGAAAATAATACAGGGTTATTATTAGTGTGTCGAGTGATATGAATGGATTCAAAATATTACTATCTGAAAATACGAATTAGGTAGTTCTTAACGATTTATATTAAATATGATGTAATTTTTTTCAGGATGGTTACGGGAACAATTGGGCAGCTACGTCTATACGCTGCACATCCTGAACATCTGTACGTATCTTACTGCGATTTCTTGGACCATTAACAGTTGTATAACGAACAGAAAGAAAAGGATTGCAGATGAAATAAGAGCAGATCAACAGATGGTTTCATGATATCAACCTTAAATCAGTTAATTTTTTATGTTAGCCACTGTGTGGCTCTGAGAACTTAGATCAATCGAACTTGCCAAAAGCAAGAAAGAAAGGAAGAATATACGATGAAAGATTCTACTTAGGATTTTATATTATTTATTGCTATCGCAATATAATGCAGTGTGAATAAAATATCCAATAAGAAGACGTCTTCATTTATTCATTCACCAATGATCTGAAATCACTTCTATAGATTATAGATAGTATAAATGTATGTTTTTAAAAAATAAAAAAATCAAACTCCGCCGCTTGGGAGAAAATCCCTATAACCAATCAATCGAATCCGTGGAAATGACGCCAAAAATTATCATCAATTTCACTATTTCACATATTGACAGTTCAATCTTGAAATAATAATGATAATAATTATCTCCTGAATGTCTCACTATTCTGTAATGATGGAATTATTCTTATCATAAGTTCGAGACAAGAAGGATATTGGGAGATTAAATGGGTACTTATTTACCTATTGGAAGATAATATCTTCTTATCAGCAAATTATCATTTTCGAAATACATATCTCATAATTGTGATGTTATATGGCATATAAAAAAAGTCATTTTTCCATAATTTATAATAATAAACTACTGAATGCACAATTTTTTGTGTTTGTCATGCTGTAAAAACTTATTTCTGTCACCCTCTATAATTACAGAATACAGAGTTGAGAAATAAGCGGTCTCAATGGAAATATGTATTATTAGTTTTTGTTATTATATTTCTTTATATTGTAATCACGATGTGAATATAAAGATTTTTGTATTGAAACTTATTCCTACCCTATAGAATAATATATAAAAGATTCACTATTTTTTGTATTATTTCTAGTGGAATAAATTGATAAAACCTCGGATGAAACTATATGAAAATTCTAATATTTCGAAAGCAGCAGTTATAGATACATACAGAGTGTAACAAACTCGGTGGCCTATTAGACGTTTCTGGAAAACAAGAGATTATTTTGAAAATTTGGTTTCTTGGTAATTAGTTCTGGTCTTTCGATCTCAAATCTCAAATGTTTGCCCCGCGGCGTTGCCGTATATATCGAAAAGTAGTAACAACTCCGATATTTCAAATAAGGCATCATCACAAGCCATTAACAGAACTTAGGGATGAAATCTGTACGTTTGGATGCCTCACTCTGTACCTGCATCTGGTGTATGAATACGTATCACATTGTGACAGGGGGTACAATAGCCGACGACAGGCATATTCATGAGGTTCAGTTGTTTCCTCCAAGGGAATTTGGCCGTCGCAAGCAGCCTAGTTGGAATAGACAGGGTTGGGGATTGGATTTGATGAAAACAGTTGATTTGCCGAGTTCACTTGATTCAATGGGGAATTGTCACTAGGTTAGTTGAATTCAATGATGACGAAATATTAATCGACGACAATCGTTGGAGTCATAATATACAGGGTGATCGATTGAAACCGTTCATTAGACGTTTTTGACGAACCAAAGAACGGATCTTTCTGAAAATTGACGCCGAATAAATAAATCTGCTTTATTCATCCGTAATATTTTCAATAATGCGATCTAGGCGGAACTTTGATATTTCAAATGGATCATCGATCACTTTGCCTATTAACTCCCTATCATGTTATGCTTATTTCATCGAATTTTTCATCTCTGTATTTGGTATATAATGTTAAATAGAAGGCTCATTGTCATATGCATGGTTTAAAAATTAATTTCATTAGTTCACTTGAAGAAGTGACTAAACGTCGATTTTTTCAAAATATGTCTGATGGTACTAAATGGTCAAATTTCTGTGTTTTGACTATAGTTATCTTTATTTAGCAATATGAGCGCTCGTAGAGGACAAATGTCCATTGGTATCATAGATGAATCAGTGTAAAAGAGTATCCCTAATTTTTCTCTTTAACCCAGTGTTCACGTTGTTAGTTTTTGATTATGAAATTACTTCATATTAAAACGTATTTCAAATCGATATATTGTTGTCCTTAATATAATTCGTGGTATGATTAATAACCTATAATTTTTTGGAATATCAATTCATTGGCATATCCGTTGCAAGAAAATACAACTCGTTATTCGGACTCGTATTTTCAGCTTCGACATTGCAGTTCATCAATATTCCAAATAATTATCGGTAATAATCATACCACTTATTATATTACCCCTGATTATAAATGGAAAATTCGTTATTTGATTTAAAATAAAAAAAAGTTGGCAGCGGTGGGATTCGAACCCACGCCTCCGAAGAGACTGGTGCCTTAAACCAGCGCCTTAGACCGCTCGGCCACGCTACCTCATTGAAAATTCTTATCTATTTGTCAAATTTCCAGTGTGGATAATATAAATAGATTCGACTCTTTATGATATCCCGAAAATACGCGCATTCAAAATGATCTAATAGTCACACCACTGGGAGAAAAATTCTCTCCATAATGGCAACCATAGAAATCACGGGCTGATCTATTCCTGTGGGCACTCATCAGGCATTAGAGCAATATAGCATTTTTTGTTTTAAAGATAGATATCTACTTAGTTTCATAGTTCATCCCGGCCCTGTAGATTATCTAAATACGAATAGGATGGATGGTCCAGCAAGTTGCGTGTTTGTACTGAACTCCCTGAAGTTAGTTCAAGCAAGGCGAAGCCCCTATGCATATCGTTGATTAACGTGTTAATAAAGGCCATTCTGAATATTCAGGACGTGAACCGTTGGTGGGTCCTAAATCACGATTTCAGCTGGCTTTTGGGCTGGAATGCGCTCCAAGAATAGAGGTATTGGACAGGGTGTGGTGAGCCGGAGTGCAAAATTCAAAATAGTCCACCGAAAACATGGACGTATAAGCGTTGATAAGTCACTAACAATCTTTCTCTTAAAAAATGAATAGTCAGATTCGTACATATTATTGTAACGATATTTCTACTTTGATAAACTGAAACTGAACACATATTATTCCACTAAACACTCGAAATACAACTCAATAAACACTCAATTAAATCACAACGATATTCGCTTTACAAATCTCAATGTTTACAATACTAGCTTTCTTTCTAAACTGACTGTCGACGCCACTACGCTGCTTATTATATATAGGTACCAAATACTCTTCTAGCAAAATCTTGAATATTCAAAGAGTTCTAAAAGAATTATTGTTCATTTTCGAGAAACTGCGACGGTTATGAGTCATCCGCTAGTGTCCTCTAATTGATTGATACGTCGGTGACCGATGTTATCGCGAAGCCATAAATCACAGACAGACGCGATCCGCCGAGATAATGACTTTTTTCTCGGTTTTCTCAGAAATGCCAGCACGGTTCGTAACAATATTATAAACTACGCGAATTTTGCGGTCCCAGGTTCGCTATTTCATTTCGCCTTGCAAAAGCGAATTCAGAATTCAGCTTGTCAAAAAAAATGTATATTTAGATCCTGATCAAGGTGGATATAGGATGGTGAAACAGCTCTTCTTTGAGAAGCGTAGTAATATTTCAACGACTTGAATGAAAATGGCGGTAAGATCGATCATCAAGAAAGGTTTCTGTTGCTTATGCATTTCTGTGGTTCACATCTGACAGACGTGAATTGAAATTACATTAGCCCCTTTCGTTTGTATGCAAAGTGTAGCACTTTCCTACACCTCGTGTATTTTGCACCGCTTTTGAGCATTCATTTCGCGAGGTGTAGAATGAATAACATTAGATTAACTGCACTGAAAATCAGCTGGTGTAGATTACACGACACCGAAAAGCAGACGATAAAACAATATACCACCTACTAGTACCACGTAGTAAGTATACCTATTAAATTTCTTTGCAGTTTGAAAATTGATTGCAGTGAAGTGATTTTTAGGAATAAAGCAATATTACTACGTTCGCCACTTTTTTGGCTGAAGCAGGTACAAAAATTCTTCCCTCTGAAAGGATTTTTCTCCAGAATGAATACGCCTTGCATACAAAAAGTTCAAATGACAACGTACTGGAGAATGAAACACGAATCACAAATGTTTCCGCACAGTTCTAATACGAACAACACACTCCTTAGCAGGGCTTCCTAAGGGCATTGAGGGCACAGTAACCCCAACTAACAGGATTATAATGATACCTCGTTTGCAGATATAACGTCGGTTTATTTATGGATTCCGTCCACAGAACGCCTGCCGATCGCTATTAGTGTCAGAAACACGGGAACACCGGTTTTATAAACAGACGACCAACCTTCCGAAACAAAAACAACAAACAATTTGCATTATAAGCGTACCACGAGGACTAGGGGCCAATGTGATAGTCGAGTAAGTACGTTTTCTTCTGCGTGTACCGCGCATAATTCATAGTAGTTTGTAAAGTTCATATATAGGGTGGACTCTGACAGAAGCAGAATAGTTGAGTGCTATCGTAGTTGACTAGTTGGCCGATTATAAATCATCAACCCACATACAGGACTAATTTTTAGCCCCCTTTCCCTTTGCAAGCGCGTCGCTACGGGAGGGGTAATGGGGGTAATTACCCCCCCCCCAGGAAAATATACTGACCTACAGAAATTGGAATATAATAAATACATGTAAATTTATTCCGCATTTTTCTTCTTTTCGATATTTTATTCATTTTTACATCCATCAATAATTTCCAACCACTTCAGTAAATGTTACAAAATTCATATAACATCTCTGTTTTGTTTGGCTCCTTTTCTGAGCTCAACAGAAAACTTGAGCAGAATTCTGCAGAAAAAAACGGTCGAAAAAAGTGTTGCACAAAAATTTGTTGAAAGTATAATTTCGGTATTAAAAAATAAAAGGGATAATATCGATATTTTCTTCCATTCAATTTTCGAGAAAGGAAAGATCTCCACGAAAAATTGGACATTTCGAGTCCTAGAGCCAAAATGCAAGACAAATGATAAGGGGGAATTTTGTTGCCAAAGATCCTGAGGAATATTACAGAATCAGCATATTCATCCCATCGCTCGATAATGTATTACAGGATCGCAATTTTCGATTTGGTTCAATTTTTCTCCTCTGCCATGGAATTCAATGGCCTGTTAACCTTCTCTCATACTCAAGAGAAATCGAGCCGAAATTAAAAACAATTATGAAAATTTGAGCCATTATTTACAGCCTTTCTTAAAGAAATTGGAGCTAGAAATTGAGCTGTGGGTAGAAAATCTAAGAAAAACCGAAGGGCCAGTTCAAGAAAGTGCGGTGAATGTATTGAAAATGTGTGGTAAATACATTTTTCCAAACATCCATGTATTGTTGTGTAGCATCTGCTGAACGTTCATTTTCTTCATTGAAACGCCTAAAACCTTCTTAAGATTGACCATTAGTCAAGAAAAGCTGGTAGGCTTAGCTCTTTTACATTAACATCGTGAATTTGAAATAGATTACGACGCAGTGCTGAATAGATTTGCTTCCCAGAAAAAGGAAATTAGAACTTATTTTATGACCTCAATTTATATGGACGTGTAATCAGTTTTAGTTTTATTTATGATTTTCATGCTTTGTTTCAGAATACATATGTTTTTATCTTGGTTTTTATCCATCCCCCCCAGTCATTACCTATATAATAATATTTTACATGAAATATCGTCTGTGTAATTTTCGATTACCCCTCCCAGAAAAAAAACCTAGCGACGCCCTTGTCCCTTTGTAGTTTCATTCATTATGATTATGAATGGTTTCTGCGACAAGTGAGACTGATGGAGAGAGGTAGTGCTGTAGGTGTCGATTTTGAGCAATTCCCGAAAAAAATACGCCAAATTAGTTTTGAGCAACGAATATTTCCCAAACCCGAAATTTCAATTGTATACGGTTATTGAGCATTACAAAATAATGAAAACTATAGTTTTGTGCCAGCACTATAGGTAGTTCTGCTTGTTTCACAGCCTCCGAAACCCGAATAAAAAGTAAGGTTATGTTGTTGTTTTTTGTTTTGAATTTATTTCGTTTGTGCTCGTGAAATTGTGGATGTTTCAATTATACAAGGAAACATTTCATGCTGTATATGTGCAATAAAAAGTGCATTCAAGCTCTTGTTCAAATAAATAATTTTTTGAACTGGATATCGATGATGCATAGGAATAAAGTTTTATTTGTTGTTGCATTTGTCAGTATATGAATAAAATATATTATATAAATAACATTTCCAACATTATTTTATTCGGACGCTGCGCACCGATTGATTGAAAGAAACATAACTATTGTAAATTTGAAACTCGTACCAGAGAAATTGATATATAAATACGCAAAAAGCTATTCTGTTAATTGAATACACGTCTTTCTCTCTTATCACAGCGTGTTTGTTACATTTTGAAGACGAGCTTAAACTAAGTAAGTGAATGAAAATGTGAAGCAGTTTTTGCGATGGACCTAACATGATCTTCTATATTAGAAATGTTAATCGAACCATACCTACTTCACAAAGTTCTGAGGAAAAACCGGTTCCGTTGAATTTCAATATATTTCTTTTCTGAATCGCTAAACTTTTTTGCCTGTGCTCTCAGTAAACAGACCCTCTTCTGGAAACCATATACCCTATTATTGCCAAAGGATCGTTTATATAGGTAAAGTACGGCAATAAGAAATGAACAGTGAGTAATTAACGAGGAGGTTGAGAAACTTTTGGGTCGACTCGCAAATTCAAAGGCCACGGTTAGTTGAGAAATGCTAAGATTGCATGGATGGAATGCGTTGGGAGAAGTTAAATTCAACTAATTATGTGTTTATGTTGGACCGAAACCAGGAAAGTTTGAGACTTGATTCGATATATCGTAGGAGTCAGGATTTCCCATCAGACGAAACAAATGAGAATCTCGAAGATGTCGATTATCAATTTGTTTGTCTCGAATGAATCTCCCATCAGCATATAATTGGTCACTATCATGGATAGCGATTAGCGTCTAATGTTTGTGTCTCAATTTATGTTTCAAAAGTTTCATATAAAATATTTTATTAATTAAAACTAATATTAGGATAAAACTGATATGGATCATTCTTGGCGAGATTCTTAGAGTATTTGAAACAGATTATGAATGAAGAGGAATCAACCAAACATTTAGAAAATAAAATAAAATAATCTTCCTAACTCTAACGAGGGTTGCTTTTCAACCAAGGTGGATATAGGATGGTGAAACAGCTTCCTATTAACAAGCACTAGAATAAAATGTAGACCTTTGCCTACTTGATTTCATATCGTAGTAATATTTCCTGAAATTAACAGAGATGGCGACATACCTTGTGTCGGTAAAACAGAAACTGTGCTTCTGTCATCTTTTTATCAGTTTCATCTGTTCTAGATGAAAAATGACTGAGAAGAGTCAAAATATCAATATTCATGCCAGATTTATAGAAAATATATTGTTTAATGTCGTTTCAAGTCACGTCTGTCAGATGCGAACCACAGAAATACGTAAGCAACAGAAATCTTCTTCGATAATCGATCTCACCGCCATCTTCATTCAAGTAGCTGAAATATTACTACCTTCTCAAACGGTCTACAAGTTTTTCGCAGAAACAATTGAAGAGCTGTTTCATCATCCTATATCCACCTTGTTTTCAACTAATTCAACTAATAAGATGGCGGTTTACAACACTTGACTTCTCATTATTCCGAATTTGAAAAAGTTCATTAAAAAAACATCTGGCGTCCACTATAGGAAAAAATAAGGTTCCACCGAGATTTGAACTCGGATCGCTGGATTCAAAGTCCAGAGTGCTAACCATTACACCATGGAACCGTGTTTAATTCTAATTAGGAGTCATTTCCCTCGAAACATGATTAATACGATAATTTGGGTTCTATTGAGTATCATAGTAGGGCTGTAATTTAAACTTTTAAATTGGGGATTGGCAAGGAGGGTAAGAACCATATAGTATCGCTCATAAACTCACTATTTTGGCTGCACTGACCTTGTTTCGAAACTGGATTGGGGATTTCTTGATACATTTTTTCTTTTTCGAGGGAAACTTTCTCGTTGATACCATAGACCTATGGTTGATACGGTCTAGGCCAGTTTCATAAAAACTATATTTTACAAAAATAGCTGTTTCCGCCCGGGATCGAACCGGGGACCTTCCGCGTGTTAGGCGGATGTGATAACCACTACACCACGGAAACTTGGAAAATACTATAGGGGGGGTAATTTTTGTGTAAAAAGTTGTAATTTCTGTTTTTCGATAAATATAAATAATATTATGCATTATAATAACAGTAACAGTAGTTACCTCTTGTAAGCATCCCAATTAGGTATAGTTTCCCCAACCAAAAACTCAACAATAAGAAGTCCAATACCAATATTTTTCCAATGCCTTACAAGATAACAATTCCATCATTGTGATAGAAATAATCAAATACATAAATTTCCCTTATTTTCAGAACATTGAAAACTCGAGCAAGATACCTTCGAAGTGAACCGGCACTAGCTTTATGTTTTCTTTAGAAAATTATGAAACGCAGCCATTCTCGTCAAGCAAAAACGAAAAAAATCTACAAAGAAAACCAAAACACAACTGAACTAGTGGACTCTGAAGATGAGCAAGGATTTTCCAAATGGATTAGATCCGAGGAGGGCATAGAAAATATAAAACTATTCATGATAGGAAATACCTTGATAGTATTCTTGATATTCTCATGGCCGCATATCAAAGAAACATTTGATTCTGTGTACTATTTCTACATAGAATATACGAAAAAATAACTCAAACTACTTACCATCAGTTACAAAAATATGTTGTCTGTATTCTTACGTGGATTTGTATTTTTGTTATTCATGATATGGTACACTCTAGGTATCTGGGATCTTGTTGAAAACTATTTTAAAGACAGTGTAAAAAACCGATTGAGTAAAGAATTTCAGATCAATGAGTATACCAATAAAATACCCGATATTTCGCAAGGGTTGTTGGAAAATAGTGTGTGCAAAGATAATTATCATAATCAAATTGATTGTGTTATGTTGATGATTGACGAACATTCGGGATTCTCGGAAATATGTACTATCCAGGCTTATTTAAAAATAATATTTGTGTTGCACTGGCAAGTTTGTCATCAGTGTTGTCTGTCACTGTTGTCAAGTTATTATGTGAACGGCAGGCAAAGCTGTTATTATTAATAAATCTATTACCGGACCTACCTCAAGACCTACCTGTCTACCTGACTGATAATTCCAATTCTCAAACTTCAATTCATCTTATTTTTTACTCACCTTTCCGTTGGCAGAAAATAAAGTTAGGTTAAAGTGAGGTAAACAGGTGTTCTTGCAGGTTGAAAAACTCACCTTGATTCGACAAATATAACGTATATTCCTTCAGTTAACACTAACATACACTAACATTACAAATCATCGAAATATTAACTTAATTTTTAAAATTTCAACTTATTTACTATCAAAAAACTGACAAAACGGTTGAAACCTTGATATTCAATGAGCAACACCAACACCAGAGACAGCTGGTGGTCAGAGGATAAACATTGAGACAATCAAAGGAGCGTCATCTACAAATAAGTGAAGACAGAACGCTACTTGCAAACTTCGCATATTACAGATTTCTGTTATGATGGCACACTAGTATCGACATTTCTGCCATTTTGAACTTATTTTATTGTGATGTTTCATTTCAAACTATTGACGAATTGACGTTGATACTTTCATTTATTTACCACTATTAATTTATAAAACCCATTTTGTTGCATTTTAAGCGAGTGAATGCATTTGAAATTTCATAAATTTCATCCTTAATAAATGTATTATAGGTATAAATGTACAAGTACAATACACAAAAACGACGTTCAACGATTGTACCATTGTTAAGGACTAGTTGTACATTGTAATACGTGTACCAAAATGATTGAAAATATATTGCATATTCTAGTTAGGATATGTAGGTATCTCGAATAACTATAGTTATTTCAACGAATTCAATAATTTCTCGGTAAATATAATTACTGTAGTATAATTATGTGAATGAATTAATGAAACAATTGCAAAGTAGGTATCGTTGTCATGTATTTTAATCTTATTTCCTTGGAAATCTCCTCAATTATCCTATCAAATCAATAGTTCACTTCCCTGTGAAAATGGAAAGCTCTGCGCTGTTTTGGAATTCACGACATTGTTGACAATTGTATAGGTACAGACAGGCAAAAACTGTCTTTGAATATTTATGACACAATAAGTTATGTCCAACTTTTTCGAGATTATTATCTCCACCAAAGACAATCGTCCGCTAAGGTACGACAGACAATTACGAATTTGTTAATTTCTCGTGTGAAATGGGACACATTGTATTCTTGTATGACTTAATATTTTGTAACAATGGCATTCAAACAATTCGAAAAATTATACAGCCTGAACGTTTTTTATTGTTCTGTTAATTCTTCATGATAGGGGATAAAATTGACCCAAAAATTTCTTGAGACTTTCTCAAGAACCAAGACTGATTAATTTTCTCAAAATATCTGGCTCATTCGAAAAAGTCAGTAGAAGGTCATGCATAGATACCGACAATCTATATCATTACCATTCGATTATTGTTCTAGAATCGTCCAAAAACTAAATCAGCAGATAAAATCAGTACCTATAATAGCTTACGTTTAGTTGGTTGATGACTATTCAATATTTTCAGACCACTTTGGAGACTGTTTAGAGTCTTGTCTTCAATCGGAATATTATTCCCATTTTTCATATTGAAAATGGTAATAATTGAATATGTGGAAGAGGTCGTGTTCTTTTTTAGACATGTCTGCTCATGATTTGACACCCATCATAGGTAGGTATACACATATATAAATTAAACTGATTTTAGTATAATTCTGAGAGGTTTTGACCATGTTTTGACAATATAATCATACTTTTGAAAGTTATATATCATGTTATTCCTAATACATTTCGAGGTACGTATTTAACGTTGAAATTCAGATTTCATTCAGATTATCTGTCAAGTTAGGAAAATTAAAAAGATATTTGGTGTCAACGATTCTCAAATATCATGCTTTAACAACAGATATTTCAATTATTTTCTTAGCTACCCTGACCATCTATCCGGAGAAATTTTGAATTTCAACGTGAAATATCTCGAAATCTAGATAACATGATATATGTATATATGTTTAAAATCATAAAAATTTACTCTATTCAATAGTAAAAAAACATATAGGGTGTTAAATTTTATAGGTGCCCATAACTTTTTTTAGATCTTACTGTTTTTCTGTTTACATAGATAAAATCTATAAAAAAATACAAAAGATCAATTTTTGAACAAAAAAATTTAATAATAGATAAAAAAGTTGAGGGGGGGTTTCAAAATATACTTGAGGATCCTGTACATTTCATTGGATTCATTTTCATCCAATTTTATTCATGTAGAACGCGTACTGAAAATAGTGATCAAGATACCTAACTTAAATTTTTTATATCAGTTTTCTACTAACATAATATAAATCAGATATTAGTCGCATTCCGGTATTACTGAATTTACTGATGACAGTCAGCAATTTCGGAACGAATTCAGGTTGTGTAAACTACTACCAGTATGATTCAGTAATTTTGGAACGATCTGAAGCACTGAACAGTACTGGTTGGGAATTTATAATAGCTTCAAATAACTGGATCATCACATTAGTTTACATATTGCAGAATATATATAGGATGGAAGATCATTAAATCAATTCAAAATTATCTCTTGGTTCATTACTTCCATGTAGGTAGATATTGGAGAAATCAATTTCAAAAGAAAAATTTTTACATTGTTTTATATTTACGAGAGATTTACACATAATCAACCAAAGTTTATCTGATCCAATTAAACATTACCGTGAAGAGAGAAAAGATATAATTATCTCATCATTATATACCTATACTAATGGTACTATACTCTCAATAGAAAAATAAACATGACCTCTCATAAAAAACAATCGATGCATACTCATATACTTTTTACTTTCACTATAGTCTCCCTGTGCAATTAATTTCAGTGCGATGTTGCCACAGCTTCACAGATCTTCTACATCTAACAATGCCGATGAACATTGAAAAACCAATTATCCCCGAAAGAAAACAACATGGACAACACCACTTCTGCTCCAAATGCGGCAGCTCCGGATTAGTCCGGTGGGCGTTTTTCTCAAGGTCGTCTCTCCCCACGAAGATGTCTTCAGATGCTACCATCCAGTGCCCGCAGCAATGGGAGTCGGAAAGTTTATAAAGGTAAGTAGCGGAAATTCTCTCAGACAGTCTCTGTGTAACAGTGACATCATCAATGAAGCTATGGCGGGAATCAAACAGGTAAGTGAATATTTATATACTGGACATCACATGGGAACAGTTTGTTGTTTTCAATGCCCACCAAGTTCTCTACTCAACAAGAAAAGTTTTAATATTATTCTTTGATTTCGATAATCGAAGTTCGTTTTGAGCCATCACGTTTTCCATAAATGTTTATTCATATTATATCGTCGCTATTAACAAGAAAATTATCGCGTTTTCCATAAATGTTAATTCATATTATATCGTCGCTATTAACAAGAAAATTATCGCGTTACAAATATCACAAATTTTCTGGATAATACTAATTCATATTGCAAGGTACCTAAATGGGATCAATATTTTTCAGACCAAAGATGATCAGCCATTATTTTAATTCATGGCACAATCAGAAAAAGAGGCAGATAAGCAACATGCACAAAGAAAACTCTCCCCATAAACACATTTTCTCTAAATTTGACGATTTAAATGTGGTTTATTCAGTCCACTCAATTCAAAATACACTCTCGATAATAGTAAACAAACTATCAGCCATTGAAATTAAAATACATTTCATCAGAAGGTAGGAAAAATTATCTTTTAGATCAACATTTTTCTGTTTAGTTAGTATTTTTTGGGATCCTCACTACCAAAAAAAAAACAAAGTTGAGTTTGCTGTTCATGAAATATTAACAAACAAATCCTATACTAATAAGTGATTCTTGTATTATATATTACTATGAAATGGGTTGATATGAGATATTTTATTGTTCATGTCCACACGTCATGTTAAAAGCTTCGAACACAATATCAATTACAAGGCAAGCAAAAGTATATCCTTTCTACAGTAATTATCTGAAGAACGTACTCGAACTTCACAATAGATTTCACTCCACTTCAAAACAAGTATTATTATGGTTGTTCCTGTTATTTGTCATACCAATTATTTCTGTTTATTAACGTCTTCATTGTTTCCACATTCATAAAATAAAGGACAATTATTTTGTTACAGATACGTATGTATTTCGTCATAATCTTCCTGGCTGAAATTATGCATGAAGCCACATCCGTAACTGAGGAACCCAAAAAAGAAACAGAAGAAACCCTAGCTGAAGCTGAATCCAATGGAAAGTTGGAAATCATCAAACGTATAAAGAAAATCAACGACGACGGATCTTACACCATCGGATATGAGGCTGATGATGGTTCGTTCAAAATAGAGAGTAGAGACGTCTTAGGTCACATCAAAGGAACGTACGGTTTCGTTGATGACGAAGGTCAAATCAAAAGAGTATCTTACAGCACAACCAATGCCAGCGAAATAATAACTAAACCAGAATCACCAACAGTAGTCCAAAGAATACCAAACAAAAAAATCCCAACTAGTTACATATTCACTTCCACTCAGTCTACACCAAGTACAACGACTAGCAGTGTCATACAAAGTATAGCAAGGCGAAGAACTAGTACTAGCTCCGATAGCTCTACAACTGATAAACCAAACTACCAGAACGTAGTCAACGTTTCAAGAATCAGTCAGCCCAACCCAGTGGCCTACTCCTCTGCCGCACCAAAAGTACTTCTCCAAGGTAGATCATCATTATCTTCATCCCCAGCAACACTGCAACATACGCTCAAAGCGGAAGCTCGACAAGTCGTTTCTGCCAGACCAAGTGAAGAGCCATTCTATAGAAGATTAGTCAACCAAGAGGATGAGAAACCAGTGAATGAAGAGCCTAGAGGTAATTTGCTGAGACGACAGCTTCCCCAACGAGGAGAACATGATGAGTACAACGTCCGAGAGCAGGTATTCAACCTGCAACAGTCACTAGGTCACGATGCCACAGATGTTTACAGCAGCTCGATGACCACTGGAACCACCAGACCTTTGTTCACTACTACCAACAGACCTATACCGATCCAGATGTCAACAACGCCAGTCCCTTCAACCATCCAAAGGCCTTCCCCAACTCACCCAGTGAATTACCACAATTACCTTCGAGAGGAGCAAAATCAAGTCGAGTACAGTCAAGAATCCACCACAACACAATCAGAGCCCATCCACGCTTCTCCCACAGCGGTACTAGTGGCTCAGATACCTCCGAACAGAGCTCAGCAGCAAGAGCCTCTGATAGCTGTCAGACAGCCTAACCAACAGACTATACTGATACCTCTGAGTCATTTACAAGGTGGGATAATTCCTTACGAGAACCTGAACGATCCGAGAGCGTACCAGTATGTTCCGGGGGATGCAAAGCAAACAGTCGTTGAGATCGAACAGCAACAAGCTCTGGTGAGGAAGCTGCCTCAGCACCCTCTCATACCCATGCCGGTGCAAGTTGATGAGCACGGTTTCATAAGAGAGTTGCCGAGACAAGTGAATACGCCTTACCCAGTGCCAATACCGGCTCCGGTGCATCAAAGATACCTCGAAAATGACGTAGACAACGATATCGAGAGCATTCAGCCTCCTGTGAGTACCAAAGACTTCCAGAGGCTGTTGCACATGCTGATACAGCGGCAGAGCCGATTGGAAAAGATAAGTGCCTTGACGAGGCAAGCTGAGGTTTACATGCAACCTAGACCGGTGTATCAGCGAGAGCCTTATTTCGTGCAAAAAGTGCGACCAGATGTGCAGCAACAGAGGCAGAAGTACGTGGAAGTGCAGCAGCATCATCTGGTACCGCTTCGGAGCCAGCAACAGTTGTACGAGGAGCAATACGACGCACAGTCGTACAGGCCGAACAGAAGGGTTGCAAGGCTATTGCCTCCAAGGGCTCAAGAGGTACAGGAAGAGTACCTACCTTCCGATGTGAGGGAGATGCTGTTGCTCAGGATGCTTCAGTTGGCTATAAATCCTGCGATGCCAGTGCCAGAGGATGATATCGAGTTGGTTACTAGATCACCTACTGTGAAAAGGGCTCCAGTGAGGAATGTCGAGATTTTGGGTGAGGATGAAGGTTCTGACGAAAATGTTAGTAGGTCTAGTAGAACGAAGAGATTTGAGCAGTCTCAGGGTAGCTACATTTCTGCTTGAATATCGGAATTCAGAACACAGTGTAGATATCAGATGAGTATTTCTGTTACTGTAGCAATCTTTATACTCATTCCTATAAAGAAGTGTTCCAATCATCATTCAATTCATTTCATCTATTACCAATCATGAAAATTCCTGTATATATATATTTATTTTGAATATATTTTTCTATGAAAATTGAATAAATAATATAGGTACCTATGTCTCATGACTGTTTGGGCCGCATATAGATGTTTGATATAAATATGTATCTCTATATAATTATGTTTGAAAATAAGATATTCACAGTGGATATACTCTGTAAACAAATGCTGATGTGTCTTCAAATGTACCTAATTTAAGTTACATGAACTATTGCCAAAGATGTGAATTTTTCCCACGAGATCCTGTGAATTATATTACATTATAATAAAATAATGTAAATGAAGTATTTTATTCTCGCACATACGTTATTTGATGGAAAGGAAGAAGAGTTATTTGAAACAAGTTTTAATCATTAATAGGTAATTGCTTACAAAACATTGAAAAATAAATTCAGTACCAATAATTTGCACAAATCGTGATAGCTCTGAGCTAGTGAAAATCATATTGTTTATGTATTCAAGGTCACGAACTCACTTTGCATAAACAAAATAGAAATATGGTATTGCCTATACCAAAAATAAGTTATGATGATGCTAAAATCACCTTAATTTCTCATTCCAATCTGAACAATTCAGAAAGTGTATTTACATTGTTTTTGCACGATTGATCATTTTTGACTGTTTACCGTGACAGATTTTACGTCAGTAGGTGACATTTACTAGCAACTCGACGGTAAGTAATCCAACTCGACGGTAAGTACTCCAACTCGACGGTAAGTAATTCACTTACCGTCGAGTTAAAGAATCTCTTAATTTTAATTTATTTTTATAATTTATAATGGTATCAATCGTGCAAAAAACGTTATAAGCATGTCAAACGTTAAGGGTAACCGATCTCAGACAATAATTGTCTTCGATCGGTATAAAACCCTTACCGTTCTCCATACTTAATATACTATTTTTCATTTATAGGATGGTCGTTATGGGGTTAGATGTAAGAGTAGCTTCAGCTAAATCTCGCCCCATAGTGATAACTTGTCAGAATTCATTTATTGTAAGTTATATTTCTATAAATAAAGACGATTTATTATTATTATTATTTACGAGGAGATCCAATTTATAAAACAGATACCAATAATTCATTTAACCATTATCTATAATTTGTTGGGTCACATCACACTTTATCAGCAGGGGTGCCTTCAATTTTGGAGCACGAGTGCGTGAAAGTACTTTTTTCACGAAGCCGTTAACGTAAAATGAATGTTGTAACTGCGATTTTTTCATTCCAATACCGATTCGAGTCTCGATGGCTCTTCAACATCCTCTAGGATGGATTCATTGTCTCCTGGTGCATTCCAATCTTGGATGGAGCCACTTCCCATAGCCATGAAGACAGCAGCAGTAAGTAAAAGAACAGCTGAGGATACACCGAAAACTAAACGCCACCATCCAGCAAACTAAAAATATAAAAAAATGCACAAGCAAAAGTGTGATATAATTTCCTAGTAGACCGAGCACTGTTGACTCGGGCTGTGTATATTTTTCGTAGAATTCGCATTGATTATGATTTGATATCATCGGTATAATAATCAAAGCTTTTGCTAGAAAATATTGAAATTGAGTAAATCGATTTCACAATAGGTTTTCTAATAACAAGGAAGCGCTCAATTCGAGTCAGGCCAATTTCCAAGAGAATGGCCCCAATCAAATTAATGATAAATAAAGCAGTTTTGCGAACATAAATTAAATTCCATTCGAAAAACTTTGCTAATTTTTTCCCTGTAGAGAATGGTACTCACAGAACCATGAAGTCCTTCAGATACTACGTAGTTTGCTGCTAATAGTCCAGCAGCTCCAACAGTTTGACAAAGCCCAAAAACAGTCCCTGAAAAATTCATGCTGAGTTAGAAAATATTGAAAATGTCGAATTTATTCCAATTTTACGTGCTCAGATTTGAAACCAAAGTCCAAGGAACATTATTACACACATTGCGCGCAAAAATTGAATATTTCTTTGGCCCTCCCCCTCAATATACTATAATTACCTGCAAAGTTGGGAGCTATGTCAGCAGCACTGGAATAAACACCAGCAGCCGTGGCCCCAGTCATTGCCAGGGCAGCAGTATAAAGAGCAGCTGGGGCCGCAGGATCGCATCCTGTATATCCCAGGACAAACATAAGAGCAGCTGGCGGAAAATGAGCTGGAAATAATCCATATACTTGATCAAATGGAACTCTGCTTCGACAAATCGACGTTACTTTTAACAAACACTGTATTCATATAAGATATCAGAACTCACATAAATAGACAAAGAATTTCCTTGAAGTAGTAGTTGAAACCAATCCTGAATCCCTTACGTGATCTACTACTATGCCGAAAGTAATAGCAGCAACAAAATGGCCAATGTGTGGTAGAGACTGCAAAATGTCTTCCTAGCAAACATAAAAAGTCACATCTCTTCACTGAAAGTTGATTAGTCTCTTACGTATTCAATCGAAAACCCATACACAAGTTTCAGATATTTTGTAACACCCAGCATGAGTGTGGCATCTGCCCATTGGCTTCCAATAACAGCTATACCACAAGCCCAAGCAGGCTTTGAAGTCAAAAGGCTCCTCCATGGAAGATGTCTGTGTTCCTTGAAATAATCGTATAGGTGTCTACAAACCAAAAGCTTAACTCGTACTGTGTTCCATGCAAAGTAAGTTAAGAACATTATATGATGGACTAGGGAAAACCGAGCTAAAAACAGTTGTTAGCTCGTATGCAAGTGTTTTATAATTTTCCTAATAATTCTAATGTTAGTAGAATAATGTCAATACATAAAATAATTATATTTTTCAATTACATCTCGTTTCGGTCGATTGGGTGCCAGAGATTTATCCACAAATCTCCACCACAGAAAATACCAGACGATGGAGCATAGAGATAATAGATAACTAAGCCAATCCCTACCAAGCTTGCGAACCAACATTGTTCCTAAAATACCCACGACTGCGTAGCCCAGATTGACAGCTAAACATAAGAAGTATAATGTTATTCAACCAACTTGAGTTATTATTCGCTTAGTTACCAGCATATAAGGATATAAAGCCACTGATGTGCTTTGGCTTTATCCATGTCACTGCCAACATATGAGCAGCAGGCCAAGTAGCACCCTGCAATAGAAATATCAGCAAAGTTGTATTCTGGGAGTTTTCTTGTTTACCATGAATATTCCTTGAAAGAACCGAATCACCACGTGGAAAGCCGACAGCCAAGTAGCTGGTACCATCATGGCCACTACTCCGGAACCCAATACCCCGGCTCCAAAAAGTCTCTCGGCTCCCACTCTGGCAGCTATCCTGCTAGCAGCTAGGGGAGATACTAGGGTACCCCACATGAACGCCTGTCTCAGAACTGACTCGGTTTTGTCAGTGCGCGTCATGGGAATCTGTAAGAATTGTAGTTGGAAAACAAAATTGAGGTACAGACATAGACTCTAGAATAATTTCCTTTCATTTGGATCCAACCTGGTTCCATCTTTGCATTTAGGTACAGCACCTAGAGTTAGAGATAAGTAGATGTTTTTCGCCGGTGTGTGACCTTGGGAGGAGGTCTAGAATCGGCGAAAAACATCTACTGAGATAATACGAATCTGACCTCTATGTGTGGTATCGATCTGACTACGTGAACTGTGTTGGTGCTGCTGTCATTTTGGGAGGGTGGTTGGCAATAGCTGGTGATGTAGCTGGTGTTTTCCACGTATTCTGCGAATTCGTGCGCTGAGTAGCTGGACGTGCTGTTGGCCCTCAATGTTACTGAGGCACTTTGTTCCACTATGCCGCAGAGAACGAAGCCTGTGGCTACGAAGATGCATAGCACTTGTCTGGATCCAATCTGATCTGAACAGGATAGTTACATGGTAAAATGTGGTAGGTACTCTCAACAGTACTACCGTACTACGGAGGATTTGGTATCTACTATACTCACGCGGGGACAAAATTTGGTGTTATGCGTGAATAGACATAATCTCTCTAAGATATTATATATACAGCGTTTTCATTACAGATACAAAAAATGTAATAAAATAGGCATAGGTACAATGTTCATCGAATATATCAAAAAAGTACAAAATATTATAATAAACATTCGAATTACTGGAAAAGAAGCATCTTCGAATAATTAATCAATTCTCACCATTCACTACTTTGGCTGCCTTTTGTACTTGTATGCTCCCCCTCTTCAAAGTTTGCAGGGCTGGAGCCATTTTCTTTATAAATATACACTGCTTCGACTTATTCAAACCATTTTCGACAGAACAATATTATTTTTCGACCCTCTTCGTCAGAAACTACAATAACAAAACATTTGACATTCGCTCCAAGACGTAATACCTAATAAGTAATTGAATAATATTGTCGTTTTCCTTGTTGAGCCCACTCAACAATTTTAACAAATTGCTTTCATCTAGTACAGTCATTGCATGCAGTGAAGAGGTTCGTTTTTTATTAGATTATGAATATATTTATTATTAGTAGGTACCTATTTATTTCCTGATTGATCATCTCATTATTAAAAACCATTCTAAAGGCACTCTCATTAAGACGAAATTGAAAAAATAGTTTTTGTGCTACACGAGTTTAAACTATAATATTCGATAAGAAGATTCTTACATACTAAACTTATATGGATTCAAGTTTCAGAATATTATTATATACGATTAGGTTGAATAGGTCTAATTTTATAAACTCCAATATAAATGTTATTGCTGATAATGGAAAGAAACAAGTATAATTAAAATTAAATTAATACAATATTTCGATGAAACATGGGAAAGGTGGAATTATTTTGAAAAGTACCCCTACCATTCTTGCATCTTGAACACTTTGTATAGTTAGGTATTTAAATATTTATCACAATTTTTCGAATCGAGGATTCCAATCTGAAATACATTTCCTATTTTTGAGAAAAATCTGAAATTCCATGTAAACAATTTTAAATAAAATCAAGTAAGTAGGTACATTTTCTTTTTGTTACTCTGGGAACTAGGATAAATGCTGTGAATTGCTCTGGATGACAGTATACAAGATGGAACAAATGAATCCTTTTGGCATAATGAAGGTGAGAACATTGTCAAATATTGCTAAACAATTCACTATGCATTGTGTCAAAATCTGGTCTCATGCAGAATTTGAGATTGTGAGAAAAACCTTGCTTTTAGGTAATATAGTAATTTCGAATGGTTCTGTTGTGCGAAATGATGGACGGGTTTTTAAATAACTCACTAAGTCTCGTTGATTAATTGTTGCTACATTTGCCATTTGCGCATTCAATTCAGAAAACTATGAACATGAGTATATATCTGTTATCAGTAAATAATTTTCGATTTTGATATAGAATTTGTTCTGCTTCAATCAGTACCATGTGGTTAGAAGAGAAATATAAAATAAAGATATATAAAATGAATACTCAAAAAAAGCAATCGGTATATCCAACTAGACATCTCCTAACAATAAAATACATTCATTTCCTGCTACGAGATTATTGACGTTAACTGACCATTAACTTCCACACACTTCTTTGGTCACAAGAAAGTATACAGGATCATAAAATGAAAGCTTTTTTGGTTCCATATTTGGGCCAAGATTGAGGAAGGAATGACACTGAATGTGTTATGGAATCTTTAATTGTTCAATGTCTGCAATAATTTAATCAATAATATATAAGGAAGTTTTTGCAATTCCGTTTGAAATTGTATACAGGGTTGGTATAACGATATGGAAAATCGAATCCAAAGTTAACTTTCGATAATAATAATATTTATCCTCTCAAAGGTTTTTATCTTTATTTTCATTTTTTCAATGATTCCCAACATACTTTAGAGATTCGAGGATCTTCAACTTCATAATCCCAATATAGAGCTGACGATATAATCACCATTCGAATATTATAGAATATCTGAAGCCACCATAAAAAGTCTTCATTTGTGATTTGGAAAAAATAAATGAAAAGTGTCATAAACTTATAGCTCGTCTTGGAACCTACTCAGCCCCAATCAGATATTACTGAGTTATGATTTTTAGTTTTTTCAAAATTATAAAAATATCAAGAGATCGAAAAATAAGTAACACAAATCATTTAGGGAAACTTATTTGGTCCGCAAATTCGAATCCAGACCTGGGTTGATGTATAGTAGATTTATTGATCTGATGGAGTTGATTTTTGATACAAATAGAAAATCCCGATCAAAATTTGAAAATGAGAGTTTCGACAATTTACAGACCAAGACATAGTCTCTGAAGCGGGTTCTCATGGTTCGTTAAAGTCCACTTTTTCTGTTATTGAAAGCCGCATTCAATGTCATTTGAAGAAATAATATTCGATTTCTGACTTTTACCTTTGACTGAACTGACACCCAACTAATCCAATTCCTAATTTAGTGTTGATTTGACACATTCAAAAAATATATTGTCTATCTATTTACTTATTTTTGGAAAAGTCCCCAATTACAAATAAATGATTGTATAATTAGTTTTATCAGCCCTTCTGTCCCAAAATTTGGAATCCTTATTTTCTGATATGGTTATAACAGAAATATTTGATTTATGATTCATGCCAAATGCTTTCTTACTTCACTTCGATTTAGGTAATAATTATCAACTCTTTTTGAAAATCGGTTTCATGTACTTTATCATCAATAGTGAAACACCTCAATCTATTATAAAAAATGTTTTATTGTAACAAAATACGAGCACAACTCATCCACACACAGTATATACAGAATACAATTAATAAAATAACTTATTATTTAGAAATATCGAAACTGGGGATATGATTTGTAACAATCTCGATAATAATACTCCACATTTTCATCAAATAAATGTTGATCATCACCTAGCTAGAGGACATATTAAACACATCTTGAGGTTATCTAACAGTACCACAAACCGCAAGGTCGAACAAAGAACTCAGATGGCATTGAAAGATTCCGAACAATGTTAAGTTTGGTCATCATGAAAGAAGTGAAAACAATTGATAGCGAAACAGCTTGGTAATTCAAATGTATCACACGCACGTTTACAGTATGCACTATACATTATGCATTTAGAATTAGAATTAATTCTATGTCCAATTATGTAATTCGTAGATAAAACTTTCACTTGCTGTTTTTTCAAGGGTCAGTTGTGTGACTTCTACATTTACTATCTCCGCGAGTGTTTGAATCTTGGTGGAACGCATTTGGATAATTTGAAACAAGTCCATTTTTTTTGATCTGCACAAATTTTACAGGAGGTCTAACAACTTTTGAGAATACCTCGAAAAGAGCACAAATCTAGAGCTGAACAAATGTTTCTCAGCCTTCTGTTCCCAGTGAGAAATTCACACACTATTATTTACTTTTCTAAAATGATTTACAATGAATGATCACCTGAGAAAGCGAATATACAGGGTGGTCAAGACAAAAATGAACGTGAACTAGTATCTTGGAGATTGTAAATCTTACTGAAACCAAACTTTGTGATACATCTCAAAATCGTTATGAAAATTTTCTCGTAATACCAGCTAGACATCTCGTTCCGAAGAAATTTAAAAGTCAGGCCACCACGAATTTCCTGGATCAATTCAAAACACCTGTTGAAATCGAAAGAACTACCAGCATCCCTTATGTCGTAACAAAATTCACTTTTATTCGCGATGTACCCTTCGAGGTGTTTACAAATGCTTCACAAAAATATCGAACTTGTTTCGAATGTTCCCAACTCCGTCCACCACCCCGTCCCGATTTGGGTTCCATTGACTGATCGCCCTCAGAATTGGATGTTGTGGCCCCGGAGGAAAGCGTCAATCTGACTGGTGGCTAGCGCTCCAGTAGAGTCCAGAGTCGGCTGGACGTAGTACAACGGTTGCCTGGCCTGCTGACGTTGTTGCTCCTGCTTGTCCTGCTGAGCCTGTTGGACTTGCTGAGCCTGCTGGGCCTGCTGAGCCCTCGCTCTTTGCTGGGAAGCGAAAAGCTGAGCTGAGTTTTGGAACTGCTGCTCTGCTTGTTGTGCCTGATAGGTCGCCTGCGAAATAAAGTATGGGTCATGATTATAGGGCTGCGCGATATTCATTTTCAGTTATCGATAAATAATATCGATCGATATGTCGATGTTTTTCGATATTTGTATTTTTTCATCGATGTTTATCTATGTTTATTGATATTTATCGATATTCATCGATATTCATCGATATTCATCGATATTCATCGATATTCATCGATATTTATCAATATTCATCAATATTTATCTATGCTCATTGATATTGTTCGATAATTAACGGTAATCAGCAGTATTATTAAATAAAAATTGATTCATTGTATCGATATTCATCAATATATCTACCTATCGATATCTCACTTATTATATATTATATATTGTCACTCGATATATCACCAGACTGTTTATGTATAATGTATAGCGAAATATCGATCTATCGAAGAACATCGATGTATATCGATATTCTTCGATATTCTTCGATATTCTTCGATATTCTTCGATATTCTTCGATATTCTTCGATATTCTTCGATATTCTTCGATATTCTTCGATATTCTTCGATATTCTTCGATATTCTTCGATATTCTTCGATATTCTTCGATATTCTTCGATATTCTTCGATATTCTTCGATATTCTTCGATATTCTTCGATATTCTTCGATATTCTTCGATATTCTTCGATATTCTTCGATATTCTTCGATATTCTTCGATATTCTTCGATATTCTTCGATATTCTTCGATATTCTTCGATATTCTTCGATATTCTTCAATATTCTTCGATATTCTTCGATATTCTTCGATATTCTTCGATATTCTTCGATATTCTTCGATATTCTTCGATATTCTTCGATATTCTTCGATATTCTTCGATATTCTTCGATATTCTTCGATATTCTTCGATATTCTTCGATATTCTTCGATATTCTTCGATATTCTTCGATATTCTTCGATATTCTTCGATATTTATCAATATCGACATTTTCTATCATTCCTGTTAGTTCGACTTCTCTCCGTTTCCATATTGTCACATTCATGTAACAGACCGTTTATGTATGTCGATAGATATATCGATCTATCGTTATGATATCTATCGAAATCTATCGATTCTTCGATTTTTTCCCAGACCTAGATGCGATGTACAGATTGATAGCTTGGGTAGCTTTAACCTCAGATTGAAAAAGGTACCCTTGTTTATTATCAATGAAATGAACTGTCCTCAAGGAATATTATTGAACAAATATTTTGTTTCAAATAAAAAGGTTTATATTTTTTTCAGACTACAAAGTGCGATTCAAATCAACGAAATAAAAAAAAGCTCAGAAGATGAAACGAATTTAGTAGGTAATGGTCAGTCTGATCAAAAATCCCTAACCCCAGAATACCCTCGAAAAAAAAAAGCTCCCTACCTGCGATTGTACAGGCTGCGGCCTCAAATTCTGTGCGTACAGCGGGCTCTGCTGCTGCAGCTGCTGTATGTTCAGCACCTGCGGCTTCTGCCTCTCGACGTACGGCTGTATCCTCTGTTTCAGCACATAATCTCCCCCTTCAGACTGCGGCAGCGACTGGTAGATCTGGTTGTTGTACTGGCCGGTGGATGGGTCGTACACCAGCTGCGTGGAGTAGACTTGGGGAGAGGGGTTGGGAGCTATCTGCGCCCTGGGGGAGGTGGATCTGGCCCCCAGGGGGGTGGGAGATGGCGAGACAAGGTTGTTTTCCTGCTGGAACCGTTGGAACTCCTCGTCGAAGTCCACATCTCTGTTTGGGGATAGGGTGGGAGAGAGAGATGCCTGGAATGGTGAATGAAACATTCTTCACATATGAAAACGACTTCTACATTTGTGAATATATTTCTTCAACTTGAATTGCTTCAACAGATTATTCGTCTACTTCTTCTGAAAAGTAAAAGTATTGAAGTTTTCTAATATAGAGTATGGTTCTTCGTGATATTTACTTGATTTCACAATATATATAATTATTCAAGATTACTTGATTCTACAACTTCATAACCAGTTTATAATGGTATCACCAGATGGAGACACTTTCTTCTTCTATCTGAGCGTATAGCTCGACATAAGTCAAATAGCTACTAATTCAAAAAATGATTTATTGGCAGAGGGCGAATAGGATTAGAGTTGTAGTGATTCTTCTAGTCTCCGAAGAAACAAGGTATATTTTTATTTTATATCTGATGAGATCTCTAAATCAATGAACACTGTATTATTAAAAATAAACCCAAGACGTTAAAAATATTTTCACATGAAGAAATATGTTTCTTGGTTAAAGATGCAATATTAAGCTTGGTTGAAAAATATTCAGGTACTTTATGGACTTCTTTGATTGAATTTATATTTCCATCGAAGTATATTTTTAAAAAAACATATCCTTGAATCGAGACAAATAGATTCAATCGAAGCAGATATATTTACTTGTGTGGATGTACGAATTAAACAATGTGCATTCCACAAATCCACTCTTGGTCGCGCTGTGTTCAATTTCTCTTACTTGTAACTGTTTGGTGTATAATATGGGGGTGGTTCTTGGTGTCACCGAAAATAGTTGGGGCTTGTAGGTGGTCGCAGGCAGCTGAGAGGGCCGTGACGTCACTGTGGGGATGACAGGTCGCGGGGTGATCGTGATAGGATGGACGCTGCTTCTGTAGATCACGGAGGCTGGGGTTGTGGTGGGAGAAACTTGTGGACGACGGTATACTTGTGGGGAAACTTCGTCAGCTGATGTTTGCTGAACGTATTGAGGGCGGGATATGTATGTTGGACGACGTGCTGGCTGAAAAATAAAGAAAAATGCTTGAAAAATTTCATTGGAGCATTATTTCAATGAATTTATGAGTAGGCATGGGAAGGTGCAACCATTTCGAAGGAAAAGATCTGATACTCATCGAATGGTTTCAAGATTATCGGTTGGAAGTGACCTAGAGTGTTGTTCACACGTTTGGAGTTCAGCCAAGGCTCCTGGATCATATCCGGAGGAGAACTGTTTGTCTGCTTGGTGATCCTAAACTCACTCATTCATTGAACTATCTAGAAAATCGCGGAAAAGTAGCCAATCTCTCTCTCCTATGGATAGGAACTTGCGTCTATTATTCCACCACGGGCAAATGCAAGAAGACAGACTAGACAGGCTGCCAGATCCCTCTCTACCAAAATTATCTCCCTTCACTCTTATTATTGAAGAATGACGACTTCAACAACCATTGATAACAAAGAAAACTTTGATAGAACGACCGAAGATAAGCCAATTTCAAGGCGTATTCGAGACAATAAGAAGCCAAGAAGAAGAGCATCAACTGATATAGATATGAATGAGAGAAGTCGTATTAATAACTCATGTCTGTTCAAGTCAAAGGCATGACCTCGAAATTTCTCGAAGTTCAAAAACAATACAACACCTACCTGTGGCGTTGGCCTCAGCAGCTGAACATCTTCTGGCTGTTCTTCTTCTTGCGCGTAAGTATTCTGGAACAAGGTGACTGCGGGCTTAGGCACGGGCCTCCTGATTTCCTGGATCGGCCTGGTAGGGTAGTTCTGCGGGACGTTCTCGTTTTCGGCTTCCTGGCTCTCTTCGGTTTCGTCTTGGTCCTTAGGGGCGTTAGGATCGCAGGGGTTACCGGACACGTACGTGAATTCTCTTTTGTTACCATCCGGATCGACGTAACCGTATTTACCACGGACTACGCAATCGGTACCTAGAAGCAACAATTGAGTTCGTATTAGGTTGGGATTTATTGAAGACTGCATCATCAGTAAGGCTTCTATATACTCTCTCAATACCTACCTTCTCAATTACTTTAAAGTGTTGTGGCATATCAGGATCAGAATAATTTTGCTTCAGTGATGAAGCGCCTGTTTGAGATTGTAGAGCTGCCTCACAGGATTTGCTAGCTTGTTATCGTCGCGAATAACTATCGAGCAATCATGACATACTGAAGCATAACACCTTACACGTATAGTAGGTGGATACTTCTACTATGATATTAATTGAGTTCGGGAAATCACTCACCTCTCGTTTCTTCTTTGAAACTTCCATCGGCAGCTTCATACCCGAAGGTGAAAGAACCATCATCGTTGACTTTGTTATAATTTCTGAGGGTTTGTACAGGTGGAACCTTATTGGTCTCTTTGGGTCTGTTAGATTCCAGTTGGGGTCTAGGTTGGTTCCTTGGGATATAGTTGTTCTCTACACTCCTCGAAGAAGCCTGTTGTTGGCCATAGAGGCCATTATATCTGAAAAAAAAGAATGTGTAGGCGGATACTTCGTAATGTTGGGCCATTTCAATGATAATTCTGATCATGGAACGTGCTTACCTATCTGCAGATGAGACCAAGACGACTGTTCTTTGGTCTTCCTGTGGCTCAGCCGAGTAGTAGTTGACAGTTTCTTGTTCTTCCTCCTCTTCTGGTAGGGGGCGTTCAACTCGCACTCTTCTCGATTCAGTTTGGATTAGCAGAGTTGCTCCCAAAATGAGCAGTGGTAACCACTGAAAGACAAAGTGAGTGAAAGTCAATACATAATCATCAGTTATGTCGATATTTGAAAAACAATGGACTTTTGCGGCGAAAAATATTATTCAAAGTCCACATAGAGAATAATATTTTTATTCAATTCTATCCAGATATCTCAATTTTACAATAGGCTATTAGGTGCGCTCTCTTGAAAATGAGGAAAAGCTGCGATTCTGAGATGTCACAATTGTCAATTGTTCACTGAACAATTAGTAGGTTGGTTTTAAAAGGCCATAACTCTGATGAGGACATTTCTATTGGATTCACATCACAAAAATGTAATAGTCGCATAATTCGCTTAGTTAAAAAATATTACGTTATATTCCAATAATTGAACAATAGGTACCATTTTTTAATACCATCACATATCAATGAAATCTCACATCAATTGATTTCATGACCCAATTGGATTCAACAATACAGGGTGTCCCAATGAAAACGAAGCAAATTAATTCAAAAAACGGCCAAACGCCTTTAAAATTTTAATTACAATGGAGGGTTGAGTGGCACCTAATTCGAAAAGTTAATAAAGTATATCTGTAAAGCTGTCTTATCATCTTTTGATCGAAAACTAAATAATAATAATTTTTGAAAATAATTGTTACTAGCCTTGTTAGGAAGTATGTAGTATTTCTTCACCTACCAAATAGATGTTATATTAATAAAATGCCTGTATTACATATTCCATTTATTGGAGAGGTTATCAAATGAATTGAAAATGCATTCAAAACAAGAACAAAAGTGCCATGACGGATTCATTATTATTTGTAAACAATCACGATGTTTCATAATAAATATGAACAATCATAACTGGAAATAAAGCCTGGGTAACTCTATAATGGATGTCTGTTGAAAAATACCCACTTTTTCAATAAAATATGTTGCATATCTAATTGAAATTCTTATGTTTCATCGTATCCGTCTCAATGTACAGAGCGAACATAATTGCAAGGTCATCCAACCATCTCACCGTATACTACAACATAGGCCAGTCACGCCAAGGTAACTAGCTTTGCAAAAAGTCTGGTGTTTTAATTTTTGGGTATTCGCGATACGCTACCTAGCGGTGACTCGTGAACCACTCGAAGTGGGATAACCACTGAACTTTCTACAATATTAACCTCTGTTCTGTTCGCTTCTGATGTGAAAGGTGTACTTCCAGCAGTTTTTCAAGAGATGTTCTGGTGAAATACATGTGAAATCATATCGTTTTTCTCGTTTCAATTATTGTTTGGTGGCAAAGACACAAATGTCAGTAATGTCACCATGACACAAATATCAAAAATACGAAAATAAAACAAAAACGATACCACTTAGAGATGTTCGAATTGTTACCATGACGAGATAGTGCTACGTGTTATTTTCTATCGCGAATTATTCAAAGCATCATAAAAGATGGTCTCGAAGACTATGTTATCCGAAGATTCTGCAGTATAGGTAAATTGTCAACCTTAGAGAATGCACCAAATATTTTGACTATTCGAGTATTCGGCAAGGAAGGCGAAATTCATTTACCTATACATGTTATATCATGAACCATATACCTATTTTAGTTTCAATGTTCATTTCAAAATGCCTGTCATACTTGTGACAAGTACTTTATTCGATTGATGATCATTTAATATTTCAGAATCGAACATGGATTTTTCGGATACTTTTATGACGAAACTGATTACGATCATCGTCCCTGGCCAACTGGACTAATAGTGGAGTAGGTACTATGGTAATCGTAGTGTCACGTGATTATGATTAAATAATCTGCAACTGCAAGTAGAATTTTAATTACAGAATTAAAGTTCGGATTTAAATTTATCACAGGTACAACTATGTCTATGCGCCTTCGAAACAAAACACACATCGAATATAACTACGAATATACAGAGTGTACTATAGTGTAGCTGTTATACTTCTATCTTGATAGTTTAGAAATGGGACAATAAGGGACAGAATATTTTGGACATCTAAACGAAACAATATATCCAAAATCACTAGTCACCTAATTGCGTGTCATATTTTCGCTTATGTAAATTTAACTTATGCCTGTGCAATGAATCGAAAATATGATTGCTAAACTTCTGAACTAGTTTTGCTCATTTCAACAAGAACACACTGTTTTGCAAACAATATGAATTTCATAATTCCTTCGACTAAAACAGCTGTGAGTTTTTTCATTATTATATTCCGCCCATAATATTTCACACTGCACCACATTCCCAATCATTATATACCTATCTATAAATAATAAATATAAGACAATACGTGGGTTATATCATAATATCTTATTGAATCGTAGTAGGCGGAACACGATTATCTAAAGATCATTCATTTTACGGTATTTATCAATGGAAAATCACCACGCCCTTGCGACGAAACATAAATCAATAATTTTTCGAAAGGAATAATCCTAATAAAACATCCAAACCCAATACTAAATAAAACTGTCTAACGAAGACGTTCTCTGCTTCATTGATTAATTTAAATTGAACCCATCTTTTGAATATTTTTGCTCTTCAGTCGAAATATTTTCTGATTATATTATTGCAAGTGAACTTTTCCAATATATGGTTCGATGACGAAGATTTGGTGAACTAACTGGTTGCTATCGGAATAACGGCATTGAAATCGTTTACGTAGACTGAAAATGGGAAAGGAAGCTAGTCGTCCATTGTTTTTTTTCTTGTTGGCAATATCGTGCCCTGGTTGTTTTCGTAATAAGAAACCTTTCTACGCCTCCTGCGCTTACGGCGTTACATTCTTAAGGACATGAATATATAGTTACATTTCGTATTGCAGCAGTGCATTTCTCGTTTTTTGACGTCTTTATGAAAGTGAGTGGAATGATTTGGATTTGACGTGAAGCTAATGGAAAAATAAGATAAATTACAAACACAGCTGATGATGTATTTATTACTAAGTACAATATGTGCTTCAATCCCACCAAGAAGTTATTTCACTGATGAGAATATTCCTCGTATATAGTATGGTGGAACTGATGCATCTAATCAATCTGTATAGAAAAATATAAAATAACGTACCGCGATACCTACTCGCTTGATTTTTGTTCTCATCGAGATACTGTATAGAATTCTTAATGACCTTGTTCGTCTCGAGTTACTGGCAGTTTTTGATGACAATTCATAATAATGACTTGTATCATTAAGAAAAAACTGGGTCCGTGAGTCCACGCCTTTCCTATGAAAAACGGCCTTCACTTGATGGTGATTCACTTCATCTTTAGCTCACTAAGCTTTCATGAAGCTCCAAACCAGTTTCAGTAATGTAATCAGAACAGCACAGGTACCTACTATTGATCGTATTCTAATTATCATTGCATAACGTTACCGATTGTTTCATCGTTGTAGACGCTAGTATAGTCGTTAATTTTCACTTTTTATTTCATTCATTCAGTCGAGTTCAGCTCACAGAAAAACTTCTGATTTATTTTCCTAATTATTGATAATATTTTGATCAGCGACATCAACGGAACATCGATAACAGCCAGTTATCCGTAAATGTTATGTCAAATAATATAATAACATTTATATTCTCTAATACGTCTCTAATATTCGTAATAAAAATGGTTTTTACGTAGGTATAGTTATCTTCAGCACTTGGAAACATTTCAAAAACTTACGTCAACCACGTGTTTAGTATGAACATCATATTCCCAAACGTTATATATATGTAATTGAAACGTGAAAGATAATTCATCAATGACCAGAAATTAGAAATTCAGCACCGCCTTTTTATTGCATACTTCCCAACTTAAATAACTACCATGAAACATGTCAATGATGTAATAGTCACTATTTATCATGAATTATCAGTTATTTATTGCGATTTTGAATTAAGTTTTTTCATATGGGTAGTATATCAAAATTAGAAGAGACATCGATAGCTGAATAAGAAGGAAAGCAGAAATTAAGAAGAAAATTTGAAAAAGTTATAAATGCAAATAACATATAACGTATCAATTGCCTATACATTTATATCATTCGAGTCGTCGTTTTACCTGTTGAATATAAGTAGACAACATCAAATTTATTAATAAGTAGGTTGAGTTTATTTCTTAAAGAACTTGAAGAACTGTGATATAAGTGAAAATAATATGTTTGTTATCGAAATGTTTTCTGATTTAGAGCGATAGATGATTATAGACGAATCAGCTTCTTACTCTAAAAAATTATTATGAAAAATTAATCTCTTTTTTTAATTTTCAATCAGGTTGATATTAGATCGGAAAGTAAACCATTATATCTATTGTTTGTATATTGCATTTTCATTTCAGTTTCTGTCATATTCATACTTATCGAATAGTTCCATCAAATTTATTGATATTTTCTTCCTCTATATAGATATCTTCATTGAGGAGAACCCATATTTGCTTGCATGTATATAGAATTGTGCAAGTATACAGTTGCAAAAGCAAAGGTCAGTAGTTCGATTTCAGAGCTAAACAATGACAGCTATAATGGTACAAGTTCTCACGACTCGTTTATATTTTTATGTGTACTATTATATGTTTGCTTAAAACCAATTATCACTCATTATTTTATTACAAAATTAAAAAAGCAGTTTTCAATCCCCAGTGGAGGACATGATGAATAGAATGAGTATTATTTTGAGATAAAATATGATAGAAATATCTAAAAATCCATAAATCATGAGTTCTACTATTAGAAGTATATTCACAAATCTTTTGTGTTCCAATATCGAAATTATTGCTATGACTGCAAAGAATTATTGATGTCTCTTACATAACTCTTAGAGACCACCAAACTGCAATTACAACAAATCGTGAGTGATACCAAAATATATCATTGTTATAAGCTTTTGTTGCAACTTTACATTTGATGCTATTTGAATGAGTTATATCCACAATAAAAATGTGGCAATATGAGTGCCTACACGAAAATGATACTCAATCAGTCTCGATAATCTTCCATTAGTATGTAAATGTTACATCATGTGAGGCATTGGTGATGATATTTCTTATTTGGCATGCTGAATTGAATGGTAATGCGGGATTTGTTGAAAAATGTAACGTAAAGAACGCCAAGAGAACAATAATTGATTTGCTTGTTCTATTTCTAGATGAAACCAGTTGCAAAGCATTGCACATTTCCTTTCAAATATATACCTACACTTTTTTTTTCGGTATATCAATGTTTCTGTGGTTTTTGTACTTCATGTTGTGTCCGGCTTAAAATTTGCTGCCTTTACTATTCCCTGTACGGATTTCCTCAACTTCAGGCCATTCAAGATATTCATTTGATTTTTTCGTAAATAGTGCTCTTTAATTTAATTCGGGACATATCTTTAGCAGTTACACAGTTAAAGGCAATATTCATGTTCGCATTTTTCCAAATTGTTGTTTTAATCAATGTAATCTTAAATATACCATCAGATTATTATCTATGTATCTTGAGTGAATAGCAATAAACTTGTGGACAAATAATACATATTATACCTTTCAGCGTCACAACATGGTTAAAATCGAGTATAGTAATTGACTAATCACTAAAATGTTATGCTCGGGCGTGACCAACTTTTACTTTCGATTTCGTGAGCTTCATAATAATCTAATTTAGATTTCGAATTCGTGTTAGTCTCAAACGGTAAAATATGTATTCAGCTAATATACCAATAGGCCAGTAGACAAAAGGTTTCGAATCGTCTCAATTTGCAACCCCGTATTTTAACATTGTTTAACAACGCTGATTTTGTTTCAGGCAAAGAAAACATGAAGAATGTAAATTTCTGATTAATGAGAAATAAAATACCTTTTCAAAAATTTCTACTTTATTTTGAAAATCAAAAATAAATTTTCAGTTACCACCAGTAGCGTACGAGAAGGGTATCGTGGTGCCTTTTGTTCGCTATTTCTCATCCACTGGTGAAATAAAAAAAATATGTATTAATTTTCAGACTTCCTAATTCAATTTTGAGTAAAAACTGTGAATGTTTGTTCTCTCCTTCGTATCTCTACTACGAGATCTCATTATAGGTGTATGGGCCTGAGAATTTTTAAATGATTTTTATACGGACATAAGACATAACCGCAGACTAACCAAATTTTTGTTTATTTCTGGTTTGATCAGATTATTTGTTCACGTTGACATCTAAAGTCAATGACACAAATCATACCTGATGTATCCCGTATCATCGAAAGATTACTTTCATAATCAAATCAAAATCCACTTTCTTTCGCCAATTTTGTCATGTAATTGGTTCTTCTCCAGTTGCTTCGAAAGTGTGATAATGAATGAGCATATATGTAGCATAACAGGTACATTCATTTCGATTTCAATTTCAATGACGGTATTCTTGGAATGCAATTTTTAATTGACGAGAACAAAAGGATTGCAACTGTTCCTCTTCCTATATTTTCTTCATTCAATTACAGTAGAATGAGCTGATTGCTTTGAAATGAGTTATGCATTTACGTTTCACCTTTTTATCAAATGCTTGTAGATTTTTTTTCTATATCGATTACAGAGATATAGGGTGTGAAAAATCGAGATTTTTCGAATTTAGGAATTTTTTGTGCCGAAACTATCCATTCTTGCTCAAAACGGCTTACATGTCCTTCTATATCAACTTTCCATTTACTATCGATTGATATTTAATTGAAACAAATACGGGTGGTTCAAAAGTTTGAGTTTTGCATCACCCTCTATTTGTTTCTATTAAATGTCAGTAGATAGTAAATGAAAAGTTAAGATAGGGACATGTAAGCCGTTTTGAGCAGAAATGATTAGTTTCGACACAAAAAATTCCTAAAGTTGAAAAATCTCGATTTTTCACACCCTATATCTCTGTAATATTTCGCGCTATACCCCAAGTATGATAGATCGACGAAATCAGCTTTTCAGGAAGAATCTAAAAATGAAATAAAATACAGGGTATTCCGTTTGAAATAACAAAGTTGTTGCTACTTTTTGATAGAAGCGGCAACGCCGCAACGCTGAAAGTATTTTGGATCGATAGAACAAAACTGATTACCCAATAAACCAAATTTTCAGAATAATCCTACGTCCCGTTCTCCGTAAACATCTAAGGTACCATCGACCGTGAGTGACCCTGTATATAAATATATTAATCGTGGAAATCTTATCGTTTTTCGTTTGTTTACAATTTTTTAGTTTCTCGTTGATTATAATAAATACCAACCCCATGTTGTTCATTCAATCACTGCCTGCTCATTTTCAATTCCTAAGGAGGTTGAACTTCAACTTATGAATTTTGCTCCTACACACTAAAATAGTGTTGACTAGCAACATACATACTTTTCTTTTTATTGTGTCAATAAGAAAACCTCAACTTCAATAGCTATGTTTGATTCTGAAACTGTTGAAAAACATTTTTAGATTTAGGATTAGATTTTGGTGTCACAATCATGAAATTTTATTATTATTGATCTTATAATCCGCAATAACAGAATGGAGTTCATTCGAGAAGTTCGTGAATTATTTTATTTCGATTAGAGGGTAAAATATTATCGAAGCGTTTATATCATTGACCAGTTTAGATTCAACAGTGACAATGACACACTTCGTAATGTAGTTATACTTTATGCTTTCTATTTTTTTTTCTCATAAAAAGTGAATTAATTAATAATATAGAGTCCGATAACGTAACGACTTTAATTGTGACCAAATGAAAGCAGAGCACCAGCTTGACTTTTACAGTTTTTTCAACTTGTCATAGACAGTTAAATTCGAGATTTACTGTTCAATTGTTCTTGTTACTCTTCTTGCCAAGACAGTCGCTGCATGTCATGGATAAATAAAATAGCTCTCTCGTAAATAATGCTTTTATCATCATCAATATCAGATAGGTACATTCTCAGCCGAAGATCACCAATCATTTATTCTTGGTAGTCATCAGTAGTGGAGATATCTCGCTAAATTCATTACTAGAAATATCTCTGAATTATGATAATTATTGGATAGAACGGATTTCAAAAAACCATGATAGACTTCAGAACATTAAAAAATAACACTTTCGAACAATATTTTGAATAACGAAGAAATAGCAACCCCACTGTATATGAATTGTTCCATCTCCAATATGTTGCAGATCTTTGAAAATATTAAGCCAACCCTCAAATACGAATTTTAAGAAAACTAGTTCTCAAGTATTTCACCACTAAGGAGCATATCGATTCAAGCTCGTCATGAAGAACTCAATATTTTTATTTCCCTTAGGATCATTCCTAAGGCAAATAAATGATTCTACTTATTTAGGCTGATTATTGAGATAGCAACCCTCAAACAAATAAAACACACACACACAGTAACCCATTCTGTCCATCATTTTTATGCGGAACACTCTGTAGCACTATTAGATTAGACAATATTCCTTGTGAATTGAAAGTGAACGTTTCGATTTGTGAATTGTGATCAACAATAATTTCTGTAATATTCGTCAAGGAATATCCGCTACTCATGTGTGAAAAATCTTGGCGCGGATATAGTTTTATTATTAAGAACAATACAGAAGAAAGTGAGTAAAATGCTCACTATGTTTATTATTATAAAAAGAATGGTGAAACTGGAACAGGAATATATTTGAATAAAATCCACATAGCCATTCAGCGGAAAGTATGTGTCTTTAGATTTCCCAACAATAATCCAATGGCGTATCATTTTGTTATGACTATTCTTACTTACTTGTGGAATAGGTAAAAGAAATGAATGTTGGGAGAACTGAATACAATTCAATTATTTTTTTACGACGTTAGAAAATATGTATAAAAAATGGACAGTTTCAATATTTTACATAATCACTCTTTGCATGAATAAACCAAACAATAACCTTCGAATGACTTCTTTGGAGTATACAAATCCTTTTTGGAAGCACGCAGATTCTGCAGGAAGATGATTTTGAAAATTGTTCAAAAATAAGTAGATATTGCTGACATTCAGCACAGAAAATCAGCTACATTTGTAATATATGAACTGGATATTCATCTTCGACATTCAGCAGACCCTATTCATGGGATGACTCTGGTCTGATCTTTTCACAGTTCCAAACAAATATTCAATACGTCTGGATATTTTCAGAGGAAATATTCATATGGAAATATTTACAGTTAGGCAAACAACAGTAAAAACTATCAATATGGAACGGATATCAAGGAAAAATTATGAAATTTCTAATTCATCAATAGAAACCTTCTAGGAAATAAGGATTACGGCAATGTTATGATTATCGAGTTACTCTACGTTACTCGTCGCTAATAACACGCTTGATCTAATTAAATGATTATTATATCACAATACCAAGTACATACGTAGTACATACTCGATTTCTAATATGCAGCTCTTTTCAATGAAGCCCAATAACAATACTACATGAATTAGAACTGAAAAAACGGTATCTTTATCAGAGCTAATCAAATGTATGAAACCATCCATATATCTCAGTAACCAGTCATTAGATCTTTCTGAATTTTTTCACAGGGTGGATTGAAAATGTGGAGGTTTGGAAAATTACATCGCCAATGTTGCCACGTTTTCAGTTTTTCCGGAATTATTATCAACTTCCTTATTTTAAATAGAACGCCCTATATATTTTTATATCATTCAATTCATATGATGTACCTACTATTTGATAGTTTTATTTACAAAGTGTTGTACAAATATGAGGTTTATCCATGGATGAAACTACAACATTTAATGCATTTTCATGCGTAGTTATACTGTTTTTGAAGTCGTGTTTTTCTGATATTTTTCACGTTACCAGTATGCTCGAATCAATTCAAAGTTTTGGATACCTACTGTACTACGTGATATTGGATCTCGATCTGGGTGACTCGTATTGAAGAGATCTGAAACTTCTTTGAGTTCTTCTTCTATCTCCGAATACAATCATCATCTATATCTCAATACAGTTTTTGTCAATAATGTTATTATTATTGACAATGACTTTTTGTTTCACAATATGATATATTCAGTCGAAAAATCGAGTCGGAATTGTCTAATAATGAACATATGGCATTTCTCATCAGCCTCCTTGTGTAATAAGCTTAAATAATTCAGGAATATTTTGTAAGTTTCTTCAGATATATATTTGTAAACATTGTTAATAAAACTATCAAATAGTATATCAATGAACTCATTGAAAAATTGTCTATCAAATTATATAAAAATATATAGGGTGTTCTATTTAAAATAAGGAAGTTGATGATAATTTCTGAAAAACTAGAAACGTGGCAACATTTTCAATTCACCGCGTAAAAAATTTCAGAAAGATCTAACGACTGTATATAAAATAAATGTCGACTATAAACTTTCTATTAGCTTGAATAAATATGAATCGAGAACAAGGTTTTTCATTTGGAAAAATTCGTTGACTTGATTCTCAAAAATATTACTTACAGCGTCTGAGATCCGCATTCTGGAACTATACTTCTGGGAAAGCCTACTGGATTTCTAGCGCCTACAAAGCAATAAAAATCAACGTCTAGATAAAGATTGCACGTATCTTGCTGAAAAGTACCACCTTCTTACGACGCGGTACGAGAGTGAGAGTGACTTTGAATGTCTTCAGGAGACTGACGGGACTAGCTTTATAACCTAGGTGTCATAGGGGGGTACTTCTATACTAATACTTTACTGGTACTGCACAGTTGCCTTTCGTTCTTTCAGAATTCTCAAAGGAAGAGCATGTATGTACAGTGCGTTGGCAAGAGATTAGCCAATTTTTTTCGATGTGGGTTTGAATACCAATTCAAAATGTTCCATTTTTAGGGACCGGTGATTCATGTTGATTTTATACAATTGTGTAAGGATCTATGCAGCTTGCATTTATATTTTCAATTGTTTTCTGGTAGTCAAAATTGTAAAAATAATAATCGATTTCTGATGCGGTTTTCATATAAAGCAAAGCAATAGAAAGCATGGTACCTTGTCCGTAGGGAATAATTGAGTTGAGAGAATGTAATCTTTGAATGATATATACCTAGTTCTATGTTCAAAAATATCATTGTTAATATGATAACTCGTTCCTTCGAGAAGTAATATCTGACTTTGAAGGATGCTCCAAAAGATAATATATAGTATATACCAAGAGAACTCGACTTACTTTCGAATTTGCTAAAAATGGTGAAATGCGTAGATATATTGTGGTTTTTGGATATAAATATTTGTTTACCGATATGTTACCGGTTTATATTGGTTGATCAAGATTAACCGGAATTTCGTGGACATTCTCCAGGATACAATTTGTTGAATTACGAGTACATACTTATCACAAATGGCGATAAAACGACAGACACTGTTGGAACTTGGAACAAGCACCATATCAAAGGGTTGTCATACCAATTCTGTAGTCTTTGGTCTTACTGACTATTAGTATGGTCCAGTTATTCATTAGTTTTAGATTAGAGAAAGTAAATCATTTTGGGAAATATATGGAACTAATTTATCCAATACTTTTATATTGACATCATCATAGGCATTGAGCATTGAAGAATTTGAATGAATAACTCTTATGTGATGAATGTGAAACTAGATTATATTTTTATATTCTTTTAAATTTATTCAAATAAACTAATAAAATATGCAAATTTCATAGGCAGAAAATCTTGCATATGTATGGGAATCAGTTCAAAATTACGAAAGATAACATTTTCATGAACAAAATTTTTATTAGCTATTCAAGATGAGAATTAACATTACAATGAATTTTCACAAATGCATACCTATAAATAGGGTCTTAGAATTAAGATAAATTTTAGTCATCAATTTTGTGGTTCTGATGATTGCTCCAAAAAGTTTTACAACAAAAAAATGGTGAATAAATCCAAAAATTCATACCATTTTCGGAGATATATGTAAAGAATGAAAATTCAGCTATTTTGTTTTTATTTTTTCATGATCACGTTCGGATAGGATATAAATAATTCAAACTGAATCAAACATTCTCATTGACACTTAGATTTGATATACGACGTTTCTCTTGAATCAAATATAATGTCTTTATCACGAAATTTTACAATAATTGAGCATATATTTTTAGTCGCGTGCTTCCACGTATTGCATAAATATTAAATAATGTTCGTGATACTTCCACTACACCGTACCTAATAAAATTCGTTGTTCATGCATTAAAGGTGTTTCCAGGTGTATTTTTGTCATAATAAGCATTTCTAGTAGATTATATCAACGAATTCAGTTAATACTCGAACAATAATTTTCAAATAAGATTTGAAGAACGATGAGAATATTTATTATAAATAAAATGCAGTCCTTAAAGCGGACCGGACTGAGAACGCTGACGGGACAAATATTGGTAAACATTTTTCTCTAGAACCAGTTACTCCTGATCCAATTAAAATACTTATATAAAGCAATAGATTGGATTATTTATATTTTATTGATTTAAGTTCTTCTTTCTGTCTCGGATCTCACCGCACTACTTCATGATATTTATTATCTTTTTTTAAATATATTTAATCTCCTCTATACTCTGGATTCTAGAATATGATTCGACGAAAGCCATCATCTATTGCATGAGTGATAAATACCCTTATCCATTTTTCATCCATTCACAACGCAGCTCATCAGAAGTGAAGAGAATATATCATTCACTTCCATTTCCATTACGATACCTTATTACCTACCTCAAAAATTATTTATAACACGCGTCATACCATATAGAAAATTGTGACCTTCAGAATCGAATTCCTGAATAGTATAGAACGATATATTATTTTTAATTGATAAAGCGATTTATAGTAACACCTCCGGGTGATTCTGGATCTAAATTTTGACCTAGAACTTTCGAAACCGACCGGCCTCCAATCATGCAACCGTAGATATTTCGTGCCCGCACTTATTATTATTCATTATTATCGGTCCTCACGATTCCGATTTTCAATCGGGCGTATTGTTATTCCGCGAATAATTACAGAGAAATGAGTGAGGTAACTCGAGGAATTCAAATGGTTAGCTAATTTTTTTTCAACTAGCATGACGGATTCAGTATCACTATACTGTGACTATACTCTGTGGCTATATAACGATTTCTTTTGCAAAGCAGATGACTGCGATAGCAGAAAATTCACTAAAAATATCGCAAGGGCCTTTTTTGAGGTTGAAAAAATATTTTTTTTCTATACCTAAATATTCTGAATGCCAGTAAGGAATCTATGATTTTTTCGGAGTTGACTCAAAAACTTAACTTGGCACCCCTCGAAGTTTTAGACATTCATAAAGCATCAATTTTCCGGATATTTCAATATTTATTCAGACGGTCTATCCGTTTCCGCACTTAAAAGTCCAAATCAGAGGGGTAATAAAGGGGGTCTACACTGGACAAACTTCTGTTTTCATTGTGAAATTTTCGAAATTTTGGTATCTTTTGCACATTTTCATTAAAATAATTGCTTTTGAGAAAACTTACGTTTATGTGAAATCAATCGAACAGTAACTCTGACCTTGAAAATATGCTCCTGAAATCCTTGTGGTGATGTTTGAAACACCCTTTATTTTTATCGATAGGTATAAAGAAAGTTTGGTACTACAATACTGAAATTAATATCTCCATGTTTTTTTTTCTGTGGAAGGCGCTCAAATCACAAAATTTCAGTATGAAATGTCGAAATATCGCAAAAAAAATGAGCTGGCTATTTTCCCTAGTTTGGTCAACGTGACTATCATGCATTCAAATATTGACTCTATGAAGGTGAGAATTGCTAAAATGAAAAGGAAAACTGGTATGTAGGTATAGTTATGCTATTTTCATTACCTACTAAGGTACTTAATTTTTTATCAAAACTAAAATAATAAATTATTTGCAATTTTATTTAGCTATTTTTTTGAAGCCCTGTGCCTTTTGTCTCTTTTATTATCGTCTTTTTGTCCGGATCTTTTCATTATGTTTTTCAAAGGTGTAGGTATACCTGAATGAAATGTCAAAATGATTGTTTAGGTCGGTTCATGTTAATACGAATATCGGAAAAATTATGCGAATAAAATGACCACTGAAAACAAATATCGCAATAAAGTTGGATTTTTTTTAACTTTTTTGCGTATTTTTTCATATCATCATATACCACAGAATGCATAAATAAATAGTGTTGTGATGTAATATTCCTAATTTTCGGAATCGCATGAAGTTTGCGAAATTCGTAGAAGCAAGAACCAGGCTTTAGTGGATCTCAAACATATTTATTCAACAAGCATACATTTTTCAACCCGTCCATAATATCACCTTCAGAAAAATCAACCTAAACTATAAAATACCCACCAAAAATTTTCAACAATGAAGATATCTATATTCTCAGTTGAAGACTGTGGTTGAAGGTTGAATTGCGGTTACTACGCCAATCTCTAGGTCATAATTCTTCAAGAATGGAGCTGAAAAGCTTTGTTGTTTCTGAGAGAGCTCTGTACTTGTAGATTTCTGGTGCATTTTTAGTAGACTGGAAATGGGCGTGAGACCTCTGATGACTTAATTCAGTTCATTTCGCTTTCCTTGACCTTAAAAAGGAACTGAAATAATGGGTTTATACATGCTTATAATTGTGGGAATGATGTGGGTGATTTATTTACGCTATGTAGGTATATCTATTATGGTCTCAATTTAATGAACGTTCTTTGAATCGCCTATATGTTTCAGACCTTATGCGCACATTGGATATATTATATTTGAGATAACGTTTTCAAAATTATTCTTCAAGTTCTTGCACTTAACCTAACATCAACCCTAACAAAATGCGATCATAGCACACTGAACTCTATGAATTCTGTGTCATAGCCGTATTCACCCGTACAAGTAAAAAATATCTTGAAGTAATCCTTGACTCCAAGCTGGAAAAACAACCAGAAAAGCGTTTTGACCCCACTAATTGTGGCCAAACCACAAATGTTGTTCATATGTATATGCCTCTCTGGTGTGTCAGCTAAGACACAACAAAAAGGAGCAATAACAGCAAGAGCAAATACTTGCCTATCTTAGAATAGGTGCAATTTAAATTAACGCCAAACAAGACGAAATCAAAAACGCGTGGTTCATACGTACTTTACCTAGACTTGAATTACTGGCAGCGTTACTAGGTGTCAGATTATATATAAGTGTAGCAAAAATAAAAGAATTTCGTGATATCAAGACTTATTTTTGGAGTGATTCAATGGTGGTTTTGACCTGGATCCGAACAAAAGGAAAATGGGAAAAGTTTGTAAAATACAGAGTCACAGAAATAAGATTACTGAGAATGGTACAAGCAGAAGTTTTCGGTAATAATGTTAGTTCCATAAAATTGGAGATATTTCAAGACGAAAATAAGTTATGGAGAATAAGGTCAAGACTAATTCTGGGAGACTTCGAAGAAAATTTCAAATATCCTATTCTACTTCCTAGTAAGCATGTTTTGGTGAATAGACTCATAGAAGAATATCATGTACTTAATTGTCATACAGGAGTTCAAACATTGTTGAGTATTCTAAGGGAGAAATTCTGGATATTAAAAGGCAGAAAAACTGTAAAACAAGTTATTCTGAAATGCACTGTATGTAAAAGATATACCAGTAAACCTATAGAGACACCTTTTGCACCTTTACCAAAAAACAGAATAACATGTGGTATAGCTTTCAATGTGGTAGGTATAGATTTAGCTGGACCTCTATATCTCAAAGATAAAACGAAATCATGGATTGTTTTATTCACATGCGCAGTTTATAGAGCGATACACTTAGAATTAGTAGATTTTCTTTCAACTGAAGCATTCCTTTCAGCATTGAGAAGATTTTCAGCTCGAAGAGGAAGAGTTGCCACTATTTACTCAGACAACGGTAGTAATTTTGTCGGCGCATTTAATCTATTTAAGAAAATCGACTGGGACAGGGTTTTAGCATATTCCTCTGTACATAAAATAAAATGGATTTTCAATGCACCAACAGCTGCCTGGTGGGGAGGATGGTGGGAACGTATGGTTCGAATTGTCAAGGATTTACTCAGAAGAAATTTAGGAAAAGCGTTAGTCACCTACGAAGAATTACTTACCCTTTTGTGTGACTGTGAAGCGGTTATAAACAGTAGACCCTTAACTTATTCATCAGATGATGAAAGTTATTTGAGCCCGTTAACTCCATCAATGTTCATTAGCGACATAACCAACAGTGACATACCTGAATTGGATGAAATAGATAGAAACAGCTTGATCAGACGACGAAGATATATACATCAAGAACTAAGGGACGGACTAAAGACACGATTCAAAAAGGAATATTTTGCAGAACTGGTCAACTCTGGTCGACGAAAGCCACGTGAATTGGAAGTTGGAGAGATAGTTCTGATTGGTGAAGAAAATATCAAGCGGACAGATTGGAAAATGGGGAGAATAATACAAGTTTATCCCGGAAGAGATGGAGTTTCTAGAGTAGCGAAAGTAAAGACAAGAACTGGTGAACTTTTACGACCATTTCAACGTTTGTACACCATGGAAATCGAAGATTCGACGAGATTAACAAGAGATCAGACTGATCAATCAATAATGAAGAAAACGGAAGACATTGAGGTGATTCAGGAAGGAAACCGGAGAAATGAAGATGAAGACGAAGAGAAGAAAAGAAAAATTACTACAAGAAGTGGTCGTTTGGTGAAGCCACCTGATCGCTATGGTGTTTGATAATTTTGCGGGGGGAGAATGTTAGAAATGAATTAATTAATATTGAATCATTCATCACTATACATCCCTTTGTATTGATAATTTTGCGGGGGGAGAATGTTAGAAATGAATTAATTAATATTGAATCATTCATCACTATACATCCCTTTGTATTTATATAACAAATGTTAAAGGTTACTGGAGTGATGTCATAATAAAAAGATAGTATCAAAGAAAAACCTATCTATCAATATTTTAATTCTAAAATAATTAAAGAAATATAGATATAACACTTGTAGTTGAAATATAGTGGTCAAATATCACGTATTTATAGTTTTTCTTGGAAGATAATTATGTAATGGTCGGATAAACCACCCTCTAAAAAACCCTCCAATTCAGCGAGACATTCAAATAACAGCATCATGGCCGCTTCTTGTGACGTCACAATAAGTCCTGCTGATAGGGCATTTTCCTGTGTTGCCATTGTCGGAACTTCTGAGTAAATGTCATTCAATTTCATCCCATGAATAAAATTATCTGGTGAATCTCGAATGACATGCAAGAACACTGTTTTTTGGACTACTCATTTTGTTAAATATGAATCACGCTCGGCAACGCTTTGAAACATTATTCTATAACGCGCTCGGTGATGGTTCAGAGCTTGTTACGTCACATCTCGGCACATCGTTGAGAAATTTCTTTGGAAATTTATTTTGGATTCTCATCGTCCTAGAGGACGAAGTTCTACTGGAGCAGTAGGGTACAACACTGCGCTGTGGCATGATTTTAATCAAAAATTAAACGTACACGAATTTCTTTAATCTGCCCCACTCAACAATACCAGCATAACATCTACTGGCAGCAGTGTCCTCTACGTGGAGCCTGCGAGAAAAAAATGCAACAGTGGCAATATGAAAATTGATATGTATATTTTCTTCATAAGTACGTAAATAATTTTAAGCGAGCTCAAGAAAGTTCGCTTAAGAGAGAAAATACTACTCCAACATCTCACAGGAGCCCCTATTCTTGAATTCTAGGGAGTAGAAAAACTAATAGAAAAGTGAGGAGGAAATATATCATTCATCTGTCAAGAAGGGAGACAGTTGTCCAGTTTTCTACTCCCTAGGATTCAATAAGAATAGGGGCCATGATATTTCGAATGTCGCATATTCTCTATTCTCACGAGGTCGGTCATGTCAGAAAATCACATCCTAAAAGTTTAGGTTAGGATTAGGTTAGATGGGCAACCAAAAATGATGACAATAATTTCTCTCTTCGTGTCACTACAACTTTATTTTGGTATAACATTGCACATAACATATCCGTACAGCATAAAACCCCCCACCCCTAAAAACAAAACCACCTCATTCCACCATTTTCCTGATCATGTAGTTGAGGATGCCGCCGTGCCGGTAGAACAGCAGGTCGACCTCCGTGTCGAATCTCAGCAGGACCTCGAACCGCCTGCCAGTGTCGGTTTTGACGGCAACGCGCATGCCCGGCTCGAGCTGCGCGGGCAGATCGACGTCGAAGACCTCTTTGCCGGTTAGCCCGAGTGCATCAGCGCTCTGTCCCGGCAGGAACTGCAGCGGGACGATGCCCATGCCGACTAGGTTCGAGCGGTGGATGCGCTCGTACGATTCCGCGATGACCGCTTTCACGCCCTAAAAGATGAGGCACGTCTTATTATATCAAACACAGGCTTTTTATAATGTGTTTGGTCAACATCTACCCCACACAGAATGATGGGATACTTACTTCAATTTTAGACATTTTAGAGACGACATAAAATAGAAATTAAAAATATTATAAACTATAAAATACCTGTTTCGCGTTCTATAAATGATTAACAATAAATAGCGCCCTATCAAGTATTTTGGATTGGTTTGATGAAATATAAATAAAAAATTGTCATATTGTCATCTAACTGACCATCTGCCATAACTTATGTCACAAAATTCCTCTTCCCTATTATTTTCAATATTTTTAATAATTCACTCATCAATTCATTCATTCAATCAATCTAAAAATATTCT